>PVKB01000173.1:0-609376 GCA_004027205.1 Ctenodactylus gundi
TATTTTTCTTAGTAAACTTTGGTTATACAGATCAACGAGTTCCTTTTGGCAGATATATATGTATGTAACATATATAACATACTTAATTGTTTCCCATGACTGCTGGATCACACCTTCTACTCTAGTTTCATATTTTTTTTTAAAGATTTCACATATTAAGGAGAAGAGGTGATGCTTACTGTCCTGAGTTTGGCTTATTTCACCCAACATTCCACAACCAATTTGACTGGAAAAATGAAGTTTCCCAATCAATAAGTGGGCAAGAGAATTGAGGAGGAGGAGGAGGAGGGAGGAAGAAGAAGATGACGATGACAATGACAGCAACAACAACTAGTACAAATAGCCAAGGACAGCGTCTCAAGCTCTATGTCCCCATGCTTTTGTTTTTTGACCCCTCCAACTCTCTTGTCCCATGGATCTGCCAGCTTGGTTTCTTCCTTTGTAGCCCCCCACTGGGTCAGTCTCTCCAGGAACATAAAGCATCCAAACCTGAACATTTTCTCTCTCTTTTTGTACTTTTGGTTGAAATCTTTTCCCTTCTTCATTTCATTTTACTTAAACATTTTGTTGCAATAGTAGTCTTACAGAGAATGAGTGATAATAGATAAACATTTCTGTGTTCTCAGGTTAAAGTCCCAATTTATTAAAATTATCTCGTTATTGGTGCTAAGTTACATTCTCTAAATGCAGTCATGATGGGTGGCACACTGTGAGAGGGTCACTAATTTAATTTCCTACCCAAGCACTCAGAGTATTTGTGACTTAGACTGTAATGGTTGTAAGACCCAGTGTGAAATTTGACCTATGTGACTTTTTATGGTCCATAGAGAGTGGTAATATAACAAAAGGAGCACTTCTTTATGGAGAGCATTGAGTTCCATGAAAAGAGAGCACAGAGGAGGGGAACCAGCATGTGTGTCAGATGTTGTGATGGGCACTTCGTATACAGTCTTTCACTCAGTACTTAGTACACTCTCTTGTGGGATGTAATTTTCCTAAGTTCTGATTAAGAAAACTACAAGCTAAGAGTCCTGATTACAGTTTGTCAACAGTAAAGGGTCACAAGTTTTCACTGACAGTTATGTGTACTTTTCTCAAATTTATCCCATGCAAAATTTGAAAATTGTACACATTGTACAGTTGATTCTCATCCACTGCCAGATTCTTATCTTACTCATCTTCGACTCCTTAGGTCATAGCCTGGAATGTCTCATCTGCTGACTGGGAGTGTTTGTTGGGTGCTTGAGAGGAAGGAGGAGGAGAGAGGGAAAGAAGAGAAAGATAGTGAGAGAGGAAGAGGAGGAAGGAGAAAAAGAGAGAAGGGAAAGACAGTGAAAGGGCAGATCCAAGAAAAGAGGGTTACATGATTGAACCAAAAAATTACAGCTGATGGGAAGGCCACTGCAACTGAGTGCACTGCTTGTGTAGGACTCGGGCGATGGGTCTGACTTCATTGATGAACTCAGACTGGGACATCAGGATTTTAACACCGGACAAGATGGATTAGTGTGAAGCGGATTTACCCTCTAACTTGCAACTACTGGAAACAATACCAATAAATCTCAAACACCCAAACAGACACAAAATATATGACATAATGGCTTTCAAGGTATTGAACGGTAGGCAGAGAAGAACAGTGGTTCTAGAAGCAAAGGAAAGAAGCTAAGTGGATCCTATAATTCCCCCTTGCTTGTTGCCTGCAGAGAGTTTCCAGGCTGAGGTGAGAGGGGAAATCTGCTCAATGATGAGTTTTCATGAGTTAAAGAGATGGCAGAAAGGATAGACAATTGGAGTTCGCAAGGCGAAGTGTAGGGAGGACAGAGCAAGAGTTGGAGAAAGAAAGCAGGAGAATGAGAGCAAGTGTGTGTGTGTGTGTGTGTGTGTGTGTGTGTGTGTGGGGAGGGAGGGAGGGGGGGAAGAGAGAGAGAGAGAGAGAGAGAGAGAGAGAGAGATTTTGGGCATACATGGTATATTTCCCTTGTCTTCAATTTTGATTGTTCAGCATGCGTGTGAGGAAAATACCTGAGATTTTAACTAAGAGATACAAAAGTATTAGAAAAATTCTAGGCCTCCCACAGTTCCTGTTAACTACCATTCGGATTGGAAAACATCATTATTCAGTAAGAACAAATGTATAAAGTTCAGAAGAGTTTTATCTTCCTACTGGGGGAAAATTAGCCCTAAACTAAGTGCTATTCTGAGCTAACAAAACTGAACAGTAAGATGCAAAAGAGTCAAACTATTTTAAGTAACTGTTTACCAGAACTAAGTTAAAGGACATTTCTCAAGAAAAAAAAAAATCCAGCATTCAATGCAGCAAAATTTATTATATCTGACATGCACCAAAAATTACCAGTCATGTAACTAAGCATAAAAATATAATTCATAATGAGATGAAAATCAATCAAATCTGAAGCAGAAATAGCACACATGATAGAATCACTGTGATACTTAAACAATTATCATAATTACATTCCTTATGCTCAGCAAGCTAGAAAAAAGTCTACATAGTAAATAAAGACAAGGAATATACAAAAGACTTATAATGAATGAGACAAAAATACAGTGGATGGGGTACCCAACAGATTAGACATCAGAGAAGAAATCATGGACTTGAAAACATGGCCGTAGTAACTTTCCAAAGGGAAGCACAGGGAAAACAGTAAAAAAAATTTGGTTGACTTTGGGACTTCCATAGACAAGGAGGAAAGCACGAAAGATACTGGAGAAAACAATGATGATTTCTCAGCACCGTTGGAAGTCAGAGGCAGTAGAGGATATCTTTGACACGTGCACACACACACACACACACACACACACACACACAGCCAAGAAAAATCTTCCAAAAATGAAGAGAAAGTAAAAAATGCTAAAAGAATCCATCACTGCTGGCTCTGTGCTGTGGTGCACATCTGTAGACCCAGCTACATGGAAAGTGGAAGTATGAGGATCCCTTGACCCCAGAGTGGAGCACGTTCTTATCTAAACAGAAGAGGAAGGCGAAGGAGACAGGTGAGGAGGAGGAGGAAAGAGAGGATGAAGAAGAAAAGAGGAGAAGAGCTGTTTATCTCTAGCAGAACTTCATTACGGAAGATGTCAGAAAATACAGTTAATGCCGTAGGAAAATGACACCGAATGGAAATTTGGATCTACACAAGGGAATAAGCTCCAGGTGTAATGATTATGTGGGAAAACATAACAGACATTCGTTTTCTTGTTGAAATGGTTTTAAAAGAGATCTGATTTTTTCAAAGAAACAGCAATAATATGAGGTTTATGACATGAAGAGGTAAATATGGCAACAATAGCACCAGTGGAGAATTGGAAATACACCATGTAAGGCTACTGGGACAAAGTTAGGCATTCCAGGAAGCTCTAAGGCTGGGTGGGATCAGGGACATTGCTTATAATTTGGTGATATTTTGGCATGTATTTCTATTGATTTACCAGAAGAAAGCTAGCAGCACTATAGATGCATTTACTTGTAGATCTTCTGCTTAAAACAGTACATCGTACACTATACCCAGTGGGATACTACTCATCTATATAGACAAATAGTTGGAATCTTTTGTACGTAAATGGAGACAACTTGAGACCATCATGCTTAGTGAAATGAGTCAGAAACAGAAGGTGAAATATCGAATGATTTCTATGATATGAGAAACCCAGATCACAATTATTTTGTGAAACTCACTGTGGGAAATAATGGGAACTGGAGGAGAGAGGGGAGGGTCTAAAAGAGAGAAAGGAAGGGTTTGTAACATTGCTATGATATGGACGTGCACAAAATACTGAAGATCAATGTAAAATTTATGCTTTGCACTTATACACATCAATAAAATAGGGAATATATTATCATATATACAGTTTACTCCCTGATTGTTAGAAACATTAAGCATTATCTGAATTCTTCTACTCCAATGTTTTTAAACTATTACACTTGCACACTTGAGTCTGCATAAGATCTCACCAGCTGTACCCTGGGTGATGCAGCAACTTTCCCCCTCTTGAGTATTTAAGCTCTTTAGGAGCAAGTGTGCTAGTGCCCCATAAGATTATTTCATCTAGTAACCATTTAGATCTGAGTAAGTACATGCTATGATACTCACACAAGCACAAAGTCTCCAAATGATGCAGTTTCTCTAATCATATCCCTATAGTTAATTGGCCCAAGATGTATGAAGTTTGTTCCAGTACATACATCTGTATGATGCATTTTAATTTATAAATTAAGCATAGTACTTGACTAAGAATAAAACACGGATAAAATAATATAATAAAGTTACTTAAAACTTATGAAGTATTTCTGGAAATTTCCATTTAATATTTTTAGATGAAATTGACTAAGCATGATTAATCAAAAATGAAGAGTATGAAATTGTAGGAGAAGGGTCTACCATACTCATAGATTTCATGAGGAAGAACAGTTCACCTCTTTCTGGTTCATTACAACATGGCCCGCTGTTTTTCATAGTTTAATGTTTCTCTAACAGTGGAAGAGAGCTGGATACTGGATCCAATAAAAGCACTTGCGTGTAATTGCTGTGGTCTGGCAACCTGGCCCTGTGTTTGGACCCTGTTCTGTTCCCTCCCACATTCAGTCCTAGCATTCAATGAGGCTCCTATGAGCTGTGCCATTTAGACCTGATTGAATTGTGAAGTCCATGGCTTCACCTGCCAGACACTTTGCAAAAACATTTACACTAAGTTACCTCCATTTTTGACTCTGAGAAGCACATTTTTTTTAAAAGAAGGAAAAACTGATGACTTGGGGCTAAGGAGTGGTAGAGCAGGGTCACACGTGCAGGGTTTGTGACTTTAGCGTAGCTGTTGTAGTTTTGATTACTTAGTTTTAATAATCCAAATGTGCAGGAAATGATACTTGATTTCATTTGTCCCAGGAGAGATGGGATATTATGTCTGCTGCAGGCAAGTCTCCTGAGGCTAAGTCAGGGTGTTGATGTGTCTTGGCCAAGGTCAAGCATGAGTGTACGTAGGACGGGAGTGTCCAACTTTCTGAAACCAGTGCCTATTCTCTCTCCCCTGTACTGTTCTAAAGCTCTTAGTAAAAGATAATTTTTTGAAGAAAAATAAGTGTATACTGGGTGATTGCCAGTTTCAACAACTGCTTTTGGAGCCTAAGTCTTTGGTATCTCCTTCAGAGAGTCCTGAGTTCTCTTTGGTCAGTGGCCCTGCACACAAGGCTGTGGCTCTAGAAGGTACCCCCATCGTCTCCAGGGCAGGGGCTAACAAGACCCTGGTGCAGCCAAGTGGGGGCCCTAGGAAGTCTAGTTCTGTTCCCCCCCCCCCCCCCCCCCCCCCCCCCCCCCCCCCCCCCCCCCCCCCCCCCCCCCCCCCCCCGCCCAAGGAATACAGAACCCTGGAGAAAGCCCTTCCCTTGGTTGCTGTCAACTTTTCACATGTAAGCCCAGGGTCATGGGGTGGACAATCTTGAAGCTTCTCTCCTCCTTAGAAATCATTTGTTATGTTATTGGCTGGTGCTCCCCACCACTATAGGATAACCGCTCTCTGCATATAAAATTGTCATTTCCCTTTAGTATCTGTCTCTTTGTGTGATCGTAGTTGTGTGATGTCTGCATTGGCTATTTCTTTAAGAGCAGCAGCTCAGTTCTGTGTGTTGTGTTCTATCAATCAGTCTCAATAATGAGAGATCTATTTTTTTAAACCAAGTACCAATTCTATTTTTAAAAATCCACAAAGGTGTCAGATACCCCATGTAAAACACCAACAAGTCAGCTTAACTGTCCAAAGTGCTTCCCAATCTCCTCGTGTTGTAACTGCCAAGCCAACAGTGAGGCTGCCACAGCATTTACAAAGCAGGAGCTGACACTAGGCATATTTGAACACCAAGAGATACGGTATCGCTGGGGACAGAGAGTGAGTTTAGTTAATAATGAGTGGCATATCCCATAAAATACCATTACACAACGTTCAGGGCCCAGGAATGATGACATAATTATTAGGAGACAGGGAGATTAAGATATAATTTAAAAAAAACATGACAGGGGAGGGTGTAATCGGGGAGACAAAATACACAGGAAGTTTGTAATTTACATGTCAAAATACCTTTTTCATGTTTTGATTGGATTAGACGCTGCCTTCCACTCCATTTATCCTGGCTTCAATTAGAGGCAGCTGAAATGACATCTCAGGTTCATATTCTTGACACTCACTGCTCACGGGCGCTTTCTAATTCTAAGCGACAGGAAGGGGGAAAGGGAAACTCGGTTTTGCCTCTGTCATGCACTTTTTACTTAACCCCTAATTTGTTTCTAAATGAGCCTGTCACTGTGGTTCATGGGGCTTTTTGTGCACAGGCGGCTCCAGTGTGGTCTTGGTGGAAGTTCCCGCCATAACTTGATGGGCTCTAACTCATCCCTGCAGGCTTGGTGGGAGGCTCGAAAACTGACCCAAACTGTAGATTACTTCTGGAATCGGATGTAATAACATGTGTGGAGGAGTATCATTATCAGTGTGATAGATGTTCCCAGGGCTAGTGGCCAAGAAGTACAACCTATCCAAACCTGAGGGTGTGGTTGGTTATGTTTATATCAGCTTCATTGGGCTAAAGGATGCCCAGTAGCTGCAGAAATATTATTTTTGAATGTGCCTATGAGCTTGTGTCTGGAAGAGACTAGCGTTTAAATCAGTTGACTCAGTAAAGAAGATCTACCTGCGCCGAAGTATCATCTGATATGTTGAGGGATTGAATATGGGAAAAGGCTGAGAAGCTGATGTTGCCTATTCTACCTGAGCTGCACCACACATTTTTGACAATCCTTGGACAATGGAGTGCCTGCCTCAGGCCTTTAGACTCGCCTTGAATTGTACCATTGTCTCTCCTGGGTCTATAGCTTGTAGCTGGTATCTGGTGGGATTTCTTGGCCTCCATTATTGGGTGAGTCATTTGTCATTTAAATTTCCTCTTGTCTGTCTGTCTGTCTCTCTCTCTCTCTGTCCCTCTCCCTCTCTCTCTCTCTCCCCCTCTCTCTCCCCCTCTCTCTCCCTCTCTCCTTCTCTCCCTCTCTCCCTTTCTCCTCTTCTCCCTCTCTCCCCCTCTCCCCCTCCCTCTCCTCTTCTCTCTCTTTCTAGCTGTTTCTGGAGGATTCTAACTAATACACTCTTATTAGCCTTTGGTCTTCTCCCACTAGTTACTAGATTCTATCTAAAGGTTTCTTTCATATAATTAGTGGAAATGAATCCTAAGGTTTTTGTTCATCTTGGCTTACTGCTACCCCCTTATCATGCTGATCTGACACTCCAAAATCCACCTGAAATTCATCAGTGAAATATTTAGGTTGATTCTTTTTCATTGTGGAGAGTCACATATCTAACAAACTGAAAGCACCAATCGCCTAGTTGACAATTAGAATGACCTGTACATGAAAAATACTGTTATAATCTCATCTATTTGTTGAGTTTATATCTTGCTTTTTTCACTGTGATATTTTTATTTAAATTCTTATGTAAATATAATAAGACAGCTAAGTCTTATTTCATAATGTACATTGGCATATTAAGACTTCACATATTATTAGTAGCTGGTGATCACAGTTCTGGCTACTACTTACCAGGTATGTGATTGCAATTTTAGAATGAGTCTTGGCTCAAGCCTCAGGCAGCATAATTGCCACCAAGTAGAAGTGGAACACTTTTCTTTCCAGCTGTCACCCTAGTTCCTGTTATGGTTCCTTTATTGATAATTAGCAATTTTATTTTTTTCTGTCTAATTAGCAATTTTAAATTGGACTTTGTTCGTTCGGGTCAGTTCTTAGAAAGACCAAAATAAGCAGATCCCATGAGATTGTTCAGTGTCCTGGGAAAGCAGCAGAGGGAAGATTTGGGCATCCTGATTTTGAGTCCTCTTCTGTCATTGACTAATTGTGTACCTTGACACATCTTCCCCGAGTCCCCTGAGTTTCCTCATGTGAATTGGGTATGATAGCAATACCTGTCTTACCTTGTTTAAGTGATTAAATGAAATGAAGCGTGCTCGATGCTTGTCATAGAACTTGGTACAGTTCAGTAGTCACCCCTCAGTACACACAAAGGGTTTGTTCCAAGGATCCCATGGACATCAAAATTGTGGGCAGTCTTCAAATTCCTTACCTAAAATGCTATAGTATTTGCATACAACCTACATATGTCTTCTCATATACTTTAAACCATCTCTAGATGACTTACAGTGTCTTAAAATGCAAATATTATGTACATAAATATACTGCATTTTTAGAGAGTAATGAAAAAAAGTCTGTACATGTTCAGTATCTTTTGAGGTTAAAATAGCTGTCTATTTTATTATTTTTTAGGGTATCCCCCCATTTTATTGCTATCTATAAGCACAAAAAATTTAAGGTTTACAATGAAGTTGAACATTTTGTGCACCTACATATCTTGTCAAGGTGACAAGGACTTTCCCACTCTCCTTTTGTCCCTCCCCTACTCACCCCTCCCCCCCCGTTTCACTTTGTTTTCCATTTTAAGTTCCATAGGAGTTGTGATCTGGGTCTCTCATATCAGAGAGACCATTCGATGTTTCACCTTCTGCTTCTGACTCACTTCACTAAGCATGATGTTCTCAAGTTTCTTCCATTTGCCTGCAAAAGCCTCCACACTGTTGGATTTTATAAATGTGTAATATTCCATTGTGTATAAATACCACAGTTTGTGTATCCATTGGTCTGTTGATGGGTATTTTGGTGACTTCCATATTTTAACTATTGTTAGTTGTGCTGCTATGAACACGAGTATACACATATCTCTGTTAGGTGTTGTTTTGGCCTCTTTTGGATATATTCCCAGGAGGGGTGTCGCTGGACTGAAGGGGATATTTATTTCTAGTCTTTTGAGAGCTCTCCATACTGCTTTCCAGAGTGGTTGTATGAATTTACATTCCCACCAGCAGTGCAGGAGGGTTCCTTTCTCCCCACAGCCTCGCCAGCATTGGTTACTATTTGACTTGTTTATATAGGCCATTCTCTCTGAAATGAGGTCAGAATTTTTTAAATCAAATATTCCCTCAGTGGTTGGTTGAATCTGTGGCTACAGAACCAGTTCATGTAGGTACAGAGGGCTGACTGGGTTTGGTAAAGGTTATGATTTGGTTTTCAGCCTCATTTAACTGTTTTTGCTTAGCTCTCTGTCCACTAAACGCACCTCTACTGGGTGCTGGCTTCACCCTAGGGTGCAGAGGACAGTTTCTAACAAACAACTTTTGTTTCTTTAATGAGAACCTTCCTCATGTGCAATGACTTGATCTTTTTATGGATTCTAATCTTGCCAGGAGTGTAGGGCAGTACTTACATCACTGTGGTCAGCTACATAACATTTGAACAAAAATCTTATCAATTGAAGCAACAATAACATTTAAGTATCGCATTAAGCCAGAGTTTGAAATTTCTGAAATTTTTGTGCTTGACTGAAGTGGGATTCTCATTTTCTCTTAGATATGTTTTTAGAATGATTTCCTTGAGCCCATTTACCTTGATATTATGAACAGCACTACAGACAAAGCTAATGGATTCTATTCAAAGCACCCTTATGCTAGTTCCCCCCCCCCCCATTTCATTGATATGTATAAGCACAAAATTTAAGGTTTACAATGAAGTTGAACATTTTGTGCACCTACGTATCTTGTCAAGGTGACAAGGACTTTCCCACTCTCCTTTTGTCCCTCTCCCTACCCACCTCTCCCTCCTTCCCCACCCTACCCCCTGGTTCACTTTGTTTTTCGTTTTAAGTTCCATGGTATAGTTGTGATCTGCGTTTCTCATATCAGAGAGACCATTCAATGTTTCACTTTCTGTTTCTGACTCTATTCACTAAGCAGGATGTTCTCAAGCTTCGTCCATTTGCCTGTAAAAGCCTCCATGCTGTTGAACTTAATAGATGCATAGTATTCCATTGTGTATAAATACCACAGTTTGTGTATCCGTTGGTCTGTTGATGGGCATTTTGGTGACTTCCATATTTTAGCTGTTGTTAGTCGTGCCTCATACTAGTTTTAAAAACAAGATCAGGGTTTCAAGTGGAATGAATATGCTGGTCCTTCTTGGTGATTATCCATTCAGGTGAAGACACTGAGATTCAGGATTTGGGTCACTTGTTCACATTATTTTGGAGTGCTGGAGTTAGAGCTGAACTCATACTGAAATCCAGGGCCAAAGCACATGTTCTTCTATCTCCCAGCTTCAATGTACATTTATCTTCTATGAACACTGCATGCTAGATCACTTTGTACTAACCTGGGAAGATATGGTAAAGGGGCCAGAAAAAAAGCAGAGAGAAGGTGAGTGTTAGGATTCTCTAGATAACATAACTGATAGAAGATGTACTTCATCCATCCATCCATCCACCCACCCACTCATGGAGATAGACAGATTTATTTTAAGGCAGTCATGCATGCAGGCCAGATGGAAATTCAGGAAAGAGTCAATGTTGAAGTTCTACCTGTACCTCAGCTGAGGTTATGACTTAGAAGAATTTCCTTACTCATGGAACTCATATTTTCATGAAGTTTTAAAGGTATATGGAAATATTTATAGATAGTATGGACATACTATTTTTGTCTTGTATTTTAACTTAAGACCTGTATTCATGTATACACCCACTATGATAGTCTGTCTTATTTTAAACAATTTGTTAATTTTAGGTCTCAAAATAACCAACATATATCACCAAAAGTCTCCTAATAAGCAACAATGTACCAGTGGTCCAACATGACAGCTCATTTCTTGGTAGGGATCACTAAGAATTACTAAACTTTGGCGTTTTTCAGTTAAAGCAAACGTATTACGAGGTTTCTGGAGAGTTGAATTCACTAATATGTTCAGTGCTGTTAGAATTTGGTAGATACGCAACCAGGGAGAGTTTTACTTTTGGTGGAAAAGATGTTGCAGATTGACTTGTAAAGTATATTCTTATTTATGAAAACACTTTGAAACCCCTCACACCACTATGTACATATGTGTACATATGTGTGAAGAAAGCTTTTTATCATCAAGAAGTCAAAGTGTTTTGCAGGAGGTGGTCTAGAAGCACTCAGTTTTTACACTCCACATTTCAACTGGGCTGAATTTTAATTCTGATATGCAGTGCAGGCCATACTGTAGGTCACTTGTTGTCCATTCCTAGATAGATGAAACTTGACTGACTTGGGAAAATCCTGCATCATGAGTGTTGTATTGAGACAGTCTCATTTTTCAGTTGATGTTATCTTTAATTACAACTTCTTTATAGTAGTATAGCCATTTAGACAATATTAGTTCATCCTATCGAGGAACATGGGATGGCTTTCCATTTTCTAAAGTCCTCTTCCATCTCTTTCCTTAGGGCTTTGTAGTTTTATTTGTACAGGTATTTCACGTCTTTGATGAAGTTTATTCCCAAGTATATTTTGTTGTTGTTGCTGTGGTGCAGGAAGTTGTTTTCTTGGTTTCTTTCTCTTTGGATTCGTAGTTGGTGTATAGGAATGCTATTGATTTGTGGATATTGATGTTGTAACCTGCCACTTTGCTGAGTTTATTTATTAGTTCTAAGAGTCCTTGGGTGGAATTTTTGGATTTTCTATGTAGGGTATCATGTCATCAGCAGATAGGGATGTCTTTACTTCTTCCCTTCCAATTTGTATTTCTTTTATTCCTTGTTCTTGCCTGATGGCTTTTGTCAAAATTTCAAGCACTATATTGAGTAGTAGGGGTGACACTGGGCATCCTTGTCTTGTTTCTGAATTTACTGTGACTTCTTTCAGTCTTTCTCCATTTAGGATTAAATTGGCTGAGGGGTTGTCATAAATAGCTTGAATCATGTTGAGGTAGAGTCCTTCCACTCCTATTTTCTTCAGAGTCTTTACCATAAATGGGTGTTGGATTTTGTCAAGTGCTTTTTCTGCACCAATTGAAATAATAATATGAGTTTTATATTTGTATCTGTTAATGTGATATATTCCATTTATTGATTTGCATATATTGTGCCACCCCTGAATGTTGGGAATGAAGCCCACTGACCATAGTGTGTAATAATGCCATACCAATGGAAATACCAACTACGTACTTCACAGAACTAGAAAACACAACCTTAAAATGTATGTAGAACAAGAAAGAACCCAGAATCTCTAAAGGAATTCGAAGTAACAAGGACAAAGCTGGAGGAATCACAATCTCAGACTTCAAGAAATACTACAAGGCAATAGCCATTAAATATACATGGTACTGATACAAGAACAGACAAGAGAACCAGTGGAACAGAAATGATAGGAAGAACTGATATTGTCAAAATGGCCATACTCCCAAAGCTACTATACAGATTCAGTGCAATGCCAATAAGAATATATTCTTCACAGAAATAGAAAATAACGACTTTAAAATTTACATGGAACCAGAAAGGACCCAGAATCTCTAAAGAAATTCTAAGTAACAAGGGCAAAGCTGGAGGAATCACAATCTCAGATGTAAAAAGAAAAGAAAAGCAGCAGTGATTCAACCTACATGATACTGGTATAAAAACAGACAAGAGGACCAGTGGAACAGAACTGAGGATACGGAAACAAACTCAAGCACCCTTAATCACCTGATCTTTGACAAAAGGATCGAAACAATCCATTGGAGAAAAGATAGCATCTTCAATAAATGGTGCTGGGAAAGCTGGATCTCCACATGAGGACAAGAAACTAGACCCATATCGCTCTCCAGCTCTCCACACACTAAAATCTGATCAAAGAACTTGACATCAAAACAGAAACACTGAACTTACAGGAAGACAAAATAGGTAAAACCCAAGAAGACACAGGGGCAGGAAAGGATTTTCTGAACAGATCACCAACTGTACAAGAAATCTCAGCAAGAATCAACAAACAGGACTACATTAAATTAAAAAGCTTTTGGACAGCAAAAGAAACCATCAGCTAGGTGAGGAGAAAACCCACAGAGTGGGAAAAGATATTCACCAGTAACATTTCAGACAAAGGATCAATATCTAGAATATACAAACAACTGAAAAACATAAAACCCCTCGAAGTATATGATCCTGCCAAGAAGTGGGCAGCAAAAATGAAACAAGACTTCATGGAAGAAGTGCAAATGGCCAACAAGTGCACGAAAAAGTGTTCTTCATCCTTGGCCGTGAAAGATACACAAACAAAAACAACAGGGAGGTTTGGCCTCTGTCCAGTAAGAATGGTACGTCAAGAACTCACGCAACAACAATTATTGGTGAAGGTGTATTAAAAAAAAAAAGTTCTACTTCACTGCTGGACGGAATGCAATCTGGTACAACCATTATTGAAAGCAGTCTGGAGGTTCCTTAGGAAGCTGAGAATGGAAATTCTATTTGATCCAGCTACAAAAGAAATACAGTCAACATACCGAAAAGATACATGCATATCCTTGCTTATAGTAGCAAATCCTGGAAACAACCTACCTGCCCATCCATACAGGAATGGTTAAAGAAGATGTGGTACCTATATACAATGGAGTACTATGCAGCCATAAAGAAAGACTGATATGAAGCTTTTGAATGAAATGCAGCCACCTTGAGTCAATAATGCTTAGTGAAATAGCCCAAACACAGAAGACTGACTATAGATGGGTGTCCATCCTATGAAATTCACAAAAAAAAAGGCATAATCAGGCCCCAACACGAGTGACACAGTAGGAGGGGCAATGATCAACTAGGAAAGGGGTGAACTTCTGAAAAAGGGGAGGGCATAGACGCTTATTGATTCTCCAAACTCCATGTCTCCAATGTTATAGAATTTGGAATTCATGCATGAACAAAATATAGGCAACAAGATAGTTAAAATTATGCATACATAATACAATTTTTAAATTTCTGAATTATGTACCCACCCCTCAGTGTATTGAATTCAGAGATTCATTAGAACTTTTCTTGATTATTGTAAACTTTTAAATTTACTTATCTTTAAAGTTATCGTTGCCTTCTTCGTGTTCAACATTGTTCAAATTATGACTTTTAATTAATAGAGCACAATTTCAAATAAAAAAAATTTGCAACCTTCTTTTAATTTTGTTGGCCTTATCAATTTAGTTTTGTATTTATTCTGCTTCATCATGTACAGTGGTGTATATCTGTGACAGTAACAATTGGGCTTATAAGTTTCCAATAGCTGGACTTAAAGACTTGTGCTGTGCTTTGGGTAGGCAATTGCTTGGGCATATATCTATATTATATATTATTATATAGTCACTTTGTCTTTGCTGAATGCATTATCAGATGCCTGCAAGTTATGAATAAGAGGCTTATTTTAGCTCACAGGAGTCTTGGTCTCTGCGTGATTGGCTGGTAATAGTGGCAGGACATGGTGGAAGAGATCACTGGAGGAGAGCTGCCCAACCCATCTTGGTCAGAAATCAGAGAGGGAAGGGAGCAGCCAGCGAGGGGGCTATGCTCTTCGGGGTCATGCCCCCAGCCACCCATCCCTCCAGCCAGGTCCCACCTCCTAACAGAACAGCAAGTCATTAATGGATTAATCCCCTGATGCATAACTCACCCTCAGAATCCAGCTGCTTTACACGCACATGAAACCCTTGGGGAACATGCCAGTTTTGAGGCATAACTCTTGTGTAGTCTCACTCTACTAATCTCTCACTCTTTGCACCAACACATGTGGTTGGATGTGTTAGGAAGAGAGATGAATTATTGATGCTTTGCCCACCTAATGGGTCTTATGTATCTCCAAGAGGCTGCTTGGTGGTCTTCCACATATCGAAGGCAGGGCCTATCAGTCGTATTTCCTTTGCAGGGCCATCTCATTTGTAGTTCTTCTAAGTTGCTTTTGGTGACATTTTCACGTATAGATTTAGAACTGAAATCAAAGGCAAAAGGTGAGGATTATTATATCACTATAACCTTAAGACACTTTCGAAGACAATTGCTTTTGGTTGAAACTATCAGCATAATTTTATCACATAGTTACATGTTTAATGAAGAAAGACTTTCTACAGGCATGTTTCTTTTAGAAGTTAGACTCTTGCCTTTGTTTATATATGTACACTTAATTATCTAGAGATAAAAATTTAGTAACTTAGGAGTCTTGTTTGGGTGCTAACCTTCCCCTCCTCTCTCCTTGGCCTTGGTGGAGCCTTATGACTCAAGATTTTCCAGTTAGGTTGAATCCTTGTACTTTTTACATTAGGTTATTTTTTCCCATTTATAGGGAAGAGCTATTTTTCAGTGGATGTCAGAAACCCTTTGTCATACCTATGGCATATATTGTTGCTTATTTTATTCGAGACAAATTTTTCAAAAAATTCTTATAAAATATTTCAGAAAATACAGAAATGAAGAAGATATTGAGGTGAATCCGTGTCTCCCCAAGAGCAGCACCCACAACTGTTGGCCAATGGCTGGACTTCTTCCCCCTAACACCTGTATCCACCACGGCCACCTGCTAAGTTATTTGGAAGTAAATCCTACGCACCAGCCTACTTCTTCTGTCATATTTAAGCATGGATTTTAAAAAGGCAAATTTTCTTTATTAGAAACCTGAGTATTACCTCATTATCTCTCTCCAACCTAACAATATTAGCCATCTAGTCAGTGTTCAGATATCTCATATGGCCTCCTAAGGTTTTTATCTTTTTTTTTACACTGTCTTTGAATTATGGTTGGGCTCATACCTCATTACCACTGGTTTTACGCTTGTCATTCTCTTTCCCCTGCAGACCAACTACTCCTTTTGCAGTTCTATAATGGAAAAATGACATTGTGTTCTGTAGAACTTTACATAGGGTATCAAACAGTCTAGATTTTTATCATTGCATCTTTAAAGAATCTTTTGTATTTTGTCTTGACTATCGTTGCTGTAAATTCATAGGCTTCAATAATTGGTAAAAATCAAGTTTTATCTGTTTGTTTTGTGTAAAGCTCATTTGCCCAGTGCCTCTCTTAGGAGATCTTGGGGTCTACCTTTCTTGCCTTCTGAAACGTGAGCTGCCCAAGCCTGGTCATTTCCTTCAATCTTTATTGTTTTGGGGACATGAAATGCTTGATATGGTCAGTCTGGCATTCTTTTTCAGTGTGAACTGGAATTCTTCTGTGTGGAAAAATCCATAATTATTTGTTTACACAGTGATTCAATTTTATGGGAAATTCAAGATACGTGTGTAATTTTCTTTTTGCTTGCTTGTGTTAAAAATAATGATTTAGCTGCTTATCATTCTCAAAATTTGCCAGTGAGTTT
Organism: Ctenodactylus gundi; assembly: GCA_004027205.1. Lineage (NCBI taxonomy): Eukaryota > Metazoa > Chordata > Mammalia > Rodentia > Ctenodactylidae > Ctenodactylus > Ctenodactylus gundi. Next base: position 16,220 of record PVKB01000173.1, read on the forward strand.
TTTTTAAAAAAAACTTGATATCGTTACTAACTCATGAATTTAAATATATTTTAAGTATTTCAATTTATTACAGTTATTATTCCTATTGATATACAAACATGATACTTCACCTAACAATCTTTCAGTCTGTAAACTGAGGTCATTTATTATATAGACTACAAATCCAAGGCAGTATTTGGGACATGATCAAAATAACAACATAAGCTTTCCTTCTTTTTTTAAAAATCTCATCATCAAAATTAAAACTCAAAATAGTGAAAAGCATTTGACTTTACGAAGGAAATCTATATATCAGGTTATATGAACAGTCTCTCTCTTTCTCTCTGTCTCCTTTTTCTCTTTCTCTTTCCCTCTCTGTGTCTCTTAGTCTCTTTAAAATACCTATTTGATGCCACAACATATATTTATTTATATACTGGTCTTCATTTGGTTTGCAAAACAAGAAAGAATAAGGTACTTTTTTATATTGACATTAAAATTTTGCTGAAAAAATACAAACCCATACTCTTCCCATTTTTTACAATCTTTGCAGTAAGTCTTTATTCTATTTCACCTTCTCCCACAATACCATTAGGTTTCAAAAAATATCATTGTACATCTAGGGAGAGAAACGAAGACATGTGTAGACGTAATAAAATGGTGATAATAGTAAAATTAATACAGACCCACCACAAAGGTGAAGAGGTAGAACCCGTGCGGTTCTGTGGAAACCCACCTCCGCATCCTTTCCCAGGCAATTATGTCTACTCCAACTTTTGTGCCAGTCATTCCTATATATTCCTTAATAGTGAAACCATCCTGCTATATAACTATCTGTCTCAGTTACTTTGTCGTTGCTGGAATACAATACCTGAATCCACAAGTTAAGGGACGAAAGGTTTATTGTAGCTCACAATTTCAAAAGGTCTCTATCCATTCATGCGCAGCCAGCAATATGGCAGAGAATATCACAGAATAGTGGACAGGAAGCCAAGTGAGTGAAGGAGGGGCAAGCTAGCATACTTCCTTCCAGGCCATTTCAAAGATTCTCAGCTTCTTGGTCATGCACCATCGATCTGCCCCTTCCAACCAGGCCCCATGTCTTAAGAGCACATGGAATCCACAGACATAATGAGGATTTGTGGGGGTGGGGGTTTACTCTACATCCATACCATAACACTTTCCCTAAACACTGTAGTGTTTGGTTTTGAGAAGGTAGGTAGCAGGCTCCAACCAAGCTTTTCAAGGACAAGGCATCATCACTATTCCTTGAAGATGGGAGATAGGAGGTAAAACAAATAGGAATCTTCCTACCGTGTTCTCACAGTTAAAAGTTGAGGACTAAAAACCTGCTCACATTTCTGACCACAGAAGCTGGCCTGAATGACTTTGAGCTCAATTCTGAGTGAGCTGATGGATGGAGTCTCCTATAGCAGCATCTGCCGCTTTTCTTTCTTGGGCTGTACGCTTTCTAGGTAGGTCTCTTCCAATCACATTCTGAGGTTCAAGGATCTAGCTGCCGATACTCTGAATCCTTAGAGAAGAAAGCTGTTATGCCTCTACATTCATTACTCTGTATGCATATTGTCACCTGTTCTTATATGACTGGACTTCCCGTTTCACCCATCAGGAAATACATTCCTAGTTGACGTCATAAGTTGAGGATGCGGAGGTAGGGAGTTAACTGTTTCTCCAACGTATTTTGCCCAGTGCTTCTTATTTTCGTCTCCCACATCTCTACAAACACTTCTTTTACAACTTTAGAGGTATATGGTGTACATATTAATACATTTTTGTTTTTAAAAATTCTGCATTATAAATGAGATTGGCTTTGTTTTCTCCACTGCCTTCTTGAGTCTTGACTTTCTCAGTTGGCTGTACCTTTATCTGTCATTCATTGATTTATTTTGCATTCAACATTTAGTGACTGTTCTCTGTGGTGGTCTAAGTGTTCATGAACTTTTTAGTTCTGGGGGTTTGGTCCTCAGTGGTAAAGTGTCAGCTTAGCTTGCTTAAGGCTCTAGTTTTAAACTCTAAGAACAAATATATAAATAAAATTGAAAAAATAAATGAGAAAAAATTAGATAAGTTTCACTTTGGAAAATTTAAATTTCGTGTGCTTAATTTGTCGTCTCACTTCTTCGTGTAGTTTTTAAATATTTATTTGAAAGTTCTTTCTGTAAATGCCCCGTGAAGCGTCAAAATCTGAAGCAGAATAAAGACCTGTGTAGTTAACTTCTTTAACCATAAATTTCAGCTGGCTAGAGCCACTCATGAAAAATAACAAGTCTTTAAATTCATTTACACAATTGAAAACAATCCTAGATCCAGGGGAGGTGGCACCGGCCTGTAATCCCAGTGCTTGGAGAAACTTGGGAGGAGAATCTCACATTTGAGCTCGGCCTCTGCAACGTAGTGAGCTAATGAGAATTTATCTCAACAGAAAAATAAAAATGGGCTTAGGCTGTAGCTCAATCTGAAGACGCTAGGTTCAATCTCTAGTACGGAAGAAGATGAAGACAAAGATGAGGAAGAGGAAGAAGAAGAAGGAAAAATGACTAAATGAAAAAAATGATTAAATAAAAAGTGACCAAAGTCATTTAGTTTTGCATTTACAGCTTGGCCATTTTTGAAGTCAACATATATTGAGTTGGAACTATCACTTTTCCAAAAAGATAGCTCCCAGAACTCATAGCGAGGGTGTTTACAGGTAGGTGACTCACACATGGTGGTGACCCCGTGTTTAGGGGAATGGCTACAATATGTATGTGTCCCTATCAACTACTAAACAGTTTACTCATTTTCATATTAGTATTCTCAAGAGAAACAAATACTATGCATATGAGAAAGAAAACAGACAAATGGGAAGGGAGAAAAAGAGGGAGGGAGAAGGGAGAGGCAGAAGGGAGGAAAGGAAGGAGGAAGGGAGGATGGATGGGCATAGGAAGGAGAGATTTCTTGTAAGGAATTGGCTCACATATTAAGAGGCCAAGAAAACCCAAGATCTGCCGTCAACTGGCTGGAGACTCAGGAGAGCTGCTCTGTAAGTTCCAGTATGAATTTGAAGGTCAGAGAGTGGTGTCATAGCTGAAGACAGATAACAGAATTTTTGTTCCTCAACATTTTATTCTATTCAAGTTTTGATTGGATGAGGCCCTATCTTTAGGAAGGTTATTTGCTCTAATAGTCTACTGTTTAATATCATATGATAATATGATTTTATTAGTATCACCTGGAATCACCATCCCAAACATACCCAGAATAACACCTAGCTAGGTTTCTGGGCTTGGTCAATTTAACACACAAAATTAACCCTCATGATTTCTAAAGAGGCTTCATAGGGTTTGGTTACCTAAAGTGTGTCCTAAACATGTATTAGTTGTTTTCTATGAATGGTGACTTTTGTGACAGCCTGTGTATTGAATTTAGTGCTTGCATTGTTTTTTTGTACCATTAGTTTCAGTTCAAGTCAAATATCCTAGGAAATAAATTTTATTTAATTTATGTTTGATATTTTTATGTGTGGCAATCCATGTAGTTCAAAAATCCACTTGTTATGAGAAAATGTAGCATATTTTTGAATGCTATAATATATCTGTGTTTACTTTAATATAAAATAAATTACTAGCCACAGATTGTGATAGCAATTCCAAGGTGAGCTGAAAATTTCTGGTTTCTTTTTTTTTTTTTTTGACTTTTAATTAAATGTATTACAAATATCTCTCTAAACTTGTCAATGGAAGGGAATTTTAGTTACACTTTAAGTCTCAAGTCAGAAACTATTAAAGCCTCTCTTCATACAGAAAAAGAAAAGTTAGTGAAATTTTAACTCTGCCTCATTTGATTTCTCTTGATTTTTAGAAAGGTTTTCAGCTTCCATTCTCTAACCTTTTCCATCTGTTCCTGTGGCTCACAATTCAAGATGGGTATCTGTTCTCACTTCCTTAAAAAAAAAAAATGCTCCTTTTCTACTGCAGTAGCCATGACCCTTTCATTAGGAGCCCAGCTGAATTCACATGAAAAAAATAAGGGAAGAATTTCTTAAATAAGGAAACCAAAGACTCAGTGAGTACTAGAGGTTTAAACCTTTGATTCTGTGTGGAATTTAATGCACAGAGGAAGGGCCTCTGCGAAGGGGTGTTTGAGGCTCCCTTATGAACTTTGGTTCCTACTTTAGACTAGACCATAGATCCCGGAGTACAGTGAGGATGGTGCCATCCTCCTCTGTTTCCTAAGCTGCTTATCACAAGATCTTACTTGTCAAAGATCACAGCCATCAGAGGGTGGTCATTGTAAAGAAAAGTATGCATGTAAGATGGGGGTAATCTGCTTTCTGAAGATCAGTGTCTGCTCTGAAGACCAGAAACCTTGAACTCAATGTATCAGTTTAGGGGATTTCTGAAATTTACATTTTTTCAGATCACATTGCTTTTCCAGTAGTTTTTGGAGAGAAATGGGTGAGGGCAATACTTTGTAAGACGACAGACCTGAGATCAAATTCACACTGTGTCTCTTGCTGATATGTGACTGAAAGGGTAGGCCCCCACTGCAGAGAGGAGGCTCAGCCATGAGAGGAAGAGGTCAACTCATGTTCCTTTCATGTGACTATCAGTCTCTTTGTGGCCAATGTAATGCTTACTCAGTGATATCTTGAAGTCCATTGAATGGGTGATGCACAGAATACACTTGGGCTCAACAACATGAAATTCTCTTTCTGAAGGGTGACTTTATTATTGTTTCTGTTGCTGAGTGCCCAGCTGGTAAGAAGTAGCAGTTACACCAAGATTTTGTTGTGGTGTGGCAAGAGAGGAACAAGTCAGCAACCTGATAGAACACCAATGACGACAAGGCTCAACTGCTAGGTACGAACCATGATTTGGAAGTGACAGTAGCATCTCTCACCAGGAAACTCATAGTACAGTTGTTACTTCCCGTTCTCCAGTTCCAAGACTCTGCAGGCTTGAGAGCATCAGCACCCAAGGGAGCAAACACTTCCAAAACAAGTGCACAATAATTGCTCCATTTAGCTGGATGCTGACCATTTCCTTCCTCTCTTGAGGAACCAGCAGAAGAGAAGGTTAGACTATTTGGGTTTTGGATCTCTTGGTAGCTGTAGTTATTATTGTGATGCCTTTTTTTTTTTTTTTTTTTGGCTGTGCCCTGTGTGTACATTTTCCTGTTCTCTAACATAAGTTAGTGTCGTGGTTTGCCTCTGGAGTGTTCCCCAAAAGCCTCATGTTTCTATGGATACTGTGTATGGTTGGAAGGTGGGGCCTGGCTAGAAGAGGGCGGGTGCTTGGGGCTTGACCTGGAGGGGTGTATACCCCCCAGTCTCTCCGGTAGTACCACCATGTCGTGAGGATCTCTGCGGCTGGAGCTCTGGCCCTGCCCCTACTCCAGCCCTGCCATGTGCTTCCATCTTTTTTCATCCACTCACCCATGAAAAGACTGAGACTTTCTAAAACTATGAGGTAAAATAAATCTTTCCTCCCTAAGTTGTGAATGTTGGGTATTGAGTCACAGAGGGAAAAAAAGTAACTAAGACAGTTAAGCTTGCTATAATTAGTGTAACCACTATCTAGAGTTTTCACACACCCAGAGGTCAAGAGCTCAGTCCTTTCCAGAAAACTACCCCCCTACGTCAGATGTCATTCAACTCCCAGAACCACATAAACTTCTAAATGACCTGCTATAGATTGGGAGGCTCTCACAACTCTCTCCTCAGGTTTCATAATTCTTTAGAATGACTCATAAAACTCAAGTAATCACATTATGTAGGTTTATCTGTTCATTATGAAGGATGTCGATCAGGAACAGCCAAGTAAAAAAAGAAACATAAGGGAAGGTGTGAGGGTCGGGGTGGCACAGAACTTCTCAGCCCTTTGTGGGGGTGCTACTCTCCAGCCCTTCATGTGCTAATCGACCAGGAAGCTGTCTGATTCTCATTATTCAGGTGTTCCTATGCAAGTTTCATTACGTAGGTAAGGTGGGTTAAATTATTAGAAAGGGTTGAACTCAATCTCCAGTCTTCTTTCCTCCCAGAGGTGTGAGGATGAAGCTGAAATTCCAGTCCTCTAATTATATTTTGGTCTTTCTGGTGTGACAAGCTTTTATTCCAAAGCTACTTAATCTATGTTGCTCAGAAGTTATCTCATTAGCATGCACAAGACACTTTTATCACTCAGGAGATCCCAAGGGATTTAGGAGCTCTGTGCCAGAAGCTGGGCACCAAAACAAAATATTAATATTAATTTTTGGTGACAGGGTCTTACTCTATAGTCCAGGCTGGTCATGAACTCACTATGTAGCTCAGGCTAGTCTTGAACTCACAGCAATCCTGCCTCAGCCTCCCCAGTGCTAGGATTAGAAGCATGAGACACCATGCCCAGTTTATGTGGTATTGGGGAATTAAACTCAGAGCCTTCTGCTTTCTAAGCAAGCACCATAACTGTTGTGCTATTCTTCCAGCCCCCAAAATATTAATTATCATTATGCCTTAATTGCCATTATCAGTTGTAAGAATTGAGGGCAGTACCAGGAAAGGCCCAGATTTCTCAGAAATGCTTCTTCCTCTGGAAAAATATATTTAACATGTGTTAGTGGAGAAAAGGTCATTTGAACGAGGGTCACATAGAATGGGAAGTGGCATCTCATAGTAGAAAACAAGTTACAGGAACAGGAAATGTCAGGCCTGTTCACTTTTTAAAATGGTGTGTCATGTATACACTTCTATTCTTATATTTTTTCCCTATCCCTCCTGCAGTTTTGGTGGGGTACACCACTGGCAGTGAACTTCCTAATGATCAAATGTTGAGAGTGGAATATGAAGGAACCAAAGGATGATGGACGTTACCCAGCGTTGCTCTTGGGAATGGGTACTGTGACTATAGATCTTTGGATTTCTCAACTGTGGAGGTGACCGTGACTTTGGTTGTATGTTGGGATTGCATTGCATTCAGTTTAAAGTCCTTTGATTTTTGGTAATTGAAATAGGTTAAGCAGAGCATATAGTGAGGAGGTAAGGCAGAGTTAGGCTCTAAGGAACGTTTGTTACCACTTTTGTCTACCCAAAGACTCATGTCTTTTCTATGTTTGGGAGATTATCTGCTTTTTGGTTCAAGATGAGACGCATCGCCACTCTAGCTGTAAAAAAATCATGTGCCGGAACTTGCTTCTCAAGCCAGTCTTTCAGGGATGGTGGTCTGGTAGTACGTCATTCAGGCACGTCCAAGCTAGATATTGACTCAGGAAGAAGTGGTACAAGGAAGCAGAGCCCCCTTGGGCTTTTATTTAGTGAGAAGCGTGGCTGCTGCAGTAGCAAGATCAGCTTCCGGAAGCACCCACAGTAGTGCTTTCATCGCCAGGACCCAGCGTTCAACTCAAAGTATCCTCAGTGGAAGCAAAGTAGTCCGTTCAGAATGGGACCCATTCTATCCTTTCGGCTCGGACGTGGGTCCTGCTCCTGGAACCCCGAGCCACCCAAAATCTTTTGATAGAATTATTTTAAATTATTGTGAATAGGTCTGTCTTTCCTTTCACGCCCCAGATCCTCCCACTAGCTGCCTGACTGCCAACAAAACTTTATCTGTGTGGGGATGTCCTAGAACTCAGGGTCCTTGCTCCTCTGCACAGGAAACACCTGAAAGCGTGCCCAGCAGGCAGGGGAGTTGATCAGCCAGGACCATGTGCCCTGTCCTCTTATTTCTTCCTCTTTTAGACCTCTAGAAGTGGCAGCCTCCTCGAAGCCTGTGAGCTTGGCTCGGGAGCTTCTCCAGCAGGTGTTTGTCCTCAGGCCGAGATCTTTCTTGCATGGTCCTCTCCTTTGCCTCTTGAGGGCAAGTGCCAGGAGCCCCTTCCCCTCCCCTACCGCAAGGAGCTCTGACTTGAGCAGCATGCCCTGCCTGTTCATCAGAACCCCAGAAGAAGAGAAAAACAAAGCAAAACTGGAGGAGGCCCAAAAGAAAGAAAGCAGAATGTGGCAAAGAATTTTCATTGGGTAGGTTACGTTGAAATTAAGACTATCCAGAGATAATATTCCCAAGAGTTAAAATAACCAGCCGGACGTTTATGATGCCAATGATGGATATTTGATTTCTCTTTATTTCTGTCTTTACATCGCTGACAACTCCCTTCATTGTTGTAAATAGGGGTTGCCAGAATCCATTAATATGCAAGAGGAACAGAGTCCATTTTGGAGGAAAGTAATTATTGTTACACCTTGGAGCAGCTTAATGAATACATTAATAAATGATCCTTCACCGTGTTTTTCTCTTAATAGCCATCAAAATCTTTATAAACCTACAGCACAATATATAACATCTCGTCGCAAGATTTGCTTTTTTAAAAAAATCAATGCATACCTAAGTTATTTGTGTCAAAACTCATTTATTTTCACAATAACATGGACTGTCAAACCTGACATCCTGCTAATAACATCCAATGCATTTGCATATTATTCAAATATTTCCTTTTATGAAATGGGGACTTTTACTCACACTGCTCTGCTCGCCTGGGCTGTGTGCATTTGCACATTAGCTCAGTTCACACAGCCAGGAAGGGTTACCTGTGGCAACTAATTATGCCATCCTTTATGCATATTAATGAGTCTTGCGAGCAGCCATTCTCTGTTCTGTAAAGAAGAAAAACAATTCCAGCTGAAATGGGAAACAGATTATAGACAGAATACCAGAGAGTTGGAGAGTGATTTTTGATAATTTTCCATTTTTAATGCCCCTCTGTGTATTGTATTCTTTATTGCTGCTCTAACAAATTACTGCTCATTTAGTGGCTTAAAAGAACACAGTCCTACCCTCCGGCTCCGGAGGGCGGAAGACCCGCCTGAGTTTCACTGGGTGCAAATGAAGATGAATGCAGAGCATTCCTTTCCCGAGGCTCCCTGGGAGAATCTGTCCCCTTGTCCTTTCCTGTCTGCTGAGGTCACTCCCTGGTCCTTGCAGCTGGCCTCTCAAAGCCACCAAGGGATGATGGATTCTTCTCACCCTGTTGTCACTCTCTGACTGTGGCCAGAAATGGTTCTCCATCTTTAGGGGCTCACCTGAATAGTTTCCAATACTTTCTAAATTTAAGATCCTTAATCTTAATCACATCCACAAAGTTCTCTTTTCCGGATGAAGTTGCCTGGATTTGGAAAGGAAGCACGTTGAGGGAGGCATTATTTGGCCTGCGCTCTGCATCTGTTTACAGAGGTCAAAGAAAAGAAAATGTTTATGGGGTTTTTGATTTCCTCCTGGGTTAATTTCTCATTTCTCGTTTCTTCCTACTTCCTCTCGCTGATCTTTTATCTGCTCTCTTCTCTTTTACTTGAACATTGTGTCTCCTTTATCTTCTATGTCCTCTACTTACTTCCTCCTCTGTCTCTTTCTCCATTTTTAGTTTTCCTTATTATCCGAAAGAAACCCCAGCACCCTCTGGGACCACCGCCCTCTCTGAGAATTCATTCTGCCAGGATGAAAGATGGACAAGGGACCATAAAGACCCCGGGAATGTGACAGGCACCTTGATATCATGCCCAACAGCCCTTAAAACACCCCGGGTTACTGCAGACACTTCCTTAAAGGCCACCTGGCTTTCTATAATTCTTAACCTGTGAGTTTCTTTGAGCTTGGAGAAAGAGGTTGGAATGCATGCCCAAAGGCACCCTTCAGCCCACCAGAAAAATTGGAGGTTGGACACTCAGCTTTCTGAGCTTTTAAAGAGACAGCTCAGGGACCTGCCTAAACGGTTACCTAGCGGTTGGAGTAAATGCAGCCCCAGGTGCCTGCTATGGTAATCCACTTCGCTCCCTTTCCTGTGTCACCTCCCCATTCCCTGACAGTGCTTCCTGGGTCCCCGGAACTCATATTCACATCTCAGGGTCTGCGTGAGAGTTATTTTGACTTACCTGGCTTCAAGCATGCCCAGCTGGTAAAACACTATTTCTGGCTGTGTCTGCGAGGGTATTTCTAGAAGATACCAGCATTTGAATAAGACAGAAGGAAGTAAACCCATTCTCTTCAATGTGAGTGAGCACCACCGAGCTCATGAAGAACTCCGTAGCACAAAAGGGAGGGCAAGCTCTCCTTTGAGCTTGAGTAGCCCTCTTCTCTAGCCCACTGACAGCAGGTTTCCTGATTGCTTTCAGAATCTGGAACTGAGTGCCAGTGGCCTTCCTGGTTTTGGCTTTTGTTTTTGGACTGAGCTATACACAACTGGCTTTCCTGAACCTTCAGCTTCTACAAGGGCTCATGGGACTTCTCAGTCTCCATAACTGTACGCTCCAATTCCCATAATAAATCTCTTCTTTTATCTCCCCGTGCATTCTACTGGTTCTGTTTCTCTGGAGAGCCCTGATTAATATATTCTACTTTTGGTACAACACTGAATCTAAGAGAAGGCCTGGCTCCTGTTCCAGAGAGGACCAGGGAGAGGCATATTAACAAGAGGCAGATGGGTGGTGGTGTGGTCAACATTGTAGGGTCCCAAAAAAAGAAGGCCTGGTGTACATGCGCACCTCTTAGATCCTCGACCCCTTGTAGTAAATATTTATCTTGTATATTTCCAAAAGAGTACCCTCTCTGAATTACTTGCATGACCTGGCTGACCTTCATAACAAAGCCCAGAGAACTTGCTCCTAACTCCTTAGAGACAGAAAGTAAGAGAAGTGAGGAATCTTGTCAGTAACTGGCCCCTTTCACACACAAGAGAAGCAGGATAGACAAAGGCAAGACGAGGCATGAAGAAGGAATGTGGAGTTTTCAAAGACAGAAATCCTTTACTTCGGCATACTGATATTCCTTCCATTTCCCCCTGGGGCTGATTTATGTTGGCTTGGTGCAAATTCTAACTGTATCATTAACATCCAAACCTTATAGGAAAAATTTAAAGTAGTTTTATCCCTCCGGTTTACATTCCGGAGCTCTGAGGTGTGAGCCCACAAGTCATGTCTACAGCGGTGAGCCTTTGTTTTATGAAACCACGAATGTTTTTGAAGTAATCATCACCATAGCAAACTGGGAAGCTAATCTGATTTTAGAAGTGTGTTCATATTTCTGCTCAAAGTTTCCTTACAGTTGATAAGAAATGGAGTCTATAGCTATCTTCTTTAACCATGGAAGTCATAAATACAAGCTGTCCTCACTAAGGAGGCCTCCTGATAGGCTAAGTGGCAGAGATGCCCATCTTGCTTTGGGCTGAGGCACTGATCTTAATGTTTGCAACGTATTTTTGTTAAGGTGCACTATCCTTTCAGGAGATGTGAGATTGGCCAGCCCATCTTGGTGGATATGAAATCTTTATTGGGCCATTGGGCGGTGATGTGGTGAGTGTTGTAGGGCCCAGAAAAAGAAGGTCCTGAGTACATATGCCCTCTCTGTCTGAAATTCTGATGGGATGACAGCATGCTTTATCCAGGTGATCTTCACAACAAGTAAGACAGGAGAGAGAGTCTCATGGTGATGATAAGGAAACGAGAGAAAGAGCTTGCTTTCTCAAGGAGTGCGCATGTGCACTGTGGAAAACTATATTCAGAATTGGGTTAAATTATAACACCAATGCAAATTTAAGCTTCTTAACTGATGGAATATAGAGAACTTTGAGACTCTTGAAGGTGGTTTTTTTGAGCTTTGCTGTCTATAACCATAGACAGTGGTTTTTAAAAATAAATCATAAACACCTTTGAGAGTGGAAGATAAGGGAAGGTCAACCTGTCCTAAGATAACTTTTGAAAGTAGAAACAGGAAGTGATTGGAAGAGAGATACTTTTGGGACAAGGAGACAGTGAATTAGCCTAAGGCAGCCTGATAATGAAATCCTTCCAGACTCAGAAGGGGAGAGAGCCCTACCTCACTGTATCCTGCTTCCAGGGAACCAAAGATGCTTATGAGAGGTATTTTGCTTAGGGTGAAGTTGTCAATGGGCTGAAGAAGCCATTTTATCCACATTCAGTTTCATGTATACATTCATTCACTCAACTCAGGTCGTGGAGAATCTAACATGGCTGCGATGTTGTGCCTGGTGCTGGGACTATGCTGATTACCAAGGCAGATGTTTAGTTTTACATCAGATGGAAAAGATAGATTCTTGTCATTGGTTATAGTGTGTTGTACAGTGACAGAAAAAGCACGGGGCTGTGGAGAAACAAGAGACAAAACAAAGTCACAGATAAACTGAGATCAGGGGAATGGGAGAGATTGGCCAGGTAATGGAAGGTGGAGAATATTTCCAGCAAAGTGAAAAGCTCAGGCCAAAGTAGAGGCCAAATGGAATACTGAACATGCACAAAATTAAAATAAACGTAGCTATAGCTCTCATGTCAAGGACAGTGGCAGAAGGTGGGCTGGAGGGATAGGCAGCGCTTTGTAGTTCATGATGAACAGTTGAGACTCGATTCTCAGGGCAGATGGTGGCAGAGAAATTATATATTGACAACAGCCAGTGTTTGCTGAGTAACCGCAACCTGCCAAGCCTCTCATTGGACACTTCTGCTAATGTTATCCTCCTCACCCACTAAATGTACAAGGTTAAAATAATGACCTTGGCTTGGAAGATAAATGATATATTGCTCCTAGGTCCGTGGTAGTAATTATTTCCATACTTCGGATAATGAAACTGAGGCTTAAAAGTGTCATTTGATTTGCCTAAGTTCACATAATTACTAAACAGTAGAGACAGGATTCGGTACAGAGCTGGGGGCTATGGGCTGGGTGGTTAAAATTCTCCTGTCTGTGTCCCCTTGGGTGAGATTCTTCATGGGAATTATTCTGTAAAGGAACAAGAGGAAGCTGAAAGCAGAGAGAATAAAGATTTGCACAGCAAAGAAATGATTATGGCGGGTCAGATTAATGGGCCTGGAGAAAAGAGGGTGGAAACGCACGTGTTAGAAAGTAAAAAGAACAGAAGGGTGCGGTGTTTTAGGGAGGGAGGTGGTTTCCTTTCACAACATAGTTTTGAAGTTTATTTATCATGCTTATAATATTACATTATATAAATATACCAGTATGAATGATGTCTTTTTCATTGCTGTGACTCAATACCTGACATCCACAAATTGAGGGAAAGGTTTATTTTAAATCGCAGATTCAGAAGGTCACAGTCTGCTCAGGGGGTGGCCAGCAGCAGTGGAAGTACACGGCAGAGGCAGAGGTGGAGGCAGCTCCTGAGAATGTTACAGGCAGGAAGCCACGTCATGTGAAGTCTAATCTATGTAGCCTGAGAGAATGTGGCAGCATATATATACTTCCAGGTCCTGGTCCAGTGATCTGCTCCTCCTGGACCCAGGTGTGGAGGGTGTGATAAGCCCCCACTACACACCTGTAATCCAATCTACATACCTGTAACCCACGCTTCCAATCCAGGCCCCAATCTCCCAATCGCACATGGTTCTATAGACAATCCATAATATCCAAATATGTGAGACTTTTGGGAGACATCCCAGATTAAAACCACTATAAATTACCATTATTCTGTTGGCAGACAATTTTTTTTATTACTATTATAAAATTTGGACTGGAGGAATAGCACAGCAGTGAAAGCATTTGCCTAGCAAACACAAGGCTCTGGGTTCAATTTCCGAGCACCAAATAAGCTGGTGTGGTAGTGCATTCCTGTAACACTAGCTCTTGGGAGGTTGAGGCAGGAAGACGACCAACAGCTCAGGGCAAGCCTGGACTGGAGAGTGAGATCCTGTCTCAAAAATAAAATAAATAAAACAAAAACATACTTTAGGCATAACAGCATAAAGTTAAGATTATACACATTCTTTCTTCAATCCTTCTAATGCAATTATTCACAATTGCCTAGATTTTATTGTTTGCAAATGTCTAAAGTTCATGTACCAAAAATCCTACAAGTTGTTTATTAGTTTTGAAATTTGGCTTTCTTAAACTATTTTTTGCATTGAATTATTTTTCATTGGTACAATCAAGTCCCTCTCCATTGAAAATTTTATTGGTTCTGTAATGGGCAAGCTGTAGAAACACATGATCTCAAAGTATTTTAATTACTGTTGAAGGAAATGGTGTAGAATTTGAAATTAAAAAAGAAAACCAGAGACAAAATATGCCTACTACTTTCCCTATTTATGAAATGGGTATAATAACTTCAGACCAAAGAATGGGGCAATCCCTATATGATTTAATGTAGATGAAAAATTTTTTAGTTACCAAGTTACATGTAAATGCTGTGTGCATAATATTCATTCCTTCTGCATCTCCAGAGATATTTTTCTTTGAGACATCTATAATGATTGAATTATATAATATATTAATATTAATGTACAAAACTGTTTTTATTGAAAAGAAAACACAAGTATAACAAGTCACACCCCATGGATGTATGGCTGCTTCCGTGGACTGGGCTGGTTCCCTGTGAGACTCCCAAAGTGATTTATTTCTCTTTAAAGTCATTATGAATTCATGGATATAAATGTATAGCTTAGCAAATTATGCTAAGATAAATATCCTGTAGCCATTGCTTCAGGAAAGACATAGCACTTTGCCCTTTTCCCTAGAATCCTCCCTCCCCCCACCCCACTTCCATTTCTATCAAGGCTTCCTCTCCTCCACAAAAATAGCCAGTATCTTGACTTTGGTACAAATTATTTCCTTGTGTTTTCTTCTATTTTATTGTCCAGATGTGAAACCCTAAATGTGATTGAATCTTGCTCTTAAAATGTCATATATCTTTTAAGACTCCTTTAGAGTCTCCTCTCTCTTCCTTGAGCTCATCTAGTGAAGGACCTGGCTGTACTGACCTGCAGTTCTGCACGGTCAGGAGTTTGGAGATTACATAGGTGTGGTACAGCGCAGCAGGTTCCTCTGTGCATTGTGCATTTTCTGCATGCTGCAGCTGAATCCAGGGTCCTGCGCAGGCTCAGATTAGAGCTCTTTGGGAAAACAAATAGGCAACTTCGTGTTTAGAACAGCGATCTGCAATCTTTCTGGCACTATGGACTGGTTTATTGGGTAACAGTTTTTCCATGGATGGATAGGGGTGGGTAGAGTGAAGGAGTGATGCTAACGTTACTGCCTTGGTTACCTCAAGTTGATATGTATTAGATTCCCAAAAGGAGAGCACAACCTAGGTCAGTTTACAGTCAGTGTCAGCTCCTATGAGGACAGAATGCCACTTCGGATCTGACAGGCGTCAGAGTTCAGGTGGTTGTGCCCATGATGGGGAGCCAATGGAGAGCAGCTGGGCCGCTGCTACTTGTTTCTTGTTGTGTGGCTTGGCTCCTGATAGGCCACCGGCGGGTACCAATCTTGGCTCGGAGGACTGAGGACTCCTGTTTTAGGCGATCCGTGAGGCTTGGTGTGTCACTTTATAATGACATGAATAGCCACTGAGGCACAACATCTAAGTTGATGACTTGGGAGAGAATTGAGAAACTGCAATACTCTAATTTTAAACTTCTTTGCCATTTTTAAATTGGGCTTCACTTATAAAGATACACTGTCTCTTCATCTTAAGAAAATGACAAATAAGTACTTAATTCTTTCCTTTTCTTTTTAATTTTTTGAATTAATAGATCGTTTCCTCATCAGTCTTTGGAGGTGATTTAGTTTCTTTTAAGGTTGTTATGAATTCATAAATATAAAAATAAAAATACTTGATGAGTTAAAGTCTTTGAAATGGTGCCAGTTCTCTGCAATGTCAGCCTTCAAAATACCAAGTTCTTATAATCAAACATATTAACACTCCTCCTCCATTTTTTTAAACTGCTACTACCTTATATTTTTGTCTAGATAATGGCAACTCCTTTCTGGTCCCAGTATCACCTATGTGTCCTCTCTTCCAATATTTTTTTTTAAAAAAATCACCTTATTTTGACATTTTAATTTATACTAAATGGTGCACAACATAGTGGACATTTGCATACTCTGAAAGCATTAAGGTTAATTGCTGTATAGCTTTCACACTTAGATCCACACCACAATTCACGTGGAATCTTTGTATCTGTGGTGAATTTGGTGCCCCATTACCACACAAGTTTCAGTCTTCCAGCCTGGACTAGATGACTTTGTGTCCACCCGCTCCAGTCCCAGGAAAAATTGCTCCTAAGTGATGACTCATGGCTTTGGCTTTTGGTCCATAAATCTTTTCTTATTCTTTTCAGTTTCCTGTTGTGAAGAAGATACCCTGCTGTGCTTGCTTACTTTGCCCGGCTCTTTCTGTTTCTTTTTAGAGATGAAGTTGAGCAGGATTGCACAATGTACCATTACAACATCAGAGATGCCTTCTGATATCCTCTTCTTGGTACGTGATGGCGAATCAGAATGATCCTCTGATGCACTTTTCAGTCATTCCTAAAGACCTTTGGGGAACATTTTTTAGTGTGTACTTTGGTCCCTATAAAAGGGTATTGGGAAAATGTAAGATGTCTGTGTTCAGATGCCTTTCCCCGGGGAGCTGAGCCTGCGTCAGTATGCGTAGTGTTAACTATGGCATTCTGTGGAATTCTTCCTTCACTAAAATTTCAGAACCCCTGAAAGGTAACGTGTATTGTGGGGAGGAGGTTGTAACTCACTGTTCCTTGAGTCTGTTTGACTACAAAGCTCTATCTTTATTAGGTACCTAAAAAAAATATTCTTCCAGAGAACTCACCAGAAAAGTGCTGGTTTAGGTAGAAAGAACTCCCCTGCAGGACACAAGATGCCCTCAGCAATGTGCTCCTTCCTCTGAGCCTCTGTCATTCCCTGGCTTTGCCCTTCTGTATGCCACACTCAGCCTGTATGAGCCATTAGACCATCTCTACCTTGTGCGGCTGTTTGGACCACCATACCCTGTGAGAGATATTTTGTCTTTTTTCAGAACCCAGTTATGTCTTCCCTTGCTTTTTGGCCAGACAGACTTAGGTTTAACTCCCCAAATAGAATCTTATTTTCTCTGGGGAGCCGCTTTGACCTCTTGTCTCTGTGGGGAACCCTTCTTTTGTTCTTTCAAAGCTGCCCCTTGGGACAACTTCTTATATGGTGATATGCCAGGAATAGAATTATAGAATTTATCTTATTTTGACATTTTAATATGTACTAAATGCTGCAGAGCATAATGTGTTTTTGCCTACCCTAAAATCATTAAGATTAATTACTGAGTTGCTTTTCACATTTAGATCTGCAATTCACGTGGAGTTTTCTTTTTAATCTGTGGTTGAAGTAGGGGTCAAATTCCCCCGCCCACCCCAGGGCTTGGCTGGTCTTCTGTCTTGCTCATGTCTGCATTGTCATGCCTCAGGACCTGGGCCATCCCAAAGCGATGTCAGTGTACTCATCCCACACGTGTTCAATGAGTGCCCACCACAGCCCGGGCCTCATGTTGGGCTCTAGGGGCAGAGAAGTTAAGAAGATGCAAAAGTGTCGTTGGATCACATACCTGTGGGGGACACAGTCCAAGCAGAGGTGGCCAGAAGTGACACTCTTGCTTGTCCCCGTCCACATCAAAGCAGGGCAGGAATGGCTATAGACATCGTCAGATAAATAATCTTCACCTAGGAGCTTGTGTAAGCTTTTCAGTCAAGAGAGGTTAGAAATCTAAGCTTCTGTGCACCTATAATGTTATGTAAGTTGTAGAATCATAGGTGAAGTTTAGACCCATCACAATGCCCATTCACATGAAGCTGCAGGAGCACAGCTTGTCATTGAACCCACAAAATATAATTTTTATCCTGTAGTTTTGCAGGACAGATGTCCTGATAGAGATTGTCCTTAGGGCACTCTTTGAGGTGATTTCATCTTTCTTCTCATCTGAGCCTTCAAAGGTAGAAAATAATTTTTAATCAAACTGTGGTGCATTTAGATGCTTGAGTACATGTACACAATGTGTCATGATGGGTTTAATACTGCAGCTGTCCTCTGTCACTCCTGTAACAATTTTACTTTCATTAGTTGTGGTTACCCACAGTAAACACAAAGAATGGTGAGTACAGTACCATAAGATATCAAGAGAGAATTTGAGATCATGTTCATGTAACTTTTATTATAATCTATCAATATGAACATTCATTTCACTGCCAGGTAATTTTTTTGAGGCTGGTCCTGAACTCACTATGTATCCCAGGCTGGCCTTGAACTCTTGTCAATCCTCATGCCTCAGCCTCCCAAGGGCTGGGATTATAGTTGTGTGCCACCATGCCCAGTTTATATAGGGCTGGGGAATCAAACCCAGGGCCTCATGATTGCTAAGCAAGTGCTTTAACCACTATGCTATTCCTTCAGCCCCACTATCAGGTAATATTGTTACTCTCATACTGTATTTTATTTATAAATTAAACTTTGTCACATAAATAGGAAAAACATAGTGTATTATGGGCTCAGTACTACTCATGGTTTTGGACATCACCTGGGGGTGAAACATGGATAAAGGACCATTGTTTTTATTATTAATTATTATTATTATTTATAAAAATCAATAGCCACTGTGGGGATTATTGTATCCCCACCACGACTCTTTTGATTGTTGATTACTGCCTGGTCTGAAGTAGAGTTCTACCCCAAATTCTTAGCCAACGTATTTTGGAGACACCTCGGCACAGGGGGAAATGTGCTATGCAGTGAGACAGGTTTGGGTGGGACTGTGGGCACTGTCACTTGTTGGTTGTGTAACAGGCAAATTTCTCACTTCTATGATTTCAGGAGGCTCTCTGTAAAATGAGCAATTTGGACTCATTGAGTAGTTAAGGAAGTGAAATAGAAGGCATGTTTTGCTCTGCACCCAGTACCTGTGTTTTTCCTAGTGGCACACTTAACTGCTATCTCTGGGCTTCTTAGACTTACAAGCATGGGGCAGGCCAGATCCCAGGCCTCTTACCAGAAGTCTCTGCCTAGGTGTTGCTTTTCGCAGGAGCCTTAGATCCCTGGTGCTGGATCTTTGAGAAGGTCTATTGCTTGGAACCATCTACTGCCAAGTCTGCACGTACTCCCTCCTGAATGCTCGTACTGGGCTCTAACCTCAAGTGACCATGACTTTGTGAAGTCATGTGATCCATTCCTTTTTTTTTTTTTTGCCTTGAGTTCAGGAGAATCACGTATTTCAGTGAAATGTGCCAAGGACCCACAGAGGCGTCTCCTGGAGGAGCAGAGCTGGGGTGTGTTCTGCGAAGTGTGTAGGCTAGTTAGACACACTTCCTGGCCAGTGTTTTGGCTCCCCAGGGAGTTGGGCCTTAATCCGGTGTAGCTTGGTGCAACTCTGGAGGGTGATATGATGATGGCTGAAAAGGTTGCATGTTTACTGATGAATATCTCTTTTGAATTATAGGAGATTAATACTTCTTATCTGCCAGGTTTGATTCTAATTGCCCTCAGTTTATCTTAATTTTTATCCAAATACCCTTTGAGAGAGGTGATTAGAACTCCAAGACTTGTGGAGATTAGAGTTGTGTACAAAACCCTAATATCCTTTGTGCAGGTCTCTGATTTTTTTGTTTGTATACTAAGATTTAAGGAGGTTTAATAATTTACCCAAGGTCCTGATCCCATGTATTAAATGACTTTAAGTCCAACTTTTTTGTTTTTTCCACCAACTCTTTTCTGCAGCTAGGAAGGACAGAAGTTAATTTCCAGGGGGCTTTAACTGTAGAAAGAAATACAAGTATTTATTGAATGAAATATATCATTTAATGAATGCAATCTATAGCCATATTTCTTCTGAAGAAATTATTTGTTACAGACTTTTTCAGAAAGACTAGCCCTCTCGCTCTCCTTCTATGGTCATGAACGCACCTTACTTTTGGCTCTGAACACTCTATAGCTTAGTTCTGAGGTCAGTTACAAGGGTTGGAGTAGTTTAATCCTGAGGCCTTTGGAAGTATCAGTAGAAGTTCTTAAATGAAGCAAATGTTTATTTCAGTCTCTTGAATGAAGCCAATAGCAAATTCATATATTTATATGTGCATATGCATATAGATTCCACATGTATTGAGAGATTAACGATATGCCAGGTACTCTTCTAAGTATGAGGAATAGAAAGATCCTTAAGACCGAGCAGGAAAGGGCGCCAAAGAGAGCTCACATTCTAGTAATCAGCCAATTGCCATAGTTCTATGGGAGCATGGAAAATCCATACAAGGTTTCCAGACGAAAGGGAAGGCAAATGCAAAGGAGCAGAGGCCTGCAAGGTCATTGTTGTTAGGAGGAGTTTAAGTTCAGTTATGGTGGGAGAGAAAAGTAACTGATGAGAGGAGCATGGTGTCAATTTCTCTTCTGACACCTAGCAGCTTTGCCATTCTGGTCAGATTAATTTATTTAATTATGTAATCTATTATGTATCAATTTTACCTATTTTAAGCTTGAGGTATTGCTTTTAGTGACAATGATAAAAAATGTAAGGAACAGCTTTATATGCCTGGTATGATTCTAACAGAATGTGAGTGCTTTACATGTATTAATTAATTAATTTAACCTTAAAAATATCCCAGTTGGGTAAAAACAGTCCTCCCACCATAATTTTGAAAACAAGGAAACCGAGGCAAGCAATTCAATGAATCATGGTGGTAATTCAATGAAGTGTGTGTATGTGTGAATGCTTATGTGTGCAGGTATGTGTGCACACACAAATGCACAATATATGAGGACTCCTTGTTCAGAACCAGGACTCTTTAGATTCTGAGTAACACAAAGAAACAAGACTTACCTGATAACAAAGTCTTGAGAGTATTGTTGTTGATATTGTCAAATTTGTACTATCGTGTTTCTGAATAAGTCAGGAGAAAATTCTTTTTACTCATTGGAGCATTTTACAACTATCTTCCGAAATCAATTATTTTCCTGCTAGTACATCCTCCTTGGAAGTTGTCAGCGTACTCTTGGCAGCCTGACACCATAAAATTTACCTCCTGGTGACAAATGCTTGCTCAGTGATATCCCTCTGGGTCCTATCTATGCCTCATTCAGCTGGGCATTTTGGAGATGAATTCTCCCCTAGATTTAGAACCAAGAAATCAAGCAAATGTCCCACATTAGGCGAAATCCACATAGCCACTTGGAGAAAACAGTGTAGGAGGGCAGAATGTCCCTAAGTGAGTCTTCATGGTTAATGACCAGTGGGATCATGAGGAAGATCAATATGGAAAAATGGCTCAGACGAAAACAGCTGACTCTAAACCTCTGTCTATGGGAGTATGACGAGCTGGATATGGAAGATGCGAGATTACTTCAAGGAGGATCATAATGGTCAGGCTATGGAGGCTGAAAGTCTTTCCATTGTTAGTGAGAAATTTTGAATGATTAAACCCATGAAATGATAAGATTTGATATTTATAGAAAACACTTCAGCAATTGTAGGCTGGATAAATAGGAAGGGGTGATAGAAGAGAAGGCGAGCTAACGAGCTGTTACTCTCTCACGGTAGAAAAAAATGGGTTGTTGTTGTGAGTTAGATTTAAAATGTCTAAACGTCTCCTAAAAGTCTTGTGTTCAGAGGTGAGCCTGGATTGTGGGGCCCATGCTCATCAGTGCATTAATCTTATTGGATGAGCCATCGCCTGGCCGTGCTGTTCGGAGGGGAGTCCTGGAGGGAAGAGGTGGGTCACCGAGAACAAAACATGGAAGAGCGTATTCCTGCCCCAGTCCCTTTGCCTTTCTCTCTGCTCCCTGGCCACCAACACATGAGGAGCTCTCCTCCTGCGTGCCCTTCATCATGCCACATCTGCCTGGGATCTGGCTAACCAGACTGAGCCAACTGAAACTATAAGCCAAAATAAAGCTCTCCCTTTTTAAGTTGCAGAGTGAAGGATCAGCAATGGAAAACAATCTTCTACAAGTTCTGAACTCAGATTGGAAAACCAGGAAACACTCCTGTTGAGGAATGAAAACTTGTAGGGTAGGTAATGATCTCAAGTCAACTAAAACTTCTTCTAGGGCTCTAGCCTTTATTTGAGCTCCCCCAGAAGATCTTGAGACAAGAATTTGGAAGCATTTAATTGAGATAGGATCTTAGAAAATGCAAGGTATTTTCTTGGGACAGGAATGGCAAGTCTCCCTCCAACTGTACGACAGAGAAAAGAAGATCAATGGGAGTGTTTTAATGAACAAATTACTACTGTGGGCAACTGCAGCTCACTCAGCTGTGGTCTTCAGGGAAATAGTACTTAGATAGAACTTGCCTCAGGGCTATCGCAGCCAAGAGGGGAAGAAAGCTGTGATCCTCCAATTCTCATTCGTGATTGTCAAGAGCTACTCAGAAGGAGAGGCATTAGTTTCCAGCACTTCCATTTTGTCCTAAAGCTGGACACATTTCTTCACCCAGTTTGGATTAGTGGACAATGATTTAGTGGAGGCATCAAGTTTCTGTAGCCAGAGAAGGCCCTAAGCCAACAAATCAAAGGTGTTCGCAGTAAGAATTCCTGGGATATAGTCAGGAAGTGAGTGCCATGGACATGCAGAAGGACACAACAATATATAGTAGGGCTCCTGGCTTTTTCCTTTCAAGACTCCCTCCATAAGTGCCACTGTGAAAATAAGCTTGTATCTCATCACACTAAATTCAGGTGAGGTGGTAGGTGAGTGCAGCCTTCTTACAGGGCGCATCCATGAGTGGTTGATTGTTCCACAAAAGATGAACCTGAAACACAGTGCACAACCCGACATTTTCCCTGCCCAGCTTTGCACTTGGCCTGGAATGCCAATGCTGATGGCACAGGTCCGCCGATGCTTACTGCCTTAAAGAAATGGGATTCCTCAGCAAAGAGGTTTTATTTCAATGGCAGAAATTCTGTACAATGGTATAAATGAGCTAATTATCTCATAGAATGGTACTAAATAATGGCATAGGATAGGTAGACTTGGATTAACGTATTAATAAATTGGAGATGAGGCACATGATTGTATTGACTGTAATGAATGCTGATGAGGTGACCTGGCTAATGGAACCTTTTCGGTTCTGTCATCACCCTCATCAGTTGTGCAACCATGGTTACTGCCAGCCTTTTGCCCTCCAGGCTGAGATGGGGGTGACTTAATGACGATGCCTCGCTCAGCACAATAGTGATTAAGTCAGGAAAACTGAAAGCTGGAGAAGAGAACTGTTTACACGATGATTGGTTTATTGCCACAAAAGATATATATTTTTTTCTTTTCAGGTTGGGCCTTTAGAGCCTATGTGGTTTATTCAGTTTGAACTGAAGAAATTGTTTAAGGTTCTAATTCTTTCAACACCTGTAAAGATTTGTGCACATGACTCTTGTTAACATGTGTGCCACACATTAGGTCATGAATGCAATGTGTGTCACCTCATCTCTTCTTGCTGTGTCATGGGTTTGAATTCTGAGCAGCTGTACTACCTGTTCCTTCTTCTACTCTTGCTTGTACCAACCGCCCTAGTTCATAACTTGTCAACACCCTCTTCATTTAGCTCCTTCTCCTCTTAACCCTACCTTAATCTGCTTCTCTCCTCTGCCCAGATGGTCTTTCACAAGCTGGAATTTGTTCATATTACTCAATTGTATAAATATCTTTCAGAAGAAGTTAGAATTTGACCTGTAGACATCTTTTATTTTACCAGATAAATATTTATTTGTAACCTTAATATGAAAATCTTTTATTTTATTATTATTTTTATAAAGCATCTCTGTAGTCAAGGCTGGTCTTGAATTCACTTATAGCCCAGGCAGGCCTCAAACTCAGCAAATCTCCTGCCTCAGTCTCCTTGAGTACTGAGACGAGAGGCATGTATCGTCACTCCTGGTTTGTATAGTGCTGTGGAATCAAACTCAGGACTTGTCTTTGATTTTCTGCACACTCTTGTCATTGCTTGCCTCGCCCTTACTGTTCTATAGGATTATAACCTCTACCTACCATACAAGTGCTCATCTGTCTACTGCTCAAGTGTCATTTTGGCATTCCCTCCTGCCTATCAAAACACAGAAAGTTTTGGACTTTGTTGCACTTTCTGATGCCTCCGATCTTTTCCTTATGATTAAAAAAGTCAAGCACCTCCAACATGAAATGGCACAGGGTAAATATTTACATTCCAAAAGGGAAGAATAAGGGGATAAAAGGCAATAGGACCAAAATAATTTCTAAACCCAGCAAGGCAAGGGTTAAGTCCTGTAGCTCCATGTCCGGCAACTGGGGTGAATTCTGGAGAGGTATGAACTCCAAAGGGCTTGAGTGGCCCCACACCTGCAGCATTGCTGCTGGCTGCAGCCTCCGTTTTCTGTCCTTTGGGCTGGATCCACTCACGGCCTGCTGTGTTCCTTTGCTGACAATCCATGCTCCTGGCTTTTCCAAATTTTCAGGCTTTCCACTGGACCTTAGGCTTCTCCTTTACAACTTCACACACTGCCCGGCCAGGGGTACACGGCTTGGCCTCCATGGCCTTCCTCTGAAATCTGTCGGAAGCCTCAATGAACCCACAACTCTTGGGCTCTGCAAGCCTGCAAAGCCGAGACTTCATAGACATCTCCAATATCCAAACCACAATGGTGACACAACAGGCTTATTATTCTGTCAGAAAAATATCATGGTTATCCATAAACAATTTTCCTACCGAATAGCCACACCAACAAAATGGCAATAGAGGTTCTCCTTAAGATTTTGTAAGTTTTGTGGTTTGAAAGATAACCTGAAACCAAAAACTTATTCTTTTATGGAGGCTTATAAGCCCAAAGTCTATAGGAGAGGTTACCAGGCTGCAAACCTAGAAAGGAACTGATTTTGCTCTTCAAGGCAAAAGGCCACCTGCTGATAGAAGCCTTCTATGCTTATAGGAGGTAAGATTTTGTTCTATAAAGACCTTCAGATGACTTGATGACACCTAGCCATCCTATGGAGGACAATCTCCCTTGCTTTAGGTCCATCAATTTGACTATTAATCTCATCTCAAAAACCCTTACAGAAGTACCCGGAATAATGTTTGACCACATATCTGGGCATCACGGCCCGGCCAAGCTAAAACATGACACGAACTGTCACACTAACCAATACCACTGGCCTTGAAATCACAGACGATGCCACTTGGTACATGTTCTTACCCTTCACACTTCCTTTTTCTACAATAGTTGCTACAAATGTGAATTTCCACAGCTGATTCCATTTTCTAGTTTAGCATAGAACAACTTTCAAAAGCTAAGTGATCTTCCTGGCCATCCACTGGGGTTGTTCTCAACATCTCAGAAAACACTCACAGACGTCTTTTGGGATTTCAGGTCAGTGCCTAAGTATATAATGAACATTACTAGCCATCTTTAACCATTCTTAGTAAGGAGCTTGACATATGGCTGTCTGGAATATATTTTTATCTGGTGTCAAAGGTTACATCTTAGTCATTGCCTATCCTGTGCTAAGCACTGGACTGCTCTTTAATTTAATATTTATTAAAAGCCATCATTTTATTTAATCCCTGTGAGAAAGGTATAGGTAATATAGGTGCTACCTTTGACCCCATTTTGTAAATGAGAAGATGGAAATTCAAAATGATGATTTGCTCAGTGTCCCTTATCCTCATTATCTACTGCAGTATAATTAATATTCCAAGCTTATCTTCACAGAACAACAGCCATTCTATTTGCTTAAGAGTTTGTGGGTCAGGTTTCACACAGAGAACAATGTGGTGGCTACCCTTTGCTCTACAGTGACTAACCTCTCACCTACTTTAGCTCAAGTGACTAGGGTTAGCTGAGACAATTGGTTCTGGCTCTCTGCTAGATTTGTTGGATCTTTGCGTCAAAGGATATAATCTCCATGTGATGTTTAATTGAATGTTCAGTTTAGTGTGTGTGTGTGTGTTTGCTCTGAGGATTGAATTGAGGGCGTTTGTACTGAACTAAATTTCTAGCTCTTTTTTTATGCCTTATTTTTATACAAAGTCTTGCCAAGTCACTAAATTGCCCAGACTGGGGTTGAACTTTTAATGTTTATGCCTCAGCACCCCCCACCCTCCAAGTGGTGGGTGAAATTACAGGTGTGGCCAAATTCCCATTTTTTTGCTCTCATGCATTTGACCTGGCTGAACCTCACTCTGTCCCTACTGCTTCTGCACACTCTTAGGATGGTGGGCTCAGGGTAATCAGATATCTTGCTTGAAGATGGCTTCTCAAGGTTGGAGTTGTAAAATTCTAAAAGATGTTTTATGAGCTGTTTTTAGAAATCCCAGATTACCATGCCTGCTATATTCTACTGAAAATGTCAATCACTCAATCCAGCCCATATCTGAAGGGAAGGGATTGGATTTTAACTTTCAATGGGAGGGGAAGCAAAGAATTTCAACCGTATTTACTGTACCCTATCCAGATTCAGTAAGAGGCAGAATGGAGACTTAGAATCTAGATTTTCTTGACTTCAAAACCTTTGATTTTCCCCTCAATTACTTTGTCTCTGTCAGCATCCTGTGTGTGATGGCCACGGGGTTCCTCATTATGAGCAGGACCCTGGGTCACCATGTGAACAGATAGGCAAGAGGGTTATAAGATAAAGTCCCTTTGACATGTCGGGGTGGGACACTGAGAAGGGCTAGTGGCAGTGTCTTGCTGGGTAAAAGGGACACCAATGTCATTGCTCATGCTGCAGGAGGGCTAGAGCTGGAGAGGAGAGCAGTATTTCAGAACTGAAGGGAAGATGCTAATGATGAATGCTAATGAGAAAGAGGAAAGAAGGGGGGACAGAGCCAGCTCTGTAAGGTTAAAAGAGTAGAGGAATACAGTACATGGAGGAGAGGTGGAGAGGCCAAGTGTCCCGCTGCATTTGCACCCAGCAAGGATGGACGCACTCCATTAGTGAGTACTCCAGACAGGAAGACAAGAGCCTCATTTTCTAGAGATTTTGCTTTACCAGCTAGACTGGTGGTCAAAAGGGGCTCTGATCTCAGAGGAAGTGAAGACTCACATAGTTCCTCTTGTACTGTAGCTTAACAATTGATTTTAAACTCCTCATCTTGTACTTGCGCAGCAGATCCTCTCACTGTCTTCCCCACTCTCATTAGCTTTCTGTCTCCTGATTGGACCCAGTTTGAGGCACTGAGTTGTAGAGTTAAGGACTTTAAAAAAAGGTCAAAGAACATCTCAGGTGTTGATTTATTTTGGTCACTCTTGCCTTTTATCTTTCTCTCTGGGCGTGATTATCAGTATTCATTGGCTAATTGAGTACTTATATATTAATTGGCTAAAGCATTCAATTCACAGCCTTTCTAGGAGTGACTCTATAACTGGTTAGAGATTCCAATCTGGAATTCAGAACGGTCTTTCTAATTTCCAACAGCAGTATTGCCATCCAATTAGAAATGCTGCTTTTAGATTGTTTACATTTACTTCCTACACACAATTGCTCTTTAACACTTCTGTGACATAGCAGGGAGAGGGGGTAATGAAATGTGTGCTGTGTATTGTGGGCTGCCTCCTGTCAGCCGATACGGTTCTTTCTTACACACAGACCTTTCTTTTGGTGTAGGGGTAACTATGTCTATGTTCCAGGCATGGATCGTGACATACCATGGTCTTGCCCGGAGGTTGGTCTAGAGGTGAATGTGACAGGCTTCTACTCATGGTCAGTGAGATGTCATAACAAGTCATCTGGGGGTTTCTGCATAAAATCCACCCCCGTTCTAGAAGTAGAGCAGCACACAAACACACAAAAACACAAAGACACTATTGTAATCAATCTATTTTGAGCAATATTATATGAAGATCTGAGCTTTGAGTTTCTGCAGTCATCCTATGACTAGGAGGAAGAAAGTTCTCCTACCCCAAAGAATTACCAGATGATTTCGAGTCATAGAATGAGACCTACCACAGCCTGCCATTAGACTTTGAACTTCTGATTTTCAAGCTATTAGTAGTTGGACATTCTGAAACTTGAAATCAAAATCTTCTTAGCTGGTATGTTTGACTGTGGAGTCCAATCAATTAGATTTTGAAGCCTGGCCATGGGTTTGAAACAAAAAATTGTCTTAGAGCCTCCTGGGTTTTCTGCTAAAAGGATAGAAAGTTCATAGCTTTAAGCTTAGGATTCCTTCTTTATTTTACCTAGGGAGATTGTAAAAGAGAAAAGAGTAATATTTGAGATAAAATTCTCTCCTTGAAAGAGAAAAACTCATGTTTCTTACTTTGTTTTATTATAACTCTATGCACAGAGAATCGTGTCCACCACATTTTCCTTTTAGGATAAATTTGCATTGCATTGTGAGGTTCTGTGGTCTTACGACAGAAAATCCAATAGTTTAGAGTTGGTCAGCTTTCAAAGGGGAACAGATCCCCCCAATGTTTATGGGCTGTGATGATCATAGACTTACATCTCTCAACTCTGAATTTGCACTTCAGTCTCTCATGAACCATAGCAAGTAGTTACAGTGAGTCATTACATTTTAGTGTGGCAGTAGAGGTTGCTGGGAAACTATTGCAGGAAGAAGGCATCTCCTCCTGACCCCATGGCTACAGTTTTGCTCCTGTGCTGGCTCCCATAGCACCATCATTCAGGAATGTGGGTATGGAGGACATTTGGTTGCTCTACCTCCTTGCTCTGTGCCCAGGGTGCACAGAACTTCGGCAGCCTTGTTGTCCGGCCTGGCCTCTTGACTACATTCATGGAGCTTTCCCAATACAGACAAACCCTCTCCCAGCAGGCCTTGTGTCACCTCCCTGTGAATGGACTCCAGTCACCCTGGCTCCCTTGTGTCCACCCATCATCCCACACTCCAGGGTGCTGCTTCCTGCCTGCTCAGTGACTGCAAGCCCGCTTTGGCTTAGGCATCTGAGAAAATGTCTCTGTGTCGTCTAGTTGACTCGACCAAATCTCTGTGTTCTGAACCTCAGCCCTACAGATCCCCTTGGAGTTCTCATGACATATTTATAGTTACTCTTGTACTATAGCTTCACACTTTAAGTTTTTCATCTTGTACTTGGGCAGTAGATCCTGTCACTTCCTCCCAATTCCTTTTAGCTTTCTGTCTCCTAATTGGACCCAGATTGATGCAATGAGTTGCAAAGTTAAGTACACTTAGGATTAAGGCTTTGATGATAAATATTAGTAACATAATCTATATGATGGCAAAAAACTTGTCACCTCTAAGTGACATTTTTTAACACATCCTTGTTACATGGCCGTGCAACCAGCAAGATGGACTGGTTAGCCAGTTGCTATACACTCCCTACCTGGTCCGTGGGGTTGTCAACCTCCCTTTTTGACTGCGTATAGCCCCTTCCTGCTTGTTTGCCTCACTCAACAATGTCTTTATTTTGATGATTAAAATGTATAATGGTGCTCTTTTTCATGTCCCTAAATTCTTAATGATTTTCTTGAGATGTTGATATAGGTTATATAAATTTCCTCAAAAGATCCAGGAAGGAATTCCTACATGGAAATTCTATCCTCAACTAATGATGAACAAGGAGTAATGCATACTATCAATGGATTTTGCTTTAATTGAGGATAACTCTTAGGCATTTTATTATCTTGTTGGTTCTCAGAATTCCCCAGTGGGGCTAGGTTTAGTTACTGAGAACAGTAATTGACCTGGTAGCATGGTCTTTGGGGACTTCCTTCCATTATTGGTCTGATTTCAATATTCCTTATGACAGTTTGGGTAGAAGAGCTGAGGCACCTTTGATGATATGAATTGAATATTCCTTCCTTAAAATCATGCATTTACAGAAAAGAGATATTGAAGTTCTAATGAGACCAGGGTGAGCACTTACCCTGCATGACTACTGTACATATGAGAACAGAAGTCTACACACAGACACACACAGGACAAAGTGCACATAAAAGGACAGGGTAGAAGACGGCCACTTACAAGACAAAGAAAGAGACCTCGGAAGAAACCAGCTCTGCTAACACCTTAGCCTTGGTCTTTCATCACCCACAATGGTAAGATAGTAAATGTCTGTGCATAACTACCGGATTTGCAATACTTCATTATGTCAAGTCTAGCAAACGAGTACAGGTTTCTCTCCAAATAAACTAGCTGCACTTGCTTCTTTGTCTCAAAAATCTCTTAAAGTAGGAGCCAAACCAGTAGTCACAGTTTCCTTTAATCTTCACAACAAATTTGAAGGGCAGACTTTGTTGCTTTCTCTAACAGGTTACAAAGTGAAGCCCAGACAGATAAAGTGAGGGAGACATCAGAAAAGATTTCTTGCTCCTCCAATAGAGGAGCATTTTTCAGACTGTTCTTTTGGATTCATGGCTGGCCCTGGCAGAACTTCAGCCTGGGGGTGACTCTTGAACAAGCAGGTGTTGGTCTTGCCTCCCAGGGAAAACATGTTGGGATTGGTCTGGCCACACCCCAGTTTGCCCCTAGCTGTTTACTTGAAGTTAAGAATGCAGATGAATGCAAGTGTTTTCAATTTCACCAGGTAGGCTTCCACTCATGGGGCCTTAAAAAGGAAAAACAAGTATACACAATTGGAAGGGGCAAGTCATTAGGAGAATAGTGCTTGAGAAAAAAGCTTGACCTTCCCAAATTGGAAAGAACTATTGATTTGTTGCTGTCTAGAGTTGAGCTGTCAATGAAATGATGCAATCAACAGCGCCCTGGAGAATTTCCTGGAAATAGAGGCAGGGACGCTGAGGGGCCTACGGAGTGGCTGGAGCCAAGCAGAGTGTCCCTATGAGGTAAAGGAAGCTGGAAACAAACTATATGGGGTGGATGCTCAGTATCCTGGCATCTCATCAGGGACCAGGAAGATTTATCACGGGCAAGTAGCTTGCGGTACTGTGGGACAGATGCAGCCCTCCCTCAACAACGCAGCCAGATCATCTGTTTTGCTTTCTTCATAAATATATCTCCCTGAATGTCGACAGGGAGAGATTTGAAAATAAAACAAAGAAGACCATTTCCTATGGGGCATAAAAGGCTTAATTTATCACCAGTCTTTTCTCCAAATGAAAACGATTTGCTCTCTTTTCAAAGACGGCTGAACAAATGTTTGAGAACTGCAGTAGATTATTGCAATTATTGTACCTACTTTTAAAAAACCATACGAATAGAAAGGTACTTTTAAAAATGTACTCACAGATAGATACTTTTACAAGGTTTTCAAACATTTGTTCCTTGATGGTGGAACATAAGATGAAATCTCTTGGGAACAGTTTCATGAGGTGAGTCTGGTTAAAGAAACCTAGGACTGTTCAGCAGGTTTAGCTGCTGCTGTTGGAATGGTGCCTGAGGTGAGCTGTTTGGTGGGCTCTACGTGGTTGCTATGAAATCCTTGCTATTGTTGGGACAACCGGTGCGACGTTAAAACCCCATACCCCATCAGGACTCAGAAAAGAAACACCTCCCAGAGTTCAGCATCAAGAAAAACCTTCACCGTTTTGAGGGAGGATGAACATGTTTTTGTCTTCTGTATTCTGTGACTCTAGTCAATGACTGCATTCCCCTCTTGTCACTGGGAATCCTAAAGTCAAATTTGTGACTCATATTTAATAGAAGTGTGACACTTTGGGGAGAGACTTTGTGTGCTAAATGGGGCTGGGTTTTATTTCTCTTTTGTCGTCTTCCTGTTCCTGTTGTTTCACGTGTATTCCATCTTGTGGTGTGGAATTGCATAACCTCCACTGAATTTCTTTAAGTTAAGTGATGTAGGGAAGCTTTTGCATGTTGCCTGAATCTACCTTTGAGACAAAGTTGTTCATTGCTCACTACTCAAGGGTGTAGTCCACTGACCTCTCATAGTATGCCCCTCTCCACAAGTCATTCTCTCTCTTCTGGAGGGAGCTGTCGGGGCTGGAGAAATAGCGCGGCAATTAGAGCAATCGCTTAGCAAGCACAAAGCCCTAGGTTTGATTCTCCTGCACCACACAAGCCAGACGTGATGGTACAGTCTTGTGATCATAGCACTTGAGAATCTGAGGCAGGAGGATTGCTGTGCGTTCAAGACCAGCCTGGGCTACAGAGTGAGAACTGTCTCAGAACAAATAAGCAAGTAAACAAATAATGATAAAAAGCAAACAACAAAAACTGAATGCCTTGTCTCATCCAAGGGAGGCCACACCTCTGCCCCAAAGGTAGTTTGCATCTAAGGACTGGTTGGTAGAGGGGTGCAAAGACCTGGCAACTCTGCCTCTGTTTGGAATAACTTAACTTCCGCTCTCTCTGTAGAGATCCAGTGAGAGCTTCTGCACCTGCCCAGGACCCTCTCTCCCAAAGTCTCTGTCTGACTCTATTTCTTGGGAAAATTGACCAGTAGCAGTCAGTGCCAGCAATGGGCTAACGAAGCAAGCTCTATTATAAAATGGGGTTTTAGAGGTAGATCTCCACTAACTAGCCGGTAGGTAGATCACCACTAGCTAGTGGTGGGTAGAGTTCTGAATACTCTGGGTACAGATGGGGCTGTATTGTCAAATTCCTCACAGAAGGGCCTGGTTAGCACAATGTCTATAGTTCTGAAAAGTCTCTTGAAGTTTAAATGTTGTTGACAATAAGAACTATAGCATGGCATGGCTGTTGACGGTGCTGCCAACACATTGGAGGAGAACAGTGAAAGGCAAAGGGTGCTTAATCAACAATTAAGGCAAAGTGTAAAAACTGGAGACCCTTCTTGGTTGCTTTAAAACATTCTTCAAATTTTTATTTTTATTCATTATTCTTTTTGTGGTGCTAATCATCTAATCCAAAGCCTCATGTATTCCAGCCAAGAATTTACCACTGACCTGTATCTGTAGCCTAGTGGCTTTAAATATGTTTATTTACTCCAGCAAGAGGGCAGAACATCTGGATTAGACCTGGAACTCACTTATGAGCAGAGGGGGCCCAATGAGAAGACAGATCCGGCATGTAAATGTCAGGGTGCTCGTTAGGTGAGTGCCTTAGTCACTTTCTCAATGCTGGGACACAGTACCCAATAGCCACAACTCAAAAAAGCAGAGATTTAGCTTAGCTTATAGTTTCACAAAGTCTCAGTCCATTCATGGGTGGCTGGCTATGGCAGAAGGCATTGGCAAAGGGCCTAACTGGAGAAAAGTTCTTCATTCTACTGTGGCCAGGCAGCAGAGTGAGGTGAGTGACCGGGAAGGAGCTAGGAGCAGAAATGCATCTTCCGGGACACACCCCCAGTGATTCACCCTTTCAACCAGGCATCACCTCTTAACAGGATGTGAAATCACTTGACCCAATAAATCCACATGATCCAATCACTATGCAAATATATATGACTTTTGGGGGATATTCTAGATCTAAAACATAACAGGTAGGGACCCAGAGATGGGATGGGGACATCTGAATTGCTGAATTAAAAAAATCCTAAATTTTCCAATTGTCCTGAATCATTCCATAGGCCTGCGTTATGGCTATGCACGTCTCTATTAAAGTCTAGCACTCTCCCTTCTTTTTTTCCTGCCTTTTACTGATATATAT
Organism: Ctenodactylus gundi; assembly: GCA_004027205.1. Classification (NCBI taxonomy): domain Eukaryota; kingdom Metazoa; phylum Chordata; class Mammalia; order Rodentia; family Ctenodactylidae; genus Ctenodactylus; species Ctenodactylus gundi. The sequence continues at coordinate 49,472 of PVKB01000173.1, forward strand.
ACATATGCAGAATTTGAAGTTTACAGTGATCTTGAGCATTTTGTGCACATGCGTATCTTGGCCAGGTTACAATACCTTTCCCTCTCCTTCCTTTAGGCCCACCCTTACCCCCAGTTCCCATTATTTTCTACATTAAATTTAGTGAGATAATTGTGATCTGTGTTTTTCATATCAGAGAAACCATTCGATATTTCACTTTCTGCTTCTGACTCACTTCACTTAGCATCATGGTCACAAGCTGTCTCCATTTGCCTACAAAAGCCTCCAACCTATCTGATTTTAATGATGCGTCATATTCCCCTGTGTATAAATACCACAATTAGTGTATCCATTGGTCTGTTGTTGGGTATTTTGGTGTCTTCCACATTTTAGCTATTGTTAGTTGTGCTGCTATGAGCATGGATATAAGTGTATCTCTGTTATGTGTTTTTTTTTAATTCTTTGGGGAATATTCCCAGAAGAGGCATGACTGGATCAAAGGGGATATTTATTTTCAGTTGTTTGAGAGACTTCCATACTGCTTTTGATAGGGGTCGTACTAGTATACATTCCCACCAGCAGTGCAATGGGAATGTCTTCTTGTCTTACTCTTGAATCAAGTGCATGACCCTAATAAAAAGCAAAGCTTCTTTGATGCTTCCAAAATGACCGTACTTCTAAAGTTGACATTGTATTATTGATAGTGTTGTTAACATCCTTTAATAACGATCATTGTGCTATTGGATCATTAACATCTTTTCTAGGGACAGAAAACCCGAGGGATTGCAGTTGTGTGTGCATGTGTATGCCAGCATTTTATCTATTTCATAGTAGCTTTCATCATGGCTAATTACTTAAAAGACATTTATTGATCCTTTTATTGATTAACTTTCATATGTGCTGGACAGGAGAAGATTGTCTTGAATGAGATTTTTCTCCCTTCCTTTGTTGGTTTCCCCAGCTCATGCAAAAGTTTTCTTCTCTTATCGTTGATGTTTCCCTTCTCCAGAGTCATTTTCTCCTTCCAGATAGAGGCAGTACTCCTGTCTTAGGACTAGAACCCTTCTGACACCCTTCCTAGGTCCCCACCATCTGGTATGCTGGATGCTGTGTGGAGCCCCAAGTTTGGAGTCAAAAGACCCTCTTGGAACCCAGGCTCTCTTTCCCCTTGATTGCTGTGCTTTGGGCCAAGCTATTTCACCTGTTTGGCTACTGGTTGGGTTTTTGTAAAGCATGGTGGAGATGAGGACATAAGTGATCTGGAATGCCTGCCATGCCTCAGAACCATGAGTGCCCATGATTTTCCACATATGGTTTTCTTCAAGTGTAATCTGTTCACTCGGAGTCACATGACTTGATTCCTCCATGAACAACTATACAGTCTCCCATAAAGTTGGACCTCAGCAAATGCTTACTGATTGATTACTATGATATTAATTTTTCTTTATGTAGCTAAGAGGAGGTGACACTTTAAATCAGGAGCTGGAAATGTTCATTCCGCAAGCATATAGAGCCCATGAGATCATTTGGTCCCACCCAGCCAAGGCAATAGTCACGTCAGGGATGAGTTAACTATATAGTAATTGAATGATTTTACCAAATCTAGCAGGCTAAGTTTCAAGTTGATAAGTTTGTATAGCCCAAAAGTCATATCATAAATATCCCAATGGCAGTTGGCAGAAAACAAAGTCCCCCCACCCCGCCCCGCTTTAAATAGATAACACAGGTATTTGTTTTTTTTTTTTAAATAACTGTTTTCTCAACCTTTTCTTAGCTCAATTGCTAAGGATCACAGGCCAGGTGGCATTTCACCCCCTACACAGCAACTCTATTTCATAATCCCCAACCCTTTTGCCTGATTTTTAGTTCAAGACCATTTGGTTAGGGGTGGAGGGGACCAGCTTTGAGTAGGTTGTCGGAGGATAGCTTTAAAATGGCCAGCAGCAGCAGGAAGAGAGCAGAGCATATTGTGCTGGAGCAAGTTTTGAAGCAAAGCTGCTTCCCTCAGGGCTAGAAAGGAAAAGGCTAGCGAGGTGGGTGTGTCCTCACAATCCTGTCTAAGGTCGTACCTTCAGTGACCTACATTTTTAAAGGCTGTAACCATTCTAACTGTCCCCTTGGCGACCAAGTCTTTAACCCGTGGGCCTTTGAGGGCGATTCAGTATTCAAATTATAGCGAGTCCCATGTCTTATTCTTCCATGGTGGGCCATGCCTACCACAGACAGTGGCACATTCGCCATAGGTGACTCACAAGCTGTTGGATCTCTTTGCCTTTCTTTGCGTTTTTTGTCATCATGTCCCTTTGGAGCATGCTGTCTATGCTTCCTGAGATTTCTCATGCCTCTCTCACTTGCTTTTTATTTAAATATTTGAACTCATTTTGTCCTCATGTTGTAGTTAAGGAAACCCAAAACCGAGGGGCAGCACCTGGCAGAAATACCTTTCTAGAGGCAAAAAAAAAAAAATCAAAATAGAAAAAAGAAGCTTTAAAAGAAATAGCAGACACTTCATTTCATTGAATGCAGCTATGGTGTGGGTGAGTTTTCTTGGGTTTAGGTTCTTTTGACCTTTTGTTCTGGCAAAGGCCACGTTTAGGTCACTTGTGGCTCCGTCTTCTCCAGTCTCTAATTCTCCACTCACCTTTTCTCAGACCTATTTCCTTGCCATTTCATCATTTTTATTGCTTTTCTCTGGACCATCTCCAGGTCTTGACATCTCTCTTAAAATGTAGAGGCCACAAACTGGGTAACGGACACTAATGAGGAGGGGAACAATATGGAGCCCATTAGGAGGATTAATTCCTGGCCCATGCATATGGGTTTCTAATTCATCCCAGCTTTTAAAGTCACATCGGGTGGCTCCCTCGTATGAGAGCATGGTCTTCAATGACCCGTGGTGCTTTCACCGCTGTGCTCCTCCCGGGCCTATATCATTCCATGGCTCAGACATCCTTGGTGTGGTTTGTTTCTTATCAGGGCGCCTGGTCTTGTATTTATTTGCTTTGGGGGAAGCTCTTTCAGTTTTTTAAAGATTTGCTCCTGGAATGTAGTCTCAATTAATCGTGTGCAGTGTCCCATTGCCTCATCAAGCTCAGCAGTGCAAATGCTCCAGGAAGTCCCTAGCCTGGCGCAGTGCCCTGAGACTCAGCGGAGAGATGGGCAGGGTCCCTTCCTCTGTCTGGGGTGTGTAATTGTCTGCCTGATTCAGACCTACACAAGCAGTCGGCTGTACCTCACCTGTATCCTGAAGCGCTGCCGCAGGACTCAAATCTTAGTCCAGGCAGCACAACATGGCAATCTTTGTGGGCCCAGTGGCTGCTACTGAAGTGGCCACCATAAAAACAAATGGTGCAAAGGTTGAATTAGGTACATTCAGAGCAGAAGATACAGATTTAAGTTATAATAAAGGAGTGTGTGTGTGTGTGTGTGTGTGCGTGCGTGTGTGCATGTGTATAAGGGTCAGGCACAGAGAGATTGTTCCATTTATTGTTGTACAGAGTTGTCTACTATGTAAACCAATACCACCTGGAGAATTCATAGTGTTTAAAACAGAGGGTATGCTAGTCAGTTGTCTCAGGGCTGGGGACAGTCAGATCACGCATGAGCTTCACTGATCTTGGGCTGTTAGGTGTAGAGATTGAGCCTGGGGTACAGGTGGAGAGTTTGAATCCTCACAACCTCTCTTGCCTCATGGCCAGCAGTGGATTCCCTCTGTTCACAGGTTTTTCATTTGCTGTTAGAGAAAGGATTCTGTGTACACATTCCTTGAGGTCAAGAAGATACAATGAGACAATGGGTATTAAAGGTACTCTGTATGGAAGGCAAAACTCAAATATTAGTTCAAATTAGGTATGAGAACAAGGCCCTACACCAAAAGAGCTTAAACACAGTATGGATGTTTTTTGTTTTTGTTTTTCACATGCAAAAGTACAGAGGTGTGATGAGATCCCCATTGGTGCAGAAGTTCTGTAACATCAACGGCTTCCCACGCTGCTTCCAGCTTTTTTTTTTTTTTTAATATGTAGCTTCATTTTCATGGCCCAAGAGGGCACCTAGGGCTGCATCCATTACATTTCATTACCAGGCACATGATGGCAGAGTAGGAAAAAGAATGGTATGTGCCTTTATCATGAGGCAACTTTCTGGAATTTTCACAAACTATCTTTATTTTTATCTTGTTGACTAGGACTTACTTGCCCATCCTACCAGTGTGGTGGGTGACTACATAGTGAAGAGTTTTCTTGGATAATGTTGCATCCAGGCAGTTGTTCAGATCCATTAGGGTGCAGGAGGAGTGGGGTGAATGGTGGCAGGAAATCTGGAAGAGCCTTTCCTGGGCTCTATCCGGTTAATGAAAGGAAAAACTTAATGTGTGCTCTGCCTGTGACTTATAAGATTAATCCTAGTCCACCATGGTGCAATGCACTTGAGCCTGCTCTGATTTAATTTTCTAACCTGTGAAACAGGGGTGTCTCACTGTGCCAGTCTTACCCAAACTACAGTCTTTGGTATGTCCGCATAACACCTGTGGTGTGGCCATGCTGTGAATCCCCTTCCAAGTGCCAAGGTCTGCACAGAAGACCTCATTCAATTTACTCAGGATATTTTTTAGAGTTGAATCTCCTTTTGAACTTCTGTATTTTTAAAGAGAAAACTTTATACCAGCCTCCAAATTGGTACACCTGCATTACTTACCATGGAGAGAAGGCAAATACATAATATATCTAAACAAAAACATGATTAAATTATGGCCAAGTACGGTTACCCACAAGCCTCGGAGCCTAAAGCCCTGATTCTGTTTCATTGGTCCTCAACCTCTTGACTGATTTAGGTAAAGTCTATTCAGTCTGGGGTGGGGGATCCCTGTTGTGCAGTAGGTTGTTGAAGGACAGCTTTGTAATGGTGAGCAGGGGAGCAGAGCTCTTCCTCTGGTCAGATCAGTGGCATTAGAACCTAATAGGAGTGTGCATGGAGCACCTGCTACTGGAACCCTTTATGAACAATACTGCTGGGACCAGGGGGACCTAGAAAGGGTTCTTAGCAGCTAAGTGGTCTGATGGGTGAATTTTATATCTATTATGAGGATGCCCGAGGAACAGGCCTACATAGTGAAAAGGACACAATGACGTGTGTATCTGGACATAACCACCGTTCCAGCCTGACTCATGTTCCTTTCTCAGGCCAATCTTCCCACCACTCCCTTCAAGAGTAAGCATCTCCTCCACGGGGGCTTCTCAGTAGGGAGAAGTCAGTGGGATGACTCAGTGGATACATACATTATCTCACCTCTTAAGAACAAGAGACAGACTTTCTGTGAGTGGGTATATTTTAAGCTCAGACTACCAGGTTACTTTTTTTTTTTTTTTTTTACACAGGAAGCGAAAATTTATTCCCTAAAATAAGCAGTGTCCAAAACTATAGGATTAAGAGGTATATGCATAAGCAGGGCTCAAAATGCCCAGCTAGGAAGAGACTACTTACCCAGAAATGTTTGTGTAAGAGAATTATTCACATAGTACCAAGTTTACTATTTAAAAGTGTACAACTCAGTGGTTTTCAGTATATGCATGACACTGTGCAACCATTTCCACTAATTACAGGGACCTGTCACTACCCAAGGTAACCCTGTGACCACCTGTGGTCACCTCTATTTGTTCTTCCCTCAGCTCCTGGACAGCACTGGCCTACTTTCTGTCTTTATGGATTTGTTTATTCTGGGCTTTCCATATAAGCGGAATCATATATTACATAGCTTTGTGTGTCTGACTTGTTTTACTTAGCAGAAGGATTTCAAAGTTTATTCACATAGCTTGCTATATTATCCTGTTCCCTTTATAGAAGGTTAAATTTCATTATAGGGATATACCACATTGTTTGATAATTTATGTACCAGTTGATGGATTTTAAGTTGTTTCTAACTGAAGGCGACTTTGAATGATGTCATGACGAGTATGTATAAAGTTTTGCTTGATATTTTTGAAACACAACTTATATCTTTGTATTACATGTTCACAAGGTCTGTTTTCATACTCTTGGGTATAAGTGCCATTTGTTGAAAATATTGTTCATTTTTATTAAGTGGTCTTGACATTTGTGTCAAGAACTGAAACTGGACTTGGAAGAAGTGTATCAGCAGATGTAAAACTAAGTGCAGATTTTTTTCTGAACTCTCAATTCTGTTCCATTGATATTTATACCTGTCCTTGTGACAAAAACCACACAATATTGATTTTTTTTGTAGCTTTGTAGTATGTTTTATAAATGGGGAATGTGAGTCTTCTAGCCCTTTTTTTTTCCAGACTGTGTTTGTGGGGGTTTCACCACCACACAAGGGCCAGGGCAGAGGAAAGGTGTGCGCGCAGCTGGGCCCCCTCATCCCAAGAGTACCAGACGCAGCTGGGAGTCTGTAGAAGCAGGAACTCACTTTATTTAGGAAGTACAGAAGCTTATGTAGGGTAGAGGGAGAACATGGCAAGGAGGGGAGAGCAGGCGATTTGAGGTAGTATCTACGTAAGCGGGCGTTAGGCCAATCAGCGAGATGTCCATGCAGGCAGGCGCTGGGAGCTTGCAGCAATAGTATTGAGATCATGCACGGTCCATGAGGGTGGAAAGGGCTTGGCCCAATCATCTTCCTTGGTAAACACCTGAGGTGGCCTCCCCCAGGACTTCTGGCAGGCGCCATCTTAAATATCACTCCACGTGTTGGCTATTCTGGATCTCTTTCATTTTTTTGTGAGTTTTTATGAGCTATAAATTTGTTGAAAAATGTCAATTGGAATTTTAATGGGGGAAATCTTTCAGTATTTCACTATCAAATAATATTAGTATGACTTTTGCGTCTATTGAATTGTGGATATATAATTTTGTTCCTAGTTTTTTGAATAATTTTTACTGTGAAAATATGCCATATTTTGTTGAATATTTTTTGTCCATTGAGATGATCATATGGTATTTATCCCTTATATTAATGCATATTATGCTAAGTTAGAATATAATTTATTATATTAAATATTATTTTAATTTAGTATATTACATTGAGTGATATTTATATGTTGAATTACCCTTGCAGTCATCAAATAAGTCCTATTTTCTCATAGCACATAATCCTTTTATGTATGTTGCTATATTTTCTTATTAGTTCTTGAGGATATTTCAGTTATATTTCCTTAAGAAATAATTTTCATCTCTTCTCACCATTCTGTACTATTTTTTGCTCAAATATATAGTTATTCTTATAAATTCCCTTTATTTTATCTCGATTTGAGTTATTGCCCTTTTATTTCAATCTGAAAGACTTCTTACAGGAGAAGTCCAGCAATGGACTCTTCCAGCTTTTTGTCTTTAGGAATATTTTAATTTCTCCTTTATTTGGAAGAATAATATAGTTGCATATAGAATTCCTCATTGACAGTTGGTGTGGTATTTTGTTCTTTTCTCTCAGCACTGGCACTATGTCTTCCAATATCTTCTGGTGATCAGTCAGCTGTTGATCTTACTGAGGATCTTTATAATGATGTGTCTGCCTTTGTGCTTTCAAGATTCTCTTTGCCTTTTAACAGTTTGATTGTGATGTATTTGGTTATATGCCTTTGATTTTACCATACTCGGGCCTTGCGTAGTACCTGATTTTCTATCACATTTGAGGTATTTTCAGTCATTACTCAAATATTCTCGTTTTTTCCACTCCCCTCCTTCTACAATTTTTCTTACACATATGTTATTCTGTTTGATAATTCAAAAGCTTCTGAGACTGTGTTCATTTTCTTCATTCTAATTTCTTCCTGGTCAAGGGTCAATTGATCTGTCATGATGTTTTCTGGTGCCTTTTTTCTCTTTTTTAAAACTTGCTATAGCACTTCTGCAATAAAATTTTCATTGATTTTATTGATTTTCAGTGATTTAATTGAATGGGCTGTTGATGCTGACAATTTTTACAACTTTTTCATAGCTTTTATGTAGGAGAGATTTTTTTGGTGGTCTGTACTATGCGTTTATGTAGACTTCAATTCTTTTGTGGATCAGCCATCAAAATAATTGTCCTATGTAGTGGTCAAAAGATTGTTGTTCTCTGGAACACAAGTCCTGGAATTCACATTTGGGCTTTGCCATTTCCTGGTTTTTAGTGGTTGAAAAATTTCTTAAATTCTCTGAGCATCAACTTTTTTTAAAAAAAAAAACTGGGCATGTTAATAGTACCTCATTGGTTGATGGATTAATTAATATGAAAAGAAGTCTCATTGGATACTGGGCTAGAATAAACATTTTCTGATACTACTCTCATTTTAAATTCTTGCTACAATCCAGTATAATCAACAGCCCATTTCCCACTTCCAAACTGAGCTAGTACAATTATTTACTGAACTCACAGATGTAATGAGTGATTGATTCAACCTCATAAAGCTGTTGCAGGGTGTAGAGATAACATAAACAAAGTCTTCAGTTTGTCCACATATTCCCACGAGGGCCCTGCTGCTCCTACACATTATGACACTTGATCTTCTCCATCCTGAGTAGACAGTGCAAATTTCCTTGAATATTTAAAACATGTTTGATATGTGCATGTATTTAGATTCACGTGCATCTACAGCTCAAGAAACGTTATGGTGAAGCTTTTCTTCTGTCCGGCATCTCAGTTTTGCCAATTACGGGCCTCAAGGCCTGGTTATGGATCCACAGGCAACAAGGCTAGCCTGATGTGGAAGGTCAGCACGTCATGCAGTTTACTGTCTGTTCTGAAGATCTTCATGAGGCAAGTGGAGGGCCTTTTTAATAATGGTGAGCAGAGAAAAAGCAGTTGATCAGGAACAGCTAAAAATGAGACAGGTGGCCTACATAAATACCAGCTGCGCATGATGGCTGGCTTTATTGCTGGCTTATAATGTCATCCGTGGTCATTTTACAATAGTTTGCTTTATTCCTGACGTTGTTGTAAATCTTCCTGTAAAATTGCTGTAATGCAGCAGAAAGGCTATGAAATGATACAGGAAACTTCAAGGAATCAGTCGATTAGAGTGGAATGGAATGAGGCTGAGGATGCTCAGGGAGAAAATAAAGGAAAGCCACGGGAAACATTAGTGGACTGGATGTCTCATTATGTGCTGGAATTCGTCCTTTCCAATCAGTTTCATTGTGAATGACACGAAATGGCACATTTCCGATAAAACCACTAGGTGGCACCATCAAAAACTTTTCTTAGGAGACTCCTTTTGCCAGTATCTTCGAAGTAAATTTAGGGAACATGTTATTTTTAGATCAGGAAATAATACTCATTTAATTTTAAAGGGAGAGTACATGGGTGCTTATGAAATTATCCTTTTTATTCCATGTGAGTGTGGGTACATAGTAATAGTCACACTACTAGTTGGTTTGAACAATCAATGACTCTCTTCCCAAAAGATATAGCATCCATTTGGAGAAATTATGTAAGGAATAGTTTGAGCTCAGCATCCTAGATTTAGGGATTAATTTTAATATTAATACACTTTGTGTTTTATTCTCTTAGCCTGAATCTATGTAGGCTTCTATAAAACCTTTCTAAGTTTCTTATCATCCCTGCTAAAAGGTGAGGAAAACTACTAAATATTCCCTCACTAACCCCTTCGGAAGCTGGCTGCTGTCTCTGTCCACACCTGCCTCCTTCTGAGGCTTAATTCTGAGGCCCGGAAGCCCTGGGGAGGCTCTCTTGGGGAGGTCTTCAGGATTCTTCAATTCATGTACTAATACAGAGCCAGAATCAGATTCTAATATACTTGGGTCACTGACCCATTCTGTCTCTTACTTGCTTATTTTTTAATTAAAGAATTATCACAGAACTTAAAATCATAACGTGTGCATCACGCTTAGCACCTGCAGTGGGTTGTGCTTGGTACTCAGTGAATGTAGGAAAAGATTTAGTTAAATCTGTGTTTAGAGCTAAGAAGCAATGAACTTCTTGCACATGTCAGCTCTATTTCTTCCGAATTTTTAAAATGGTAATGAGAAAAGATAAGAGGAACCAGGGCCTGAGATTTGTGTTAATCTTTTGTTCTTTGTACAAGAGTTGGGCTTTGCATATCAGCCACAAGATAAATATGTATTATTGACACTGAGAATGTTTTGTTTGTTTATTTGGTACTGAGGGTTTGAAACCAGGTTCTTTGTACTGAGTCACATCCTCAGGCCTTTTTGTAACTTATCTTAATTGTATCTTTTTCAAAATTTGAGACAGATTTTAACCACCTCCCACCAGGCTGCACAGGCTGGGTTCAAACTTGTGACCCTCCTGCCATCGTCTCCCAGAGTGCTGGGATTACAGATGTGTGACACCAAGCCTGGCTGACTTTGAGCATTTTTTCAGTAACGCCCAGCCAGCGTTCTCTGAAGGTGAGACTAAAGGCCTGCAGGTAGCAAACAGAGGCAGGTCCAGTTTCTTCTTAAATGGGAGATCCCGATGTTTCCCTTGCTTGTGGGAGCTGGCTGCAGTCTTCACTGACTGAGCTGTCTATCCTTCCTGTAGGTACATGGTTCAGCAGGGAGTTGCTTAATGAGCGGCAGGCCCTACTTTGTAAGTTCTTCTCCACTCCAGTGTGTGGTGAGCTCTTCCCCTTGGCAAATCTCGGGGAGGCTGATAAGTATCCTTGGGAGGCATCCCCTCCCCCCCCCAACACCACCACCATGAGCGGCTTCACAGGCTGACCCTAGAGCCTTGAGCTTAGCTTCCGCGGGTCAGCAGGGCAGCTGGACTGGCTGGCCTCCTTCAGGGCAGTGGGTCCTGGAAACAAAGCAAATCGTCTGAGTCTAAAGGGAGGAAGTCAGCAATAGTTAATACACAAGCCAACAACACAGTCCTTTATTACCATTATCAAGTACGTTCCACAATCCTAAGACTGACAGCACAGTGGGCTTGTTCAGGTCAGCATCCCCACAAACCTGTGGGTAATGCGTTTTGCTGTGATTTTAGGACAGCTGCGATATTAGCAGACATAGGAATTTTTCGGCTCTATGGTGACGTTGGAGGGGTCACCCTTGTGTTCGTATTTCCTAGTCTACTGAAATGGTGTGAGGCGCTACCTGTTTTTTCATGCCTTGCCTGGTAGCAATAATACTCCAAGTGGCTTTGGGGTGCAGAGTGGTGAGGACTCAAGGGCCTGTGTAAACGAACTGACAAAAAGGTATGACTGAACAGTCTGATCCACAGGGCCCACACTTCGTAACGTCTATGAGGATTCCACAAGCACTATTCCCGGCATTCCAGAAACAGTTCCCATCTATCCTTTCTCATGTTGCCGTCCTAATTCTGGAGGTGGGGCCTAGGTTCCCAGCTTTATTTGAGAAATTCCTTTCTCATGGGAAGCAGGTGGAATCCCCACACTCTCCTAGACTGTTCATAAGCAGAGTGGCTTATGGATTCCAGAGGGTGAGGGGCAAGGCAGCGGCAGAGGAGGTTGGGATTACTCTCTACGGAACTCCTGCTCAAGCAAGGCCCTTTGGATGGGCAGTGCATGTGTGTATGCATGCACACAGGGTCATGTCTATTACTCGCCCCAGATAATGTCAGACAGCAGGGACCAAGATTCTTCTGAGCCCACAGTACCCGGTCTCATGAAAGAAGTGGGAATGGAGCTACAGGACCACCCCACCACCCCCAACAGGCTTATCTTGCTTGCGTGCCCCAGGATTGGCTGTGTGGTGGCCACACGCTCCAGTCTGTCAGTTGATGTTCTCTCTGACACAGCCTTTGGAAAAACAAAGACTCTCACACTCCTGTAGAGGCAGCAGGCAGATACTGATTTTGTATTACCTGGATCTGAAGCTATAGGGGAACCACTTTAAGAAAATGCATTCAAAATTGTAAATTAGTACAATTAGGAATGAAAATGAACATATACAATAGAAAATAAATTAGAAGCTCTACAATTTTGAAATTGACAAATGCTGCAAACATCACAGTGGCAACAGTATTTTGTTTTCTCATCTGCCTGGCATACTCTCCATGTTTTTTCAAGATCTTTTGGCTGTATCTTCTTTGCTAACAATTTTGTGATATTGCTTTTTATAGCCAAAATAGCAGTGTAATTTAGTTTTTACTCTGTCTGGTTAACTAAACTTTTTTATATTCATAGTTTAAAATGTTTTTTAGTTTGCCAACCTGCTACTACAGTGATAAAAGTCACTGCTGATGTTAGACAAATATTAAGGATTATAGCCAAATTTTGAAACTCTGCATGTGTCACATGTAAGAAATGAGATTTGGAAGAATATTCCCCATCCCAGTTTCTGATCTTTACACTTTTTTTTTCCCACTCTAATCACAGGCTTTTAGCATTGGGGGACAGTGGCACATGACCATGTCAGGACATGGCCTCTGGCTCCACATCTTGGTGTCTGGATGCAGAGTAACTCCACATGCTGGGTGGCAGATGTATCCCTGGAAGCCATTCTCACACTATGACAGCCATCAGTACATCAACTCCGCAAGGAAGCCACTGGGAACTGCGTGCATGCATTCTACTGAAGCCAATCTGAATGTTTCCCCAGCTCAACTTGCTGTTAGCTGGACCCTGCAAGGGCTCACGTGCCTCCTGAGTTGATGGCAAACATGATGTCAGGGATGTAGGAGAAAAGAAAGCCAGACCAAGCTGATGATTAAAATTAAAATATGTTACTTTTGAGAATGTGACAAACACATGTGACCAAGTACATGCATTGTCATGGCCTGAGGAGTAACATATGCGAGTGACAAGCCCTGAAGTTTGATTGTGGTGTTGCTTGGCATTCCAGTCAAAAGAAATGAAGAGACAGGGCCCTTAATTCTCTATATTTTCCATTTCATGTGATACAAATGTAGACTTTATTCATGTACTAGCACAGAGATAAAACACATTGCTACTTTTGCTAAGCTCTGGAACATCATTTAACCAATATTTGTGAATGGAACTGGGTGACTAATTAGAACACTAGTGAATTCAAGAGACACCCTTGGTGATCACCAACTACTCACTTTACAGGTATGAAAGCCAGGAATAGAAACTGATTTTGAAGACTGAGCCACTGAGTGAAGAGTCATAGGGCATCCTGGTCAGGAGGGAAGGGAAGGGTTGGTTCCTACCAGGAGTTCTGAAGAGGAAGCCAGACTAGAGTGTGTTCCCTCTGAAGGGGAAGGCTCAAGTCTGGATAGGAAGCACAGATTTTTGACTACAGGACCCTGCAAGGTAATGAGTGTCGGACCAGGGTGGCAGTGTGGTGAGACCAGTGGGCAGGGTGCCACAGGCAGGACGATCCACAGCTTGGAAGAAAAGACAGCTATTGGCAATGAGACCCACATAAAAGCAGGAGTGTCCCGGCCCTGGAGACAACAGTGGGAGGTGAAGTTTCCACGGAGGCCGATGGCTCGCCTTTCAGCAGGCCTCTACCGCTTGGCCTTTTTGAGCCAAATGCAAAAAGAGGCGGGACTGATTTTATAGACTGGTTGTGAGGATTGCATGAACTATTCCTTATAAAACAGCTGGCATATAAAAATGACAATATTGATACTAATTATACCCAGGGGCTAGTTTGAGTTTGCTAAGTGTATTACAGATAAATTTATTATTGTTCAAGTCATCCTCATTATTATTTATAATTGCTATTATTACATATGTATTTACGGCTGTGGACTGGGATAGAATGGCATGGGGCCATGGCTATGCCTAGTTACCTTCTCCACGTCCAGGTGCCCGGATCCTGTGAGGGTCTGCAGCCCACATGACGAGGGGCCCTGCAGGGATTCAGCTGAGGGCGGGCCTCTGCATGCCTCACTTTCCTACCAGGAGGTGAGGCATTGAACTCAGGAAATCCTTCTAGATCTATGTCCTCTGAGGGTCAGAGAGAGAATAGGAAGGCAAGAGAGGAAGGAAGTCTGCATTTACTGAATACTTTCCATGTGTCTGTGACCCGGAAGGGGTTGTTTCATATGTTTTGTCATATTTATCAAAGCCATAATTAGTATTATCTAAAGCAAACAAGAAAATAGATGCTTTGAGAAGCACTTTGCTCACATACTAAGCCGGGCCCAGGATCAGACTCCACTCAGTATCCCTTGGGGTCCATAGCTCATGCTTGCATATTATAGCAGGAGTAGAGAAGGCTGCTTATCCATTCTTTGCTCAGTTTGCATGAAAAAATCATGTCTAGAATAAGAAAGTCAATTCTAAGTTAATTTACCTTAAAAAAAACTTGAGATTCTAAACAGAAGTGAACTGCATGACTTTTTTATGATCCTGATTTTCTTTCTATCTCACTTTTTTGTTGCTGCGACATCCATAACTTAAGGGAACTACTTTTAGCTCATAGTTTCAAAAGATCTTAGTCTTTCATGGGCTGCTGGCAATGTTGGAAACACACGGCAGAGGTGTAGCCATAGAGCTGTTCACAGCATGACAGACAGGAAGCCAAGTGAGAGAGGAAGGGTGGAGCTCCCCATCTTGTTCCTGGCCCTGTGATCCACCCCTTCTGGGTCAAGCTCTACCCCTTCTGGGTCAAGCTCTGCCCCTTCTGACCAGGCCCTACCTCTTCACAGCACGTGGTGCCATAAGTATCCCACTACACTCAAATCCGTGAGGCTTTGGGTGACATTCTAGATCCACACCATTACACTTTCCCCGAATATGCACTAGTTCTCATTTACTTAGTTCTTTAACAAGCACTATTAGAAAGAGTCGTAATGAAAATTTACAGACATCATTGTAGCCTGTATTCCTGAGAAAGGTTTAAGGCCCACCATTTATAAAGAATATATTCCATAGAAACAACCCTGTAAAAAAGATAAGCAAAAGATACACAAATAGTCAATAAGATTCTTTGTTCTACATTTTGAGTAGTTAAGCAACTGAAAATGCAACTGTAGGCTACTTTGAAAATGCTCATAGACTTTCACCAATTGAGGAGTTTTGGTCCAACCAAAAATTCAAACCTATAAAGGACAAGAGGGACATATACACTGTTGTTTAAGTATAAAATGATGTAAGCATTTTGAAGAAGCATTGTTGTAAACTTGAAGTTGAGTAAATACTCTGACCTGTTGACTCTTTGTATATTATAATGAAATATCTGTCCATGGAGCTAGGTAAGTTTGTGACAAGTAAATCCTTTCACTATTAATTGTAAAATCAAAGCAAGAATAACCTAACTGTAAGAAAGGGAAAAATAAAACTTGAGTGTCATACAGTAGAACATCATACAGCTGGGAAAACAAAAGACCCAAAGCTGCTCACCAGTTATAATGATTGGTGAAAATGAGGCTCAGAGCTTCAGAGTTAATAGTATAAGATGTTAGCATTTTTAGTAAGGCGATAGTCAAGCCATCTGAACAGTATTTTTCAGCAATGTGCGCCTTATATCGTAACTTTTTTTTTTTTTAAAGAAAGCAAAAGATAACACTGGGAATAGTGGTTCCCTTTGGGGCAAAGAAAGAGGGGATAGTCAGGGGCACTATGGGGTTTTCACTCATATTCTGTCGTGATCTTTTCTGAAGGTGCTGGTGAAATTAGCGGTACTTGTTTTAAAGTTGTGCTTTGTATCCCTGACATAACTTGTGCCTGTCCTATTGCCTTTATCAAGTACTACCTAATCTCAACATCTGTCCTTCATGCAGCTCCTCTCTGATGCTTAATGACACTTTTCATAGACACTGACATAATTAGAAAAAAAGTTAAATACTACAGAAAGCTTTCTAGAGGAAGGAATTCCACCTGTCTTTCCACTTTCCTGATTGCGTGTGTGCAATGGCATGTGGGTAAGGAACCGAGACTCACAGGGCAGGAAGTTGGTCCTGCCGCCATTCTCAGATTCTCGTTTCCAGTCCTTTATCTTTCATGGTTGTGTCTACTTCCTGAGCGATGGGGCTCTCAACTCACCCGCTCAGGCTACGTACCCACCAATGCCACGTGTCCTTGGTTGTTGAGGCCTTGGCAAGTGTCAGAGAGGGGAGCTGATGTGCTTGTAGAGCCCGCCCCGATACCATCCTAGCTCAAATCGGGTGCCTGTGATTCAGTCCAAAGCCTGGGGCTCTGTTCAGCCTTTGCTGAAACCCCCCAGGTTTCAGCATTTCATGGATTCCTGCTATCCACTGTTGCTACCTCTGTCCTTCCCTTTGTCCTTGTCACTTCCTAAAAATTTCTCCTCTGTCACCTCATTGCCATTTTGGGAGGTCAGCACTTTAAGTTCAATCCACCATTTCACAAACGCAGAGTAACTTGTTCTATTGATTAAAGGACAGACATTCTGCCTATCAGGAATCATCCTGGAGGTAGAGTCCCATGTGTGGAGGTCGAGGGAATAAACTTAGGGTCCCTTGGCATGTTGTTCTCTATTGTCCAGCAGGAGTAATTTCTTCCTTTGCTGTCCCTAGAAGACTGCTGAATTCAGAGGTAGCACTTCTAAAATAACCAGGACATCAAGATTTTCATCACCACTGCCAAATTCTGCTTTAGAAAAAAAAAGAAAAAACAACTTCAAGCTTTTACATTGCTAATAATCAGTGTTAAATTGACACTCTGATTTCACAGTCTTGAGACAGATATAACATGCTCATCAGAGGGATTACTTTTCATACCATATGCACTCCTTCATCTCTTTCAGGGTAGAATGAATTCATTTAGTCTCTCTGAAAGATTGAATTATTCTTTTCCCTTTACATCACAAAGGGCGACACTTGGCTTTTCATGACAATGACATGCAGTCAAGCAGAACCTTGGGCTTGTGCTGCCTGCTACCTCCCCCAGGTACCATGCAAACAACTCCAACCTTGCAGGGAGAGCTCAAGTTAATTTAGAAAATGCCACGCATAGCCTGCTCATTCCTTTCCCAACCCCAAACTGTCAAGACAGGCACAAGCCAAGAGCATGTTATTGCAGCTGTCAGAGTCGCGAAACCAACAGCTAAGCGGTGCTAGCGACTCAGGATTGTTGAAGACAAAGCATCGTAGCCGTGTGTCTGAATAGGTTTGTGCGTGTTCTCAAGCTCGTATTTAAAAATTAAACAGCATTCAAATGGGTTGGCCTTGTAATATATTATGAATATGCTGAGAAGTCGAAATACAGATATCCATCAAGAACACAACTGTCAGTGCCATGGACGGGAATAGTGAAGCCTAGCTGTCATCCCCTTTTTAGGTTCTGTGTTTATACTAATGCTCTTTTCCTAGTGGCTGATTTTAATGAAATTCTCCCATCTTCTTCTGACCTCTGTGAAACTGTCTTCATAACTGGGTTGGAAGGAGGAGCATCTAATTAAGATCATGTTCATACTTGAAATTTCTGCCCAGTGGGGATAGATAATATTGTCACTCAGTGTTTGGGGTTGATAATGATATTAAATGCTTTTTTCCTGTAGGCCACATAGCAGAACCAGGACTCTGTCCCTCTGAATTTATAGAGACTTTAACGTCTTTGAAGGGACATGACCTGGCACATTTCCAGAGAGTCAGTAGCTGAGTCAAATTGAATTTTTCATAATCCTTTTCTTTTTTTTCTTTTTTTTCAGGTAGGAATTTAGACACCCAACCTTGCTGCTGATAGCCAATTTGAGATGTTAGATTTATTGAAAAGTAATTTACACAGAATAAAATTTATACTTTTTTTGGTGTTTTTTTTTACTTTAATAATTTTTTTAAAAATTCCCCATTTTATTGCTATGTGTAAGTGCAAAATTTAAGGTGTACAATGAAGTTGAGCATTTTGTGCACATAAGTATCTTGTCAAGGTGACAAGGACTTTCCCACTCTCCTTTTGTCTCTCCCTCTGCCCACCCCTTCATGCCTCCCCACCCAACCCCCCGGTTCACTTTTTGTTTTAAGTTCTATGAGATAGTTGTGATCTGGGTTTCTCATATCAGAGAAACCATTTGCTGTTTCACCTTCTGCTTCTGACTCACTTCACTAAGCATGATGTTCTCAAGTTTCTTCCATTTGCCTGCAAAAGCCTCCACGCTGTTGGACTTTATAGATGCATAGTATTCCATTGTGTATGAATACCACAGTTTGTATATCCATTGGTCTGTTGATGGTGTTTTAATTCTGTGCATTTTGACAAATGTATATAGTTGTGCAATGTGGCAATGAATTTTGGCAATTTCATTGGATTGCTTGGGAAATTAGTAAAGCCCACTACCATGTGAGTCAGTGACATGTTCTTATAGCTGATTGGCACAGTGAATGAGGAGAAGACACTTCCTGAATGTGGGTGATACCATATATACCCATAGTATGGGTGCCTAGATGGAACAAAAGTAGAAAAAGAACGAAGCCCATTACCATACGCTCTTCCACTGCATTTCTCCTTCCTGTCTGCCACGAGGTGAGCAGATTTCCTCCACCATTCCCTTCTACCATGATGTTTTTGCCTTGCCTGGAAGCAGCAGAGCCAAGGGTCCATGAGATGGAACCTCTGAAGTCGTGAGCCAAATCTTCCCTCCTTTGAGTTGACGTATGTCAATTGGCCGGTTCTTTTGTCACAACAATAAAAAGCTGCTTAACATATGATAACCACAGCATCACCCTAAAAAATTCCCCTTCCCTTCACCTTTGTTTCTCCAGCTGTTGGTTAACACTGATCTATGTCCTATCCCTGCAGTTATGTTTTTTCTAAGACTTTGTGGTCACACTCCGCATACCGATGAAGCGCAGATGTGGCAGTGGGTTCATAAGGTTGTCCTGCCTACTGACACTGCAGTCTTCTTAGATTGGGCACTAAGTACCATCGATGCTTAGCTGGTTGGCAGCAGATGTCTTGCTACATATCACTGTCCTTCAGTGACATATGACTGCAACCAGTGTCAGACTATAGCCTTTTCTGTTTGCATTGGCCAAAACAATGTTTTTTGAAATTCTTCCATGTTCTTTTAATAATATTATTTTTTCTGATCTTTTTGTGTATCTGTTTATTGTTTAGATATACCAAAGTATGCTTATCCATTCACTGGTCAAGAAATATTTGGGATTGTTTATAATTATGGGTAATTCCAAATCAAACCTCAACTCTGAGTCAAGCATACAAATTATTGTGTGAATGTATGTTTACAATTCTCTGGAGTAAATATGTAGGAGCAGTATTGTTAGGTTGTACGTTTGCTGGGGGTTTATTTTTATACAAAGTTACCAAAGTATTTGCTAAAGCCTCTGTATTCCTGTCAAGAAAGCATTCTAGTTGCTCCATGTACTCACCTGTTCTAATTACTGTTGTTAAAAATAAAAGTTAGCCATTTTAATAAATGTGTAGTGGGATTTCCTTGTGGTTTTAATTTAAAGTTTTCCATGGTTTTAAACATCTTTTATGCACTTATTTAAAAATATATTTCTTCTTCAGAGGGTCTGTTCATACATTATATTCTCTAGTATTTTAAAATGAATTTTGTTTTGTTTTTCTATGATTGAATTTAACAGTATTTTAATCAACTTTTAACCCGAATGCTTTATCGTATAGAAACTTTGAAAATCCTTGGTCCTAGATTGTGCCTTTTAAAACATATCTATGATGATTTCAGTCTCATTTTTCATAAATGATAATATGTGACCATAGTTAAAAAGATTGGACAGAAAATACTGTGAAGAAGTTGTCTTCCATGAATCCAGGCAATAAAATTCCTCATCACAGAAGAAATCAGTATTTCCAGGTCTGTCTGTCTGCCTGGCTGTCCCTCCCTCCCTCCCTCCCTCCCTCCCTCCCTTCCTTCCTTCCTTCCTTCCTTCCTTCCTTCCTTCCTTCCTTCCTTCTTCCTTTCTTTGTATGAAGGCCAGGGAAAAGAGTATTTGCAAATATTTTTAAGCAATTATAAAAACGTGCACACAATTTCTTTTGTCTTAATGCATAATGGGTGTAGTATGCATATGGTTATATGTTCCTCTCTTCACATAGTTCTTTGTAGAAATCTTGCCCACGTTATTGCTCATGGGGTGTTTCGTTATTCTTTCAAATTGGTGGGTAATATTTCACTTCATGTATGTGCCATAGTTTATGTACTTTGGGTTCTTATTGGTCTCCAATCTTTTGTCATTATAAACAATGCAGCAATGAATGTCTTTGTATGTTCATAGCTGAGACTGGTATTATTAAGTCATAGGGAGTGGTATTTAATGTTGGAAATTATTGCCTAGTGTTCTTCGTAGGAGCTGAACTGATGTCAGTTCTCATCAGGGGCACGTGATAATGCCTGTTTTCCTCAGATTACTTCCAATATGTTTAAAATAAAAAAGTTGCTCATCTTATAGTGAAACATGTTATAGCCTTATGTCTGTTTTATTGTTAATGAGCATCCATGCCCATTATAGTTCCTTGTTTGTGAGCTCTTTATTTATGCCCTTTATTCATTTTAGTTGGGCTTTTGTTCTTTACCTTACAGATTTAGAGTTCTTTGTAGATTAAGGAAAATAGCGCTTTGTTCCTTGAATTGAAAAATGTATTCATTGTTGATGTTTGCATGACTTCATTCGTAGATTTTTTTTCCTTGAAAAAACATTTTTATTTGTTTAGTGCAGCTGATCTTGGCTGAAGTGTGTGAAAATGACACACTAAAGTGACCAGTAAAGATCGTGGAAGGTAATTGACATGATAAACTGGCGTGTGTCTGTCTATTGAGCAGGTGTCACAAGACATTTATTATCACAAAGTAAGTGTGGATGATTTACTGATCAAAAATTTGATTGAAGATCACAGATGGAGTGGTTTACTGTCAGGCCTGTGCATTGCTGAATGGGAGGAAAGTGGGCTGGGGACAGAATGTGTCGCACTCATCCTCTGAGTTTGCAGTTGGACTTGTAGGCGTGTTTGGTGTGTGGGAACCTGATCCCTTCAGTGTGCGTACTTCCTGAAAAGCTCCAGTGCTCTTTCTGGGTCTCAGGGAAGCAATGGTCCTGTATAAGTCACTACAGAATAGGACAGATGAGCAAGACCTGCCTTAAAGGTATGATTAGATGGGTGATTATAGCCCAAGGAGGAACAAAGAGAGAGAGAAACTAGAGAGAGACAGAGAGAGGTAGAGACAGAGAGATTGAGCGCCAGATGTGCATTGAGGCGAGGGCAAGGGAGAGAACTTCTAGGTGTGCAGACACTTTCAGGAACTGCCTTCTTAGTAGTTTATAAAAAAAAAACTCACCTCATTTTCCTTAAAGTTAGTTTCAAGTTGCTTTTCATTAGGTACTATTATTACTTAGTTTATTTGCTTCCTCCAGAGCAGAAGATTTGGTTCTAAATAGGCTTCAAACTCTGAAGGAGGTTTTCAGATGCTTTGAGCCTAGAGAGCGTTGGTCCCCTTCAGCATGTACCTTGAAAGCTGACCAAGTGGGCCACTTGCCCTGATGGAGTTCAAAGCAAAGCCCGCACCTTGGTGCTGCTTAGGAATTGCTCGCTGGCGTTTGCTCATCGCCAGATGCAGGTGAAGGTATAGACTTCGGGGAATAGGAACTTAGGTTTTCTAAAGGTCAACATGGCCCATAGAAAGACTTTGCAAAAGTTTCTTGGAATCCCAGTATACGTGGCCAAATGTAAGGAAATGTTCTCTTCTCTTCCCTCAAATTATCCTTATTTATAGAGGGACTTCCCTGTATTTAAATATAGATAATGTCTCTTCTGTTATGGAATAGTCTTTTAGTTATTTTATTTTGAATGGTAAATATTAAATAGGGAAGATACATTAGCCTTAGCTTATCATAATCTAGTTTTAAAATGGTTCTAAGTTGAAGGAAAAAGTGCTCTCCAATGTCCCCAGCTGTACAGAAAATTTAGGGTAAAAAGGTAGATGTGTTGGATAACTTCAGGTCTAAGTTACAGTGCTGTAAGTCATGAGTTAATATTAATGAATTAGCAATATGTTACATTAAATTTCTTTAAGCAGAGATATGCATAAAACAAGGTTATGCTCTGATCAGTTGACAAAAATCCCATGATGAGGGATTCAATGGAGCCTAACTTGTCTCTTCCCTTGGAGCGATGGTTCAGTATCCACTAATTCAGTGTGTGAGGTGACTTTTTTGAACACACATAGTGAGTCTTGGGTGTGTTTGTGGAACATGCTGTTTGCTGAATTGCATTTTGCTTATCAATGTATCACATACCTTTTACTAGTATATTAAACAATCCCAAGATTATTTTTTAATTTACTATATAAAATTAGGTGTGAGTAGACTTAAACTTTTCACCTTGGATCCAAGCATTGAAAAATTTAATGAGCCAAAATTTGCTTCCAGTGTGTGATGTCAAATATCTAAATTTCTCAAAAAGTGAAGTAAAAGGAGCTAAATGAAATTTTCACCTTTCATCCAGATATTTGCCAGAACACTGATATTTGTTTCTGTTTGTGGTCATGTATGCTTGATTACTAGAACAAAACTTTTTATCAATTTATTAGCAGTGGGAAGAGAAGGAAGTAAAGGATTTCACAAGAGGACAAGTCTAGCTTGATCCTCATTTCCTAATATACAGAAAAGAAAAGCCACAGCATGTTTGTAGGTGTTACTCCTGGAATTCCTTGCAATCACTGTGAGACTCAAGGGAATTAAGTGTCGTACTATTCTGTTGTTTTCCCAAATCAAATTAAAACTGTGAACCTTCATGCACCTGTAGGGAAGGAAATTTAAATACAATTACATAAGGAGCATTTGTCCGCCTACCTACCGAGGATAGGAAGCTTGAAAAGACCTTACCGTATCAGGCCACTTGAGGATGGTCTATCTTCAGGCCTCAGTTACAGGGCTATCGGGCAGGAAAGCGCAAAGCTAATGAACTGGCTGTGGTTGTTGCCCTCCAAATTCCACTAATAGCCTCATTTTCCAAACCAGTTTGTCTCCTTGGGTGGTGGCACAAAGGCAGCTTCCTGTTTTCTGCCAGTCTTGCCCATTTGATTGTGAGCTGAGATTTAGCTGCAGAAGCCCAGGGCTCATTCCTGTTCATCCCTCACACGGTATTAAAGGGCCCCACTGAGGGCCTGCTCCTTCTCAGGTCAGAACCTCCTAACCACACTCCACTTCCTATTTGAACTATACCTTTTCTCTGGTCCTGCTTCTTTTCTCTAAACTCAAGAGTCCCATCTCACTTCTTTAGCCAATTATCTTTGTAAATATAAAAAAGTCTGAGCATGACTTTTGACGTAAGGGAAGTCCCAAGTCTATGACACAAAAGCCTAGGATGGAAGAGGGGTGCCACACTTTTTTTAACCACAGGTTCTCTCTCAATAAATGATCTCATTATTCTCCAAAAAATTGAGAAAGTGTACTCAAGTCAAAATAGATTTGCAAAAGAGTGGCTTTACTTTCCTGGTGATTTCTTAGAGCCCTTAGAACGCTTGGGTGTTCTGGGAATGTTCAAGAAGTGTTGGGCCAGAGGTGCTTTGCACATGAGAAGAACCATAGAGAGTTTTGGAAATAGAATATCTCTTGAGGTGGGTGCTTAGTTCAGTCCAGTTGTCTATCCAAAGTGGTGGATGGATTCTGAAAAGCCTGAAGTTAGCTGGTGACTGGTTCTCTTCCCTTGAGCCAAGGAGATTGAGTAATTTATCACGATCTCCTTCATAGCTTTTGACAGAGGTGGAGAATCGCCTGTGGGCTATATAGGTCAGCCTGGCCAAGGCAATAGTCACCCTAGGAATGAATTAATTAAATGTTTTGCCAAATATAGCAGCCTGATTTTTAAGGTGATAATTCTATATGCTCGGTAAAGGATACCATACATATCCACATGATCTTTGAGAGAGAGAGAAAAAAAAAAAGATTCCCCACACCTGGTAATGGAATGGCCCATTCTTTAGAGTTCTCTGTTGGTCTCCATTCAGGTAGCCTGTGGTATTACATTATTCTAGGCTCCTGATAAAGTTTGAAAGAATTTAGACTCCTGGGGGCAAGCTTAGAACTCAGGGCTGTGAGGCAAGGACGCCATACTGCTACTTGTATGACATTAATTTTGAGTTATGACATGTTCTATGACTGTTTTTGTTTGTCCTCAGGACATCTGGAAGATCACAAGCACCTCTTGTGCAGTCAGTACAAATGCCACTGGTCTCTTTACAGAGTGCTTCCCTAGCCAGAGTACAGTGGTGTTGCCCTTTGCAGTTATTCCAAACACGGCCAGGCAGAAGCTGTGACTTCTACATGAGAAGTAAGAGGCACTGGGTGGCCTGAGGAACTTACACATTGGTACCTGACTAAGGCATATGAAGCATCTTTCTGAAAGACACTGCATGTATGTAACTCAGTGGTCTCCTATCTCGGGCTGCAGAACAAGGAATTCTGATGCCCCTTGGACGGTACACTACTGGTATCTCTAAGACCAGCTGTGTTAACTGCCAAGCCCTGCTGCCTACAGCAGAAACCTGAACCATTCCTCGCTGTATTGGTTGAGTAGCAAATGTGCTGTCACTTTCAGAGATTCCAAAGCTTTTGCACTTGTAGGTGCATTGGACCAAGTTGCATGGGCATCGCTTGGTCAAGTGGCTTCACATCTTTAAGATTTTGAGTGTAGTAAATCATAAAGCCCCTCCTGTGAGCCAGTGGCACGCCTCTACCAATTCATATTCAGAAGCTTTCTTTTCATGAGCTCCTGTGCCCCCAGACTTGAGAAGATGCATGTCATTTTGATTATGTAAGGACTCTGGCTAATGCGCGGCCTTTACTCCATGCTGTCCAGTCACTCACTGCACTTTATGTCCTTTCACGCTGCACGGCGCAGCTGCATCACAGTTCTCATCCTGCACTTCCTTTGCAGTTGTGCGTGGCCGGCACTGCTGCTGCTGCACCTACAGATTGTTCTGAGAGATAAGAATCGACTTTAAGAGTTCTCATCTGTAAAACAGAACTTAGCAGAAATCAAATTAAAAATTCAAGAAAAAATTTAGTTCAGTAGGAAGTCTGATCTCCCATTCCTGTGTATTTCCAGGTAGCGTCTTACTCTGTGGGCCCTAAACGCATACTGTCAAACTTACCTTGAAGCGCACATTTTTGTATTGTGAAATATCTCAGTTATTTGGTTGCTGTGTTTGTCTTGGGAGTCTATCGGATGTTTAAATGATACGCTTGTGTTGGTCACCATCGAGGATCTCCAGGAGACTTTGCATAGTCTTTGTGTTTAGTGGGTAGTAGACACAGTTCCAGATTTGATGCCACAAGCCTTGACTGTGGGACCCGTTCTTACCAATGCTTGGCTTAATGACCTTGGGTACATCACATAACCTTACTAAGTCTGCAAAGTGGCCACAATAGTATTATTGTGAAGACTAAGTTATTATTCACATTAATGGACACAGCATGATGTCTGTCCTGTTAGGAAATTTGAAAATGATATCCACCTACATAATGATGTGAAGTCACTGAACCTGGCTTGGCTTAGGTAATGCTTGAGGATAACCATTTTTATTCAGTGCTTTCTGCTCACTTTTGCTTTGTTGAAATACAACAAAACTTCCCCGATAAGAATACTTTTAGAGCAATCTATATCATCACTAATATTCTATATGGATCTTAATTTCCAGAATCACATCAGTTTGTGCTACTTTGGCCTGACAAGTGGCTGACAGCTTTTGTTGTCTTTGAAGAAAGTCTTGCTGCCTCTGGATCCCATTTTTTAAATTAAGGCACAGTACAATTTTGAAGAGTTTATTTGGGCAAATAATGACTCATGATTAAGGCAGCATCAAAATGCTGCCTTAAGCATCAAGCAGCTTGGGGGCTCTGCTGAAGGGGCAACGTGGGGGGAGCAGTGTGTTTAGAATAAATGAAGAAGTAAGGCAAAGAGAAAATTGATTAATTTAACATGGAATATTAGCTTAATGTAGATCATTCTGCTGCAACGTCTCTAGTTAGACATCGTTTGGCAGTTTCTGACTATTGAAGCTTAAGTCTACCTTACTTCATAGACTAAGTTAGGTTTTGATTGGTTTATGAAGGAATTCAGAGTGTGGAGCTGCTTGAGTCTAAAGGCCTCTCCATTAGAATTACATTATGTGCAGCTTCCTAGTGGAGATACGTTCTGGAAAATACATTGTTAGGAGGCAGCGTAGTCTTGTGTACATCTTAGAGTGCACTCCGTAAACCATTACACGGTCTAGGTCAGTCACCTGATGTGCTTTCTTGAGGCATCTGATGTGGGTGACATGTCTGAGGCTGCTACTATCTTACACAGAATTCTAATTCATAGTAAATTCTTTTTATAAGTAGAAGTAGTACAGTCTAAAATAATAACATAGCATAGGAAATATATAAATCAGTAAGTCTGTACTATAATCAAGTTTTATGCAGTATACATAACTGTATGGAATATACTTTTATTGGACTGGGAGCACAGTAGGTTTGCATATACCAATGTCCCCATAGACATGTGAATAATGTATTATGCTATGAAAATAGCCCAGCTAAAACATGATAGGACTTTTTCAGCTCTAGGATAATTTCATGGAACCATAATTGTGGTCCATTATCAACCCACACATTGTTATACAGCACATAATTGTGTTGGATCTGATCAAGGGTAGTGGGCTACCTAGTCTGAATGCCTTGCCCGTAACAAAGAGCCTTCTGGGCTTTGGCACTGAGCCTCTCTTTTTCAAGTCAAGGAAGGAGGCAAGATAGAAAAGAAATGAATTGGTGTGCGGTATAACAACATGTAGCTGTGATTTCTGTACACAGAAGTACTCATTTTTCTTTCTTTGGTGCCATGTGAATTTCAAAGATTTGGGTAAAATAGGAAATGAAAAAAAAAAACATTCATGGAAAAGCTATGGGGTGTGGTGAGTGGGTTCATAAGAACACCTTGCTTGCCCTAATCCCATCATCACAGGAGAGTTGCCCAGACTGTGTCTTCATAATTTACTGACTGTGAATCGTGAGGAAAATACTCTTTGAGACTGAATTTCCTAATTTCAAATGGTCATATCTACTCAGCTTGAATGTTACTAGAATTGAGTTGAAAATATGTACTGATGAAGTAAGAGCCATTTTTGTCAACTCCAGAATGAGTACCTTGTTGACATGATTGAGTGCCCAGCTCCATTATCATCATCATTGGTGGGCTGTGCTAGCAAACTAGCCCCCGCCTTTCTGTTTACCTGGGCAAAGTCCACAGCTATTGTGAGTCACAAGAGCCAGGCTGTGAGAGGCACACTTGATAAGGAAGCTATAGGTAGCTGAGGAGACCCAAGGGATGGAAGCTGAACTTTAGGATACTGCTCAGAGTGTGAGGTGTGGGGTTCCACTGCTGGGGAGACAGAAGGTGAGGCCTCCAAGGACTCTGCAGGGCCAAGAGGGGCTTCTTCTGAATGGATATTCTAGATTCTTCAAGAAAATGGCCTCTGCCCCCATGTAAATCAACACACCACCTTGTTATTAACTTCAGCCAAGTCATTCCTATACCTTGGACCTGTGGCGTTCTCTCAATCTACAGAGAATGAAAGAATTCCAGGACCTACAAAAGGGTTTTGCAGTCTATGAAAGCAAATCACAACTGATATCAACAAGTGACACAGAACAGGAAAACATGAGAAATTAGGTTTCAGGGTATAGGTTTTATTTGACTGAATTAGAAGTAAGCAATACCTGCTTCCCTCATACAGACCAAGCTAGAAATAAGATAAATGCTTGCCAGAGTGTGTGGTTTCTTGTCACAATGCTGCAATGTGTGAGGTGCTGGAGGACCACGGGGTGAGCATCAGAATGGAAAGGATGATTATATTTTATTGCAATGTCTTCTCAAGCTTCAAAGAAAAGGCCTCTCTCCTTGCCTGTACAAACATCAATTTGGGAGTCCTGGAAGGTAATTTTCACATGCAAATGCGTATAAATCGAAATGAGCAGAGGAAACAAGCCACCTGTTAAAGAGCCACTGTCTTTTCTTCTAGCAGGAAGTAACAGAGGCTTGAGGGGAACAGTTATTTCTTGAAAGAGAGAAGGAAGAAACATAGTGAATTTATTTACTCATTTATCCATATAGATATCTGCTTCTGTGAAGCTCTCAAAAAATGTTTGATTTGTGATTTCTACATCCAAAAATAGGGGCAAGCCATGATCTATGAAATGTTTGAGTGTAGAGTTCAAGTTGACTGCATACCCTCCCTTTCTGTCTGTTGGTTATTAGGTAGCAAAGTCATGTAGATTCTGAGGCTCTGACTTCCTCATTACAGGGTGCCATCAGGACCAGTCGGTATACACTGTGAGGTCCTCGAGTTTGTGAGACACTGTCTACATACACAAGAGAAAAGTAACAACCCTGCTCTTTGAGACTGAATTTCCTAATTCTATGTAGTAATTTATTTAATAATCCCTCAGAGAGCTATCTCTTTTGGGGCCATCAGTTCTCGAATTGCAACAAGACCCTGAAATCTGCAGGTCACCTGGAGCCCTATGATGCAAGCTTCAGCTGAGCCTCTCTTGGCCTTTGCTATTACAAAGCAAACTTGGAATACAGAGGCTTTTCTAAGGTCCTAGGGGCCCTGTATTTCTAGACTAATCTTCAGTCACTATTTTTCTTGCTTGTGTTTTTTAGATGACAAAGAAGTTCTGCTCTGGTACATGTCTCTGCCCAGGACAGCCTCACAGGAATCCTCTTTTTGGGTTTCAGGTCAAGGCAGTGCTACTTCTGAAGCCTCTCGAGTCCTCTCTGGGGAGTGCATGCCAGGAAGCATCATAGGAAGCTCTGCCTTTGTCCACTTCCTTCCTGGGAGTTGTGAGCACAGGCTACTTGTAAATGGGACTAGAGGAGGGACTGGAAAGGCAAGAAGTTGACATGTCACCATGACTAGCTGCTGAGTCGCTACACATGTAAGAAGGGGGCATGTTTCTTCTTCCTTTTATGGTCTGGAACTCTGACCTTCTTAACTCTCTGGGTCTCTGAATCTGGCATGTCGAAATATGAAGTGATCTTTGCATCCTACATTAGCCTTCTGAAACACCCACTTTAAAGAACAACAACTTTGCCTCTTCAAAAGTTTTGGCTTGACATTTTGTTTGGATTAATGCAGAAAAAATTAAATACTCACTTTAATAAGATGCCATGCAATGTTAAGAAGGGCTATTGGGAAATACACCCTTGCAACATTTCCCTCATCTTCTGATTGTGGTTAGCTTAAAAATACCCTACAAAACTTCCCTTGAATATTGTAAACTCTCATTATATCAGAAGGAACAGGAATTGAATGAGGAAAGTTTGCCTAACCTCTCTACAGAGCCACAAAGGTCTCTCATTTTCTGCCTTTGCTGCTTGTGACCACAGAAAGGGATCACAATGGCCAGATCCTTAGTGTTGGGAAACAAGCTGGAGCTATCTTTCTCTTGTTTCGTAGAAATAAATTAATGTTGGCCTATTTTGCCTCTAATGTTCTTCCAATCAAAGCATCTTCCCAGTAACACTTAAGGCTTTGTGCAGACCGACTGGTTGCTACTTGACTACATCGAGCTTGATATCAGGGAATAAGATGTCTTTGGCCTGACCTCAGAGGAATTGCTGAGGTCAGCGTTTATGTTTTATTCATGTCCCAGGCATGTCTATTACTGAAGTAGCTGCTCACAGTGCGATTTAAAGTAATAGAGTTTTGGCTGGAAGTTCAGTCACCTGGATTTTTTTTTTTTTTTTGAAGTTGCATCAATGTTAAGCTGTGTACCTAAGATGAATCTTCAGTTCTCCTAGCCCATTTCTTCATGAGTAATGCAGGGAAATTCTGCCTACAGATGACAAAACCTTCTCAGTTCTCCCTTTCAATGGTTTTTCTAACCCAAAAAACATGACACAGGAGAAGACAAAGTGGATGCCTACATTTCCTTTGGTAAGTACACTAAGTACCTGGCCACTGTATAAAGGGCAAAATTAAGGTGACTCAGAAAGGAAAATCTGGTGGCTTGAAGACTCACGGAAGGACACACTGGTGAGTTTCCTGGCTTTTCTTGCATCGCACGTCCTCTAGTTGGAGACCTAGAAGCTATTAATCTGGAAATATCAGTACACAGAGGAAAAACAGCCCCCGCAAAAGCCTTTTCCCTATAGCTGAAGTATCAGGAACAGAGTAACCAGGCAGAAAACTTTTAGACCACACCATTGTACTCTGTTCAGACATCACAGAATAAACTATGGCTTCATTTTTGATCCTTGGAAAACCAAGATGGAAACCTTAGACATTTATTCTCATGAAGATGTAATGAGATTACTGAACATTCCCACCACAGCAGTGTCAAAAATGGTCAGTTTGGTGGCCAGTATATTCATTCCCATTGATAACAGACTCCTAGCCCACCATAGTATTGGTGGTGACCAATAGGGAAGGTAGAATATCTACCTCCTCTCTGTAGCTATGAGTAACCTCTCTACCTTACATACCATGGGCATCAAGTAGAGGTCCTGTACTTCCTCCACTTGACAATAATGAGGTGATACCAACACTGTCCTTGCCAGAATGTTGTCAAAGCCAACTAAAGCAGAAGATTAGAACAAAATCCAGAGTCTCAGAGCATAACACAAACTGCTAAAGTTTTAAAAGAAAACCATGTATCATAGTAATAGTTAGAAATATCTCAAACTAAACAACAACAAAATAAACACAAACAACAAGACAATAGAAGTGTTAGAATTATCTCTCCATGGTTTTAAGCAGGTATGATTTTAATGACCTTATGAACATACGTGTAACGTGAGAAAAAATTTTTTTTCTTTAGCCGTGGCAAATAAATAGAAGACGTAAAGAAGAACCAAATGGAACTTTGAGGACGGAAATATACAATAGCTAAAATCAAAGTTTTAGTGAGTGTTTCAACAGTAGTGTGCAGGACAGTGTAGCCAGTGATTTGAAAGAGGGACTAATCAAAATTATTCACTTTAAATAGAGAGAAAAGAGGCATAAAATGAACAGAATCTTTGAGTCCTGTTGGGAGTACAGCAAAGGATTAAATAGTTGTCTTACTGCAGTCCAGGAAGGAGCAGAGAAAGAAACCAAAGCTAAAAATACCCTAAGATATAAAGAATGAAAGCTCTTCAAATCTGAGAAGAGACCTAAATCTACAGACCCAAAAATCTAAAAAAGAACAAGAATGCAAAGACTCCAAGAAATCCACAACAAGATGCACAGTAAACTAAAATCTGAAGGCACAAAAAAAAAAAAATCTTGAAAACAGCCTAAGAGAAGCAATAGCTTACCTACATTTCAAAAACAACTAGGATTTAATCCTATTCTTAACAACAAATAGAAACAGTTTCTGGTTAGAAACATCCAGGAACTCCATGATTTCTGATGAGATGAGTCTGTTTCTAATAAGAAACCATGGTGGCCAGAAGTACCTATGAAGGTGCTGGGAAAAAAAGAATTTTTAACCTATAATCTTTTATTCTGATGAGATATTCTTCAGGAATAATCAAAACATCCTCAGAAGAAGAAAGCAATGAGAACTTACCACTAATAGATCTACTCTAAAGAGATGACTAGGAGAAATTCTGTAACTGGGAGGAGAAGAAAAAGTAAAATAACCAAACACATTGGTATACACTATAAGCTTTAGTTCTGTTGGATTTAAAAAATTCTATCTGGTGGTTGAAAAAATATACATCATCTGATGTGATGTTAAATGTATACAGAAAATACACTATGATAAAGTAGTATAAAATATAAAGGGCTATATATTTCTTTGCTTTCCTGGGCCTGAGAAAGTGACTCATTAAGCTATGTGGATTTAGTGCAGTACCTAGAATAATATGCAAAGAGATATACTAAACATAAAAAAGTAATAAGAGGTGAATTCTAAATGTGTTCAAGGAACTCAGAAAAAAAGTTCAAGAAATCAGAAAAAATAGAAGAAAAGGAGATAACAACAAGAACACAAAAATACATGCTAGCACGTTTAAATTCTAGCAATGTTACAAAAATATAAACTGGAAGATTTGAATTCTAACACATCAGCATTTATGTCAAATGTAAATGGTATAAAGACATCAACTAAAATGCATAGATTAGCAGAATGGATTTGAAAACATTAAGCACCTAACTATACATCCATAGCATATTCACTTCAAATAACATAGGCAAGTTGAAAGTAAAAAGTTGGGAAAAGTTACGGCATGAGCTATTCATCAAAAGAAGTAAAAAGTGGCTACAATAACATTAGACCTTACAGGCCTCAGAGAAAAGAAAACTTTTAAGATGCAGAGAAGTGCATTAAGGGATAGTGAAAAGGTCATGTCACTAAGAAGACAGCAATCCTACATGGGAATACATCAAATAATAGGGCTAAAAATGTTTGAAAAGGAAAAAAATGATAAAGAAGTCAACATACACAGTTTTCAAGATCCTAGTTTGAACTTATCTTGAGCCATAAAACCTCAACAAATTTTAATAACCTAAAAGGATATTGATTCCACCCACTGTGAAATCAAAGTAGCAATAAATAGTAGCTGGATTGTGGAAAAACATTCAATTATATATTGAACAGCCTATTTTTAAATATCCAATGTGACAAAGAGAAAATCTGAAGAGAAGTAAGAAAATATATTGAATGGATAAAAAGTAGAAAGCAACATATCAAAGATTTTGGAATCCAGACACAGCAGTACTGAAAGACAAGTTTCTGGCATCGTGTGCATGTAGTAGCAAGAAGAAAAGTATCCAATCAGATATTCTTTGGTCTCACCTCAGAAGGTTAGATGGTTAAAAAAAAAAAAAGAGTTCCTGCAAGGAAAAAGTATGACAGTAGTCATACTGTGAGTAGAAGACAATGAAATTGAAAGCAGAAAAGCAGGAGAAATTCACAAAAATGAACAGATGCTATTTCTATAAGGTCTCTAAAATTGACAGGCCTCAAGCAACACTCAAAAGAATAAACAGAGACAGGCAAATTCATCAGTATCAGAAATAAAAGAATTATCCTACAGACCCCGTGAAAATCAAATCGATATCAAAAAAGTACCACAGACAACTGTTTATACATAAATTTAAGACCTTAGGTGAGAGGGATCACTATTCTTTGAAAAGCACAAAGTCCCACTACTCATTTGACATCAAATGGATAATTTGAATCACTTTCTAATTATTCTGGAAATGTAGCTATTAATTTAATTCCTCTACCTCCAATCTCCTGCCCTGGTTAGTTTCACTGGGGCATTCTACAACATTTTTATAGATGTTTACATAAGGATTAATACAAATTCTACATAATGTCTTTCAGAAAATTTAAAATGAAGGGCATATCTTCATTCATTTTATGAAGCCAGTCTGACTCTGATACAAATCTGGACAAAGTACACAAAAAGAAAACATTTCAATAAGGCACACAAAATCCCTTTTATAAAACGAAGAAATAAAACCAACCCCTAAAAAGTTCTAATATCCTTATGATTATAGGGCCCCAAATTCTTTAAAAATAATTGTGTTAATATGTCCACCACATATTCACTGACTTACAGATAACAAGTAAGCACATATATATAAAAGTCAGCCAGTTATTGGGGAAATACAAATGCAGACTACAAGAAGATATCACTGTACTATCAGAATGACTGAAGTAAGAAGTAATGAACACACCAAATGCCAGGGAACATGGGAAGAATCTAAACCAGTCTTCTATTATTGAGGAAAATGCAAAATTGCACAGAAACTCTGGAAAACAGTTTAGCAGCTCCTTAGAAAGCTAAACATATAATTAACTTATGACCTGGGCATCCCATTTCTTGACATTTTTTCCTAGATAAAAGAATATTCACATTCACGCAGAACTCTGTACACCAGCATTTTGTAGAAGCTTTATTTATAGTAGCCCAATGCTGGGAAGATCCTTGTTACTCTTCAAAACACAGCAAAATAAACTGATAAACCCATACCATAGCTTTCACTCAGAAGGAAAAAAGAACAAGCTGAAAGAAATACGTACAGTAGAAAAAAATCCTAAAAGTTTATTTACTATGTAATTCCATTTTTACACGTTCTTAAAAGTCTTAGAAATGGAAACTGTGGTTTGCGGGCTAAGGAGGTGGTTTGCAGTGAAGCAGTGCGTGTGGTTATATAAGGGCCGCAAGAGAAGCTCTTGCAAGGGTGCAAGCGTTCTGTGTCTCCGTTGCGTCACTGTGAGGATCCTGATTGTGCAATCCCATCAGTCTCCCAAGATGTTACCACTGGGGGAGAGGATACAGGAGATCTCTTTGTATTCTTAGAAGCATATGTGAATCTAAATAGAGCGCAGTACAAAGTTTAATTAAAGAGTTGAAGAAAGAATGTGAGGCACAAAATTCACGTTGATCAAATCAGTGATTTTCGAAGTTGTGCTTGGCTTGATGTAAATATCCTTGGTATTTACAAAACCACCACAAACTTCCCTACCTAGACAGCCTTTTTTCCTACTTGACACTGCCTCTCCCTCTTCCCCGCCTTTATTTCCAGGCAGTTTTGCTGAATTCTTCCTATTTCTTACACACACACATACACACACACACACACGCACGCGCGCGCGCCCGTCATGCTTTCTCCTTCAGAGGACCTTTGACCTTCCCACCTGCCTTTCTCTCTTCATTTGCTCAGTCAAGGGCCGCTTCTCCTCTCCTCCACCAGGTCGGACCCCCCTTCCGTGGCATTCTGTATCTTGCACACCACCGGCCATGCTTGTTGGTGAACGCCTGCTTTCATTTGCTTAAGGTCTTCCTGTAAACTCAGTGGGGTTTCGGGGCCAGGTCTTCTATGACACTCCTCCCACAACTAGTTCTATTCCTGGTTCCTAGTCATCTCACCAAATATTTGTGGAGTCAATGAAAGGGTACACAGGAGGATTACTTATGTTTCCATCCCCCAATCCTTCGTATTTGTATGTATTTGTGATACATAATAGTTACACTTCACTTAAGGAATTGGTGCCTATACATAACCATACGCACCAATCTTAATCATTTGCACTTTCCTTTCCCCTTCTCCACCTCCATCCTCGTTCTGATCTTTCTGTTGCGTACCATCAATCTTCTTTTTTCTTCTTTACCTGTTTTTGCTTTGAGTCTCTCATATTACAGAAACCGTGTGATATTTAACTTTCTGTGTCTGATTTCTTTGGCTAAGCATTACGGTCTCCAGGCACACCCTTTTTCCTGCGAATGTCTCCGATGTATCCATTCTCAGGCTAGTAAGATCGCCAATGGTGCTGAACTCCTCTCTGTGCTGTGCGCCCTGGCCTTTCAGGAAGAAGTACTCAGTGCTTCTTTGACATCTCCAAGGCCTAGGATTGATCCTGATCACTCAGGGGTCACTAGGATAAGTGATATCCTGGAGTTTCGGAGTGATGACGGCAGGTGAGAGAAGTCGTGGTCAGCAGGCAAATGCAGGCTGGCCATCCCCAGGGAAGGGATGTTCCTGTCTGTCTGAACCTGTCCAGCTCCAGGTCTGCGTAGAGATCAGTAAGTGCGGCATAATTTATTGTAGCTGTGCAATTCTATGATGAGTCCCTATGTCCTGTTGCAAGGAGCAGCCATTCCCCCAGTCACTAGCAGAGTAAACATCGTAGTATCTTCCTCACCAGTGCTACGCTGGGGCCCCAGACCCAGCAAGCCCTGCACCATTCTTGAGTGGCTCTACACTCTGAACAGGATCACGGCTAGCGGGGAAACAGGCGGGCTGACTCAGGGTTATCCTAGACGTGTGGGGAGTGGCGGAACCTCTCTCATGTCACTATAGTCTCCAGATATTCAGCACTGCGACCCTGGATCAACTGGTCTCCCTCTGCTCGCCCTCTGGAGTGAAGACTCCCTGATGACACAGGAGGGCTTGTCGCATTTTTGACTGCATTTTCTGTGTCCAGCTGTTCATGCACAGTGGGTACTCGATGACCGCTAGTTATATAAGTGTATTGCGCAACCTTCTCATCTCTTTTGTTTTCTTTGGACTTCTTTTAAGCTTTTGTTCTCTTCGTGCATCCTTGATCTTCCTCGTGCCTGTCCCATTCTTTTTACCATTTTCACCCATGTAGATTTTCCCGCCGAATTCTGTTTCACTGCAGAGCTGAAAGCAGCCTAACCAGCGTGACTTTCCATGAAAAACATCAAGTGGGTTTAGAAATTGAATTTCGGCCCTCCCAAATAAGCAAGGTTTTCTAGTAAATGTTAAGGTGTGCATAAATTAGAATTTGTTGTCACTCTACAGCGTGTTGGTCATTGTGTTCTGTGCACATCATTTCGTCCTTTGATATAGGAGATATATTTTATCCCCATTTTCATACAGAAGGAGACACGTGCACAATGGCCTGCTCCTGCCCCAAGGCAAGGCAGCTGGGACCAAGAATTGAAGCAAAGTTCTACTAATTCCTACGCTCCTTCCCACAAGGGCTGGACTATCTCTCAGAACATTTTCTGACAAGAATTTTAGCTTTAGGAGAAAGAGTAGACGCTGTTTTATTTGACCTTTCCAATTAGCTGACAAGCCCAGTTTTAATCAGCTGAGTCAGATTTGATGACCTCAGGATGGCTCAAGCCCCAAACCGTCTTCTGGTGAAATGATAAAAGGAGACTGCCGGGCTAATTAACGAGTCTCAAAACATTATCTGAGTTCCAATGATGCCCTTGCTTCTGGCCCATCCCACACCTTTCCCAAATAAGAAAGCAACTAATTTGCACAGCCCTTGCTTCTGTGAAGCAGCTGTGAGAACCACTGACATATATGATTAGCATAAAATTAATTCCTGTTGGGGAAGCATTACGGCCACCCCTAATGAGGTTTAGGAAGTGATTAGTACTGGGCAAAGGATGGTGGATACTACTCTTTTAACTCCAGATGAAATTTGTGTGGGATGCAATTTTCATCATAGAAATAAGATACAAATTTCACATAAAGATCATGTGTTTGTGGCATTGTCTTAGTCCATTTGGGCTGCTCTACAAAAGTGTCATAGCTGGGGTGGGTTATAAACAATAGAGATTTATTTCCTAAGGTTGGGAGATGGGAAGTTCAAGATCAAGAAACTTGCAGAATTGGTGTCTGGTGAGTGAGTTCCCTTCCTGGCTAGTGTTGATAGATGCCATGTTTTCACTATGTGCTCAGGTGACAGAGGAGCAAGGCTGCTGTCTGGGCCCTGCCCTTCTTCTTAAGGACATTCATCCTGTCACTGAAGGCTTACCATAGAGGATTTCCCAAAGTCTCCCCCTATATATTGTATTGGAGATAAGAATTTCAACATATGAATTTGGAGGGAACATAACCTACAGAGGGCATCTTGAATAAGGCAGTCTTTTTTTTCTCGGTGACTTGAGACTTAGAAAAACTTAAGACAGTGAAAATAGGTCTTTTTGGTACATTTCTATGATTTCTTCTCATGAAATATTCTGTGTAGAAGACAATATGACAACAGTAACTTCTTAAGTTAAATTTTCTTTAAGCTAAATTTTTATTATTCATTCATTTATGTTTTTAAGTGGAAATAGAGAAGAAAAGCCAAGTAACTCCAGTCGTGCATGGAAATTATATTCTAACTAGAAAAAAAATAACCACATGTAACTCTTACCTACAGATAAACAGAATTAATTAAATTAGATATTTGCTTTTAGGCTTTTAATGAAAAATGTATGTAGGTTTATAATTTAGCTAAAAGCCCCAAAATGAACTGAAATGTTCACTTGGTTTTTCCATTTATAAAAATCACATGAATTCTTTTCACTGAGCACCATCTTGTTGCTTTTGTAGCACTGAATTGCATGGATATACCATAATTTACCTGGCTTTTGTTAGATTTTATGTTTATTTCTAATTTTTCTTGTTATAAATAATGAAGCATTGCTGATTTTTGTACACAGTGCTTTATCTGCATTTCAATCTATTTCCACTGATTTTATAAAGGAGAATTGATTCAGCAAAACAGATCTGAAATAAAGTTTAGGCCCCAGATAAACATGCTGAGTAGACTTTTAAGTAATTGCCAGGCTAGTATTCTTTCCAGGAAAAATATTATTTAAAATGAGGGAGAATATTTTCAGACAAAAAAAAATCAAAACAATGATTGTGTAGAGGAACACATGGAAAAAATAATACAGTATTTTCTAAGGAAGAACAGAGGTATCCCAGACAAAATCAGGGAAACACAAAAAATAAGAAATGAAGACAAACGAAAATGTAAATAAGTGGATATGACTAAACAATATTAACTCTATAGAACAATAATAATTTAAAATTCATAAGGAGTAAGTACATAAAACCACCTCAAAAGGTAAACAATATAAAATATTAGAGATTTTAAAGTTCTTATTACATGAGAAGTGAGCTGAGTATCAGTGTCAATTTTCATTAGAATCTAATAAATTAAGATTGCTTGTTATAATTACAGTGTAACTATTTAAGGGAAGAAAGTAAGAAGGCACTGGAGACTTACTTAAATTCTTTTTAAAGAACTGCAGTAAGGGCATACCGAAATTTGGAACAAGTGCGGTAGCTAATAGTACAGGATGTCATTGTCTTAGTCCATTTGGGCTGCACACGGAAGTGGCATAGCCAGGGTGGCTTATAAACAATAGAAATTTATTTCTTAAAGTTGAGAGATAGGAAGTTCAAGGGCATTGTGTTAACTGTAAATAAATTATGCATTTCAATTACAATGAAATCTCTCAAACTGAGTACAATCACAGTAAAGAAGCATCTTAGATAAAGACGTAAGAGAATTGAAAGTATAAACACTAATGAAAAGGAAATGGACATATGTACAAAGCAGACTGAAGTAAGAAATATTTCTCAAGATCAAGCGCGACATTTTATCCTCACAAAAAGATGAATACACCAGGAAGAGAACATTCTTTTTCATTTCTGTGCAAATGTATTTACAAATATGTAAGGCAAAAATGTTAGATATAGAAGAAGAAACAAATTTACACCTCAGTTGATTGACTATAGCAAGTTCTCCGTGGAACAAGCAGACAAAAACAAATCAGAGTATATAAAATTTGAACAAAATCTGGGTGTGGTGGCACATGTCTGTGATCCCAGGATTTGGGTTTACACCAATGCTGGGCTATAGATCAAACCTTAATAGACTCCTATGCCTTAAAATTATTCAATGAAAAAGAACTAGAAATCAAATAATAAATTCACTAGGAAAACACCAAATAGTTTTAAACATTATATATATAAACTCATGACTAAGTATAAAATCACCATGGAAGCAGTTATACAAAATATGACATATTAAAATGTGTGAGAAACAGTTGTAGTCATGTATTAAAGGAATAATTCATATATCAGCAAAGAAGATTAGTTGAAAAGTAATCATTTAAGATTTTCTTGATTGTATCTATAGCAGAAACTTATAAAAAGTAGAAGGGGGCTACTGGAGGCTGGAAAGTAGAGGATCAAAGGATATAAGATTTAAGTTAGACTGGAGGAATGATTTTGGTAGTCTGTGGCATTGCATGGTGGCCACAGTTAATAATAAAATATTGTATATTTCAAATTTTCTAAGAGAATAGCTTTAAATGTTTTACTTCAGAAAAGATAAGTTGATGAAGTGATGAGCTTTTTAATGTTTTTACTTCGAAACTGTAAATTGGCGAGCTAGTTTTAATGAATGTTTCTACAATGTTTACATAGGTTTCTTTCCCACAAATACACAAAACTGTTACAATCATAGAAAAATTTAAAACTGGAAAAAAAAGTGTCCCCAGCTTTTTATATATCCAAGTGACCTGAAATTTTCCTTGACTATTGATTTGAGATTTATCAACAGATAATTAGCAAGTGAATTTCTAAACAGAGTATTCATAGATAATGAGATTAAATAGAATTAGGGTTAAGTATGTTGAGTGTAAGATGAAATTAGAGAACATTATGCTAAGGAAAATAAGCTAAAGTGCAGAAGGACAACACCTCTGCTCTCACTGACATGCGAAAACTAAAAACAACAGAACTCAGAGAGTAGGAGGCTGGTTTCTAGAATCTGTGTAGGGTAGGATGGAGAAATGGGGACACTCTGGTCAAAGTTATGAAAGCTTCAATAAGACACAAGAAATAAGCTTTTTAAAAAGAGACATATTGCATGCTATGTTAAATATAGTAAAATAATGTTGTTTATACATTTCAAAATCACTGAAGAAATTTCAAACATTCTTCCCACAAGATGAAGAATTTCAAGTAGTAGATAGGCTATTTAGCTTGATTTAATCATCATAAATTATATTCATAGATCGTCTCATTACATTATGCCTCATATCTATACAATTATAATTTGTCAATTTACAAAAAATACACTAAGTGAAAACCAAAGAAAGAAGGAGAGATAATATTATTTTGGATAGCAGAAAATAGTCAAACATGTCATAAATATTTGATGGAAATAAATTAACAAAGCTCAATATGGTTTTTTGAAAACTGATAGCCTTAGCAAATACAGTAAAAGAAAGAAAGGAGAATAATATTACCAAAATCAGAAATGCAAATAAGGAACTACCCCAGGTCATTTCAGACATTAAAAAATGATGAAAACAGTATGAAGAACTTTATTTCAATAAATTTTAAACCACAGGTGAGTTTTAAAAACTTAGAAAAACATAACATCAAAATTGAAACAAGAAGAAAAATTTTAAAATTTGAGTATTTCAGTATCTACTAAATAATTTCAGTCTTTAATTAACAAGTTTCACCCTCCCTAAAAAATTCCAAGCATAGGTACCTTGATAAATTCTTCCAAATGTTTGAAGAACAAATAACAACAGTCTTATACAAACTTCTCAAAAAAATAAAAAAACCCAAAACTCAAAACATCAAATAAGCAAAGAAGCAAATCCAGAGAATGAGCAAATTTTTCTTTTATGTGGCCAATATTACTCTAAAACAAACCTAAGCAAAACTTTACAAAAATGATCGGTCAATTACAGACCAACATCAAGGAAATAAGTATAAAAATTTTAAATGAGACAGTTTTAAAGATGATTTTAGAAATATGCGTAAAGAATTACATGTCATGTTGAATTTGGGTCCATTCCAGGTATATGAGATTCACTGTATGTTGGAAAATTGACCAATATATTTTACCATTTTGATAGAATGGAAACAAAACACTACAATAATCTGAGTAGATACATAATCACCATTTGATAAAAAGTATACTTATTACTGAGAAGAAATCTCAGTAAACATGAAATATAAAAATACTTTTCTTAAATTTGTAATAAGCAGCTCAAAAATAACAGAGAAAGTTGTGCAGTTTATGATGCAATGCAAAACGCATTTGCTTAAGTATTAGAAATAGATAAGGCTTTCCTTCAACCCCCTCTTTTTTCCATTCATTGTTATACCAGTTATCCTAGCCAATGCAATAAGATAAGAAAAATAAATAGTACAAATATCAAAAAGGAAGAAATAAAACATTGATTTCAGACCACAAGATTTTCAAGCCAAAATGTCCAAAGGATTTCATAAATACACTACTGTAAATAATAAGCAATAAATACTAACTCTGCTATCCTTCCTTTCCTGAGTGGGATATCACAGTCAATTAATTGTCTTAGCCAAAGCCACTTGGTCTTTACTCAGACAGCTCTGTTCCTACAGGATTAGAACCCAAAGTAGAGGTTTATCCAATTGTTAAGTGTGTCCGCTTGAACCACACATATTGAAACTGGGGAATTAAGTATTAAGTGGATGTGTGGATCAGTGAACAGAGCTTGGCTCGTGGCATGTGTGCAAGAGACGGGGAATACAAAGAGTATTGGGTCCGTTTCTAACATGCACTCCATGCTTAGCTGTAGGGACATTCTGGGCCACAAAACAGAGCAGCTCCGCCTGCTATTAGGGAGAACTGAGTCTCACCTGTCCTGCGTTTTCAGAAGATGCCAGTACTGGGCCCATCTGAACAATGAGCCTGAGGCAGTCCGAGGGTGAGCTCATCTCTCCAGGCAGGGCTACCTCCAGGCACGCAGGAGATGGCCGGATAGGAAAGACACGGTCCAGCGGGTCCTCCAGGAGAAGTCAGGGTGGAGACAGGAAAATACTAAAGTCTACCTATGTCTCTACTTACGTTCCCTGACTGTTGTGCCCATGAAATGGGGGCACAGGTACACCCCTTAATCCCCTTAAACTCACTATTTTGATCTAGGTGGATAGCCCCGAGACAGCAGTGCTACTGTTACTATAGATGTCCCCAGAATATTGTTCTCATTTTATTTCCCTTTAGTGCGGTTGGTCAGACTCAATCTGCTCTCATTTATGCACTGCCTATTGTAAGTTGAGTGTGGGACTCCTGCAGTGCCACGGGAGCTTAGCCGGGTGCCTGCTGTCTGTGTCCTTCTCAGAGTTACAGCTGACCTCAGGAAGGCATGTGTTGGTGACAGGCTGTCTTTGTTTCTTCTTTGAGTTGGGTTGAAAAATTTGGGGATTTTAGCTGATTCCTGGAAGTGCCCCTTTGCTACTGATGGAAGGGGAGACAGAGATGACTGTGGTTTCCTGAAAAGCAAAGTCACAGTGGCAACGATGAATTAAAAGAGGGCCACTGTTGAATTCAGCAGGCTTCAGGAAGACCCCATGGAAGCACACCTCAGTTGCAGTGTCCTGGAACTCCCTCTGTCTCAGAAGATCCACCACAACCTCTTAACAGGCTCAGGATCGGGGGGTGGGGGGGACTGATGTAGCTCATAAAACTGCTCTCTCTCAAGACGCCTGATCCCAGCATTGGGTGTTCAGCTCTTACAGAAAAGAAACCGCATCCACAATTCTGCTCGCTTTGGTATTCTCAGGATCCAGCCTGGTGCTTGGCACACAGAAAACCTCATCGAACATTTAGAAAACACCTAAATAACAAATTTATCACTTTTTTGGACTCTATCGTAATGCATTCTCAATAAACAGTATTAAGAATTTATTGAATGAATGTTAAGTAACTAATTACTTAATTTTCTCATTCTCCAATTCAGTTAATCATTTAATAAGTAGTTATTTTAATTAAGAGAGTAAATGTATTAAATGCCTGCTATGTGCTGACTTTGTACCAATAGGATGTATCTATGAAGGGTACTGTGGGTGCCCTTCTGAGTGTGGCCACAGAAAGGTCATTTGATCGAGAAAATGGGATGCAATAATGGTTCAGAGAAGAAGGCTCAACTCCGGTAGGGACAGAGGAATGGTGCAGATCTGCAAGCCCCGAAGAACAACCAGACGGAAGAGGTAGTGGCACTGTACGGCCACATCAGAGTGGCAAACTGAACAGGAAGCTCATCTGCACTGAATATATTTTTTTGTCAGACCCACAGTGTGGCTGAAGGCAAAGGTCTGTCTTTGTCCATTGGATTCATCGTTGGTCCCAAGAGCAGACTGGGGAGGAGATTAAGAAGAGATCGCCCATAGAAGTGAGCGAGAAGAGACCAAAGTAAGAACTAAGACTTCAGTGAGTGACTACTGTAGGGAGTGGAGGAAGATGAAGAGTTGAAGATCAGAGTATGGTGAGATTTTAGGGCTCCATGACCCGAAAGGGGGGGTCCTGTCACAAAGATAGAATGGGGAGGAGGCTGGTTGCCTGAGGGCTAGAAAGGGACGAGGTTATTTCTGTTACGAACACACTGATTTTGCAGGGGCAACAGAAAGGCAAAAAGGAGAGTGTCACAGATGGATTAAAGAGGGCGATGGCTGGGGCTGAGGTCCTTCTAAGAGAGGTGGAGTCCAAAGCTTGGGTGGCTAGAGTGGAAGGCACTCAGAGGAACCAAGAGAGTAAAGGCCCCAGTCGTGGATGAGAAACAGGCAGGTCAGGTGCCACTAGTATTGCCACCATCGCTGGGTTCCTGGAGGAGTGCTGCAGTGGTAGGAGCCTCGGTTTCCACATCTGCAAACTTAAGTGATACGGGGAGATCACCTAACCGAGCACCTAGTACTTAGAAATTCCTCAGTGGTAGTAGCTGTCATCACTATCAGGCCAACTTAAGTAGAGGAGCAATTGAAATACGGAGACAGACTAGGAATCCACAGTTTCCTACTTACTTTTTTGTTTCTGAAACAGAATACCTGATATCCACGGCTTTAGGGAAGAAAAGGTCTTGTTGTTGTTGTTGTTTGTTTGTTTGTTTGTTTTAGCTCAAAGTTTCAGAAGGTCATACTCCAGGCAGGTAGCTGGAAATGGTAGAATTGCATAATGGGGCCAGAACTGGAGGCAGAGCCAGAGCGGGTGGTCTAGAGAAGAGATCTGCACAGCATGGCAGAATAGGGAAAAGCCTCCAAGGAAGGGTGAAATCAGTGCACACTCCTCTAGGTCAAACCCCAAGCATCCACCCTTCCAGCCAGGCCCCACCTCCCAACAGTATCCATAGGTACCTGAGGCTTTGGAGGGACATTCCAGATTCAAACCACAATGTATAGTTTTAGTTACATTGACAGAATGTCTTTTGTAATTAAAAGAAAAAAAAAAAAACCTTACCAGACTGGAATTTACCTCTAACTTCTACTTTTAAAAGCACTAAAAGTCTGATAAGACTTCTCTAAAACTATACTTCCATCTGTGTAAACGAAAAAGTTGGATATTCACCGTGACACAGCCAGAAGAAGAGGTGACAATCCAGTATTTCCAACCGGAATGTTTTCATCAGGTAGCTGGAGACAAAAATCTCAGCACACTTGGAACTTTGATCCCACTGCCCCTTAACTCTTCTCTGGCCTCCAGAGATTTGGCCCGTGTGTCACAGCTGCTGGTGACCCTGACAAGGCCTCTAGAGGTCAAGCTAGTGGTCAGACAGAGCCACTAATTTAGAAATCCTGTATAATACACTCCAACTTATTAAAATTAAAAAGAGGGAATAAAAATCTCTCTCCACCAGCCTACACCCGTCGGGCATGAGTTTTATGATTTTCGCAGCTGTTGGGTTCAGTCTCCCAAATGTTTTGACTCTTGCACAAAAGTCGATGTCAGGGTAGCAGTGCCCTGCCCCATCCAGTTCCAGCTAAAGATGCCAGGGGACATAGACTGAGCAACTTCTGGGACTCTTTCAACCCACGTTATGGGCCGTTTTCAGAGCTAGAGGCTGAAAAAACCCTGACAGGACAAGAAGAATAAAATCAGATTTTAATTGAATTGCTGCAATGT
Source organism: Ctenodactylus gundi (assembly GCA_004027205.1). Classification (NCBI taxonomy): domain Eukaryota; kingdom Metazoa; phylum Chordata; class Mammalia; order Rodentia; family Ctenodactylidae; genus Ctenodactylus; species Ctenodactylus gundi. The sequence continues at coordinate 94,419 of PVKB01000173.1, forward strand.
CCTAGTAAGGCTAGTTAAGTATATAATTAATTGTTGTTACTATAGCAACAGGATTCGTTGGAACTATTAGAGTGGGCACCAGGGGTTCGATGAGAGACTCTTAAAAAGACGCGTGTTGAAGATTGCAGAAAATAATTCATTCTCCTCCAGTGGTTCTCTAGAGGGTCTCATACTCTTTTGCAACCCAAAATAAATCTATTTAACAATATTTTCTTAGATTCATGCTGTTTTCTTATCCCAAAGGGCCCCAGGGTGCTTTGTAAGCCAGGGACGTAAATGTAGATCTGGAATAATGTATCAGGCCAGATTTTCCTAGGGCTTTAACCATGCTCTGGTGGTTGTTCTGCACCTTAGGAAGCTCCATTACCTTCAGGATACATGCATTGAGTAATTTGTTAAGTGGCGATCCCAACGGCTTGGAGCCTCAATCTCTGGTAGAGAAGAGGCAGCTCTGGAGGTAGTACTTTTTCTTATGTATGTCGTATTTCATTCCAAAAAGGCTTCTAACAGCCTTGCACAATGCACGGAACACATCAGGATAGAACAAGTACGTCAGGAAATCCAAGACAGAGGCAAATTACAGGAAGAGAGAAACAGTATGGAAATGTTAGTACAGGAAATGCAGACGAATCCGCCAGAGGGCCTGGAGGCCGGGAAGTTGCAGCTGCACCTCCTTCTGGGTCAGAGGGAGAGGGAAGCAGGGTCAGCTGCAGGAGAGGACCCCTGGTGCTGTGGTCTGGATGAAGTCTCTCTTCTGTCCTTGAGAGAGCATCTCTCGTTTTATAAATATGTAACAGCCATTCATAAGGACATGAGAAAAATCTTATCTAGCTCATTAAATATACATCTTCAAAGAAATTTTATGAAGACTATTTAATCTATCAATTATGCATCATTGTATTAGACTCATGACATTATGAGTAAAATACTTGAGGCACTTAGCCTAAAAAGAAAGTTGATTTGGACTCAGAGTTCTGAAGATTCCAGTTTAAGATAAGGTGGTGCTTTAGCTTTGGGCCTTGGGCAAAGCTGACGCATCCTGGAAAGGCCCCATGCGCCACATGGGGCAAGCTGCTTACGTCATGAGCCAGGAAGCAGAGAAAGACAGAGGAGAGGTCAGGGTCCCACAGTCCCCTTGGAGGGCATGCCCCTCGTTACATAAGGCCCTCCTACTAGGCCTTCCCTCTTAAAAGTCCACAGCACTTCCTGATTGTACTTAGAAAGTCAAGTCTTTAACACATGGATTTTTGCGGAGAACAATACTTGTATTTAAAGTATGCTAACTATTAATAACTGAAATGATAAGTTAACTTGGAAGAAATAAAATTGTGAGTGGAACACAAGTAAAAATTTAAGTAGAAAAGAAATAACCTGATGATTGGTTAAAAAGAGCTTGTTTGTATACTTTTTAAATGGGTGTTGGAGATTTCTAATCATGACAGTCTCTAGGATCTCTTGAATGCCTTTAAAAAGATAATAAACTATATTTTTAACATTAGCTGCACCCAGTGGTGCAGGGCTGTGATCCCAGTGATATGGGAAGCTGAGGCAGGAGAATCACAACTTGAGCCTAACTTGGGCAATGGAGATCCTGTCTGTAAATAAATAAATAAATAAATAAATAAAAATTAACTAACTAACTAACTGAAAGGGCCAGGATGTTCTTCAGTGTAAAGGCCCTGGGGTAGATCCCCTGTACCACACACACTCATGCACATACCACACACACACACACACACACACACACACAGAGTCAATTACGCCATACTAAAAACAAAATCTGTGTTCTTTGAAGCTCTGTAAGCTTATATTGACACAGTTGAGAAATTAAGTTACAAATTTACCACTGAATGTGTAGGGAAACTCCAAACAAAAAATGTCAGTGGTTGTAGTTTCTCCACTTCCCGTAGTCATTTGATTTATCATCATTCAGCTGTAGTCTTGTAGTTTTGATTTGTTATTTTATGACAGCCTCATTGGCCTCTGGAATTACTGAGAGCCTGAGAGGTCTGCGAATTTCCAGTTAACCAGTGTTAATCAAAGTGAAAACATATAAAATATAATTTTTCTCATTGAAGAATATATATTTTATTTAAATAAATATTTAAAATAAAATAAAAATATATTTAAAAGATAAATAGAAACCTCAAGTTTAGAGGTAATTTCTCTAATACTTCAATTAGTCAGAGAATGACCAAAAAAGTAGTAAATAAAAAATCAGACCAGACCAGATTAAAAATGTAGATGAAAACCCATATGCAACATCAAAAACCAATAAGAATTTACTCAGACTTATTCATTTATACTTGCACAATGATATTAATTATTCCTGTATTTGCACAGTCAAGACTATGAAAAGTGGAGAAATTTAAAAGAGAACAGAAATTAAAATCTTCCTTCTTTGTGTAGTATGTTATAAACTGTATTGTTTATGTCTCCTCATGATCATGTTGGACCTCCAACTCCTTTTTCCCCCAAATTATTTTTTATTAGTATGACTTTGTAATACATGGTAATTACATTCAACTTGGGGATACATACAGATCACATCTTGATTGTTTTCACTTCCCTTCTCCTCTTCCCACTGTCTCACCTCCCCCAATCTTTTTCCCCGCCCCCCAAAATCTTCCTGTCTCTTACCATTGTTCCTTTCTTTCCCCCTTTTCTTATTTACGCTTCTCACATTGCAGAAACTATGTGATATTTAACCTCCCATGACTGATTCCTTTTCCTAACACAGTCATCTTGAGATGTATTCATTTTCCTACAAATGACTCAAATTTATCTTTATGGCAGAGTAGTACTCCTTTGCATATATGTAGCGTATTTTCCTTATCCATTCACCTATTGATGGACATATTGGCTGCTTCCAAGATTTAGCCGTTATGAGTTGTGATGCTATGAACATAGCATGCAAAAAGAAAGCATGTATCATTGTTACATGATGTCTTTAACCCTTGGAAAAGTACCCAGTTCAGTTGAGTTGAATGAAATATTTATTTTTAGTTCTTTTGAAAAATATTCATATTGATTTCTGTAATGGTTGTATCAGTTTATAGTCCCACCAACAAGGTAGAAGTGCTCCTTGACCACATTTATTGTTTTTGAATCTGAATATTCTTATTGGAGTAAGGTGGAACTTCCATTTGCTTTTGGTTTGCATTTCTCTAATGGCTAAATATGCTGAACGTTTTTATGTGTTTATTGGCTCTTTGTTCTTCTGTGAACTGTTTACTTACTGTAACTGGCCACCTACCTTGTAAGCAGACAGTATTAGGGGGTACACTGGTGGGAGGTGAGTAGGTTTATATGAGGTCATCAGGGTGGAGATCCTCGACTGGATTAGCATTTATATAAGGACGGAAGGAGGTCATTTTCTTTTGTTTCTTTTCTTTTCCTTTCTTTTCCTTTCCTTTCCTTTCCTTTTCTTTCTTTCTTTCTTTCTTTCTTTCTTTCTTTCTTTCTTTCTCTCTCTCTCTCTTTCTTTCTTTCTTTCTTTCTTTCTTTCTTTCTTTCTTTCTTTCTTTCTTTCTTTCTTTCTTTCTTTTTGAGACAGGGTCTCATTCTGTAGCCCAGGCTGGCCTTGGACTTACCGCAATCCTCCTGTCTCAGCCTCTTGAGTGCTGGCATTTGATATGCACGGAAATGAGCACTGTACAGACACTGGACCAGTCAGAACCTTGATCTTGGCTTTCCTAGTCTCCAGAACTGTGAGAAAATTTTTCTTTTGCTTAAGGCCACCAGTGAATAACATTCTGTTATAGGATCTTGAATTAAGACTGTGAATCATCTACTTAACCATGAGGAAGAAGAAAGTAGGAAAAGCAAGGCAACAAAGGCAGGACATTTTGGCTTTGTTTTATAAGTTATGTGTTGCATTTGCATCACACAAAGCAGAAAAGTGAATCGTTATTACCTTACATCAAACTAAGTTTACTAGATTTAATTTATTGCGTTTACTAAAGCAGGAAACTGCTTAAAGGTTTTCCTTGAATTCTTTTTTTTAAAACTCGAATTTAACACTGGGAGATTAAAAAATAAATTACATTTTCAACTGTAAAATTCTTATAATGAAACTTCTCTTTCCCATGTGACTCTATCACTTGTGACTCAGATGTAGCTGCGGTGATTTAGGCTGAAGGTTCTCCGCTGTTAACTGGTTCAGGCCTGTTGGAACATTCTGCTCTCCATGGTTTCCAAGGTAGCTGGAAAACATGCCGGAAGCAACTTGCCAGTCTCCACAATGGCAGAACAAATGAATGGCTCTTCTTAACCTAACCAAAGGCTGTTTGGGTTGTGTCCATACTGAGTGACCCACGAGGAAGCTTTGAGCTCAGAGTATAGTCTGCTGGGGGTTTGAGGCTTGATTTCTGTGACTAGGGTTGTAGCTCAGTGTGAAGGCCCTGGCTTCAGTCTCCAGTGCCACAAGGAAGCCCCTTTTTAAGCAATTGCCCAAGGGTAGTTAAGTTCCTTTTAGCTCAGAGATCCAAATCATGACAAATATCTTGAAGAGGTTAAAAAAAAGTGGACATGAAAAGAAAATAATCATAACAAGTGATATATAATCAAAAAAGAAAAACACACATTAAATTAGCAAAATCATATGTAATGATAAATAACTGAAATTTTAATATTTAGTTTTTACTGGGCTTTAAATTTTTCCAGTGTCTATCAAGTTATATAACTCCCTGAACATGCTTGTGCCTATGTGTATGTGTAGAGTGTTCACCCTTTTCTTTCTGTTTAGCCACACTATAAGCTCTTCCTTCTACGCTATTAAGTATTCTACATCGTAGTCTTAACTACCAATAGCATTCCAAGGTAATTATATATCAAACTTTTAAAAATGCCTTTCCATTGAACACTCAATTGTTTTAGTTTTATTCCTATGATACACTACTCAATGGACAAGAATTTGCGCCAGCTGAGGAATGGCAGCTTTATTCATACTCCCTCTCATGCCTACCCAGACCTTCGTCTTTGGTCCTTGTGGGTTGGGGTTTCTTATTCTAGTAAGCACCAGAGGATGGCACGGCCCAATTCTTCGATTAAGGTTGGAGGTTAAAAGAAGCTGAGGAGGACGATGAGTGAGAATGGAGGAAGAAGTCTCGTTGTTCTAAGGAGTTGAGCTGACAGAAGATCTGCGTAAGTTCACAAAATTATGTCATGCAAGAAGTCAAGACTGAATGGGGAGCAGTGTGTGTGGAAAATCCTAAAAGCAAATAAGAGAAGAAAGGAAGAATTGGAAAGGAGAGATAGAAACTGCATGGCAGACTCCCAGAGATTTATTAGCCCTTCAGTTCCTGGCAGAGACAGATGTCCCAGAGGCTCCCGCATCTGTCAAAGGATGACTACTACATGCCTCTCATGCCAAAAGGTGACTACCATAGTTGAGCATTGGGAAAGGAGTCTGGCAGAGGGGAGGCCGCTCTGTAGTTCCGGCCGGGAGATCTCCCTGAGTTTCTGATCATCACAGATTCTTCGTCAAGTGTTAAATAAGGAACTAATGCCAGAAGCGAGCTCTGTCACCTGCTCTTCCTGGCTTTTCAGGGATATTATTAACACGTTGCAGCAGATGCAGACAATGTACCTCTATTTCGAAACAGCTGGCCAGTCTCTAACCCAAGGTCACATGCGCTAAGATTCTCTGCCTTTGCCTTAGTGCCTTAGCACATCTCTGCCTGTCACTTGATCGCCTGCCACTCACACCTGACTATTCTAGGTGTGCATCCTTGGCTGGGACATCTGCTGCCATCTCTTATTTCTCAAACGGAACTTCACAGGGAGCCCTACTTCCGCTCCTCCACTGTACCTACCTTAGCCTGCACCACCATAGCGGCCCAGTCCCTGGATATGTGGCCTGTACTGCCGTGTTCTCTGGGCTGTTCCTCCCCCTGCTTACACTATTTAAAAGGTGAAATTGAAATATCATTTCCCTTTATATCTGTATCTGATATCTGGAGGACCATCTCCAGCAGAATCTAACTTCTCCCATTCTCAAGTTACTTCAAGGCCATTCACCTGCTGTCTCTGCACCTAGCTTGACTTTTTTTCTGTCTTTCTTACTACCCCTATATCTGGAGATTCTCCAAGGTCCACCTGCCTCTTGTACATTTCCTTAGCTACCCCACCATACAGTGTAAATGCTCCCTCCCAATATTCCTGCAGCACTGTGGAGTTATCTCTGCCTTTATTAGATAATAAAGAATCGTGAATATTTGCTTATAGATCTGTTTTCTTTCCTATGCTGTGGGTTCTTGGAAAGCAAAGCCCAAACCTTTTATCTGAGGCAGAAAGCCAGTGCCTGACATGTGGACAGCTCTCCCAACATATTTGTGAGGTGTAAAGTGATTAAAGAAGTGAAACCACCTTGAGATTAACGATTAGTCTTGAGAAACCAAGTTCTTTGTAAAAATACTTTTAGCCTTAAGTTACTGAAGATCCAATTTAAAGTGGTTTAAACAATAAGCTTATTTATTATAATATTGACAAAATAGTGGTTAGAGGTAGAATGTCTATGTGTGAGTTTATTCAGCATCTCAGCAATAATTTTTTCCTACTGTGAATGTTCTTTTTTTTTTGCAGATAGTGATGCTGGTGTTAGCAAAATGATTGTAATAACTCCATGCATACAGATTTCTTTTCACATAGGCATGGAATGGAAATTTAAGGACTGACATGGATAAATTTAAATTTATCCTGAAGTTCATGCTCATCTGACGGATCAAAACAAGGGTGGAGTGGGGATGTCTGTTTGATAGAAAACCAATAGTTAGTACCTATGCCATCCACGGAGGTAAAGTATTGGCCCATCATCCACACGAACAAGTTGAGTTTATTTCAGCTATACAGGAATGATTGAACATTAGACTGTCTCTTAGTACAATTATGAAACTTGTTAATTTTACATACTCATCTTAATGGATTTGAAAAAAATTAAAGAAAATTCAACATATACTCATGACTTTAAAAAAGACTAAAGGTAGCTAATAAGAACCTAGAGAAAGCTTACTTAAAAATGAAACAGTGAGATGTCAGAAATATATCTACAAGCTAATATTTTTTAAGTCCTAAATATTTTTCCAAGGAAGATGATTTTCCCTCTGTGTCATAAGACACCATATTTTGTCTGGAAATATTAGAAAACTCAAGCCAAATGTCCCTTCATAGCCTATTGCTAATTATTACTCATTAAATATGGTTCATTATCTTAATTTAAGTCCTCTGGAAAATCTGATTATATTTGGCTGTTGGACTTAAGTTTCCTTGTTTTAGTCTTACCTGAGTTATTTTATCTTGGCCTTGAAAAACGATAGGCCTTTGTTCAGGGAGAGTCTAGAGCTATTCTTCAGGTGTCAGACTCCAACAAGACCCCAAATACAAGGTTGGCTCAACCTCCAGATGCTGTTTGTTGTAGGTCATGAAGAGATAGCTTTGAGTTTAGCTGGGAGGGTCAGTAAGAACTCAAACTTTCTAGGGAATGGCTGCTTGATTTTCCTTGGGTAAGAGGATGGCACCCATGGGTGTTTGCTCAAAGGCTGACTTCACTAATCACTAATGTGATCTGAGTCTATTTGAACATCTGAAAAATATCCTTATTTGAAGATTAAATTAAATGATACTTGATACATTCTGTGAATCTAAAAGAGGTCTGTCCTCTGGCATGACTAGGCAGATAATGACTCTCAGATTCATTAAAATGGATTTTTAAAATTTCCTTTGAGAACTACAAAAGTTCACTTTTTTTTTCTGTCCTAAAGGCATGCATGAGTATAAAGTAACTGCTAAGTTCACCAAAATATTTGTGGCAAATAGAAGATAATCCATGAATGAGAGACTTCAACTATAATATTGTTTTCCAGTGTGTTGTGTGCTAATGATTCGTGAATAGGTTTCGGTGGTGCAGTTTTTATGATTAATTTAATAGCATTCTTTGGTTTTATGAGTCTCTCCTGGAATAGAAAGTTTGCTTAGCCTTTACACTGGCACGTATTAACTGTTCAACAGGTGGAGGCTATTATTAATGCTTCTTCTCCAGTCAATATTGCTTATGAGCAGAGCTCCACATTAAAAACACTAGAGTTTTGCATTGGGGAGTGTGGGGGTTAATACCGCTGGGCTGTCGAACAAGGAAAGGAATGCAGGTCAGATTATAGGTTTTGCTCTCTGAGGGGGATCTATGAATTTATTAAAATCCATTCTTGCTTCCCTATATATGCTAAGTGGCCTTAGGTTTCTGCACTGTCTCCTTGCTCCTGTATTTCTATATCAGTTACTTTTCTCAGCACATTCACAGTCCTCTGATATCGTATGTACTTCCTACCTATTTACATAGAGAATGACAGTGTTTCTTTTATTTATTTCCTGAAGTTACCAAAAGAATGACTCAGCCAGAAAGGAATTTCACTGTGCATATTGTTGAACTTCTGGGATTTTCCCAACAGCAGAGAACAATGTGACTTTGGCTTCTAAACAGATATTTACCTGCATCATTTCCTATAAATACTGGTCCTCATCCTATGAAATGGGCCAGCTGACGTCGTAAAGACTGTAGAACCAGCTTTTCTGCTCTGTTTCCTACCTGCTGGTCACAGGGTGAGCACTCGGCTTAAATAACTAGTCCATTATGTTGAATTCATTTTCTCTGGTGTCATAATCTGAGGTCCAGAAATTGCCAGTATATTGTACTCATTCTTTTTTTAAGTAAGAGCACGCATTTATTATTTTTTTTTAAAAAAAAACATGATGGTAACTTTCTTATATCTACACATGTATTTGTCAAAATTTACCTTATAATATCTACAGGTATATTGTGAAACTAAGGTCTAGATTTTCTATTATATTCTAATGAGAGATTTGATGACTCAGCTTTTCTTTTTTTAATGAGGAATCACTAGTACTTTCAAAAGAAAGATTATCTTCCTTAAATAGCTTGTGGAACAGGTAATCGTTATATAGGAAATAGGGGACAAACGAGGGGTAGAGATATTCTAATAACTTTTGGTCACTGGACAAGTGCAGTTGCTCTATCATGTCTTAGGAGAGGATCTGAGTTTAGCATCATAAACAATTCTCTAACTCTATTCCAGCTGTTTAAGGATGAGGTTGGAAATTTTGCGTATAACCACTTTTCTTCTTTGAAGACTGTATAATTTTCATTTTGTCTCTAACAAGTTTGCTGAAAGAAACTTTCTTAACCACATTAGTTTAAATGGGGTTTATTGTAGTTGAGGTTCTTGCTAACTCAAGAAAGTTAGGGTCCTGATTGTGGAGACTTCAGCGGGCTGTTTGGGATTCTTCAACCTGTTCCTCTTCTTGTTTTACAGCCGCTTCTGTCTGACATCTGACCCCCAAGACTGAGTGCAGCCTACACAAGGAGCTTAGCTTAATGATTGAGGTTGTATGCCAATCTACAACCGTTGACCCCTGCCATTTCTAAATTTTTACAGAAACAAAGGCTGACATTCAAAAGGCTGCCAGGGAGCCATATCTATCTCCTATGCCAGCACGTTTTATGATCCTTCCGTTACTTAGTGGAAAGTTGGAAAAGCTGTTGGCATCTTCTCTTAGCTGAACTTGAGGGACCAGGAAAAGTCAGTGCATGACTTCTATCAGGGAAATCCTTAATTTGCCATCACACGTGTCTCAGAGAAAAGAGAAGGATCAGTAGAACTGGACATCCATGGAGTTCCCCTTTGCAGAGCTCTGTGCAGTACAGGCATTACCAGGTAGACCTGGCATCATGATGGCCACTCAGAAGAGCAGGGGGCAATCTGTTTGCATGTATGTGTATGCATATGTATATGTGTGTGATAAACACTGGCCTATGATCTTGTTTTTTTTCTCTCACAAGTAATTGCCTATTAAATATTTATTATAAAAATATTTTATCAAAAAGTTACAGATGGGATTACATATGACCCAGCAATCCTACTTCCTGGCACACACCCAAGTGAATCGAAAGTAAGATTTCAAACAAATATTTGTACATGTGTGTTCATAGTAGCATTATGCACATACTTGAAAGGCAGAACAAAACCAAATGGATTGATGGAAAGATGGATAAATACTGTGTGGTATATAAATGGAATATTATGCAGTATTAAACCAGAATGGAGTCCTGATACTTGCTCTACCACAAAGATGAACTCAAAAAACATGAGGCTAAATGGAAGAAGATACGTACTAGATACAAAACCACTCAGAATAGGCAAATCTGTAGAGAAACAAAACTCACTGGTGACTGCCAGGGCCTAGGAGGCATGGGGAATGGAGACTGGCTGTTTAATGATATGAATTTTTTTGGAGGGGGTGGTATTTGGTATTTTGGAACTAAAAAGAGGCAATTTTAGTACAACACTGTGAATACACTGCCACTGAATTGTATCCTTTGAATCTGTTAACTTTTTTTGTTACATGAATTTGAACTTAATTTTTTAAAAATTAGGAGATTATTCCAAGAATTGAAGAATAGAACTTTAACAATAGGTATGATAAATACATTTCTTGAGTAGTGCATCCATACACACACACACACACACACACACACACACACACACACACACACTCACTCACTCAGATGTATACAGAGTAGTCCTAATATCGGGACTGTTGATTCATACTGATCATATTACTGGCACATCTTACTTTTAGGCTTTCTCTTTTACCTTTATTATATATAATGCCTCTTCTCTACATGGTTTTGCTCCAAGCAGTCTCAAAGTCTTTTGAAAGGGAAAAAAATTATGACTAAAAATACTGACTAAAGTCTCTCATTCATTACTCAATAACAAAACAGAATTACTTATCTGACCTGAGCTAAAAATTTTAATCAGAAAATAAAACTCATTAGGTCCATTGCTGTTTTGTCTTAAAATTAAATTCCCCCAGATTATACCTGATTCTATTCTCTTTCTTCATGAGAAGGTGTTGTTTAGATGGGCTGTTTCTGATGTGCTAGTCTTATGGTGAGGCATTTGGGTTGACCTCCAATCACACTGCCCATTGGTATGTTATAAAACAGTTTATGGCCCTCATTAACTTTGATGATTATAATTAAAAGGAGCTGTGCATAATGTCCAGAGCCAGTCCTCTGGGGTGTTTCTGATTCATTTCAACAATCAGGAGATGATAGGTCTTGCTAAGGCAGAATCCAGATACAGTTTAAATACCCACCTTCAGAAAATAAGTCTCTCTCTAAAAAATAAAGATGTCTAGACACCAGTAAAAACCAATCTCTAGACATCTTTCACTGTGTTTTCTTTTTCTTTCTGGTGCTGAGAATCAAACCCAAGGCTCTGTTTTTGCTAGGCAGGTGCCCTACCTCTGAGCTACACTCCCAGCCCTACAAGGATATCCTTAGACTAGCATACTGGCTGCACTGGATGCAGCTTCGGAGCAGAGAGGGTGTTTCCTTGGGTGATGCCCAAATATAGCAACAAAAGAAAGCGCAGTGGCATCTCTGGATTCCTTGCAATGAGCTAAACATATACGATCTCATACATCTTCACAAAAGCCTTGTAAAACACAGTATTCTCTCCATTGCAGAGATGAATACGGGAATGTTTGTATTCCTATAAGCGTCATGGCATAAAACAGGGGTTTCTGCGATGAGAACCGGAAGGGAAGGGAACATGTCTACCACCCCGATTCACCTGAATGGTGAGATGCACAGCTCAGGAGGGGCTGCCTGTGGGACAGCAGGCCGGGTTCCAGGACTGTCACATCGCATCTATCCCTTGGAGAGGAGGGTTAGTGTCCCACCGCCCCGTGCTTGATTTCAAGGAAATCGGTGCTGGAAAGGGAGTGGAAGGAAATGAAATGGCTAGGTCCCTGATGATATTCTGTAAATACAGGTGAGTCTTCGTAGTGGCAGCCACACGTAGCGACGAGGATCGGGTGGAGATGGAGCGGTGGGAGCACTGCGTTAACTTCTCTAGGTGTCCCCAGTGATGCTGAATTTGGAGGGGAAAGTAGAAAACGCTGTTGTTAGCTCAGAAGCTCCTCGCGAGCTGAAAGCAAGCGTTTGTCAGAGGTGCTGAAAATTCTGAGCAGAGGACTCCGGAGTACAGGCAAGACTGGGGCTTGCCTTGTAGCGGGCTTGAATCAGGGATCTGGTGCTAGGGTCATTATGATCCCAGAAATCTTACAATCATAGATTATGACTCATGTGGTGTTCTTAACTTCTGGGAAGTAAAAAATGATTGTAATAAGTGGATAAATGTAGGTCAATGCTATGAAAAACCTTTCAGAAGAGGACCAGTGACTATTTGGGGCTTTAGTATATAAGACAATGGTCTTTCAATCCACTGTGCAATGAAATACTACTCAGTGAATGGTGTTGAAGTAATTTGTTATCCACTGGGGTAAAAGTCAACTCATTTCGTACCATGAAAACAAAGTTCTAGACAAAGCAAATATCTAGGCAATTAAAATGTCATGAAAGCATTAGGAGAAAATTGGAACATAGTCTAACCTTGAGAGTAGAAAAAGGATTAAACGAGAAACAAAATGCCAAAGCCGTAGAGAGAGGTGTCTAAATATAACCACAGCAGCATTGCAGATCGAAATGGTCCTATTGAAACCTTTCTTTCGGTTAGAGATGAGCAGAACTATATCGGCTCCAGAGAGGTGACTGGCTCACAAAGTTCATCAAAGATTTCAAAGTCCTTTAAAGCTCTTGATATTGTTGAGTTACAATTTTTTTGGTTACTTCCTTTGATGTTACCTCAAAGACTTATCCCCCAAAATAGATAACTTTCTATCTCTCTTTGGGATAGAAATGTATTATCTTGGGGTAAAGAGTTCTATCTTGATATGTTAGTGGAGGGAGGTGAGCATACACGTGTGTCTGATGACACACTTCCGAGTGGTATCCATTGTGACTCCCAGGGACGGGAAACAGTAGACAGACCGCGAAGTGGTCAAGAGGGATTTTAACTTTATCTGTATTGTTCGAATTTTTATGGTAACAATATATTCATGTGTTCTTTGTGTAATTAAAAATAAATTAAATATACTCATGCCCTGTGCTGGTTGGGATTTTGCTACTTAATTTCCATCTGCCAATGAAATAAATCTGACCCTTTCATTTGAGTTAATGGGCCAACTTAATGTGCTGCTCTGTTGGAAGAAAACCAAATGGCGGGTGCTGTTCAGGGCTGCATGCTTTAGGTCGTTGTTGGGGTCACAGTGTGTGGCTCCTGATATCTGCTTTGTCTAGATATGTAATTGGTGTGTGGCGTGCATTTGCCTTGTGATTTGCTTTCTGGCTCTAGGCCAACCTACGGATGGATGCATGGCAAGGCCACAGCGTTCTCTCTTGCAAACATGAGAAAAGACATAGCTACCTGGTCCTCTTCCAGCTGGAATCTAAGAGCAGTAGGTAGGATGTTTATTTGAACAGTGGATTGAAATGGGCCTCGGTTTGGCTTTCCAACATAAGCTGAATAACCACTTTTCGGATTTGCACACAGAATCTGCAAACACGTTGGCAAAGGGGCAGAAATGGAATGAGTGGGTGATTAGTGCTAAATGTGCATTAAGGCTCCAACCGGAAGGGTCCAAAGCAAAACCTGGCAGCGAAGGCATCAGCCCTCATCTCTCCTGGGCGACTTTTCTCTTGAGCAGTTTCCCACCCTGCAGTATGGCTACCTTAATAATACCTGTTTAGTATTTGATTAACATTTCAAAGTGCGTCCCCATCTATTTGACATTATATTTATGACTACCAAGTGTCAACGATTACTGGCCCCAGAGCTGGGATTAGAAAGAGCTATTTGGTGCCAGAGTTCATTTCAGAGCTGTAAACACATAAGCTAATATGAGTCTGAACCTGATCTAGAGGCACGGAGAACATTTGATAAATTCAAAGCAAGGAAAGAACTTGAAATATCAGCTGCAGAGTGAAGAATCAATTGGAGGAAGCTGGGAGGCCAGATGGGAAGTTATCTCAGTAATCTGCAGGAAGGCGGCCTGCTCTCAGCCCAAGTACCAGATGGAGGGGGAGGTGAGTGAATTGAACAAAGAGAAGAAAGTGAGCTGTATTGGTGATTTTTCTGGGTGTTGGAGAGCTACAGGTGTCTAGTTTGATGACTTTTGTGCCTGGCCTGGATAAGTAGAAGCACTGTTTCCAAGGCAGTCAAAAAAGGAAGGAGAATTAGGGCCATAGGGAATGGATAGGTATACTTTTGTAATATAAGAGGTGGTTTTCCACATTTTCTAACAAAATTTAAGTGTCTTAGTTATTTTTGTTGTTGTTATTGTTGTTGTTGCTAGGATGCAATAGCTGACACCCACAACCAGACTGGAAACTGCAAGTGTAAGGGTCGTATTTCTGTCAAGGGGTGTAGAGAGAGCGGGTCAGTCTGGTAGGAGCAAGGGAGGATGTAAAACATGAGACCAGACGAGTGGGCAGGTACATCTTGCAGAGCCTTCCAGGCTTATCTGAGGACCTTAAATCCTGCTCTGCTGAGTCACAGTGACCATTGGAGGGAGCCCTTTATAGAAAAAGAAGGTGATATCACTTGCCATTTTATTTATTTTATGTTTAACTTTGTGTGTGGTTGTGTGTAGTACTGAGGATCGAACCCAAGATCTTCACACTTAGCTACATTCCTAGTATGTTCTGTGTCTCTTTATTTGAGACAGGTAATTACCATGCTGCTCCACTGCCAAGGCTTAGGCTTGAACTTGCAGTCCTCCAGAGTGCAAGGGTAATAGGCCTGTGCTATCAGACTCAGCCTTTGGCTGGCTTGCCTTTTAAGGGAGCATCTCTGGCTGTGGAGAAAGGGCAGAATATGGGGACCAACCTGAAGGTTATAGCAATAAAAAGAAGAAGGAGGCTGGAGCTTCAGACTAGCATGTCAGGCTCTGGATATATTTTGGGGGTAGACACAATGGACTTGTTGATTAATTGCGTGTATGATGAGAGGCAAAGACAAAAGGCAAAGCTAGTGCTGAGGCTTATTCCTGAATAACAGTGTTGAAGTTGGCATTTAGTTAGGGGGAAGAAGGATGTAAAAAACAGATACAGCAGCTGGAAGAAGATATTTGGTTTTGGATGTGTTCATTTGAAATGCTAGACAAGACAGTGAAGTAAATACATTGAACAAGCAGTGACTCCTGGATCTGGTGTTGCTTGTGGTCAGGACTGGAGATAGAATCCTAAGGGTCATTACCACTTAATATGGTGAGACTGGAGGATAGAGGTAGGAGGCTGGGGTTTCTGCCCTGGGATTAGCTCCAATCAACCTGGGAGGTGAGCAGAAGCTGGGAAGAGAGACTGGGGAGGATCCAGATGCAAGAGAAAAACAAAGAGAAAGGATCTTTTCTGGAGGCAAGTAAAGAAGCTTCTGCGCAAGAGAGATTTAGGCCACTAATTGACACATTAAGTAACTTGGATAGCTCAAGACCACCATGGAGGCCATGGGGGGGGGGGGCTTGATAAGCATGGTTTTGGAAGAGTGATGGGGGAAGAGAGAGAGAAAGTGGAGGAAGACAAGATGAAGACAGCAAACATAGGCAAAATTTTCAAGGAGTTGTGTTATAAAGGTGAGGGGACAGTCAGAGGGGTAGGTGGGGATGACAGAGTTACTTTAGGTTGATTTACTTTTAATATTCATGCGTGTTTTATGGGGTCTATTCTGGAGGGAAGATCACACTGATGGTGCAGGTGTAACTGCAGACTTGCGCACATTGGCCCAATTGATGGCCTAATCAAGAGTAGATGGTGCTAAGAATGTCCCAAGTGGAGAGTCCCATGATGGGTAGAGTGGCTTATAAATGTATAGATAGTGAGATAACTAGGACTCTCTCTGAAGATAAGAAAATGTTGGAATTATGCCTTATATTTCATCTTACAGTAGATTCCAGATATATGTTAAATGTGAAAGACCAGAACTATACAGATATTAATATAAAGTAGAAAAAATGAAAAACAATTTTGGAGAAGAGAAAACCTTTTGGACTATGGCAAAAATGCAACTACCCCAAAATAAAAGTGCTGATAAATCCAGCCACATACAATAAATTATTCCAAACAATTAAAAAAATAATCAAAATATTACAAAAACACAGAGGGAAATAGATAACTCACAGGACTCGCAAATAGCTAATTTTCAAAGTATGTGTACCTTTTATAAATTAATAACATAAGATGAACAACCCCATGGAGACAAGGCAAATGGTATTATAAGTTGTCATGAGTTGTATGGAATATGCCTGGCATATTCAACATTGAAAACACATGTTTTTGCCCTGGAAATTGCATTATCAATATTTTCTCCACAAATAATCTTCTAAATATGTGAAATGGTGTTTATTCGGGGATATTTGTGGCAAAATTATTTGTAATAGGAAATTATTGGAGAAAATATCAACATAATGTCTCAACAGAAGACTGGTCTTTGAGCCACCATTTAAGAGAATATTATGTGGTTATTAAAAAAGAGGCAGGAGGATCACAAATTTAAGTCAAGCCTGAGCAGCTGAGTGACTCTGCAAGATCCTGTAAGATCCTGTCTCAAGAGAAAAAAGAAAAAAGTGAAAATGTATATATAGAAAAAGGAGGACATGCAGTGCAGGACAAAGGCCCGGGGTTCAATCTTGTGTACTCCAAAACAAGCTAAATCAGACTACAAGGGAACATTTATGTACTAAGAACCCTTATACACATAGTGACATGAGAAATAGTTAGAATGCACTTTTAGACTTAAAAAGGATACAAAACAGCTATGTCACTCTGACGTAGAAGTGGAGGTCAACGCTGGAAAGAATGAGCTGTGCTCCCCACAGATGAGAGTAGGAAGGAACTCCCGCGTAGGAAGTCCAAAGGGAAAAGTGGGCCACAAACACAGCAAAGCCAGGGATACACAAACCTCCCACAACCTCGAGCTAATCCCACCTTCAGAAGTCAGGAGACCATAGGAAAGGGCTCATCCCAAAACGGTAATCAGGTGAAGGGTTATGGGAAAGTTGACCTAGGCTCCCATTTTCAGTGAGGCCAGTGTAGGTGCCCACCTCAGTCACAGGCCAGGATTAAAGCTTTCTGACCTTGGAGAGCTTTCGGGAATAAAATCAAACTCTGTTAAGTGGGTGAAAGTTATTTGTGAACTTCACCAAACATCACATATGATGAAGAGATGACAGCCCTTTCTGTTCATGTGAGGAGTCAGCCAAAGGCCCACTGTCAACATGCCTGTTTCATGCTGTGCCAACTTTTAAAGAGCTAACAGATAATGGTTATGGAGAAAACAGTCATTAACTACAGGTTGGTGGTGACTGCTTTAAAGAAGCATTTTTGATTTTTTGTTTTTAAAGTTCAACACACTAAAGTAATTTTTATGACAAAACCTAGTGTCAATTTTAATTGAAAGTGTTGGGTTTTTTAAAGCCAGTAGTATCTGTATATAGTGTTGGAAAAAACTGGAGAATAAAGTTTGACATCTATTACTCAAGTCATGCCCTCTCTCTCTCTCTCTCTCATCACAACCATACATATGCTTACAAAGTTTATTATTAAGAGAAAAAATGGAAGAGTATTTTATGATTATCATTTATTCATCTCAGAAGCCCTGGGGGTAAAATCTGGTGTAGATTAACTACAAAAATGCTGACAATGTCCATACTCTCATAAATCGAATGAACATATAAAATGACAACAGTGATATGGAACAAAGGGCAACTGATTAGGCACAACTGATCAAGATCAATAATAAAGAGAACATTTGTAAATCAATAAAATGACAGATGTGCCAGTAGAAAAATAGGCAAAGGAGATAAATAGGATGATCAGAAAGGAAAGATATATGTTAGGCAGAAGTGATTTCACTTAACCTTACTGATAATCCAAGAAAAGTAACTTAATGAAAACAGGCACTGATTTTATGGCTTAAATAGGTTCATTGATGATAAGGTGCAGAGAAAGGGCACGTTTGAAAGTCATTGGTGGCAATCTAAAACCGTAGGAGCCCCAGGACTGAAATTTGAAGCATCAAAGTGTGTCCAAAATGCATATGCTACATTTGTTCCATTTCCAGAAATAGAATTGCCTGATTAAATAATTTGATTTCTAGAAATCACTTTACTATATTTCAGAAAGGATTAAGTGAGACATTGACATGGTACACAAAATAAGTACGCATATGTATTTTCTGATATATATTGATATATATATATATATGAGATATTAATCACCTTATTATTTGAATAACAAAGTGAAATAACTCATAGAAATAACCAAATCTCCTCTTTTCTGTGTACTGTGAACAAGTCCAGAGTTCGTGCCCATCAAATTCTGTATATTTTTTGTCTCATTCAGCTATATCGGCTTTGTGTATTCCCACTAATATCTTCTGAAACTGGAGTCACTTATGCATTCAATCATCTATTTTGTCTATTCATCCTTTCTCATCTTATATTTACAATCAATGATGCGAGTCAACCAAAAAACCCATGCATTCTTCTACATTTTAAGAGTAATACTTTAAGCCTTCAAGAGAACTTATGGTACAAGGTGTATGTGTGTTATAAGAGCTTAATGCCATATTGTTTGAGGTTTTTTTGTTGTTTATTTGTTTTCTTTGAGACAGGATTTCACTCTGTAGTACAGGTTGGTCCTGAACTTAGTGTGTAGTCTGGCCTGAGTTCGAACTCACAGCAGTCCTCCTGTTATGGCCTCCATGGATCAGAGCAAGCTCCAAAGTTTGAATAATGTGGCATGAATGGCTGCAAAGCTGTTAGAGAGCTTGCCTAGCAAGTGCAAGGCTCTATGTTTGATTCCCCAGCACCACATAAACAAGAGGGAATCATGGTACACTCCTCTCTGATCCACAACCCAAATACAAAAAGTTTCTATTGAAATATCTTTACTAGACAACTGATAAAACAAGGGGGAATTTAGGTCATTTTCAGTCCCCATTGGCAGCATAACCTTGTACAGACTGCCAAAGCTTGCTGGGTCTTGGGTTCTCCATGGGGTGAGGTGGGTGATGATAATAACTTTGTCATATGTTGAGAAGGATTACATGGGAGATCAACATGGCCCCTAGAAGAAGATAAGGAAATGTATCTTATTTTAAATATTATGCGGTGCAAGAAGGGAGGTGAAAACGAAGTAATATTGGAAATGTTAAACAGATGGTCTAACATGGGTACCAGCGTACAACCATCAGTGAACAATTAAACTAGTACCGGGCTCTGGGAACCCCATGAATTCCCAGGCATCAACGTTTAGTCACTGTGTCAAGAGGAAGTGAGCTGGCCTGTCCAGTGGTAGGAAAATCAAGGGAAGCCAGGGCTATGGAGAAAGATACTGAAGGTCGCTTGAAGCAAATTAATGCAGTTTATGTGCAAACTTATTTTAATATTTAAGCATTAAATTGGGATTATTAGTTCATGCCAGCTTGTGGGAAACTCAGAGAAAGGACATTTTTCATTTTGGAGTGTCTGCCTCCTGGAGAAAGAATCTCACAAAAAAATTCAACTTGAGTTCACACAAACTTGTAGAGAAACCGAGTGAAATAAGATCGCATCATTGTCTTTGTTTCACCAAAAGTAGCAAAAGGGATAAAACAGTACTAAACGTCTTGAAGCTTTGCCAAATATAACTAAGAGAAGGAGGATTTAAGCCAGAATCACAAATTTCAAAATTTGATGATCAAGGAGAGAAACAATGCCTGAGAGCAGAGAGATACAGTAGAGCTGGGGCCTTCCGGGCCCCCTAAGCCCCTACAACCTGTGATGCTGAATTGTCAGAACCCTAAGATTCTCACAGTGTGCACATGTCTTCAAAGAAGATTTCTCAGGGCCCGGAGGAATAGCTCAGTGGTTAAAGCTCCCGCCTATCAAGCTTAAAATCCCGCGTTCTATTCCCCAGCCCTGCATAGGCTGGGCATAGTGGTACATGCCTGTAATCACAGCACTCCAGAGGCTGAAGCAGGGTGATTGCCATTAATGTGAGGCCAGCCTGAGCTCCATAGTGAGTTCAGGAACAGCCAGGACTACAGAGCAAGACCTTGTCTCAAAAACAAACAAACATCCCAAAGATTTCTCTTTACATTTTCCTCAAGTCAGAAAGTAAACGTGGCTGCTGGAGAGACAGAGCTCAGATGCAGTATTAGCACAGGAGAAGTGACTCTTTTTATCCATAGAGAGGATGTGGCAACAAAACAGAAAATTGGAAGTATTGTCCATGGACATAGGACCACGCCCCTGTCTCTCCCCAACCAGATTACATAGGTCCTATTTGAATACACGATGCAAGGAAGGCAAGGCGGAGCCACACACACACACACACACTCTCTCTCTCTCTCTCTCTCTCTCTCTCTCTCTCTCTCTCTCTCTCTAGAAAGAAGAAAGAAAAAACTACATTATGCGTTCCACAACCTCTAACACTTTGTCGGGGTGAATAAAAGCAGGTGGAATACGGGAAATGCTCACTCACCTGAAATCACAATTCAGTGGGAAAACAGCAATCTGGATTTTATCAGCACAAATAAAATGCCTGATTAGAGCTGGGCAAACATGAGGCAGATGGAAAATGCAATTGAGTGACCAAGTCTACCCACTTCAGGTGCAAAGGTACTGTGATATGGGGGCCCAGAACCAGGGTGTGGAAAATAAGGGGCGAGTGAGCCAGCACAAGCTTGAGCAGAGGGAGGTTTGTAGCAATGGCTTTCTGTTGCCGAATACGATAGTAATTTAGATATAGTAGGGTAATTTGGTAAGAAAAATAATTCAGGCTATCTCAAGATTAGATGGTAGAGGACATTTAAATTAAAAATAGAACTTCCACATCTAAGGACATAAGCCAAAGCAATGTCATTAAGAACTCGAATATAAATTAGATTTTAATGATGAAAAGACAAGCTACAGACTCAGAGAAAATACTTGAAAATCACATTTCCAATGAAGAGCTCATATCCCAGACATGTAAAGAATATTCAAAACTCAATAAAATAAAAGAATCCAATTTTAAAATGGGTGAAAGACGTACACAAATGAAATGAGACCTGAGTTTATACAAAGTTATATCACAGAATAGTTAAGGAAGCTTTATTTGTAATTGCCCCAATCTGGAGACATCTCAAATGTATTCCTCAAGTGGGGAATGGAGAAACTCACAGACTGCAATTATCTTCAGCAGTGAAAAAGGAATAAGCAACAACATTAATGAGTTTCAAGTGTGTTGCACTAAGTAGAAGACTACATACTGTAGGTTCTATCTATATAATGTCCTGGAAAAAGTATAGCCACAGAGACAGAGGACTTCTGGGTGGTTACCAGAGGCTGAGGGTGAGGGCATGACAAATGTTGTGATGGAGTTGATGGGTTATTCTGTATCTTGGCCATGGTGGTGGCCATGTGATGGCCTATTAATCTTCAGAACTTTGCACTAGTCGAGTGAATTTGTGACGTGTTAGTAATCCCTGGATATAAACATGGCAAATATTAAAAATATACTAGAAGCACCCTAGAAGCACCGAAAGACAAAGATTTTGAAGTCAAATTAAGAACGATGTGAGGAAAAGACCTAATTAAACCATAAAGGATGCAAATGAGTGATATTAAAATATGAGTAAGACCAGTGTTTGCACACAATTCAATACAACAATGTTAACTGTTGTCTCTGGTACAAAAATTCATACAAATGAAAAAACTGCATTCAATATTTAATAAGAAAAATATTCTGACACACCACATTTCAAAATATTGTTCCAAGACTCTTACTACCATGACATTTACTACTTCAGCTACTGAGTTTTGTCATTCTTTTATCACAAATCCATGCAAAAAGTAAAGTCCGCTGCTACAAAGAAAAGTCACCAGAAGGCTTCAGATTTTGGTACTCTGTGCCAAAACAAACAAACAAAACAAAACAAGAAAGAAAAGAAAAAAATAATGCAGTCTTAAGACAAGAAGTTACCCAACGTGTTGGACATAGCTGAGATCTCCGGATGTGAAAGAATTCAGGGACTATTTGTGAACCACTTTAAAATACAAAACACAAAAACCCTTAATCCCTATATTAGTGGCATCCATCTAAGAGCTAAAAAAATGCAAGGAAGGCATAGTTGGGAAAAGTACAGTAGCTGTAAAGAGCACTAGATTGGTATTTACATACAAAATTTGTGATTGCTTGGTTGTATTGTAAAGACCGTCTAAATGAAAATCACCTTAAGACTCTCCTAAAATAACAAGCTGGAAGTTGAGGTGCTCACCTAGAATCCCAGCATTCTGGGAAGCAGGAAGGTGAAAAGCTGGAGTTCAGGCCGGGCAACGCAGCGAGACTCTGTCTCAGAATGAAAAACAATAAAGGCCTGAGGTTTGGGGCTCAGCGTGAAGACCCCGGACTCAATCCTCAGTGCAACAAACACAACAAATGAATAAGCGAAAGGAAAAGTTCAAAACGACCAAAAACAATTGTTAACTGACAGGGAAGATATGGACAGAAATGCAAATAATTCTCTCCAAAACTGAAGAGTTTTGTTAAAAATGAAGAGGTTTAACTTTTATCTTTTCTCTTAAACTCCACTTTTGACTTTAGAGAGTTTTGTTTGTTTGTCTGTTTCTGTTCTGGGGATTGGATTCAGGACCTTGGTATTTAGCTGTATCCTCTGTAACTCTTACTATGTATTTGATATGAAATCTCACTGACTTTTTCAGATTGGGTTAGAATTTGTGATCTTCCTGCCTTAGGAGCTGGGATAACACGTACAGACTGCCATGTAAAAATATGTGCTGGAAATAACATTCTTATTATTAAAAAATTAAATTTCAAAGTGAAGTATCATTTTAGTTAGTCCTTTCATTTTCAAATTTAATTTGAATTGGAATGAAATGAAGTACTCTAATAATTTTAATAAAAATAGCCTCTATAGAATGGTCTAGAGTTTATGATACCACAGCAGATCAGTTATTCATATCATCTCAGCTCTGTGCCTTCATAGAGGGTAATAATAATATAATAATAGTAGTGATATTTAAGGCTTGCTGAATGTCATGTGTGTTCTAGGTGATGTACACGCATTTGCTCCTGGCATCTCAACCCTATAGCCCAAGTACTATCGTTGTTCCCTCCATCTACAGATAAAGAAACTGAGGCACAGTGGTGGACAGGCACACAGAGATCAGGAGAGACCTGGAAGAAGCCAGTCTGTGTCCTGCATCCTCCTACTCTGTGACCACATGCTGAGTGGCCTCCCTGGCATAAACTCTGGCCAATCTAGAAAAAGGAATCCACCCCTGCCCCCTGACCAACACACACACTTTTGTAAGGAGTTGAAAGAAAGTTTGAGGTGGGTCAAGATGTAAAGCGTGAGTGGAAATGGAGATGATAATGTTTTGGTTGATATTTTACATTTTTATTTTTTAAAATGTTGTAATAAAATGAGTGATTTTCTTTAAGGTGAGACTGCCTGCCTTGTAAGCCATTTCTTTATGGATTTAATTTGCATGTAATTTTTATAGAGTAGTACTTGATCCTTGCAGGTAAACTTCTGTCAAAGTTGATTTTTTTGTTGCTTCTTGAAGTGTACTGGGAGCCACCAATGAGTAGAGAGCTGTTGTTAAGGAAAGCAAAGTACAGATAATTGCAGGGAAATAAAATCAGAAACAAAATATCCATAGGAAAAAAAGATATCTTTAAATAATTGTACTAGGATGCACTAATGTCAGATCTCTATACATATCATCATAAAATGTTACTCAAAACTCCGCTGATGAGTCTATCCTCATCTCTATCAATCCTACTCAAAAATGTTATATTTATAGAAATACTTATATAAATAAATATTTTAACACTATGAAAATGGGTGCATGTATTCTCACTAAATTTGGGGACTATTTGGGGCCTAGAGTTACTTAAATTGTAGGCTCATAAAAGGCATGGGATTCATTTTGGAGCAGTTGGAGCAGAGAGAAAAATTTGTCAAATTTGGAGATTTGGTTCTTAGTCTATCTTAAACATAGCCTTTGGAAAACAACTAAAATTTATTTTAGGCTTTTTAAGGAGCTCCTCACAAGGGCACGAGGCACAGCAAAAGGCTGCCGGGTGGCTGAGCTGAGGAAGGTTGGCTGGAGACAGAGGAACAGAGTCCAGTAGTTCTCCTGTGCCTGCTCTGATTGGAAGTCTTAGGGCAAATCCTGTGGAGACAGGGTCAAGACGATTCACCTCGGGAATTCACTTGAACACGATTCTTTGATGATTTACTGATTCAGTGGATGTTGAATTCAGTGATTGCATGATGGGTACATTGGGAAGGCCAGATAGGAACAATAATAGTTCATATACAGGGACTCCTTGAGGAGGTACCATTACCTCTGCCGTGACCTTTATTAATGTGAGCTCCTCCAGTCTTGATAGTTGATGAATGAGGTTAATACTTTTATGTTGTTATACTGCTGAGACAATAGAGGCTCTGAACACGTGGAACACTTTTCCCAAGGTACTCCTGAGATTGGCAGAGGCATCCAAGCCCAGCCAAGGACGCAACTAGAGGGTCTTGAGTCCCTGCTCCACCGCTAACTACATGTGCAGCCTGAATAGCTCCTTACTTGTTTTTATAGTCTTTTTGTCGATAAAATGTGGAAAATAGCAGTATTCTTGTTACTGAACTGTGATGAGGGTTCAATAAGTTACAAATTCAAATTCCTGTATGAGGCTTGGCCTATGCATGAACCCCCAAAATATTTACTGTTATTATCATAACAGTGACAACTCATGGAGCCTTATATTGTCAATGTTTTTTTACACATTACACAGCAATGAGAAGATTATTGAATACTACCAAAAAAGCAGCTCTGATTGATTTTTCAAATTCTCCATTGCCTTGCAAAATTATGCAAGGCCCTCACCCCAAGATGCTATCATTGGGGAACACCTGTCATTTTTTTTTTTACAAGACTCTAATACTGACACCACCCAAATGATGATCAGCAAATTGCATCTGTTAGGTCTCTCCTAGGAGGAATGTGGCTGGCAATCAGGAAATGACAACCTTGCCTAGCTGCCACGAAACTTCCTGAAGGATTTGACATGATGGTGTGCTTGGTGGCTGATTTGATTCCTTAGTGTCTAGCAGCGCTGGTCTTTCTAGACATTCTTACTGTCTCCTCTAGTCAAGGTTTCCTGGTGTTCTTTTGAATGTCACAAAAATAATGCAGTGACAAAGAGGAAAATTTGGTTCTGTGTGAGGGAGTTGAGGCCATGTTTATGTGACAGTAACTGATTAAGCTAACACTGGTGAAGGCACTTCTTGGCTCAGGTAGATAGTTAACCTGACTGTTGTGTTACCTGATTCAAAAAGAAGTGCTTCAGTAAATCCCTAGCGACCCCTCTTTGTCTCACCAATCCTTTAGCAAGCACACCACTCCCCAGAGGGTGTGTGTGTGTGTGTGTGTTTTGTTGACCTGGCTGACATGACTGAAAACTCTTACCTGTTTTTGACATGCGCATTTTGCCCTGGAATCGGTTAGAAAATAAAGCAAAGAAAACAGAAAGCCAGGAAAGCTGGTCTCCTTTTGGACAGGATGGCAAAATAATGATTGAAAGATATAGTCGGTATTTCTGAAGGTGAGGAGACAAATTACAGAGGATTCCAGAGCAGATCTGGTATGTGAAGAGAAGGTGGAAAAAGGAAAGGGCTCTGAGGAAAGCCCGCCTCCGGATGTGAGGGGTCTTATGATTTTACCACTTGTTAAGCATCAGGGCCGGGACTCAGGCATCTGAAAATGACAGGGGTGTGAACACACGTGAACACAGATGGAAAAATCTTTTAGCTCAAGTTTTCCAGAAGGAATCTTCAGGCAACTGAGAGTTGTCCTACCCAAGAATTCTTTGATTTCTTACTTTACAGAGTTACTGTTATATTTGTGAGTCCCAGAAATATTTGGTGAATCCTTGCTCTGGATTTAAAAGGAGCCTACCTCTTGGCTCCTGCTCAGTGTGGATGAGGCCTCTGTTCTCTGATCAGCAGTAGGCATTTGGCAGACACACTCAATGAATCACTTTCTTGGGTGGGTAATGGAGGTGTCTGGATTTCTTGTAATTATAGATTATTGAATGTCATGCATCATACTATATGGAAGGGTCCTTCCCCAAGGCAATGGGGATAATCACCCATTGGATGCCTTATTCTAAAAACATTCAAACCAAAACACCATTTTTGCAATCTGAAGCTTCTTTGTTCCAGGTGAACTTGACTTTGCTACCTACCTGTGTCAACTAGACTGTTCTCATAGTCTTCTAGTTGGTCTTTTTACCTGTCCCTGTTCACTCCCAACGATACCCTAAATTGCAAACCTGAGTATATATACTTCTGCACAGTCCTGTCTGCCATATCCACAGCCGCTTGTGTCTCCCTTAAGCTAAGACACTTGTGGTCTTTCACATGCTGGAGTCCTTTATCTTGTTTACAATCCTGCCGGGGATATACCTTTAACCTCATTACCAGGCCCATTGTTACTCATTTCTCAGGTATGACTTCAGCTGTAACACTCCAGAAAGCTTTTCTTAAACTCCTGGGTGATTCCTCAGCATTGTTCTACATTGGCACTAATCTCAAGATGTTGTGCCTATTTTTCAGATGAGACTGTGAAGTCCTCCTGAGCAGAGACCCTGTCTTGTTTTGTTTCTGACCACATAGTACCTAACACAGAGCCTGACCTTGTTGAGCTGCTCTATATTCTGATGAAATTCAAGTCAACAAGTCAGTCCCTTTGCTTGCACAGCCCTCGACCTTCCTCTGAGGTCAAGTGGGGCAGGCTGGAGAGACTGACAGCCTCCTGGCGCGCAGACCCAGTCCTGAGCACGGCTGAAGGAGACTACCCTTCTGGCCTGTGAAAATGGCAGCAAAACATTTGAACTGTTTCCTTCACTCATCTGGTTGTTGACAGATGGCTTTGGGTGGCTCCATCTGCACGCTCGGTGGTTTCCTGTGCCTCCTGGCCATCCAGCGCCCGTGATGTGAACTGGCTACTGCACAGGCGCAGCTCCACCAGGCCCCGACAAATGGCTTTCCTATGTGGGGCCATGACAGAAGTCTCTCAGATTTGGCACCTGAGCAAGGGACAGACAGTAATGACCCTTTGTCCCTTTATCTTCCTTTCCTCATTTTTTCTCTCTGTCTTCTGCTTCTTGACCAATAGGAATTGGGGAACAGGATGGGTGGCATCTGGGAGATTCCCAGAACAAATGGTGTGTAGCTCTCATTAGGAAAGTGCAGTGGACAGTTCCTGAGTGTGAGAGGCACCCTTCTCCCTTGTCAGCTCAGTCAGAAGGATGCCCCCCAGCGTGAAGCAAGGAGACTATGCCTGTGCCCTCCTGACTTCCTGTGCCAAGTGTACTTACACATACCACAACATACATACGCACATAGACACACACCACATATATCACACATACCACATGTATCACACACATGCACCCACAATAGAGACACACCTACCATATACATACATACTACACAGACACACCACACACATATTACATAGACACGCTGGCATATATTAAACACATGCACACAAATCACATACATACCACATATACTCCCCCCACAACACTGTAAATTATATAGACACACCACACATGCCATGTGCATATATCATATACATCAGAAATACGTATACATTCCATATTACACAGACACATATACCACACTCCACATACATACCAAGCATAACACATACACTACATTTTTACACCATATAACATCACACACCCCACACCACTCATAATATCGTATAGGCCATATGCTACATACACCTCACAAACAAACACACCACACATTACCCCATACACTGTACATGTATATAAGCAAATAACATATGTTATACAACATACCATACAGCCTATAGACACACATAATACAGAGATTCTACATACTACACAGATACACCATACACATTGCACTCTATATCAACACACACATAACACAAACCACATACAAAGAAAACATACCACGTATACCACATACACATATACATATGCCTTATGTATAACACCACACCAAACATATTATTACATACACATTTACTACATACACATCACACAGAAGATAAACATAGCACACAAGAAACACTGCCCCCATAGACATACTACACACACCATATACACACATATATACCATGCAGACACATAACATGCACACATTACATGCCATATACTACACACAAGGCATTGTGTGCTGTATACACACAACATACAACATGTCCGCACCCCATACACACTGAAGACACAGCATAAACACATAAGTTACACACACGTAGACCGCAAACACCTTCCATGCCCAGGCGAGGGTGTGTCCCGGGGCCAAATGATGAGGAACTGAGAGCGCTGTCCACTGCCAGCCCTGGGGACAAACATGAAGGCGTTTGCATTTGTAGCCACTCTTGCTTTTAGGAAAGACATGGATCTTACTATAAGGAGAGACAGCTGTGACTCTTGTGACAGGAGTACCGCCTCAAATTTTCCTCACTAAGTAGAGATAAAAGCTGAGAGCATAGGATACAAGGAGGGCAGGGATGAGGGATATTTTCAGCAGGAATAAAGCCTTTCCCTTATCACCTTATTGAACTCCAACAGCAATGCAGTTAATTTATCGTTACGCTGCGTAATAGGAGGTTGATTCAAATAAACCAATCTAGTGCTGGCCTCGGCCATTTGTTCTGAGATTTTTCTTCTTGTCCTTCTTCTAAGGAGAGCCCGGAAGAAAGGGCTGCTCTCCTCCCCTCTACTTGGATGAGGGGCTGGCCGGCCTCAGGAAGATACTGAGATTCACAGCGAGACATAAGTGAAACCTCAGAAGTAGGTTCAGCCATACCAACACAGAGGTGGGCACTCAGAGGCTTCGTTCTTGGCGTGATGTGTCTGTGACTATGTCCAATCTGCGACATGCCCTTTGAATGGGAAGTGAAAACTTAACTCTACCTGGAAAATGTCTGTAGGCTTCTTTCATTTGAGCCTCCACTGAGGAAGAAAGAAAGTCTGAATTGTTATCACCTCGACATTTTATTTACAGTAGCTCATGTATTGTTTACTAGGCCTTCCGTGATGAGGTGCCACAGAGAACAACAGACACAGGTGGCCTCAGAGGTCTGGAGGTTCAGAGCCTGAGATCAGGGTGAAGGCGAGGTTGATTTCCCCTGGGACCTTTTCATTTGGGCCCACAGATGTTTGTCGTCTCCCTTGTCTGTGTCCAAATCTCATCTGTAAGGAAGGACACCAGTCATACTGAACTAGGTCCCACCTAGTGATGTCATTGTAACATCACCTCTTTAAACACCTCCTCTCCCAATGCAGTCACACCACAATCTGAAGTACCGGGGGTGAGGATTTTACCATAGGGAATGGGGCTCGACGTGGAGATAGTGAAACAAACTCAGTACGTAGCAGTGGGTAGTACAGAAAATCTTCCTCCTACAATTTTGTTAAAGACTTTGTATTTAGCAAAGGAAAAGAAGCTTTCAATTAGAGAGGCATTCTCTGTCATAAAATACCAAGAAGCCAGGTCCTGTTGCAATTTTTCCTAAGGGGATTTCCCAGACACCTCTCTTGGGGTTTCATTAAGAGCAATAAGTCTCATGTCTCTTCCTTTCACAATGTGGCCCTGGGCTGAGTGTAATTGTACTGGTCTGTTTAGCTCAACAAAGACAGAGCAGTTGCCCATTAAAATCTATTATACTTCCTAGAATGAATAGGTTAGGTGGAGACCAGTGATGAATTATTTTGGGATGGCAGAAATTGGTTTTTAAGTTGCAGGCAAATCATATGTGCTCAGGGACTGATGTGATCACCAAGCCTCCCAACCTGTTCCAGGCATATGGCCCTGGACTCCTTCCCAACAGATTGGATGGGAAATTTCCCATTAATCGAGCCCGGCTGCCAGTGCTTTGAGCACTTCGGGAAATCCCAGAAAGCCCTACAGCAGAATAGTTTACATGCCAGTATATTCTCAAACTTTAGTCTTTAGAAACCTCCAGTTGCTGAGTAGAGCCAAATCGGGTGAATAATGAGGAATCAAACCAAGTGGTCTGTGATACACAAAAGGAGGCTCTTCTGATAAGTCTTCACATTTGTTTTTGTGCACAGTTTAGAACTGGTTTTGAAAGATAATTCCAAGAGATGGTTTGAGGAAGTGTTTGGGAATAATGTCTATGGTATTGCAGTAATTGGGTAACCTCCGAAGGTCATTGCATTCACTGTATTTGCATATTGTTTTTTATTTCTTTAACAGTTAGCAATAATTTCTTTTCCTGTGCAAACGATAAGTAACAAACATTTTTTGAGTGCTTGCTCCGAGCCCAGAAATCTGCTTAGCCCTGGGAAGAGAAGTACATCAGTCCCAGTTTCTATAAAGAGATATAAAATTGGAGACTTGTATACACAAGGCAAACAATAACATCACAGAAGTACTCCTGTCTAGAGTTGAGAGGAGATGGGGAGCTGATGGACCCTTTTCTCTCCTCTGGAGTGGACAGAGAACAAATTTTACTACTCACCAAAATCAACTATCTTCCCTATTTGAATAACAGCTATTCCAGAGTTAGATATTTTTACTTTTTGGTCCTGTGAAACTCCAAGTTTTCAGAATTAAGTTTAGGTTCCGTCTTCATCTGTTTTTTATTGCTGTGACGAAATATTTGAACATATATTATTTAAACATAACAAAACATTTGTTACTTCACAGTGGAGGCAGATAATACAAATAGTATTATGCAGACTCTGGTGAGGGCTTCATGGTAAATGAAATAGGAGTTGGAGTGGTCACACGGTGAGAGGAAGCCAGAGGAAGGAAGGGGCCAGTCTTGTTCTTTTATATAATAGTGCTTTTTTGAGAGCTAATCCAGATCTCATGAAAGATCAGTTAACCCTTCCTAAGGGCAGTTCCCCTTGTGACTTGCCGCTATGCCCCACCTCCTAAAGGTCCCACCACTTCAAAACTCAGCTCACTTGGAATCAAGCTCCAAATACTCAGTCTTGGAGAGCGCAGTCAAACCACACCCAAACCATAGCAAGTGCATTCCGATGTCAAGTGAGGGAGAAGTGGTCAGAACCCAGGTCCAAGTGTTGAGCTACAGTCACCTGCAGACTCTACTCTTTCCCAATCCGGATGCACAAGTCTGTCTAGGTAGATTTTGAATCAAAAGCTTCACTCTGTGCTCCTTGTTCCTATCCACTGACTACTGATCCCATCAAGAGTTTGAGAATTCCGATGCTTAGTTATGATAAAGACCCTTCGTTTAGTCTCCAAGAAATTTATAAAGGCAGATCCTGAGGGTAGTAACCAGGAACCAGCTGCTTGGAAGAGACTGGTGGGGTATGTCCTGGCCCCTTTAAGTTCGTGATTTCACTGAATAGATATATGTGTTTGGTTTCATATCTTTTTCCCAGGCTCATTAT
Source organism: Ctenodactylus gundi (assembly GCA_004027205.1). Lineage (NCBI taxonomy): Eukaryota > Metazoa > Chordata > Mammalia > Rodentia > Ctenodactylidae > Ctenodactylus > Ctenodactylus gundi. The sequence goes on from PVKB01000173.1 coordinate 125,818, forward strand.
GTGACGCTCAGCAAAAGGTAGATATGAAAATTAAAAACAATAGGAACATCCAATAGGAGAGTACTAGATAAATTAATCATGAATTTAGAGTTTGCACTATCATATTATTATAAAAATTATGTTGGTGAAGAATATTCTAGCTTCCAAGATAATAATTGCAAAAGATGGTTTCATGACTGAGACAACATTGAGAACTCAATGACCTCTAAATGTGTAGTTTAGACAAGCAAAATATAGAACTGAGCTGTCAATTTGCTTTTGTGTTTATTTTCCTGTGTTTTCTGATTTTGACATAAGCAATGAAAAGTTACTTATTGGAAAAGTGACAGTGTCACCAAACCAAGCATCAAAGGATTCTCTGACCTTAAGCATTGCTTTTGGGATTTAGGTCTTCCGTAAGGCAAAGAGTTGTGCTTTTTCTTCCTCCTCTCACTGTCGTTCCACTGATCCCCAGCTCAACTTTGAACCAGACAGTAAGCCACAGCCATAAACCAAACTGACAGGAAAAGAAAATGCGTACAGAAATTGAAATGTCTTGGACTCTTGAAGTGGACCTTCCAGCCCTCTCTGTGTATAGGGCTCTGATGCTTTAATAACTCACCCACCTGAGGAACGTTTATTGAACAAATGCTATATTTCAGTTACAGTCTGAACATGGACAAAACTTCTGCTCTCATCCACTTTGCTAAATGACTCCCGGCTTGTCTTTGAGGGTCCTGCTCCCCTTGTCTGCAAAATCAGTTCATGACGAGCAAAGGTTTACTTTGACTTATGTTTTTTTGAGCTTTCGGTAAATTATCAGGCTGTCGAGTGGCTTTTAGGCCTTTGCTGAAGTCACCAGATGACTGGTGGAGAACCTACAGCAGAGAACAACTGTTCCCATAATGGGCAGGAAGCAGAAGTGGGTGAGTAGAGAGCTGTGTTCCTCTAATTCCATTCAAGTGGCTACCCTCGGTGATCTGGAGACCTCCCTATTGACCGTCTCTCCTACGGGTTCCACCTCTCTCCCATAGCCCCATTCTAGGGACCAAGCCTTTGGAAGACATTTAATATCCAAATCAGAGCGACAAGGTTAATTAATACATTTAAGGTCCTACGGCAATGAAGGGGGCAGAGCATGGCAAAGGTCATGCTTTCCCTTGACTCTATTCCGCCGCTTTAAAGCAGCATAGAAAAAGGTCACACTCTCTCATCCCAGGCCTTGCTTTGCCCTCCCTTCACTACAATAAGACATCCAGACTTAGGAACTCACTAACACTTGGAGATCTATCATCTCTAAGGAGCCATCTTGCCTTTTGGCTCAGATCATTTTTAATTTCCATGATGACCAAACGGTGGGAAGAAACTCCCATACTTTTCCTTCCACTCTTCATCCTCCCTTAGGCTTTACTAGCCAATCGTATTCTGTGACATGTTAGAGACCATCTTGACAGACAAATGCTGTGAGTTCAAGTGGATTTATAGGAACGCAAGCTCCTATTCGTATCCGGGGGCTTGGCTGTTGATTGCGACCTTCCTGCTTTGCCCTGAGTTCCTGCTGTCCGCTCATTTTGTTTTGCCCACCACAGGCTGCCTGACCCTTCCCCAGTTCAACACCTTTGTTCTTGCACTTCTCCAGGGACCACTCTCTAGGCCACCTTCCTGGGGCTGGCCTATTATCAGTCAGGCTTCAGCTCACCGTTGGTAGTAGCATTCCTGATCCTCACTTAAGGGGAATCACCCCCAACCAGCCTCTCTTCTCTGTTCTGTGTAGTTTTTTTCTTAGTGTCAGCTAGCACTTGCAATTACCTCATCGTGTATTTGCTCGTTTGTTTATTGTCTGTCCTGTCCCCACGAGACCCTGATTTCCTAGGTTGTTTTGGCCCTTGTAGCAACTAGAACAATACTTGGCAGACACAGGTATTCGTTAAATACAAGAGAATGAGGAATTGGACTGTGGAGATAACTTTGTTCCAATACATTCAACCTCCAGCCAGAAATGGCAGAGTTGGGCACTGAGATGAGAAACGGGGAAACCAAAACACCGTGATCAGAAGGCTTAAAAGCAAGGCTCCCCTTCAGCTGTCTAGAAGCCTCACCCATTTCCTTCACACCTTGTCTCCCATTCTATCTTTGGTTTTGAATAAAAGAGGCTTTTCTCAACCACCTTGCCCTTGGGATCCATTTTCTCCACGAACATAAAGGCAAACTTACTGCCACAGATTTATTTTTTCAAATTGGAGTCCGTGTCTCCTGTAAGCACAGTGCTACTGCCTGCCACTGAGTTTTGTTTCTCTGTTTTCCCAGTTTAAGGTTTTAGTCTCTACCTAAGGGAGAAATTTTTCCGGGTTTCCTGAACCTACACCAATCTCTTCTGGTGTGAAGGCAAGCTGATCACAATGGGACCAGAAGGGATGGAAGTCAGGGGTGACCCAGATACAACGCCTGTGTTTTCTGTACCAGACAGAAAGCCAAAGCTGAAATCCAACTATGACTGATAGGAGGATCTGGAAGTAGAAACTGACCTGGATTCTGAGTAAGAACCAGAGAGGAGGAAGTCCAGGAACAACCTGTTTATTGTGTGAATTCCTAGAAGGTGTGGTGGTGCTGAGAACAGGCTGGAGCTGGTGCACCTCACCTAAACATTTCTGCAGAGATTCACAGAGGCAGAAAGTCTTATTCAGCAGCTTGTGGCCTAGAGGGAGGAGTCCAGTCCTGGTCAGCCAGGTATTTTTTGTTTGTTTTATTGCTGCTGTTACTCTTTCTATTGACCTTTGAAACTCCATAAAGTGATAAAAATGTTTAATAAGTGACTTCATTTTATAACTTGCCTCTAATCGACAATAGCAGCAGCATTTGATCACCTGCCATTGGTTGTACACACTACAGCTGGACTCATCTAATTACCTACCTATGAATGCCACCACAGCAAGAGAATCTTCTTGTGGGCAGACTTAGGTGTCTGCTCAGGTCCCAAGCGATACAAGGTACAACATGAGATGTTTTGAAAGATTAGATGTGACTGAATTTGAATGCATGTGGAAAAAGAAGGAGATGGGAGGCTCAGTTCAGTGGATTTCATGACCTGCTGCAGGATGTGGAAATGCAATAGAGAAAGATTAGGCTTTACTCCTGCCCCAAGAGGATACCACCTCTGTACAAGTAGAGAGGAGCTGACACCCGGAGGTCTGTAAGGCAGGCTCCTATCTTCAGGACAGCTGTACCTCAGGTAACACTGACGTAAGGGCCATAGTCTCTGTATTAGCTGTTTTCTTATTGCTGGGACAGAATACCTGACATCCACAACTTAGGGAAGAAATATCTATTTTAGCTCACAGTCATAGTCTGTTCATGGATGGGCAGCTGGAAAATGATGGAATCATATGGTGGAGCTGGAACCAGGACCGGAACCAAAGGTGAGGCTAGAGACAGAGCTTCTCACAGCATGGCAAGACAAAGTTAAGTCGGGGAGGAAGGACAGAAAACCCACTCTCCCCTCCAGGTCAAGCCTCAAGCATCTGCCCTTCCAGCCAGGTCCCACAACCCAACAGTACACAGTATCTCCAGTGCATGTGGCTTCGGGGAGATACTCAGAACCAAACCACAACAGTATCTAATGGTTTCATTATTTTTCTTCATAGCTTGTGGTACTTGGGACTGAATATAGGTCCTTTGCTCTGAACCACAACTCCAGCCCCTTTGTGTTGTTTATTTGAGACAGGGTCATACTAGGCTTCTCAGGCTGGGCTCAAACTTGCAATCCTCCTTCCTCAAGCTTCTGAAGCATTTGGATTACATGCCTGTCTCACCAGGTCTAGCTGCATCTAAGGCTTTTCAAAATCAATTTGTCTTAGTGACGAATTGGTACAGAAGAATCCCCTCAACATGTATACACACACACACACAATATCATCAAATCACGGAGCTCTTTAGTCTGAAATATTGGCTAGAAATATCCCTAAATAAGATCTCTGCATGGAAAGAAAGTTAGCACATGTGAGCCTCTCATACCCTCTCACTTAGGCCCCTTGTGTAGGATTTCTTATACTTTGCCCGTCAGAAGTCTACAGACACCTTTGAAGACTTTACTTCCTAGACTGTTCAGAGTAAGAACATTTTTATATGCAAAGGCTGAAGAGCACGTTGACAGTTCCGTTACCAGAGATGCAGGTTCTAGGTTCCAAAAAGGTATTTATTTGAACACTAAAGAGATAATGTGAATCGTGAGTGGAGAAAAGGAACAGTTGGGGGAAGGATGAGGCAGAAGAGATTCTAGATCTGATCCTCCCATGTGACAATGGACATGGAACCTCTGGGCCTTTGCTTCTGCTTGTCTAAAAGGGTAGTCTAAAGACAATGGGTTGTCTGGGAATTCTGTGATCACCCTTAAAACTCAAGTCTCTGAGCCTGAAAAAATGCAAAAATATCTCTATTATTGTCTATGTAATGTAATAAATAGCTGACCTACAGGGTATTGCAAAGATTGCCATATAAGTAAAATATTAAAATAAAATATGAAAATGTTAAAATAAAAATATTGATATTAAATATAAACATTTAATTGCTTCAGATTAATATTTGTCATGATATTTGAAGTAAAGCTAATGCTATTATATGAGAAAAATTATGCAAGCACTAACTTTAATATAGAGTATCTCAACAGTTGCCACACATAGAAAGAAATGAACAAACTTTTCACAGATTCTGTAGAATGAATAAAATTCTGTATAGTCTATAAAATGTGCTTTTAAGCTAGGAAAACTCCATCATAATAATTGATTATTTATCAAAAACATACAATGTGCCAGGTACTGGGTTGAAGTCTTTCCACGTGAAATCTTCTCTTTAAATTTCATGAAAACCCAAAGGCAAAGTAGCATTAGCAGCCCTCTTTTTTCTCCCAAGCACTTTTGTGAAACTCAGGCTCAGAAAAGGGCCACCATTTGCCAAAAGTGATGAAGCTGGAAATTGGCAGGAGTGAGTGCAGGTGTTGGGCTGCAGCTGCTAAGCCCCTCACAAGGGACCGTCTTCCAGGAGAAGCCTGCCTGCTTCCACCAATAGTCCCTGTGAGCCCAGAGGAGGGAGCTGAGTCCACATCTCTCTTCCTCTCTGGATTTCACATGCAGAATCTGCTTCATGGGCCCATCCCACAGCAAGGGATTTCTTGCAGGCAAGCTGAGGCGTTGCCTTGTCCTTGACTCTCAATTCTACATAACTACCACCCACCCGAGACCTGATGCTCTCATAGAGGAGCCAGACATCGCCCCATTGCCCAGTGACTCACGTAATTGCCTCTCTTTCAAGGCCACAACATTAGAACACTCTGGTGGCCTGAATTAGGTGTCTGCCAAGGTTTGAAGGACAAGTCTCTGAGATGCAACATAAGATGTTTTGAGGGATTAGCTAATGTAGAACAGGAGAGCGTGTGGGAAAAACAGCAGAGCCTTATTGGATCCCAGCCTAGATGTCAAATGATCTGGTGGAAGTGAAGCCTTGAGATTCTAGTAGGAGCAGCCAAAAACCTCAAAATAGAGAAATGACACTTGGAGATCAGCCAGGGGTCATTTACTTATCAAACAGGTTTTGAGCTCTGCACAAGACTCCAGGTAGGCAAAAATGCATAGGAGAGGTTGCCTATTTAAATTGCAAATTATCAGAACATTCTCAATAGTATTTCTAAGAAATCTAACAAGTGATTTTGGATGCGCTCTCTCTCTCTCTCTCTCTCTCTCTCTCTCTCTCTCTCTCTCTCTCTCTCTGTTGGGATACCAAAATAGTTTAAATCATTCTTCTTCCCAATTGAGTTACATAATAATTCTGAAACTCAATTTCCTGTTTTGTAAATCAGAAAAAAAAATCTCTACCTCATTGTAACATTTCTAGGATTGATATATGTCATGGAAAAGTAATTTTCAGTTGATTTAATGAAAACAATCATAAGTACATTGAATTTGGTTTGGGGTGTCTGGAACAGATTTCCAGGTACCTTGCCGATTTTATTCAACAACTCACAGACATGCACACACACTTAAAAAAATGTTGACTAGCTTAAAATGATCCTCTGCTTTGGTCTTTGCAGAGAGACATGCCCAATTTTTTCGGGTTTTGTTTTTCAAATCGGGCATGCTCCTTTTTTATTGATTTCTCAAGATTGTCGAACTTAGGAATTGTCCATTCATGCGTGGCTTTGGGATGCTGCAAACTGAAGCATTGGTTGTTTGGGCCCAAGACAATTGGGGCTTTTGCTACGTGCGCCATTGCCAGAAACAGGCAGGGATAACTCAGGACTACTGACTAACAGCTTTGTGAACATCTCCTGAGCAATTTTCCCCATGCTGCTGCAGCAGGAACCACCTTGCAGGAATTATAGAAAAGCATAATTTTCCTAACAATCTCTGAATGGCCTCCCGTGTACGATAACGGCAGACTCCGCTCCTGGTGGTTCCCACAGTGGCTAGGAAGCAAGTTCTGCTTATGAGCTGCTTGGTCCAACTAAATTTGCAGTGTGCCAGTAAACATGGATGTATGTGCCAGGCTGGCTGGGACCAAACCCATCTGTTTGTCTCTGGACTTGTTGACCTCTCCCCTAACCTTCCCGTCCCCTATGTCCTCACCTGATTGTTCCTTTGCCCTTCCTACACCTGCCCAGTTCCCCGTGCTTATTGCCTGTGTAGCCTCAATGACCCATCCAAGACCACCCTCCTCCTAATCACTAGATTTCATACACCACTTAGTGGTTCTTGCTTCAAGCATTTTTCAGAACTGAGAAGTGTGATTTTGATATCTAGAGAATTATTCATTCTGCCTTCTACAATGACAGAGGAGTCTAGACAGAATGTCTTAGAATTTCTGGACATGCCACAAACTCCCTCCCTTGACAGATCTGAATTAGAAGATTCAAGGGGCATTGAGGAATCGCTACTGTTCACACATACCATCGAACGTGATGGAGAAATAGCTAGAATCCTGCTGAAGTGATTAGAGTTGCTTAAAGTATCATTTTACTTTGTCATATATATTTGCCACACACACACACACGCGCGCGCACACACACAATTATAATTATTGTATATATTTGAATCTCTCTTAACAGACTCATAATACTTCCGAATAGTTTGCTCTGTTGGCTCAGTGGGTGACTTGTCCTGCCTTCATAAATTGGTGAGAATTTCTAGGCACACAAAATTAAGAAAGGGCCCTGGAAGCTGCCATATCTTGGATTTTGAGTAGATCTAATGAAACGTATTTTTATGCTTTGGGCACTGTGAGGATACATTTTCAATGGTGACAATTTAGTCACCTTGAAAGACAAATGAGAAGTTTGGGGGTCGAGATGGTCTTCTTTCTATAAAAAAGTCTGGAAAATATTAAGATATTTATGAGGATAGGGGCCTCTATATGCTTGGTGTGGTGTCTAGTTCATAGTAAGTGCTCAATACAATAAACTGAGTAAATGAATTAACAGACAGTGCGTTCTGTACTAGAGGCTGAGTTACATTCTTTCCTTTCCTCTCTGCATCTCTTGTCCCATGAGTGCAAGGTCGGGAAGATAAGGATTGGAATCACAAGTTAGAGGACAACTTCACCTTGACTTATCTATAGGACATTTGCTATCTGTAGGACATTTGCTCTCTGTGGGGCATCTGTAAAGTGACTGGGTATCTTCTGGTCCTATTCTGGAAGCCATTGAAGACAATGGACTGAAACAGGCATGCTGTGTGACTAAGTGCTGTAGAGATACCCACTGTATTTGCATGTTTTTCTACTGTTTTGTTCAATTTGCTACCCTGTTTGACACAGCCATCACTCCGCAGTTTTGTTGTTCATTTGGGCATTGTTTATTTATTTATGAATAGGCAATATGTAGGCAATGCCCAGGATCTGCCACACAAATGTATTTGCTTCTTCTTTTGAGTAGATGCATGGTCTAATGATAAACTCTAATCTAAGTGGCAGAAAGTGGCCAGAGAGGAAGGGCAGGCTGAGTGACCTTGGGCAAATTATTTCCTTCCCTGGTCTTGGTTTCTTCCTGTGTGACAGACAAACTGGTTTCCACCATCCATTGGGACCGTGCTAGGTCCGCTTGGAAGCCCGGTGTGGGAGGGAAAAGGTCATTTTCCTCAATGAGCTGGGGTGGCTGAAAAAGGCTGAAATGTGCAGGAATGGAAAACAGAGGCCGGGACCTTTGGCCTTCCTCCACAATGCAAATATGGTAAGGTAAACAGTCATGAGAAAGAAAGGAGCTTTAAACTACGCCATTTGTGCCCTTGTTTGTTTTTCAGTCCACTAATCCGACCTTCCCTGGGCCACGTTGTGCATATTTTGCTAAAATTTTTTTTTGCCTCATTTCCATACTGATACAACCAGCATTTGCTCAGAGGGGAGAGTTCAGCTGGCTCTCTCATCTGTGCAATTGTGTACCTGGGCTTTGGGCTTTCTTTTTCATTAAACTTTCATCTTTTCCAGCAAAAGGGCAGTTGTTCTAGTTTTTCCACTTGATTTCTCAAGGGTCAGATTGTTACAACTCTCACTGAGGCGTGAGTGGTTGGACCGTCACCCTGCCTTGGTTCTGCAGAGGGCTGAGGAGCAGCTCTTGGTGCCACCAACTGAGTTCTGCATTCTTGGGGCTCCCCTTGTGCTCCTCACTATCTGACCTGTCCCCTCTCTCCTGTTGTAGGTTCCTATGTGCCCATGTAGCAAGTGATGTGTGGACTCCATTACCCAGTCTGTTGCCATGGTGTGCATGGTCTCCTGCACTGAGGAGGCGATGCAAGGGGATGTCAAGGGCAAAACTATGAAGTCAGTGGAATCTGCGTTTTACTGAAATTCCAACATCAACTGATCTGGAGAACTATTTCAAATTTCCTAGTTCTCTGACATATAAAAGATGATGATAACATTACTGTACAAAATTAAAGATAGAGTGGATAAGTTTTGGAAGTCACATGCTCCAAAATATCTGCCCACAGACTCCTCACCAGATAAATGTCATAAACCCTATTCCCTTCTATCCAATTTCAACTTAGCTTTTCAAAATTGAGATACAGTGTCACTTTGATTTTGAAATGTCCAAAGCACATGCTGTCTCCACTGAACTCTCTCATGCTACATTTTTTCATGTATTTTTGGTAATTGTATTATTTTATCCCCAGTTAGAAAGTGAATAAAGTATTTACCTTTTTTGTCTCAGAACTTGGGGAAATTGATTCTCTACATCATGTAGTACTCAAATTGTGAAATGACTTGCTGAATGAATATATATTGAATTAATATATGAATATGCTAGTCATAGAAATTTCTACGTGTAAAGGGCTACCAAGGTCATGTTAGCTGATATATCTGTTCAAAATGAAAGTTATTGAGAATATTCCTGCAGTGAGATATTTAAGCACATACAAATGATAAGAGGATTAGGATCCAGAACACACAAAGAATTGTACAAACCAGTAAGAAAAGAAAAATGATAAAATAGGGTAGAGATATTTATCTAGCATTTATTCAACACTCATGGCTTTGTGATTGAGAGGCTTTGTGGACTTCCCCACTAATTGTCTAGTTGATCACTGACAGTGTGTTATTATTTCCATTTTCAGTCAAGGAGACTGGGGCTCAGAGATCTTGGGTGACATTCTGAGATTGCATCGGCCGGGCAGCCAGGAAGAATAGCTAAGTTTCCTTCTGTTTGCTATTACCTATTAGATAATCCTCCTACTCAAATCTGTTTTGCTCTAGTGAAGAACGGATTCTTATCTTTCTCTTCAGGAAAACTTCTTTCATTGCCTGTAAACGTATGTCTTGAAAGTGGTCCCTTTCAGTGCACCATCTAATAATATCAATGAACCCAGGAGACCTCTCATTGACCACTTAATTTTTTTTTTTTTGGAAGAGTGGCCAGTAGCAGCCCCTAGGTCAGAGTCAGAGCTTTATGTCACTCACCATGAATGTTTTCTTGAGAGGCTAGTAGGAAAAGGAACTATTGTACGATTGTCTTTAAGTGAGAATAAGTTTATGCTTCTTTTTAAGTTTTGTAGTAATTTATTATGGACTGTGAAATGGCTTGTCCTATTTCCAAGTAACCTAAGATAGAACACCTTGGTATAGTTTATACCTTGAATGCTTCTCAAACGCCCACTTGTCAAAAGACTGGTCACCAATCTTGTTATTGGAAGGTGGTGGAAAATTTAGAGGGTGAAGCATGTGTGAGAAACTTAGATCATTGTGGGCATTACCTTGAAGGGGACTTTGAGACTCTACCCATTCCTCTGTCTCTCTTTACTTCCTGACTGCTGTGAGGTGAAGTCTTCTCTGCCATTTTTTCCTTTCTTGCTGTACTGTGCAGTCATGGACCCAGAATGACAGGATAGCTGCCACAGACTAAAACCTCTGGAACCATGAGCTGAAATGAATCTTTTATGCTTATAAGTTGTTCCTCTCAGGTATTTGTCACAGTCATATAAACCTGCCTGGAATAAGTAATTTATTTTCCTATCTTTTCCTTGGTGGCTGAGGAAATTAGAGAAAGTCTTCTCCAAGTCAGGCTTCTGAGGGACTTCCATGAAGGTAGAGGTCATTCATCAAATCGGTGGTTGGCCATATGCAATCACACAGGCCTTCTTGTTAGTATAAAAAATACCTGACTGGGTCCACAGGAAACAGATTGTGGGACTAAGGAAAACTGTTCCTTATACTGCTTTCTGTATTTCTGAAGGAGTTCCTGGCTGGGTGGCGGAGACAGAGAAGTCTGAATAGGAAGGATATCAAGAGTGGGGTCAGTGTCCCAGTGCCACGTAGGGTGAACTAAGTGGAGAATTCCTAGCTTTTGGAAACCACTTGAAAAGACTTCCACATTCCCTCTCTACATGACTTGATGGTGGGACGTTCTTGGTTGGTCATTTTGTGAGAGAGAAAAACCCAAGGGCAGACGTAAAGGAACCCCAGGGGCTGAGAGTGGAAGGTATCTCTCCCAGTGATGTTCTGCTCTGTATTTTCCTCCCTGGAGCGGGTGCCTGGCACTGCCTCACGTGCTGTAAAAGCCAAATGAGAGGCTCTTAAATTATTTCTGTTGCCTAAGAATGAGGAATATTATCCACAGGAACAAAATCATCAAATTTTATTAGGCATAAGTTAGTGCTGTGTATTTCAGAGTTTTGCTTTAAAGGGTATCATTTAGAGAAATGGGATAGCTCTTGATTGGCCTGGAAGTTTCTATCATCAAAACGCATTACCGGAAAAGTACGATACATTGTAAAAATCACAAGGAACAATGCTCCGGCCCTATTTTGGCTTTATTTATAAAAAACAAATTAATAGCAAATGAATAAAACTTTTAAGCCATTATCTGAGTAATAATACTAAACGAAACAAGTAATAAAACAGCCGCATTCAAACAGCTGTTTAAGAAAAGCCAATGATATTTCATCCATTGTCAAACTTGGCATTTGAGCAGAATAAAGACCAAAGTAAATATTTATTGATTCATGTGAGGATACTGAAAATTCCTCTTTTATAAGGAGAATAAGCAAATAAACCATGATTTATAAAAAGCCTGGCTAACTAAATCAGCTAATGGGTCTATTCAAAAAATTCTTATCATGTAAACTGTGAACTGACAATTATAATTGAAAATTACCAGTTTCTCTATGAATTTAATATACATATAGTTAACCACCTGCTTGACTGTTATACAGAGCCATTTAAACGTGCAAATGGATGTACAAATGTTTGAAGGCTTTTGAACCAAAAGCATTAATTGCCAGTCTCTGTTAATGGAAACACACAGAATAGATACTTGCTTCTCTCTGTAATAAATATAAAAATTCTCTGAGCCTCTGAGCTAAGCACACATGGAGTCTTTTAAACACGAAGAGATCATCTGAGAGATTGTATTTGAGGTTGGCTGCGTTCCTTCACACAGACACTTTAACCCCAACCAAACAGGAAAAAGGGAAATGAAAAAAAATGTTTATCCACCGGGCACAGAGGCGTACAGCTGCAGTCCAAACTACTCAGGAAGCTGAGGCAGGAGCGTCCTTGAAGCCCAAGCTGGGCTGAATAACACGACCCTGTCTCTCCTTTTTAAAATAAACGGTCCACACGCGCCGCCTTTGTAACACTCTCCTGGCTCTACGGGGGTCTGAACACTGCCCAGCAGAGTGTAGGCAGCTACAGAAGAAAGAAGCCCTGTGAAGTTCAGAATCAGCCTAGGGAGAATTTCAGTACACAGTTCCTCCGGTCTGATATTAAGTGTCTAGTGCTTTCCTGTAGTGACTTGGGGCTGCTGTGACTTTCCCTGGACCTTTCTTTTTCAGGCAGTGACTGCAGCTGGACTGCCTTTCTCCCAGCATCCTAAGTCAGTTCCTCCCCCTCCCCCCAACCCCCCAAAGGCTCGGCGGCAGGTGGTCTCTTTGAAAACTAGTACGTTGAAAAAACAAAACTAACCAACCAAACAAACAAAAAACCCAATGACATTTTGTTTTTCTGAATACTTTGCCGTATTTGTGGGTAAAAGAAACCAATGTTCTAGGCTTTACTGGGCCTTCTGAAAAGTTCTTTTAATTTCAGAACGAATTGGTAAGAAGCTAAGATTTTCGAGAAGTACCAGGTAGGATTGAAAAATATAATGATGCTTAAGTTAAAAAAAAAAAAGTATTTGAGTTGGAATCAGCAACGTGGAATGATGATGATGATTTTTAAAAATAATTTTATGGGGCTGTGGCTAGAGCCTCAGGACTCCAACATGTGAGGCAAGAGATCTAACATTGAGCTGCAACCCAGTCCAGATACTATTTTTAATGATAACTGATGTCCCTCCATAGGCGGATGCTGCTGGGAACACCCAAGTAAGGTATAGCACGAATAGGTTATCATATGTTTGGAAATTTTCTTTCGATCCATCTATCAAGTCCTCTGGACACCCTGTTCACTGCTGTCTCTCAGGACGCTGATGTCTTTCACCTCTGCTTTACCTGATTTTACCAGTGTCAGCCCCAGCCTGGTATCTGCTTTACTCCCAGGCTCGTTTCTGAATGACCTTGGAATATTCTCAAACCATCAGTTTCAGTCTCCAAGGATAAAGGCTTCACCAGTGAAGATGCTGAGAGGACTAACCCACAGGCTCTGAGGACCATGTCAAGACAAGAACCCAGGGATCGCATCGGGGTGGAGCTCAGTGGAGGAGCAGACGCTTGGCATGCCGAAGCCCTGGATCCCATTCCTGATGCAAAAGGAATAAAGGACAGAGAAAGAAATGAGAATTCCAGACATCTTTTAGGTATCGCTGTATTACTACCCACATGAGCATACCGCCTGGTCCTGGCTATGCCCCAGGATGGTGGCTATAAAGGAAAAACTGCCGAGTTCTCACTAGACACAGGCCTTTGTCAACTGAGGGGCATGAGGAAGGATAGCAACTCAGCATGTATGGTCATATTTCTCTTGCTGGGGACAAAACGCCTTTTGCCACCGAACAACCCCGAGAGGAGTGTCTTCCTAGAAATGAACCAAAACATTAGATAAGACCTAAATGCTCAGGTTTCGTAGCACACTGTAATTTGGACTGTAACCCCACAGAGACCAGTCCAAAGCTGGTTTGCCATAAGCAACTTGGAGGAGAAAAGATTTACGTTGTTCCTAATTTCAAATGTTTTAACCCACAGTCAGCAGACTGTGTTGCTTTTAGGTTTCTGGGTGGCAGAAACATCATGGCAGAAGGTCATGACAGAGGGAAGCTGCTCACTTTGTGGCGGCAAGAGAACGTCACAGGGAGGAATCAGAGGAAAGGGCCGGGAATGAGACATAACCTTCACAGTGACCCATCTTTTTCAGTGAGACCCTACTTCCCAGAAAGCCCACTGAGTCATGGGCTCATGAGTGAATTAATCCCTTGACAAAGTTAGGGTGTCATGATCTGTCAGCTGACAACCGCCTCTTCAACAAAATGATGCTTTTAGGAGACATTCTGGAAGCCGACACTTTCCCATGGCAACACTTGGGAGATCAGGTCCTCATTCCTTTGAGAGTGGAGGGAGAGAGGATGAGAAGGTGAGAGAGAGAAGAGAGAAAGGGAAGGAGAGAGAGAAAGGGAAAGGGGGGGAGGAAGGGAGCACACAAAAAGAGAAAGCAGCCCAAGAAAGGATTTTATATGTATGTATGTTTTTCACAGAGCTCGAGTTCTGTGAGAAAATATATACACAATTGTAAACTGATCCAGAGCCAGACTTGGTCCCTAGGAAGCATTGTAACTCAATGACACAGGAGAAGCACTGGAGGACAGAAGGTGGGGACTAAACCAGCAATGGGCTGGTGTCTAGGGGGTCACAGTCCAAATGTCAGTGTGATACGTATGAGCATTTAGGTCTTATCTGATGTTTTGGTTCACTTCTAGGAAGACACTCTGCGTGGGGTTTGTTGAATGAAAAGAGGAGAAACATCAGCGCTGCTGATGGCTGTGGGGGTCTCTGGTGGGACGGCTGGATAGGGTGACCATTTGTGCCAGTTTGCCTAGAACTGAGAGTATCTGGGGTCATGCAGCATTCAGTGCTAAAACCAAGAATGTCTGGGGCAAAAAGGTGGTCCCAAGGAATCACTGAGCAGGGCATCAGGGTGAGAAGGGCGTCTCCGGCTTTGAGACTGTGTAGGTCTTAGGATATCAACTTCCTCACCAAAGGCAGGATCAGGTTAAAAACAAAAACAAAGGAATGAAATCCCGTACGCAAACCTACCAAGAAAAGAAAACGTCCTCTTAGCGAACTGTTCTGACATATGGAACCTGCAGTTTTGTTGGTAACAGCCCTTTCAGAGTCCTTTTTGAGCTGAGAGAATTTCTTGTGCTTTCCTCTTCCTGGGATCTCTGGTGTCAGGGCTGTGGATCTGGGTGTCAGCTAGACAAGGACCTGCTGCCTGAGGAAAAGCTTCCCTACAGGGAGAGCCCTTTCTGTCTAAGGGGTTACACAGCCAGGAGCAGGCAATGGTAGAGCAAGGCTTGCGGTCAGGTGCTAAGGCTGAGACCAGACTCGAGGAATGTGAAGGTTCAAATATCTGGTCTCTCTGACTAGAGAAGGTCAACATGGCCGCTGCCTGGCTCCCACCATGAGACCAAACAAAGACCGCTGTGCTCAGGAGCAAGCCTATAATGGTCAGCTAGACGCTGCCTTGAAACCTCTTCCATTTGGGAGACGGTATCATTTTTGTTCTGTGCTTGGGTAGGGGAAATGTTTGAGCTGATTGTTTTTATAGGGCTTCGAGTGTAGTAGGATTCATTTTCTTAAAAATAAACCAGAATGATGTTTTCTGATGCAATCCTGCCAGTCTCTTAAGGTGGAACTGTTGTGATATTCACACCCAGGAACTTAACTTTTTGAAGATAAGTTATCTTTTCACATTAACACCGAAGTGTTTTGTTAGGTCAGATAAGGTCAGATAAGATCAAAGCAGGTATTTGCTGTTACATTTTCTCTAGTACCCAGAATTCCACATTTATGTAAGAGGGCCAGATGGCTGAGTGGAAGATGAAATCACACACATTGAGATTTGCTTTTAAATCACCTCCGTAGAAGTAGGTTCTCTTAAGAGGTTTACCAGGAGTCTTTGGTTTTATCCTCTCCTAAGGAGGATAAGGGAAAAGTTTAGCTTGTATCACCCTTCTCCCGTGGGCACATATACATGTATTTCCCCACAGTTATTTAGCAGGTTTTCTTTCAGGCAAAAGAAAATATTGATATTCCTAGGCTTTTTTTCTTTTCCTGAGCTGTTCTCTTGGAACTGTAGCAAAGCTCTCAAATAGCAAATACTCAGTGTGGTTTCTTGTGCCTGCTCAGTCGGATGTGCTCCGTGGTTGGCTCCCATGATGCCCCGGACAGCTATCATTCTATATTGTGGGGTTGATTTTGGCTTCATGCGCAGTCATCTAGAGTACAAATGAAATATGCCAAGTGTTTTGTTGGACGAGTTTTTTCTTTATTCCTCATCTGTTACTATTCACTAACATATCAACTTATTAAAATTAGCCTCCACTTTGTGTTCTTCCAGTAGTGGGATGAATTGATATTTTTAATGTGCTTTCTCTGGAGCCCGGGTATGTTGACAAAGAAATTGTTAGTGAGTTTTCTTGCCCCTGGGGTGAAGCTTCCGGCCAAGACACAGAGAGTCTGTGTGCGTGTGTGAGTGTGTGTATGAATGAGCACGTATGTGCATGTTCATGTGGGCTGTGTTCCAAAACTAACTGGTGGCAGGCAGTAGACTTTTAGACCTTATCAACTCAACAAACCAGTTCAGGCAAGTTTAAATGTTTGCAAGGGCATCTAAAATAGATACTGCTCAAGTTTCAATCACTTATTTAAATTATGAACAATTACACGAATTCTGATACCTAAAATGAAAAGAAAAACATAAAGAAACATACAAAATCTTCATGTTAAGATAAAGTAAGTTCATATACCTGTAATGGTTATAGTATAAGGACTACAAGTGTGAGCAGCTATTTTCACAATCATTGTGATTTTAGTCTGGAATCCTTTATGTCCTTTTGTCATTAAATAAAGATATGTAACCGTGCCACTGTGGAGAAATGACTCTTACACCATGCAGTAGCATTTCTTTTAAGAAAAAGATTAATTCTTGGTCTCTACTGCTGTAACTTAATAATTCCCTGATACCTCTGCAGTAGTCTTTCACTATCTGGAGGCAGACAGGTAAAAGCTGGTGGAAACAGCTTCTTTTCTTGTACATTTTGGCAGTAGAAGGAGCTCATTTTTTTTTTTCTTTAGTAGCAAAGCTTACATTTCTACCCAACACAGACCCAGGCTTAGAGGTACAGGTGTACAGAGCAGAACGAGAGCACACAGCGTGCATGCACATGCATGTGCATGTGTACGTGCATGTGTGTGTCAAGGGCAACACTTCCAAGCATAAGGGAAGCATATCTGTTTTATTTATTCCCAGTGGGAGATGCTGCCCAAAGCAGGTCTCTTCTTGTCTAGGCAAGACGTCTTGGTCCCTTGAAATTTGGGGAGGGGTGAAATCCCTTTCAGTGAAAATCAAACAGCGATGACTGCAGCAAAGACATCGTGAATGCTGAACTCAGATACTGTGACATGGAAAGGGGCTGTAGTTGGTACTTTTTTATTGTTTACTTCCCACCTCTATCACTGTGAATATCTTACTTAATTGCTTTCTTCTATCACGAACAGACTCATAGCAGGCTTCACAGGAAAGTTTCTTAGATCGGTACTCAATGACTGGTACAAGATGAGAGTGCTCCAACCTAAAAACCTAAAAAAGTTTTAATAGTCTTTGGGAGTAAGCCCACGGTTTTTAATAACAGTTTTATTAGGAATACATCTCTCATTTAAAAACTGTTCAGTTTCCACGTAGGCTTTCTATCTTGGGACTGTAAGTGAATTAAATAAGAGAAAAGAAAAAGAATAAAGAAAAAACCCACAGAACTTAGTATTTATACACACAAGAAGAAAATGTCTCCTTCCTGCATAACTAATGTTAAATTTAATTAGATTCAGAAGCTGATAATTATCCCAATACTGTCTGTCCCTGCCTACAATTTAACCACTGATATACTGGGCTCACTTCGAAAGTTGCTAAGCTTGCTATTTGGAAGCAAACTACTTCAAGGACTTTAATGTGGAAAATGTGTCCCTGAGAGTTTGTGTAAATCTCTCTGTGTGTATTTTCTACGTAAAATGTAGTTTTCAAGTTGAAACCAAAAAAAAAAATTTTTTTTTTATGTAGTGCTGGGGAATCAAACTCAGGGCCTTGTGCTAGGTAGGCAAGCACTTTTAACAGCTATGACATTCCTCCAGCCCCTTGAACTCCTGGCAATCCTTCTGCCTCAGCCTCCCAAGTGCTGGGGTTACAGGGATGTGTCATCATGCCCGGCTTATGTGGTACTGAGAAATCTATGTAGGGCCTTGTGCTTGCTAGGCAAGTGTTCCAACTGCTGTGCTATTTTGCTTGTGCCAAAATGAAGTTTTACGCAGTAAGACATTTCTTTACAAATGCCTCAGTTGAAATGTAAAAGAACAAACTATCAGTGGAAAGCAGCAGCCTGTGCAGATCTTGGGTTGTTACGTGGAGTTCAAAAGAAAGGGCAGTCTTTAAAAAACCAAAAAGCCAACCTCAAAAAGCACAGGCTGAAGGATTCCACTTATCCAGCATTCTCAAAATGACAAAATTATAGACATGGTAAAGAGATCCACGAGGGGGAATTGGCTGGGAAGACGCGAGGGAGGGAGGGACGGCAAAGGGTCCACCTCGGGGGTTCCTCTGTGGCACTGGAGCAGTTCTGTCTTAATCATGGTGGCGACTATATGAACCTGTCCGTGATAGCTTCATGTACACAAACACACAAATACATGCATGCAAAAATTGGTTGCCTGTACTGTGCCCATGTCCTGGCTTTCGAGCGTACTCAAGTAAGATGTTACCACAGGGAGACTGAGGGATGAGTACACGGGGCTTCACTACAGCTTTTCCATCTTCTCGTGAGACTATAATTATTTCAGAATATACAGTTTTTAGTTCTCTTGAGAGATCCAGCTACTAATTAAGCATAATTAGGCAGCAATTTAGTCAAAGAATGGTATCCTTTACGGAGGCAGGGCTTTTAGATGTCAACACCTAAGACTCTTGGTTTAGCGTATGTTTATTAGTCAGGTCTGCAACTCTTCAGAATGGTAACTGAAAGGAATGACTGTTTTCCTCACTTTCCAAAGATGCAGAATCAGGACATTTTCAAGCAGGCAGGCACCCCGGCCAAGCTCTCAGGCTAACCTCTGGATTTTGTCCTCCTCTGTAGCTGGAGAGCTTTGTTTTAGTTTCTTTCTAGTGTTTGGCCCAGTTCTAACCTTCATAATCCATACCTTTACAAGATAAGCTACTGGAAGTTTAGCAGCAATGCTTAGTATTTATTATTATAAATATTCCAAAAAACGTTGAGTAAAAATGTGGATGCAGAAACAATGTTTATTATGTAGCACCATCTCATATGTTAAAAATAACTGGAGAACGAACCATCTGGGATGACAGAGCTTGGGTAAGGTTATAACCTTCAGGACTTGTGATGAACTATGGGGACATCTTTCTTGTTTAGAAACCTGTGTTGGCACCCACAGTTGCTTACATACAAAACGGAGGTTTACATCAGCCAGTGACTCCCAGTGAGGGAAACTTGACAGCCACTTCTGCAAAGAACTCACCAAATTAGTCCTGGGGATATTCTAGCCAAGCAAACCCTAAAACCCAAGAGGATTCAGAGCAGTCACTATCACTTGAGCATAAGTGAAGATAAGCTCTCAATGACCTTCCTTAGTTGGCTCAACTCTTTTCTTCATGGACACCTAAAAAAAAACGTGGCAAACTGGGCATTCAGGATTGATTCTCAAGGCTGCACCTCACCTTGTGGAATGCACAGACAGAATTAGCTGAATAGCAGTAACGCTGTGTTGGGTACCTATCTTTCTTAAGTCTGTAATATTCATATCACAATCTTCCAAGCAAAAACAAAGACAAAGCTAACAACTCACAGGATTAGTATAATCATTTTATTAACAAAAGGAACCCACAGGGTTCAAACAAGTACAAAATACAATCTGTTTTTTTTTCATCTTGTGGGTTAAACTGTTACATTTTTAATAATAATTAAAAAAACCCTTTTAGTTAACTTACCAAAAAAACCCATAATCCCTACCTACCCAGTTTCTTGTGCAAAATGAAAACACATGTAAAGTTTTACCCAGGGAAGGAAGGATTTCTGTGTGCCAAAAGATGCACATATTCAATTTCAAACTTTTTGCTTCAAAAAGAAAAATTTAAGGTCACTTTTTCTTTTTCCTCAAACTAAACAAGAGCAAGAGGGAAGTAAACAGGCAAATAACAGCAGCTACATTTTTACCATTGTTCACAGATTTTCTTTGTCCCAATGCAGTTTCCTACATTTACGAAATAGTATCTCGATTCTAACACCATATGCAGCTTCACCCTATTGTCTACGGCCAGGTACATCTCTGAGCTAGTCTCTTACATGCCACCAAGCTGGCCAGGATTCAGTTTTGCAGAGAAGACTTCATGATTTCTCTAACCAAATGACAAAGCAATTCGATCGAAGGGCTTCATTGAGTACTTTCCTACATAAAACCAAATAATGAAACTTTCTCTGTCCATAGTTGTTTCTTTCCCTTTGTTTTAATTTTGTGGACATGAAAATGTCTCAACACAGCATGTAAACTATAGCTTAGAAATCAATAAATAGCTGAAGGTGATCCTTTGTAAAGTAAAAATAAAACTGTCTGGACAGCACTTAAATACACATACCTATTTAAAGACACACACACTCAAAACAACAGAGCAAAAATTAAAAAAAATCCTTTAACAACCCAAGCAAGGAATTTAGTTGTGTGACAAGTCGAGTACCACAATTACTGGCAATAACCATTGTACACTGTGATTTTAGACAGTGGCTTACCATGGAAAAAACCGTGTTAAATGCTTACATGGTTACAGATAAGAGAGGTACATCAGAGGGTGAAAAGCACACATTTACTTAATATTTGTAGAAAAATCCCTGATCAAATGGCCAACTGATTTTTAAATACAAAATTTAACTGTTTAATTGTAGAAGAATTTTGCTACTTCTAAGTGAACATTCTGTCAAATGAGTGCAGCATTCTGCCTGGGAAGCACCAGGGTTTCTAGATCAAACCCTTAGGATGTAGTTGGTCCAAAATTTCTATTTTGGGGATCCCTATCTCCCTTTCACTTAGTATCCAGAAATGTTGTCAGTTCACAAAATCAACAGACTGAAGGAAAGGAACTGAGCATGTGACCATTAACAGGAGAGAGGGGACAGTGAAACACTGCTGAAACGCTGAGCAGCAACACAATTCTGTTGGTCTGAATAGCCTGAGGTTAAATGACAAAAAAATATTGCACCAAAACAGTAAAGAAAATCACAGTTTGAAGAGAATTACTAAATAACTGGAATTACAATGAATAGTGCAGTGACTGCCATCATCCACCTAAGCCTCTTGGCAGGAATTAGATTTATGTCTTTCCAAAAGATAGCATCCCTATCCGCTTCTGTTTTTCCCTTTACTTCAAAGACTTCTAGGTATACATGTCTTTATTTCCACTTCATGTGAATCTGACAGATTTCTTTCCCCTTGGCCTAATTTCAGATGTAATGCTAGGTGAGAGAAGGCTGCTGCTGTCAACAGCAGACACCCCACATAAGGTTGACCAGGCTTACAAGTTTTAAAAACATCTGATAACCCCGCTAGAGGTAGGTTAAGAAAAAAAAAAAAAAATTGGACTATGTAGTTATCAAGGCATCCTGAAGATATAACCTTTTTATCTCCTCTTTTTCTACTACCGCCCTAGGTAAATAAGTTATGAAGACAATCATATATATCCTGTTAAGGTACTTAAAGGTGGTAAAAAGTACAGCTTTCAACCGAACACATTTTCATTTTTCCCCTTTGAAGTGGCAAGCTTTTTCGGAACCCTTTCCCAGTTTCCTAATATTGCAAAAGCCAAATATAAAGTACGTTTTAATCTACCCCTGAAAGAACAAAAACTGTTTTACCTTCTCAGGATCTTAGAGGGTCATGATTTCAAGAAAGATTTCTGAGGACCTTGATCTTTTAGATGATGACACGCTAAAAATCATAAAGACCCTGGCATCTGAAGGTATTCAGAGTAGGCTGCTCTCCTACACACGCCTACTTTTATGCCGTTCCACTCTCAAATGAAGTCTGCCCAGTGAGCCCACGGTGCCTGGCATTCAGGACACTTTCGCCTTCTTTGAGAAGCCTCTGGAAGGCTTCCTCGCACAGCGCTTCCCTTCGCACAGCCCTTCCACCTGCGGGACTCCCTCCCTGCAGCTCAGCAGGGACACTCCTTCACTTACGCTACCTCCACCAGCACTTCCACTGCATCTTTCTCTGCGCAGCTTCATCCCATTTCCTAAGGGGGCACTTGGCCATCATATAAACATGTGAAGCCATTCTGACGGCCCATAAGAAAGTTTTGATAGTCTTTAATTTCTATTGCCTTCAGTCTGGATGTTCACTAGCGCTCTTAAATCGGCCTTCCTGCCCACTCTCCCTGGAAAGGCAGGGGGAAAGAACCAACATCCTAACTTGATGAACACAGTGCTGTGAGGCACATTCAGAGGATGAAGGAAACAGGCTGCGTGTCTTCCACATCACTAGGGTGTGGATCAACCTGCAACAAATAAAATGGAAATTACAGCGGTAGCATTTTCTAAAACGATTCCATTATCTACCTCTGATTATAGGATGGCTGTAAGCCAACTTGCTCAGATCCTATGATTAGTAAGGCTGTCACGTTTCGGTAGTCTAAGACCACATAGAATATCTCAAAGGCAATCATGATACGGCACATGCATGCCACAGACCTCAAGGAATATACTAGGAAACAAAGCTAATGCATCACTGATAATCTACTGTCTCTGAAGAGGCAAATCTATATGTATCCTTATTCACTATGAGTCAGCAACTGCTACTTCAGTGAATGGAGGATAGCGCAGTATGACTGTGAACAGTATCATAAAACTAGTTTTCATGTGCTTTGTTTACCTCTGAGTAAAGAGGAGGAGGCTGAAATCGGAATTCTTGTATGCAGGCAAACATAGGATAGCATGCTTCTCCTTCACAGTTGGGGGGCTGAGGGTAAGGAGGAACGTGTCGAGAAAATTCTTCCTCTGTTACCACATCTGCGTAATTTGGCGGTGCTGAAACAGAAATGGATATGCGACTGACAAATTCACGGAAAAGCTAACTTTTCTGAACTCTTCCAAAAAATAAGACTTGACTAAAGTAAAGAATAAGGTCTCTTCCCTCTAGTTTGCAAGGTTCTGAGGCCATTACAACAAAAGCATCTGACTCTGCTTTTATTAAACCTCTACTAAGATTAATTATATTCTACTATCTTTTTGATGTATATGTTCCAGTCTAGGCTAGCAAATACAGCTGAAACATGACCACAGAAAACATGCCAACACTTTATATTTTTATTCTGACTCTTTCGCATTGTTTTATCATTATAAATTGGCATGAGATTTATTCCTGAGTCTGTCATCAACTTTGTGTTCTGAATAAATGCAGTTTTCCATATTCTTTCATGAAATAATGTTTTATAATTTTTTTAGTAGTAAAAAGCATCAGGGTAGCTAGAGTACTGGTAATAATGCACAATTGATTGTTCATTATTTTATAGTCCTCTTTTTAGCTACCTGTTCTATAAAACTTGACTATGAAAAAAAAACTTCAACATTTTTTTTACCTTCAGGCTGTTCTGGTAGGGTCAGTGTTAACCAGCTCATATCCATACTGAACTGGCTGGCAACGCTGGCGTTTCTGCTGCCGAAACCATTATACGGAATCGTACCAATGACTAATGGCAGCTCGAGCATCAATTTTTTAGCACCAGGAATGTGAATGTATACCTGACATGTTAAAAAAAAATAAAAATGAGAAAGGCATAAATATAAGATACACTTTATATGAGACAGCCCGATTAAGTTCTTTTTTCATAGAAGTGAATGTCTTTGTCAGCTACCACTCCACCCTGAATCCAAATGCTGATGGTCCTGACTGAGCACTCTGTTGACAGAGCATTGCGGCCTTCACATACGCACTGGGATTGTCACTACTTATACATATGAATTAAAATTAAGTGCCTTGAGTAACAAGCACCCCTTAATCTACCTCAACTCCTTCATGTTACTTTACTGAATCCCCTGAAGGAATAATAGTTTTTTAGTAAAAGCCAAGGCCAATCTTTAGATAGTTCACAGGTGGTAGTCCAGTTGATATCAAAAGTCATTTTCTTAAGTGGTGACTTAGGAATAACATTCACAGAGACATGGCCCCGGTTACTGTTCTATGCTACATATTTCTGATTTTCAAAAGTGCTCTGCTTACAGCTAAGGAATAGTCCACTCTGATAATGCAGCAATCTAGGATGGAGGGAGTCACAGGTGGGATTTTTAGAGTTTTCCCATTCCATATGTCGGTGCTTCCAGAAGCGATGTGGTTTCCTCGCACGTTGGCAACCATGTGACGCACTGTCTTTGTCTTCCCACTGGCCAAATACGTCTGCGTTTGGAAAATTGCTGCTTTGGGGACAATAAGACGAGAGGAACAATTCTCTATTTCTGCATAGATGGGAATAGCTTCTCCTGCAGAGAGAGAGAGAGAGAGAGAGAGAAAGAAAAATTAGGTTTCAGAGACCATTTTCAAAAAGTTCTCATGGAAATGGAATGGGCCTATTACCAATTACAGCTGAATCATTCCAATATTATCTTAAACAAATCAAGAAGCCTTAATGGAAAACGTATATTGTAAAGCTACATCAGATAAATAAAAATATTTGTGGTAGATATCATTTTGTAATTATTGCATCATTTGCTTTTTAATGTAGCAATATCATAATGATGAGTCTTAAAGTACATAAACTATTGATATTCATATAAATTAAGACATAAATAAATGATTCAGTACCACCTTAGGTAGAAAAGATCACCAACCAACTTGCCAGTGCCCAACAGGAAAACAGTCTTTGCTTTTAAGGAATTCATGATGTGAAGGCACAAATAAAATAACATGTAAAGTATGCAATGTTTACAATTTTACCATGATATCCCATTCCACATTCATTTCCAAAAGCTAGAACCCAGGAGTAGCGGCCAAATCCATTACAGGAACTGGGCCTTTCAAAAACAATGGCTAAAAGATCACTGGAACTTAAATTTATAAATGTCCCAAATTCTAGAGCCATGCATTCATGTACCTCAGAAGAGCATGGAGTCAGAGTGCAGACAGTGTTCTCATACTGCAACAGTTCACTTCTGAGCAACACAACTCTAGAATTCTTTTGCAATTTTAAAAGAAGATGCTGGTACTTTCGCACTCTTCTGGTTTTATTGTTACTAAAGTAACAGGATCGAAGTCAGAAATATCAGGTATTTAATTGTACCCTATTTATCCACTTGAAATATTTAAATATCAATAATTTTTATTAAAAGTAGAATTTTATAATTCATGTTTTAAAATAAGACATACGCTATGCATTATAAAACATACTACTGAACATCGCTTAAAATTAGCCATCTTTCATTTGGACTATTCAAACATGTTGCTTACCATTACAGTATCCCTTTCTTTCAATTTTGGCACTCAGCGAGACTGGACCAGAAGTGAAAAACCAACAGCCAACCATTTTTTCTTGAGTTTTCAATACAGGGGTCTTGAAAATTTTAAAGAAAATGACCTTAATTAAACCATTTGTGAAAACTCAGAACTTACAAATTATATCTTCCTACAAAAAATAGTTGCACAGAAATAGTAACTTTTCTTACTCTTGCATGACATATCAAGCAAAATATGTACTGTGACACAAGTCCTAAAAGTAATTTCTTTTTTCCTCAGGAAAATCGGGATAAGTTTTCAGATTTAAATTAGTATGACATTAACCTATTTTACTTTAAAGTTATTATATTTCTAAGAAAGGATATGCCATCCCTTATAAAAAGAAATCAAAGGCCTTATTAGTATCTGTGAACATAAAAGAATCATTTTTAAGACTTTATGTGAAAAGTCTTAGACCAGGTGAAATGACATAAAAACCAATAACCAGAATATCGTATTTGTTCTGGCATTGACTGTAAGTAGAATGAGCCATTTTTTTTTTTTTTTTTTTTTTTTTTTTTACTTCAAACAACATAATCAGGCAGAAATTTCAAGTGTTCTTGGAATGGTTTGGGGGTTTTATGTAATAGTGTAACAGCATATTTATTATTAACGTATCTTCAAGGTTATTAAAAACATCATACAGTATTTTAAGATATTTAATATCAAGAAGGATGACACAGGCTTAAAATACTCAGCTCATAAACTATGTACCCTACAACTTTCTGTAACTCAGTTACTGACAGTATTTTTTATCTTTTGAGAAAGAAGAGTAAAGAATTACTAGTGTGTTTTTGGCAAGAACAAAATCCCTTTAAATAATTTATCAGAAAGATCACAGACTTTGGAAATATTTAACCTCTCAGAAAGGTTTTGAGGATGTGTTCAAGCCACAGCTATCTGCCAGATCAGCAGCATGCTGATTTTTTTATAATTTTGGCCACAAGAGACCACGCAACCATGGTGTATTTGTTATCTTTCAATCGAGGGTGAACATTAAATTCTACTTCTTTTTTGTGTGAAAATAAGAGTGAAATAACTTCTGTTAGCTTTTTCCTTGTCCTTAAAATCAGTGGCTAGAAAAAAAAATAGCTCTTTGTCCCATTACTATCATGACGGAAAGTTTAAATTATCTCAGTATTTTCTATGAAGTAAAAATTCATTCATTCATATTTAAATGAAGAACCATTAGGTCCTAGTAGCTATCATGAAAGTGCAAGGTATAATTTTATATTATTTTGATAATATGGGTTTAGATAAAAGAATCTAGCTCATTAGCGCCCATCTTGCCTATTCTGTTGTTACTTATAGCCTGATCTTTCTTATCAGTCTACAGTATTTCTGGTGATTATTAGAAGTTCAATGCTTTAATGTGGCCAAATCTGTCATAAGGAAATGATAAGTGAAAGGATCTCGGCGGCAGCTGCATGCACTTACTTAATGTTAGAAAATGACATGCAAAATGGAAGGATACATAACATAATGGCCTGAGCCTCAATAACAGGCTGAGCATGATTAATACTCTTCCATAATTACTGTTCCTCAACCTGCTATTATTGTAGAGTTTAGAATACCACAGTCCTGTGAATGTGGCTGCTCTGGTAAAAGTAACTGCTCTCTGTGTGTGCATTATTGTTATTAAGCCTTATTAATGCATTTCAAGCCTGTGTAACTTTTTGGCAAAAGAAGCCCTGAACAGCAGGGACATAATCAATAGAATTAACACACACAATTTGTAATTTCCCCAACCTAGAATCACATGTTTATATTGAATGCCTATGGGTTACAAGATTGTATTTTTGCAACCATCAGAAAGTGACAGGACAGACTTTCACTGAACTGGCTAAATACAGACACCACGATTGAAATGAAGGAGGCACTGAAGGGAAGTGGAAGAGATAAAGGACGAACTCACCAACAACGCTGGCGTGTTGACATCGATAGGACTGACAACCTGGAGTTCTCGTTTTACGCTCTGATCGGGTACCTTTGGTCGTTGCAAAACTGCCCTCACGCAGTACTGAATACTTCCGTATTTCCCAGTAAATGAAGTCACCAAGGGCCTGAAACAAGCCAGAGGTATTAATTTATGAGTTTATTTTTCAAGTGAACAAAGCTAGGAAAAGCATGCTTCAAACGAAAGATTGGCCTAGACTGGTAAAAACAAGAGTGTGCAGGCACATCTATTGAGGAAAGACTACTCAGGGTAAACATGCATTACTTCAAATCAGAAAACACCTGGGGTCTTCAAACATTCAGCGGGGATGGAAGGCAGGGTAAGAAAATCACACAATTGAGCAGTTTCACTTACTCTGAAGGAAGTTGAAAGCGAAATGGAAATTCATGTTTTCCAGGCTCTAACAAAATGATGCCTTCACCTACAAAAAGGTCACATTTTAAGTAAAGTTACTATTATATCAAGAGCATCTGCAACGTAAATGATATTTTTAAAGGTGGTTTCCTTAGCTATAAAATGCAGTATACTGCAAAAGTTTATTAAACAGACTTAGAGTTATGTTTGAATCAGTTTTTACCAAGTAACGCATACATATGTAATTTCTAGTCTTCAAAAGACAAACTATATAAGCAATTATACAACCAGAGATACAATATACGTGTATAATGCATATGTATTCACATATGTATATGTGCAAATATACGTGTGTACACACACACATACACAAACTGTTATACCAAATTGGAAGCTGGGCTTTCACACTAATCTATATCCCAAAGTTTTCCATGATTTTTTTTTTTTTTTGAAATTTTAAGACAGGGTTTTGCTAAGTTGCTGAGGCTGGGCTCAAGCTTGAATTATCCTGCTTCAGCCTCCCAGAGTGCTAAGGTGAAAGGCCTGTGCCTCTGCGCCAGGCTAACTTTTACTGAGAAAACAGGCTTCTTCCTGGTGGTCAAATGGGGACTAATCAATCAAGGCTGCAGCCTTCTCTGCTCAGTTGTCTGCTTGGCTTTATTACACCCACAGTCTCAGTGCTGTATAAAGGGTGTGGGGGACTGTGTTACACCAGGGGACCCACTAGAACCTCTGATGAATGCAAAGCCAATCTGTTCAATTCGGATACAAGGCACATGCCATGGCTACAGTCTTGGTCATGGGGCTCTCTAAACAAACTCAGAAACTTGCCTTGCATTTCATGAGTCTCAATACTACATAATTTCCTCATCCTAGTGGGATACGTAATATGAAGAAAGGGAAACCCAGAGAGAACTGTAAGATTTGTGTGGTCTTCCGGCACATGAAAAATTCTACCTGACCCATTTACAAAAAGAACTTTTTTTTGAAGGACAGAATTTACTAATAGAATGGGATTTGTTTTTCACTGAATTACTAGAGCTCTAGGACTCCCAATCATGTAACTAACACTACAAACTTGTGCTTTTAGAAAAACAGAAATACATTATTGGCCCATTAAGTCTTCTAAGACTGTCTTCAGTTTTCAATGTGTAACACACAGGGGAGGGAAATCACATTAAGTCCATCTGCACAGAAATACTTCACAGGTGGCGATCACTAGGACATGAGATAGTGAGAGGGTGGGTCCCAGGGGACAGCCCTATAAACCTCAGGTTGCAGTAGAACAATGGCTCTGGATCTCATGGGAGCTTCTGTACTTCCTAGTTAGCCAGGAGAGGACTCAAGACAGTGCCAACACTCCTGAGAGAGCTGGGCTGAAAATTCTAATTTGTAATCTTAAGATGACAGAGCATGAGAGAATACAAATGCTTTCAACTGTGGTTTTCCTCTGAGTTCAAGAGTCATGCGGTTTACATGTCAGGCACTGCTGACATAAAGATGAACGGCTTCTTCAACCACCAAACAGACCAGAGGGGAGGAGACTGGCGCGCAAGCAATGACCACAGAGTAGAGACAAGAGCTTCCCTCTAGAAATGCGGGGTGGGCCTGACATCTTGAATAACTAAGGACCAGAATGAAGACTAGTGGGAAGGAGCTTGGGTGACGCACACACACGAGGAACATGGCAGGTTTGTTGGGAATGGTCGCCAGGCCAGTGAAAAATGATGGAAATGGGAGAGATGAACTTCCCCTTTCATAGAGAAAATGAAAGAACGTAAGAGCTACATCATTTAAAAGGAGAACTTTAATAACCTAAAATGCGAAACAAAAAGAGCTGAGAAAATTGATAAGCATGGACTTTACTATTTAACATAAAATCCTTTTAAATTTGTATTTGTTTTTTAACTTAAAATGTTAGAAAGCTGAACCCTTGTCCCATTTTGGCTTCTGTTCTCATGGCTCATTCCTGCTGTCTCATAGTCTGTGGACTACAGTGTAGAAAAGAGATGGTGAATTTTCTAATGGCTTTAGAGCCAAAGCTCATAATTAAAGGCTTTTAGGTGCCCTGGGATCTAGATGACCATTAAACAGGTAGAGACTGGGTGGCGGGACTTGCCACTGGAAGGTGCCCTGGGACTGAAACCAACCCTCTTGCTCTGTATTCCTGTCACAATTCCTCAATAAAAACATGAAAGTCAGTCAGAATGATATCAAGTAGTTGAGTTAGATAAGGATGTTAATTATCTGGGGAGTTTTTTTCAAAATAGATCCTAGAGTCATATTTCCCAGAAACTTAGATTTCTAAAATTCTCTTTAGTTGATTAAAAGGTACTTGGGTTATGGAATTAAATGACTCTAAGCAAGTCCATGGTTATGCCAGATTGCTAACATCTAAGGTTTAGCTGTTAGTGGTGATTTTCCCCCTTCAACCAAGAGACTGACTTTTTAATACGAATGCTAGTATTTGTTATGACACATTACAAAACAAGTTGAAGATTTTCAGTTGTCTTGGCTTAACATTCTTGTCTACTCCATCAGAATGAAGAAATAAGATTTGACTTGTGAATCAAAATGCTATCTGTGATTTTTAGCCACAGATTTTACCAAAACAATTTTCACGGCTAACAACAGATTCAACTGCTTTTAATTTTATCTCTACTTACTCAATAGTTAAGGGCTCAAGAAGGCTAAAGTCTTGGACAAAAACCAGTTTACTTCTCTCTTTAATGGCCCTTTCCTTCAGTCAGCCATCTTGAAAATCCATGTTGGCTTTACCACTGGGGTAGGTCCTTGAGTGATCCAGAAACCACTCTGAGACCAAAGTATTGAGGCAGGTGAGAACCATTACTGTTCTTGTTAATTCAAAACAGAACTTTGGTCCCAAATACTGTTATTTTTTTTCCACTACAAGTTTGAAAACATTCAGATTATAATGTTCCAGATTTGACTGTGAACATTTTGCTTCTCCTTAGTAGGAATGGCTAAAACTGCATTCTATTTTGTGTAATACACACCAAAGGTTAAACATATAATGTATTTTACTCTTCAAATTATCTTACTTCTTAGCTAAAAGCTGATGAGCTAGAAAGATAAGAGTTTAACCCGTGGCTGAGAGGCTAAGAATCACCATCTTTAGTTGTTTTCATGATAAGGGAAATTAATTTCTGTACCTATTGACAGTATTAATTCAAAAATCCATGTACTGGCTCCTCCCACGGGTACTTTCTGGAAAAGTCTGCACTATTAACTCCAACAGATCAGAGTGAACAGAAAAGAGCCATCCAGAAATGCTCACATGACATTGTCTCCAGAGGCCTTTTGGGAAAATGAGAGGCAGGGGGAAAGGAACCAAAAGGCAGGAGTATCAGGCAGAGGCAGAACTCCTAAGTCGCTGCCTTGCTTCTCAAAGGAGGAAAATCAGGTACAAAGGTCAGGTGCAGACATCCCTTTCAACAGCCCACAGACTGAGTTTCTGCTAATTCATCACAAACCAAGAAGGCATGCCTAGGTCTGGGAAGGGCAGGAGCGGAGGCCCACCCAACACTGTGCACACAGGATGGAGATTCCCACAGCCCCTGGTCCTGCCCTCCTCTTCTCAGGCCAGAAAGGCCCCAACTCCCTGGATTCCCCACTGCCCAACCAGAGGTTCCCATGACAACGGCCTACTCCCTTCCCGGTCCTAGAAGACTGTGCAGATGCCGGTGCTTTTGGGACCCAACCCTCCAGGAGTAGGGTACCAGGCAGAGCTGCTGCACGCCCGCGCCCAGACCGGTCTCTCCCTCACAGTGGGGTCGGGGCGCGGCATTGTTACCTCCCGTCCACCTGCGCCCTACGAAGGGGGACCCCCCGCCCGGGGACTGCTCCAGGCCCGCACGCCAGGTGGGCATCACCGCTGCGGGACCCTCCCGGCCCGTCGTCCCGCAGTCTCCGCGGCCCAGCGGGGAAGCCCCGGCGGTCGCGCACGCTCACCGGCCGGGGGCTCGCGCAAGCTGAGGCGCAGGTTCAGGTACTCCACCTCCGCAGAGGCAGCCGGGGCCACGCCGCTGGCCGAGGCTCGGGCGCCGGCGCTCGGGCCCCAGGAGGCGGTGGCGCGACCCTGGGCCTCCAGCCGCAGCGCGCTCAGGGCCACCGGCTCGGCCACCTCCAGCAGCACGTGTCCGGCCACGGTCTCGCCGCTGGAGTAGCAGCCCTTACGCTCGTCCTCGAACACCAGACCCAGGCTCTTCACGCGGCCCTCGGCTCCCACGGCCGCCGTGGATTCCGCCTCGCCGCCCATCCCGCCGGGCGACGCGGCTCCGCCACGGACGTCGGCGCAGGCCTGGAGCCGGGGTCGCGAGTCCGGCGACGGCGCTGTCACTGGCGCTCGATGCTCGCCAAAGGCCAAGGCGCCCGGTGTTCGGGGTGGGATGAAACACCGGCGCGCCACGGAGCCTGTCCCTTTAACAAAC
Source organism: Ctenodactylus gundi (assembly GCA_004027205.1). NCBI lineage: Eukaryota > Metazoa > Chordata > Mammalia > Rodentia > Ctenodactylidae > Ctenodactylus > Ctenodactylus gundi. The sequence goes on from PVKB01000173.1 coordinate 157,779, forward strand.
CTAACTGGGACGGGACGGGGGCTGGGACAGCCCGCCCCTGGCTCGCTCCCATAGGCCAGCTGTGAAACCTGCTCGGTGCCGATTGGTTAAAAATGGCCACTGAGTCGTTTCATTGGCGCCCACACACATGGGCTGGCGCAGGAGGGCAGAGCGTGATCAAGCCGTGTTGGCCAATCGGGAGACGCAAGGGTGCACGTGCACAGGCCGTTTATTGGTCGGGGCAAGGCACAGGCCGGGGCCACAGGCCAATAGTGGGGCGGTGCGCCCATGTGGACAGACAGTGGGAAACAATATCTGTCAGGGAGTGAGTAGAACCTGGAATCTCCCTCACGGGGCCGTTCCCAAGGTTACAGAAGGGGGCGGGCGGGATTGCTAAGTGCCTGAAGGCAGTTTGCAGGAGTCACTGAGTTCGCTCTAGAAGGAGAAGTTGTGGCTGCCACCGGCCTGTTTTCAGATAGCATCTGCAACACTAGAGAGGAAGTAGATGCCCTGGAAAATGTATCAGTGTAAGACTTGAGGGTTGACTGTATCGGAGCTTCAGTGGCTATCTTGGAATCAACCAACCTCCAGGTTCCTGAGCCCTACCTCCAGGGCTTTCAGAATTCCCACACTAGGTAAGAGCCGGAGCCCAGAGTGTCCAAGAAGAAAAAAAGGGAGAGAAAGAAAGAAAAAGAAAAAGGCTATCTTGCTGAGGCTGGTTACCCTAAGGAGTTCTGCCGCCAAGCTCAGCAGCCCTTCAAAGCTGGGAATACAGCTATTAACGCTTCCTGCTAAAGTAAATCGTGAGTCAGATTGTTTCAAAACAGTTACTGCAAACGACGGGATCTCATTCTTTTTATGACCAAATAATGTTCCATTTGGTCATTGGGCATTGTACACATGTATGAAATTATTGTATAAAGACATGCACATATTGTGCCTCAAAAATAAGAAATGAGAAACACATATAAGATAAGATCTGCTACCCAAGATTTTAACCCACCTCAAGTCACTTCCTGGCCTCAGAATCATAGTCCTTGAAAATTTCTAGGTCCTTTGATGACTTAACACTCACAACTCTTCTTCCCTGCCCTGTGTTTCAGCTTATTTCTTTTCCTTCCTTCTACCATCACACATCTCTTTTACTGTTTAACAGTTGTCACCATCTATTATTTCCTTCAGTTATCAAAATTCCTAGTCTCTGACCTATTACCATGGATTGGTTAATCACAGTTTGAGATTTGAAATTTTTCCTGGTGTAGGAAAAATTTGAAAAATCTGGTAAAAAAATCACTAAATTATTGTTTCTTTACATATAATGAGGATTTTTTAAAAGATTTGTTTTCAATTTTTTTGTCTACATCTTTTATTTGAAACAGAGTCCCACTTTATAGCCCAGGTGGGTCCTGAACTCATTATGTAGCCAGGCTGGCCTGGAAGCCACAGCAATCCTCCTTCCTCAGCCACCCGAGTTCTGGGACCGATATAGGATTTTGTTTTAAGGATTCCAAAGGAAAATTTGCTCTACTTTGAATTTGGATTATTGATGTGGAACTTTAACATGGTTTTTGATGTTCAGTGTCTCCTGATGGCCTCTCAGAGAAACTGGAAAGAATCACAAATCCGGCTCTGCAAAAAGTCATAAATAGTCTCATTTATCTGATCGTTTTCTGTAGCCATTATCAGCGTGCTTTTCCTGTGTGTTTTCCTTCTAAACATAACCTAATCCTGCATGTTTACTTGCATGCTGACTGCCACACCTTCTGGAAACAGATTTTATTCTCTTTTTTAGGTTGTTTTTTCAAATCTTGTCTCTGACACAGAACTTAGCATACTGTAAGCACTCAATAAATGAGTGGCCATGAATGATGCACTCCAACCCAGGCAGCATTAGTGAGTCTGCAATCAATGAGTGGTACTCTGGCTTATATTTAATACAGTTTTGTTGCCTCCAGGCAGATAATCTGCGTCAACCCTTTCTCCTCAAAATTCAGATTCTGGGCCAGCGTGAAAGGGGAAGTGACTCTAATATAGACCTGGCATTGTAGGTTGAGAAAGATCAGGCTCTGTTTACTCATTTTTTAGCTAATAGCCTGAACTACACACTGCAGAATCTATAGCCAACACTAAATTAACAGTGTATTTCTTGTTTACAGGGCAAAGTTCAGTAAAGCACTCTTGAGGTTGAGGGTGGTTTGTCAGATATACTTTTATAAATCTCTGTTCTTCTCTGTGCTCTGCTCCCTTCTTGGTAGCAGTGGTTACCTCAGCCCTGAATATCTTTTCCTCACACAGAAATTCAAAAGGAAATGAAGTAATATCAATAGGAATAAAAATAAGGAAAAAATTTTTTTTCATTTTCTCTCTTCTTCTAGAGAAAATTTATTTATTTCTTGGATGCTCCCAACATATTTCAAGGTATTTTGGGTGCAATCGGAGTTGTATGTGCATCAGTTGGTCATTAACTAGCAAAAGAGTGTGATATTTACAATTCATTTGGACAAGTGATTCTTATTTGATGTTTATTAGAATCATAGTTCTCTATTTAAGGTCTAAAAAGAAAAGAGGAGAAATGGATTTTGATTATTCTCTCATTGAGAACCATTTGAGTGGCTTCAGTGAGTCTGACCAACTAAACATTGAAAGGGAGAGTTAAAAACTATTTTGCTCCTAGAGCAAAGGCAATTTTCATGGTAACTCACTTCATTCATGGATAAAATTTGAGTTTATGTGCATATATTTTAATACCTATTCGAAATCATCTAATGCTATGGCAGTATATGAGTAAAAATATCAGCCCTAAAATCTGCATTTTTTTTTAGTTGGTGTGCTTAGAACATTGACATACAGTCTAATCTTTGATAAGTTTGTTCATATGCTCCGAATATTAGTAACTTCCTCAAATTCATGTGTTTAAGTCCTAACAACTAAAGTGAGGATTTTAGGAGGGGAGGCCTTTGGAGGTGATTAGATCATAAAGGAGAGCCTCCATAAATGGCACCAGTGCCCTGTTTACAAAAGTGGCTCTAGAGTGGCATTATGCTTCTTCAGCTGTGTGAGGACACAGAAGGCACTGTCTATGAAGTGGACTCTCACCGGACACTAAATCTTCTGATGCCTTCATCCTGGACTTTTCAGTCTCTAGAGCTGTGAGAAACAAGTGTTGCATAAAACCCACTCAGTTTATGGCACCCCAAGTGAACTTTGACAGCTGGTTTTATGTGCACCATTTTATTATTTGCTTTGATTATTCCTTCCTTTGTATGGATTTTTCTGATCTTTCTTGCCTTTATTTTGATTATTTGAACATCTTTTAATAATTAATTTAAACTCATCTTTTAAAAATGTCTTTTTCTTTATATATTACTGGTGGTTAAATTACTACCTTATAATTTCATGTTTATCATTCTTACATTTGTTGAACACCAGACGTTGCTTACATTTTTACTTTTAATGGTTATATGTATTTGATTGAACTCAATAGAAAAATAGTCTACAATAATTATCAAGGTATTTGTTATTTCTGAGCTCTTCCTTTATTCCTGAACTTCAAGGTTTTTCGGGGAAATGTTTTAGTTTGAGGAATTCCCTTTGGAATATATCTTATAGAAGTTCTACTGGTGATGAATTCTTTTGAGTTTTCCTTTATTTCAGAATATTTTAATTTTACTATTACTACTGATGGCTATTTTTATTGAGTATAGAATTCTGGGTTGACAGTTCTTTCAGCACTTCGTGTGGATATTATCTCACTGTCTACTGAAAGCCTTGGTATCTGGTAAAAAAAAAAAAAAACAATCACTAATCCTTCAAATTATTGTTTCTTTACATATAATGAGGATTTTAAAAAAGATTTGTTTTCAAATTTTTTCTTCATCTTTGGCCTTCAGAAGCTTGATTATAACATTGATGGATTTGGTTTTCTTTGAATTTGTTCTTTATGGGGTTGTCTCTGGTCTTTATGTATGTAAAGTTGCATCTTTTATCAATTTGTATTTTCCACAAATATGACTTCAGATTATTTTTGCACTGTAATCTTTCTTCCCCCTTTTTTGAAATGACAGTTTCAAAAGTTCAGACTCTCAATATTGTTGCATTGATCCCCTGAGCCTGAATTTTTTCAAACCCCTTTTCTTTCTACTATAAAGACTAGATAAATTCTGTTGATGTGTGTTTAAGGTCACTAACCCTTTTCTGGCACCTTCACTGCCTTAGTAGCACCAGTGAGTAAAGTTTTATTTCAGATATATGTTTTTGGTTGTAAAATAATCACTTTAGTAGTTTTTATTTCTTTACTAAGAAAATTTGTATTTCCATTCATTTCAAAAGTGTCTATATTTTATTGAGCATCACTTTACCATCTGTTTTAAAATCTTTGAAAGAACTACATTATCTAATTTTATCTTGAGGTTGACTTCTGATTGTCTTTTTCCCTTGATAATTAATATTGAATAATTTTATATTATTTCCTGGAAATTTTGAATGTCATGACTGCCAGCTCTTTAATCTCCACAGGTGATGAACTTGGACGTGTTCACATGGCAGGTTCTGTCTGACTTGGCTAAGATAAAGTTCAATGTCAGCTCAACTCTCAATACCTTTGTTCTCTTGGTGTATATCTGCCCCATAAGATCAGTTCAGTGTGAGTCTGGGACTTGTGCCAGTTAATCAAAGAAATAAGAGATCTCTTTCTTCATTTCTTCCTGCTACATTATTCCTCCTACTTTCTATGCCTCCCAGGGACCCTTTTTCCTAATCCTGTGGATAGATATTTGGTGTCTCTGTAGGAGCTTTAGGCATACGTACAACTGGATAGTTTTCTACCATCTAGCAGAGTGGTGAAGGAAAGCAATAGAAGGAATTTCCTTCACATTCTAGAGATCATAGGGTCATATTTTCTCCTTTTCTTTACCTAGAGAGACAAGTTTTCTTTTCAGTTACAGGTGCCTCAACCACCAATTAAATGTAGCTCTGTGACTGGAACCACTCACAAGACATAAATAAATGGGAGAAATTGGGGGAAAAGGAGAATTTTTTCTTTGAGAAAATAAAGGAAAATAGATTCTTCTTTCATGCACCTTACCTATGCGATCGATTTAGTGACTTACTTCCAATGGAATGATTAATATTTTGAGCAAGTGATGATGGTTAAATCACATAATAAGTTGTATTGACAGCTTATCCCTCTGATACAACAGGATGTGAAGGACATTTGAACACTTTGATATTTTCGCCAGAAACCCAAAACTCAGTGGAATAGTAAGGCAAACATCAACAAACTTAATATGAAGGATATTTTACAACATAATCAACAGGCACTTCTCAAACTTCTCAAGGCTAGCAAAACAAGAAAAAACTGAGAAATTGTCATAGATTAGAGACATCTGAGGAGATATTTTGAGTAAATGCCGTATGGTATCTTCAGTTGGATTTTGGAATGAGAAAACAACACGAAGTGAAAAATCTGAATCCAAATGAGGTCTAGATAGCCTTAGACACACGGTAGTCCTCCTGCCTCAGCTTTCTAAGTGCTGCAATTGCAGCTGTGTGCCACCATGCCCAGCTTATGCGGTGCTAGGAAATTGAACTCAGGGCCTCATGCTTGGTAGGCAAGTACTCTAATTGCTATGCTATTTTTCCAACCTCTGGACCTGGTAATTAATATAACATGTTAGTAATGGTGGACATTGATGGCGAAATGTGTGGGACCACTCTCATTATAACTTTTCTGTAAATATCAAATTATTCTAAAATAAAATTTTAGTAAAAAGAAAATAGGTTTCCTTTGAACTTTTTTTTTTCAGATACCCTTTTTTTTTCCTGGTTATTTGGCTAAGATACATATTTCTCCCTAAAAATTTATTGAATGTTCTCTTGGGAATTTCCACAGTGGGAACATTTTTAGCTCAAGCCAGGAAATAAAAGACAGAAAACTCTTCACAGAACTCATTCTTGTTATGAGGACTAAATGCAATATGGTGTCTTGAGTTGGATCTTGGAGTAGGACAGGATATTAAATGGAGAAATAGTGGATCCAAATGAGATTTGGAGTTCCCTCTTCAGTTTTTTACCTCCCTTCCCAAACCAACTGTCATGCTCAGATGGTGGCTCTTATTATTATTTTCTATAATGTTCTGATTCCATATTCCCACTACCAGAAGTCCTAATTTATTTTTGCTAACTCTCCGGGTCTTATAAAAGTAATGAAGTTGCTGGCTGAATACCAAAAACTCATTTATTATATTTTTAATACTGTGATACATTCATCTTGTTATTGCCTAAGCCTTTTTATTTTGTGAATTTAATTTGCCCAAACCCAAGTCGTTTTTATTGCTGTTTTCCCTCAAATTATTCTTTGTATACATATGTATGATATATAATTACAGTTGGCCTTGGGAATTGGTGCATGAATTGGGGCATGGTCATACCTAGAACTTCATTTAGAGACAGCATCTATATGCTTAGTGATGTTTAAAATTTCTTTATGGATAGAATTTCTGTTTCACAATTTTACAATTGGAAATATGCTTTTCAAAACAAATATTCTTAGGAAGATAAGAGTAACCTTTATGAAATACTGCTGCCCAATAAAGATACGCAACAGATACAATCCCACTCCAACTCATAAGAACCTAGTGAAGGGGAATCTTAAGATAGAAGTACAGGTTAACAGACAAGGAACCCAAGGCACATAAAAATGGACTATGTACCTGTCTCACGTTTTATAGCTTGTAAGTGGTTGGGCCAAGGTTGAACCAAAATTTCATGTCCTCCTTTTTACTGTACTAGCTTCAAGATTGAAGGGGAGAGAAAAAGGAAAGGAAGAAAGATGGGAGATGAAGAAAGGGAGAAAATGCATGTATTTTAATAACTGGAAAGCATAGATGCTAACCAATTTCCCTGTAGTATCCTTTACTGGCCAATTCATGTGTGTGCATCATTGACCCCAAGGTGCTGCTGTTAGGGTTGGTAACAATCTAATGGAAATAGAAATGCATGGGAGTATCCTTATACCTCAGTCTCCCCCTCACCTTTTCAGAAGAGATTTGTGGCAGCTGAGGGGGAAAATACCTGAAATTATCTTTTCTACTTGGAGGAAAAATTGAAGGAAGAAAGAATACAGACTAAAGCAATAAAAATGAGGAAATAAAAAAATAGTGCCTGTTCTCCCCTCCCCAAATACCCCACAGAACAGTAAAGAAAATTTTTGTTTGAGTCTCCATTAAATGGAGAGACAGAGGATAATAAAAAGACACAGTATTCTTTTGCTAGAGATCTTATTCCGTGTAGCAGGAAAAGTCTTGCCTTCTTGTGGTTTACACATATGGGATGTAACTGTATTGCAGTTACAACAGAATGGCCAGAAGGAGGAAGGAGTTTCTGTGATTATGTAGCTGTATTAGTTTGGGTTCTTTCAAAAGGCAGAATTTGCAGAAATTGTAACAATAAGGATCGATTAGGAAGGCTGACAAACCCGACCATAGAGACAGTCCAAGATGGCAGCCTGCACGTGTGAGAGCTGGGGGGTCCCATGGCTGCTCAGCCGTGAGGTAGAACCCTTATCCAGGACTTCAGGACAGCTGGTGAGAGTCTGCTGCAGATCTTGGTTGTTTGAGGAACTACGGTAAAGACTGGAGCCTGAAGATCGGTGGCTGAAGATCAGCAATGGGCAGACAGGCACAGGTTGAGACTGGAATGAATCTGTGATGAAGATCTGCGGCGCGTAGCAAATCAGCATCTGTAGACAATTGCAAAGGTGAGAGCTTCCCCAGAGGAAGAAGGTGTAACGATCTTTCTGCCTTCCTTTTATACAGTTCGAGTCCCAGTCGGGCCTCCCACACCTGGGTGAGTGCTCTTCCCTCACTCACTGGCTCACAAATCACTCACACTCTAATCCAGGCTGGTTCTTGATTCCCAATATAGGTGTGATTCCCAAACCCTAAGCCAGGTGTGGTTCCTGATTGCCTCAAGTCGACATCATCTCTCCAGCGGCCACAGTTGCCATTGCTAAAATTGAATAAGCAAACATGAAATTAAGACATGTAAGAAAAGTAACAACTAAGGATCTTAAATAAATACAGTTTGATCTATATAGAATACAGAATTAATGATAAAAGTTCACATGTGAATGAACCTCATTTGTTCTACACAAATGCCTTTTCATATCCCTTTTTCCCCATGAGGGCTTATTCCAGTTGAAATTACCATGTGACAACTGATTCTATTATTGATTCCACAAAACTCTCCTTGCGAGTATATGGTGAATCACAAAGAATTCTAATTGGATTAAAGAATAAAATTATCAAGACAGTGATGGGGTTTATAAAGGCTTTAAGGAGCCGTTTTATGAACTGAGGTGGCGATAATCAAGACCCCGTGTTCCAGTGAATGAACTCATTTCAAAGAGCGGGGGGGGGGGGGGGGGGGGGGGGGGGGGGGGGCTGTGAGCATGGCTGAGTCATAGAGTCATAGGCCAGTTGTGTAATAGACTCACTCTTGGGTTTTGCCTCAAAGATATCGTGGATCAGTAAACAAACAGGACATAGTATTTGTATTAAGTTCAGCATTCCCCTGCCCTTTCAGATGAGATAGAGATAACGATTCTTATTTTTCACTGAATTTAGTGATAAGAAAGAGGTACTTATACTATTGTTAATAAGGAGAATTAATTGATAATTACAATTTTGAGTCTGAGTCAGAAATTCTTTAAAATTGAACATAGCAACTGTGGTGTAAGAATTAACATTTTATTGAAGAAACTTTGTTGCTAAGACTGTCTTGAGGTCCAGATCAGTTTTGCAGCAGAGTAGTGGCTAATGTGAACATTCCAGAAGAGAAGCCCAGGGCTAGTCATTTGCTACACTGTGCCAAAGTTTCATTCTGTCCCTGGGAAGAAAGCAAGCCCACAAAACCAAAAACCATCGATAAAAGATAGCTATACCTTTGAACATAATTAACTGTTTTCTAAGTCAGGCTTTAAAACTCCCGATTTAGTTGTCCAAGTTCCTGAGGTTAAATTTCTTGCTCAGTGATTTTTCAAAGAATTGACTTATTTCAAGGGTTGATTGGAAATGTCCATCTCCTCTTCAAATGTGCATGGAAGTACTGTGTCCTTAAGATCAGAGGTCCAGTTATCACTGGCATCTCAGTAATAATGACCCCTTTTTACTTAACCCCAGGTGACTCACCTGAAGTTTCTCACCAGCTGAGCGGTCACAGGTCATTCCCCACCTTGCTTGTGAAAGATCTTGTCCATCCTGAGGAGAGGGCAAACACAAAGTTTACCGCTTATTAACAGGTGTTAGTTAAACATAGGTTGTAGCAGGACTTTGCCAGGTTTTTGTTTTTAGGGCAGAATTGTGCCTGAGCAAAAAACATAACAGTTGCTTCATCCCCATTTTCTTGGGGCAAATAGGGAAAGGCAGGGTGATGATTATTGCTTTGCTCAGATCCGATTTACAAAATGAGCATAGCTACAGAGCTGTGGTTTTGAAACGAGGCTGTCCTTGGAATCACTTTGAAAGTTATCACAATACCGATGGACTGACTTTCCAGGTAATTCCCATAAGTGAGGATCCTGGCTCCAGAGACTAATTGAGAGATGAGTCAGTTTTCAGTGTTCTCAACCGACTGAATGCACAGTGCTAGCTCTGGCTTAGTTAAAAACAATTGTGAGCTCAGACTTTAAAGCAGTAGTTTCAAGAAGAAATGAAAGTGCATGGAAAGTGTCAGGCATGAGTTTTTAGCCTAGGATCTGTGCGGTTATAGGGGTTCCAGAGGCTCTTGGAATTGTATGACAAGTTATGATATGTGAATCTCCTTATTTGGAGAGTAAAGTGAGAGAGGGAAAAGATTACCCCTTTTGGAACCAAAGGAAGCCACAGACAACAGATCTTGAATGAACCACCAAGGGAACCCTCAGCTTCATGAAATCCATGCCCACAAAAAAGCACATACCCAGTTTTTAGGAAGGAGATCTGCAGGCCTTCCACAAACCTTCTCCTTTCTCCTATTGTTCCCGTACTCTGTTATTTCTCTGGATACAAGAATTAGAGGTCTAGAGCAGCTTCTACTATATTCAATCCTAGAGAGAGTTACCCTTCCTTGTGTACCTAGCACACCTGACTGGGCTTCATCTTCTCCAAGCAAAAACGATAGTGTAAAACTAATAATGGGGATAAATAATGAAGGAAATAATGACAAATAAGAATTAAGAGTCTCATGGCATCTTATCCCTCTGCTCATACTTCAAATTTCTGTTGTACTTTCCAGAGAGCTTAAGTTCTTTTCTCTCCTTCCAAGCCTCCATCTCCACTGGCTGGGATGGCTCTGGGTTATGGTCTCACAGACCACCTAGAGACTATGACTGCCTCACATTTTCACAGCGTTCAGTTTATTTTTGTACCTGAATTAATGGAGTAAAAGGTTTGGACATCCATGTCAAATCCCACCAACGGTTAAAGGCATCTCAACAGAACCAAATGTACCACTGCTGTCAGTTACATATTTTCTCCTTTTTCTATTTTATTCCTTGCTTAAGCTCAGAGAGGGAAATGGTGATATCCCTGCAAATAACAGCTCAGTCATGCACTGCTTTCCACCGTCTTGGCATCATGGGACAAGCTCTGTCCTTATTGATAGTGCAATGGGCCTGCAGAGCTTCAGATCTTCAAGCCAGGTCGGTGTGAACAAAGCTCTGGATTTCTTTTTTCCTGTTCAGTCCAGGTATTGGCTCTGATACTGGAGCCCATCCCTGAACCATATGTGGGCTCTTACTTCTGCTACTCCCACCTGGCACTGCTGGGTTACTGAGGTGTGACACTGACGATATTCGTGAGTGCTTCTGAGCCACAGCATCATGTCCTGTCTTCTCAGAGTGCTGTCTTTGGGAGCTCATATCATTGCTACATGGACCAGCATTAGCCCTGGGACTGCAATGTGGTGAGTCACGTGTCCATGAGTTTGTTAGTTCTACTCTTGAAAGTGGTTGGCAGATCGAATTATTTTTAGGAGTCTCGGTATTAGATTAATAAATATAATACTGAAAATAGTAATAATAAGCATTAATTGATTCCTATTTTCCAAGCTCTTGACTCAGTAGAGTATGTTACATTAATTCTCAGAAGAATGCTATGAGATAGTGTCCATCTTTGGTATAATTTTCCAAATGGGAACACTGAGGCCCAGCAGAATTAATAAATTCACTTACAATCATTCAGATAGAAAGAAGTGGAGCTTAAACTGGAACTCCTAGTTTTTAGGTTAAAAGGCTGTGCCTTTCTGAGTACCCTGTCTCCACTGCCAGGTGCCAAAGTGAGTCCTTGATTGACAACTACTTGGAGTCCAACTGAACAAACTACCAAAGATGTTCTGTTAGTAGCTGCTAAATGTCAACCACGTATTTTTTCCCCTTGTTTTTCTGTGCTGGAAATTGAACCGAGTGCATTGTGAATGCTAAGCAGGCACTCTGAATATTAACTGTTTAAGTATATTTGGGAGGAATCTCATCATGTAGCATCTCTGCTCTCAGGTCTGCATAATCAAGAGTTCTCAAAAGTTCATGGGCACTCTTTCTGCATAGAGATGACTGCTCACAGTTAAATATCCAAAAAGGGAGCTGCTACCTTCTGTCATCCCCAATTGCTGTGGTGGATTAATAAAGAAACATGACTAGCAGAAAGCAGAATTCATTAAGTATTTCATGCCTGAAGTGATTATAAATCTCTGCTGGGGTAGATGAGCCAATAGAACAGCAGCCGAAGCTGCCATATGTCAGTGGAAAGTAGGAGGTAGGAGACAGTTGCCATGTAGCCTAAATATGAATATTTGGTTCAACTGCCAACATTTTTGGCCTGTCTTGGCATATGATAGCCCTGGCATATAGCAGCACTGCCACATGGAAGTGCTGCTAGACAATTCAGCTTTTGCAGAAAATGACATTTTGGGTTATTAGTTGCATTAGTTGCTCTGGCTTTGCCTTTGTTTTACATTTGCCCTCAAAGAAGTTTAAATGGTTTCTAAGGTATTTGTAGAAGTCCAGAAATGTTCGGCGAGGTCCTTAGTTCTTTGTGTGGGATGTTTTCTGTTTAATACCTCTTATGAGGTACACCGGGAGAACTTTCTAAGAAAACCGGGCTCTCAGATGCACAGGGTTTCAGGTTTAAGGCCTCCGGCACCATGGACAGTGGCTGGGATAGTAGCCTTAGTGGTCAGCAAGCAGAAACTGGTTCCAACTAACTTGACTGGAAAAGAAAGACATCTATTAGAAAATGTGTAGTTCACAAAAAGTAAAAACTAAAGAACTAGACAAACTAGGATATGGGAAATACATACATAAAAAGCAAATACTGTGTCTCTTTAAGCTTCTCATTATCAGGATAAAACCATTCCATGTTCCTCATTTTTCAGTTGATACTTATGGGGTGGAGAACACTATGCTGTCCTTTCTTGAGCAGAGAACCAAAATTACTTTGATGGACAATTCTACTATCGATTAGGTCAATTACAAAATTATCCCTGAGTATTTCTCTTCCTTTGCCCATGGCCCTTGGCATGTATTTTTTCTGCTTTTCCCATCAAAATAAGATGCTGTTGTTTTCCCTATTTTTGAACCAAGTTCAGTATAGTGACTCATTTGAACCAGGAGTAAAGGCAACATGCCATTTCTGGGCATAGGTCTCAGAGGACTCATACATTTGTTGCTCTGCCTTTGAAATCTTGTTGTGACCATTGATTTTATATGTTTCTTCTGCTGGGCTAAGGGATACCCAGATAGCTGTAAACCATTATTGATGAGTGCATCCATGAGGGTATTTGGGAAGAGATTAGCACTGGGTTGGTAGGTTGAGAGTAAAGAAAACTGCCCAATGTGACTGTACCTCTCCCAGTCCACTGAGGTCTCCAATAGAAGCAAAAGGCAGAGAAAGGGTTAATTGATTTTTTTGTTTTGAACCAGGGTGTCCATATTCTTCTGTCTTTAGGTATTGGCTCTCCCGTTTTTTTCACTTTAGATATTTGCTCCTAGTTGAGCTTGAACTGAACGGCACCACGAGTTTTCCCTGTTCTCATGTTGGCAGATAGCGGATTGTGGGACTCACTGGCCTCTTTAATTGCAGGAGCCAATTTTCCTGATTCATTCTCTCTCTCTCTCTCTCTTGCTTTCTCTCTCTCTCCCTCCCTCCCCCTCCCTCCGTCCCTCCCTCTCTCCACACACTCAAGTCTTAGTTCATTTTGTGCTGTCGTAACTGAAAATTGAAACTGGCTGATTTATAGTAAACAAAATGTTATTGACTCATGGTAGTTTGGAGACAGAAATCTAAGAAGATCAAGAGACTAGCATCTGGCTCTGGGCCTTCTTGCTACATCATTTCATGATAAGGGGGCAAAGAGAGAGGGAAACACTAGGAGGCACCAACTTCCTTTTGTATAGTGAGTCTTCTCCTATGGCAAGGCATCAATTCACTCACTTGCTTCCATAGGTTAGTCACCTCCCATTGGACCCCGTATCCTAACATTCTCACATTGAAGGTTAAGTTTCCAATATATGCTTTTGGGAGGCCACATACAAACCTCAGCACATACACACTCTATAGACTATTTCTTTGGAGAACAGGGACTAATACACTTATAAAGCCATGGGAACAGTCTGGACTAACACAGTGAAAGATCAGTGGCCACACGAGCAGTGATCTGTCCCAGATCATGTCCTATTATTTATTATTATACATCATACTATTCCCAAAACTCAGTGGCTTCAAATAATAATCATGGTTGTTAATTCACAGTTTCTGAAGGTAGGAATTTCTGCAGTAGCTTAGCTGAGAAGTTCTGACTTGGGTTCTCTTGTAAGGATCCTGACAAGGTATTGGCCAGGGCTGTCTAGTTGTATTACCAGTTGGCATAGCATCTTGCTTTTAGTAATAATGAAAATGTAAACTGAAGTACAAGGAAAAATCTGTAATTAGAAAGTTAAGAAAAATACTGTATAAGATTCTAGCTTGGGAAGCTAACAAAGGTCAGACCAATCCTTCATAAAGAAGAATTTTTTAGAAAAGGAACAGGACTTGGGTTTTCGCAGCTATAAAGGGCCCATGTTGATCAAAGGGATAGGACTAGACTGGCCCACCCCTCAAAGCCAATAGGCCAGTTTTAAGGATTAGCTTGTGGGCTGGGGTCCAGTTCATCATTATCTCAGTCCTGGTTTCATAGTTCAAGAATCCTTAATTAATTAATTAGTTATTTTTTGAGGCACTTAATTTCTTTTGGTCCTGAACTCACTAGGTAATCCAGGCTGGCCTTGAACTCACAGGGGCAATCCCTCTGCTCAGCCCTCCCAGTGCTGGGATCACAAGCACGTGCCACTATTCCCAGTTTATATGGTACTGGAGAATTCAACCAAGGGTCTTTCACTTGCTAGGCAATTGACTTAACCACTAAGCTATGACGGCAGCCTGGGAATCTTTATTTCTGAGGAGTGGTTTCCATTCTTCAGCCACACGAGGCTCTCCTTTTTCTGGAATCCAGGTGATCACAGGTTTAGGAAGTTGGCTGGAGACTTTGGGTGTGGCTGCATGTTTCTGGAAATTCCTTACCTTGGTGTCCTCAGTCTTGAAGAGGGATGAGATTATGTAACTTCACGAGTAATGAACTTTGTCTGGCCAGCTCCTACATAGACATTCTCTGAATGATCAACATACCCCTATGCAAACCTGAGAAAAGATTTGACCCAAGATTTACAGTAACAGAACAGAAAACAAAGGTCAGATTTGTTCTGTTTGCAGTTACCTATTAGATTTCCATCTCTAGACTCAAATGAAGAGTCATGGTTTACAGCAAAAATGACTTAAGTCCCTGTTTCTCAGAGGAAAACATGAATAATGTGTAGCAGGTAAGGAATCAGATTCTGTTCCCTTTGGTGGTCTCTGGCTACATAGGATTGCATCAGTGGGATGCACTTTCAGGATGACTCTCACATGGCTGGTAAGTGGGTAGTTGGTGGAAGGCCTCAGTTCTGCACAAGGCAGGTCTCTCAGGCAGCTGTGGTGGCCAACGTACAGACTGGTCAGCTTTTGCAGAGCAAGCCTTGGAGTCCCATACCTTCACTTTGATACATTTTATTTATTAGAAATGAGTCACACATTTGGCATGTATTCAGGAGAAATGAAATTAGCCTCCACTTTTTGAAAGAAAGAATTTTGAATTTTCAGATACATTTTTAAACTCTCAAGAGGAGCCAGTCTGTCTCTAGTTGACCTTCCATTCAAATATAAATGCACAGATAAGACCCCAAGATCAGCCGTAACCAAACCACAGCTTCATGTGTATCTTGAGCTGACCTCAAGGAGGGCACAGTACATGTGCTCACTGGTGAATTGTTTTTCCTTCCTTCCTTCCTTCCTTCCTTCCTTCCTTCCTTCCTTCCTTCCTTCCTTCCTTCCTTCCTCTTTTCTTTTTTGTGGTCCCAGTGATCAACCCAAGAGCCTACATACTGATCTATGATCTCAGCCTTTTTTGTTTTTGATTTTTGAGGCAAAGTCTTTCTGAATTGCTAAATTGCCCATGCTGGGCTGGAACTTGCGAGTAACTTGCTTCAGCCTCCTAGATTGCTGGGATTACAGGCCTGTGCCACAGGGCGTCTGGATTCTCTGTTAGGTGAAGGGAATGCTCAACACTGAAGGAGTGTCAGGACTAGTTTCTCATGAGGGATGTCAGCTAAGCTGGATTTTAAAGCTCAGTAGGAGTTTCTGCAGTTTCAGAGGGCTTTAAGTATGCAAAATTTTAAAAGGATTAAGCAACACAGTAGCTTATAGAATCCAGAGGTGAAGTGCATAGTTTGGAATTCCTAGAACCTGAGATCTAAGGAATCATTGATGGATGGCCAGACTGAGGAGAAAGCAGACCCTCAAAATCTTTGCATGCAGCTTAATTATCTAGTTAATCATAGTTAACATTGTTAATGTGTGCTATCAGAGTGCAATATTAATAGGGTCCTTTATAGAGTCCCTAAGTTCTGGTTTGGACAATAAATTACAGGATCAAGTTAAGCCTGTGCCATGATGAGAAGAAATAGTGTCCATAACTTAGCCAAGGATGAGATATTTCACTTTGTAATCCGACAGTTAAAAAATAGAACTATTTCTGAGCTGACAATAAGTAGGGGAAAAAAAGTAGAAGCATAGAAATTGATTTCAGTGGGTGATTGCTAAAGCAAACTTAAAAAAAAGTCTACTTAACCTGTTCTTTGCAAGATTATGTCTCATTTTTCTTTGAGGTTCTTGTTAAAAATATAAATTATTGTCTAAAGAAATAGGACATTTTTTATTAAGTGCAGAAATTAAGAAGTTTCATAGCACTTCCATTATTTGAAAAATTTGCAAGGTAACTACTTTTTCTTATCAGACACTGCACATGTAAAAACATCGTTTTTCTAGAAATTATTTAATTAAAGAAGCAGTGCTCCTACTAATGACTCAAACTACACAGTTTTACAATCAAAATTATTATTCATTCTTTTTTTGATTTTCAATCTCTGACCCCCAAGACAGGTAATGATCTTTCTTAGCCACTGCAGTTCCCACTTATTGGCATCGAGAGGGCGAACAACCGCAACAGCAGGAATCTGTTGAGTCCATCTTGCCCAGTTCAGACCAAAGGGAAATAGGACAGTGAGCCAATACTGAACTTTGAAACAGATCCACTCACACTTGTCCAGGAATTTCTTCTGACTCATCCTCTCTCAGCTGATAGGCAACAGCCTCCCTAATTGAAGCCAGAGAGCCTTCCGTGATATGCATTCACCTTCCTGATTCAAGGAAAAGCCCCCTTGTGAAGGCAGAGAAAATGTTCTTTGGTGTTGAGACTTCAGATTTGGAATTTTTAGGCACAATGCAGTTGTTCCCAGACTGAAGGGGTGATACAGGACATTCTTGGCATGATCTCATCTTTCCATGGTGACCCCTATTGACACCCACACATACTTATAAAACACCCCAGCCTCTCAGCCTGGCATGTGGTTCCTCTCTCAGAATGACCTGCTGTCCAACTGGACCATGTACTCTGACCGAAGGAAACTCTTATCTTTATCATTTCCTCCTTAGTAAATTCTTTTCCGTGGCCCATGACACCAGCTTGTATGTGCCATCTCACACGACATTTTCTGGTGGCCCATAATCTCTGGGACAGGAAACCTTTCCCTTGCCTCTCTTGGTACTCTGTAGTTGGTAGACTGTGGACAACTGAAGAGCTCTGGCCGAGGTGACACTGTGGTGTATTTCTAAGTCTCCAGACTGGGACTCCAACTGTTGCAGTCCTTTAGTTTACAAACTAAAGAGTTCTACTTCTGGCTTCTTGTGAAAACAACTCACTTCCTGCTCACAACGGGTGACCTCAGGCTGCAGCTACTCTCCAGTGGACACCTCAAGACAGCTAACAAGGAAGAGGGCCTACTACAGTCCCTAAGGGTTAAGAGGCTATTTTTCTTCCTCCAGGACCTCAGACTCCCTTGCTGTTAATCCTCTGCTACTGCCACCCCAAAACTTTGTTTTTCTTAGCTGAAATTCCTGATATCGAGCACATGGGAGCGACCAGGTTTCCCTTCTCTTCGGGACAGTGAGTTTCCCGTCCTCCTGTGAGTGCAGGACCAATTCACAAATTTGCCTTTCTTGATCGACTAGATCAATTGAACATAGTGGTGGCAGGCAGCACACCTCTGGCTCCAGAGTGAACACTGGGTCTTGACCACTATGACCTGGGGGGCATTCTTTTCTTGGGGACACCCTGGATTAGAGCATTGCCGCACAGGTTCTGAGATCTGTCAGTCTTGATGGACATCTTCTGGAGGAACACTGCATCTCTGGTAGGACCCATGATGGGTCTTGGAACTTGTTACCCCTTCTGACTTACCCTTGGGTTAGTATTCTTAAACATGGGTCCAAATTGAATGCCCACACTTTCAAAAAATATCTCATTTTTTAATACAATGCTGTTCAGTCTCTGTATAAACTCCTGGATAAAAACTTTGGCACTTTAGTGCTGTAACATCACCCCATAATTAGATCTTCTCTGTCTCAATCTGAACAACAAAACAAAACACCACAAAACCTCTAAAGCTCCTTACTTTAGGTTGAGGTCTCAGTGGCCTTGACTCCAAGTTCTAGAACTGATAGCTTTAATAATCTTTCTTGTTTCTCTCTCTCTGGCCCCTACCCTCTCCATGGCAAGAGTCCCCCTCCCCCAACTGCTAACTCCTCAGCCAACTCCTTTTCTCTTCCGTCTGAATCCTCTCTTCCATGATCTGCAGCCCTTTCGTTGCTGTGATTCTCACGGCTGCAGCTCTATTTCTCATACTGCAAGCTGCCTTTGTCATGATTTACCTAAAAGTAAAAAAGTGCTAATTAACTTTTCCCAGGGAAGATTAATCTTGTTTGCACGTTAGTTTATATTTATCTTTAAATAATTGTCAAAACTACCTACTTGCACCTGCTTTTTTTTTAAATAACATCTCTTGGAGCTTATAGCAATGTTTATCTTATTTCTTTTGCCTTTACAAACTTCGGGCTCTGTTAGGGCTTTCAGAAATAGTTATGCAGATATTATATGGTTGCTAAACCGACTTGAGATGCGAAATGATCCGTGCTAGGTTAAAGGTTGCCACAAAACTTGCAAAAAAAAAAAAAGCCTTAAAATTTGGTATAAAGGCAATACAATTTTAAGTTAATATATATGATTCTTTGTGTTAACTTTTGGATCCATGTTATCCTCAAGGTTCCATTTAAGTTGATTTATAAATCAATAAATATTCACATAAATAGCCCAAATGCCTTTTACTTATATGACTTAGTAATTGGTTAATTTAAGTTGGGTAATAAAACAAAGGTAAATATGTTTTCAAAATTGCTGACATTCACTTTGCTGAAGCTATTAGCCAATCAGAATAACATTTATTCTTGTTAACATTTTAGGGCATCAGTACATTGTCCACTGCCTTTTATGTTTAAAGTACAAAAACTTTAAAAATATATAATAGATTAAAATGTCACCCATGCTAGTCTAACACTTTGGTTCTCATAAATAATCTAACATAATTGTTCAGTACATAAAAAAGATTAATGCTAATAAGTTTTATAAAATAAGATCAGTGCTTATTAATTTTGCATTGAGTCATTAGTTCATAAGTCTAAGTCTACTTGGGTTTTAAAATTTCAAAAAAAATGTGTCTCAAAGCCAAAGACTAAATGATTGCCCGAAAGAGTTGGTTATTTAGGATTTATTTTAACCGGGGGCATGATAGTATTTCAGCAGATTATATATAGGTCTTTCAAGCCCTTCAGTCACCTAGTACCACATAGTAGCTTCCTGCTTTTTTTTGGCTTAATAGGCTACTTTCAGCTGTTGATCCCTGGATATGGTCAACTACTTAAGCTCCTATAAGTTTCAAAAAAATGATTGAATTCTTTTTTCTTGGGAGCAGAAATAACAAGAGGCCTATAATAAAATCTCTTCTTAAAAGCCCCTGCTTGAGACTGCTACAACCTGATAAACAGGTTATATGTGACTGAGTAATTGAGCATGAAGGTGTGGCTTTAACAGTCCCTACCCAGGCCTAGGGCCTGGTCAAAGGCTTGTAAGATAATTACAAAGGCAACTAGCTAGACACAGTAGCCCAGGGATGGCCTGGATGTGTCAGGGCAACAGCAGCCTCTTTTCTGCTAGGATAGGAATTACATCAAGATTACTTTGATATTTCTGCTGTCTATACTCGTCAAGTGACTTCCCTATAAAAGTCAAAGGATCTCATCTTCATATGGCTGCCTTGTTTTCTTCTCAATTTTCCTGATCAGGAGGGAGATAACACTGAGCTTGTCCTTGATTGTCTTGCTGTTGTTAAACTGACTTGCACTGGCCACTTGAGCTTGCAGAGGCCATCTGGCTTTCTGCCTGCAGGATTTCTGTAAGAAATAACAAAAGGCAAGGTGATCTTCTACTCTTTCCCTTAAAAATGTTTCCAAATTTAAATGTGTTTTTAAACATTTTAATATAACTTAGAAGTTTAAGATTGCTTTCTTAAATTGATTTAAAACTAATAGTAATATATTACATGTAATGAATTTGTCTGTGTATTCAAATGTAATAACTTACATAAAACCAAAATCTCAGCATCTCTTCAAACAAAATTTTCTTAAAAATTGTGATCTCCTTGTGGTAAAAATTGGCCTAGATTATCATGGTAATCATGGTAATTTGTTCAGTTTTCTGCTGTTAGACATTTGACTAGTTTAAACAGTGAGTTTAAGACAATCTGTTTATAACAAACTAACTAAATAATTATTATCTGAGGCTCCTCACATGGCTCTCAAAAATACCCCCTGAAGTGTTTAAACTGACCTTGTCAAAATTATGTAGAGGTTAGTTTTGATTAGCATAGGTTTTATTTTAACTTGTTCTGGGTCACCCAGCAGGAAAGTATAACCAAAAGTAACATATTAATAATATGCAAAAAAGTTAACCTAAATACAAAGAGGAACTTCAAAGACTACAACTGTTCCTAAGTCTCCAGCTATGCCTGCAGCATCTTAATCTACTGCTTGGGGAGATCCGAATTGATAGTTACTAGCTTTTTCAGAGTGTGTCCTTCAGCCTATCATAATATATTATCATTACATTGTTTTGAGTGCATATTGACATATCTCCTGGGTAAAAATTTTGCTTCTTATATACATCTGCTTATAGGATAAATTGCTAATATAAATGTTTTACCTATTAAATATTTTTTTGGTATTAACTAGTTCTATTATCTGCTTTAGGCTTTATGCATTATCTGAAGCTAATCACTATATAGTCTTTATGATTACAGATTAAAGCCCAGGTTTTCAACCCTGTAATAATTGAGTTTTAATGTGCCACTATAGACATAAAACATAATTTATTCTTTGGCTATTGTTGTTATAAGTAAAGTTACAAAAATTAGATTTTTTATTAATAAAGTAGACAAGACTACTTATAATTTTCTCATGCCTACATTTAGTAATGAATGTTTGCAGTCATTACTACTGTTTTCTCAGTAGTAGATCTAAAGCTACCTTTTAATTCTTGTTAGTGAGCTTAACCTGTGTAAGTTTTAGCAGAGTCTAAATTTTGCTTCAAAAATAAAAGCTAAGCTGATGTATTGATATAAATATACTTCTGTAAGACTGTAGTGTACTGAGTTCTTTGTATACTATTTTCATCTATGTTTTCCAGATGTTTAAGTTATATAGTTATAAGTTACAAGTTGTGCATAAGCTATATGTAGTTATAAGTAATATATATGCTGTCTAAAGATATGTCAATTTTTAAAAGTTTGAGACTTTAAAAGGTCACCTTGCTATATTGGATCCCTCACCTCTAAAAATCAAAATTATTTTATTAATTATTTCTTAATTATTTGTAACAATAGATTACCTCAGGTCTAGGTTTATGTATTGCTAAGTTTGTTACTTAGATTAAATACAATGATTAAATGTGTTCAAACACTGCATTGTTCAAACAACAGCTCTCTTTGATATTCAGAAAGTGGATATGAATCACCTAAAACTTTTAACAAGCCAAAAGAGCTCATTGGTTCTGGTATAATACAATCAGTCATATTTGTTATCTTTAAGTATTATATAAATTATATATCTAGGTTTTCTTGTCAATGGCCCCAATCTCATCAAAATCCCAGTAGTGGCTGTTCTAAGTCCTTTGTCATACACAGTTCTTATTCTTTCTTTAACACAATCAAAATCATAAATAGGGCTCTAGCAAGGAGCACAAATCAATTCTTTTTTTAAAAAACTAATTTGACTAAATTGTTCATTGGCTTGAAACTGTAACACAGACCAGATGTGTTTTAGTGTTGCTAGCTTTGCTTTGTGTTTCCTATTTTCTGGAATTTTGTAATTATTGTCTCCTAAAAATCTACAGAACACTTAACAGAGAGATGCAGTCCAATTACTTGAGATGTTGATCATGACCTCCTGGACAGGTAATCACAAAAACTCTATGAAGATCATAAAAGTGCCCTAAGATCATTTCAGTATAGTGTAATCTAACAGACTTGCCAGTAAAACTTAGATATTAATATGCTCACAGGTAAAAAGACTGACCACTGCCTATGTGAAAACAGCCCTCGATCTGCCTTCCTGTGGCTTTTCCTAGGTGATTTCTTAGAGACTCTAGCAGTTCTCAATGATACATACACAAGCGCTGTCTTTACCTGTTCTGCAACCCTAATTAGAATTAGTTGCACAATTTAGGTCTCAATCATCAACCTCAGGGAATGAATCAATCCCGCTTGATAATCAGCCAATCAAGGGGCTCCTAACAACGTTCCTGTACAGCAGGAACCAGTTATAGATATGACCTTTTTCTGACCTTGTCATTGATTTGACTCTGCTAATTTATCAGAGGGAGAAGGGCAGTGGGCACTCATTGTCAAGAAGAGGTCTAACAACCCTAGCAGCAGACATCTGTTTAAGTCCGTCTTGCCCAGCTCAGACCAGAGGGAAATGGGACTTTAACACAGACCCACTCACACTTGTCCAGGAGTTCCTTCTGACTCATCCTCTCTTAGCGGATATGTACCAACCTCCCTAACTGAAGCCCGCGAGCCTCCTGTGATAGGCACCAACCTGCCTAGCTCAAGCAAAAAGCCCCTATGAAGCCAAAGGAAATGCTCTTTGGTATTGAGACTTTAGATTTGGAAGTTTTAGGCACAATGCGCACACGCGTGCGCGCGCGCACACACACACACACACACGTAAGAGGGGATTTACTAGGTTTTCTTACAGATTTGAAGAGTGAGTCCAAAGTGGCAGCTTGCACACGTGAGGGCTGTACAGTGCAGTAGATCCACCTCTTGACAACTTGACAACCAGGCAGCTCTCTAAGCCAAACTTACTCTCCAAACACAATAGCCAAATTCCTAATTACACCTAATGTAATGCAACTATCCTGTGTACAAATGGAAACACAATGCTTATTCTCCTGACATCCAATTACTTAAATATTATAATGTAACTTTGACAGGTTTCAATGTTAAGACAATCGATGCATATACATGTGTACAAGCATATTGGCAGCGTAGAAGCCAAGTTTTAATTATGGCCTTCATTTCTGTAACTAGTGACATGGCTGTAGTTGGTATTTATAACTACCTTCTATTAGCCATTCTTTATTCATCCACTTTCATCCAGTACCTCGGCAGGTCTTGATGCTTTCCTGGGGGTGAAGGTGACTTATACTTTCATTCCTGAATGTTCTGGGTAATTTGTCAACCTGCTTGAATTGGGTTATTATACTTTCCCATTGACTTTAATAACAGGGCATGGTAGTACTAGGAGATGCCCTAAAGGACTTCCTATACTCTAAACACATCCTTCCTTACCTCCATTATAGAGTACTAGTCCAATTTCCCCGAGGTAGTCTGGAGCAATCACCTCTGCCAATACTGTTACTTTCTTTTTAGCTTGTTGGCTTAGCAGCATAAAGAGGCCAAAGTGACCAGGGGAAATTCTTAGCTTGCAGGGTAATGGAATTGTTTTGTGCCTCCTGGTATAAACTTTCCCCTTCTGGACCTAAGACTGCTAAGCAAACAGAGCATGCAGTTATGGTGATTCACTAGGTGTGAAGGTTCGTGGTATCATTACCATCTCCACCCATTGATTCCTGGAGAAATAGTACCATATATATCAGTTGCTAATTCAGAGCATACACAGCCTTCTTAAGAACATTCCCCAGCGCTGTGTGGTATTGCCACCTAGCTGGCACTATGGTTGTTTCTTCAAAAGGCCATTCCACTCTCCTATACACCTGCTTCTGTGTGGTGGGCATCTTTGTAAGACCAATGAATTTTATGAGCATGAGCCCACTGCTAGAGTTCTTTGGTTGTAAAATGAGCTCCTTGGTCAGAAGCAATGCTGTGCAGAACATCATAATGATGGATGAGGCATTCTGTAAGTCCATATATTGTAGCTTGGTAGGTTGGTGTAAGTTTTTCATGCAAGGAAGGTGCATCCATAGTCAGCATAAGTATCTGTTCCTGTAAGGACAAAATGCTATCCTTTCCATGATGGAAGAGGCCCAATTTAATCCATGTGCCACCTGGTTGCAGCCTGATGACCCTGAAGAATGGTGCCATACTGGAGAATCCAGTGTTGGTCCCTGCAGTGTTGGTCTCTGCAGCTGGCAGATTGGGAATTCAGCAGTGGCTTCAACCACGTTAGTAAGTGAAAGTACACGTTGCTGAGCCCATGCCTGCCTTCTGTCCCTGCTACCAAGGGCACTTTGTTCATGAGCCCATTGGGAAGTGGCAGAGAGGTGGAGGGAAGAGATTGGCTGCTTTCTACAGAACAGATCATCCTGTTTACTTGATTATTAAAGTTCTTTGCTGCTAAGGTTATCTTTTGGTGAGCATTTGCATGGAACAAAATATCTTTACATCCTTCACCTGTATGGAGAGTTCTACCCATATAATCTGTCCCCAGATGTCTTTCTCACCAATCTTCCAGATATTTTCTTTTCATGTCCCAGGTGATCCAGCCGAACTATTTGCTATAGCCCATGAATCAGTATATAGTTGCACTGTTGGCCTTTTTTTCTACCAGGAAAAATGTACAACCAGATACACTGCCCAGGGTTCTGCCCACTTAAGAGATTTTCACTACTGTCCTTCGGGAAAGTCCCAGGGAGAGACTGCAGCATTGCAGCTACCCACTTTCTTGTGGTGCTGGTGTAACATTCAGAACCCCTTGTAAATCAGGCCCTATCTTCTCTTTCTTAGGTACTTTCTGATCCTCATGGTAGGTATCGAGGCAAATGTGAGTACTAAGGGTGGGTTCTGAGGAGTATCAGCATGTCTTGCCTGATAATTGCATTGGGAAATGTCATTCCTGTTTCAGTAGGAAGCTAGGATTAGTTTTCTCTGCTATAAGTGAAGAGGCCAGTGCCAGCAGGTTAAGGATGGGGATGCCTGTGCTGCTGATATGCGGGAAATAATCATTTTTGGCAAAATTATTTCTTCAGAATTTGAGTTTACCAGCCTTTCCCACTTTCATCTACACACCTCCACCCCAATTAGTAGGATCTTGTTCTTTTCCAATCAGCACCCTCACTTTAACTACAGATACCCTTCAAGGCTGAGTACTGATCTGATGCTAATGGTGTTAAGAGGTCTTGTGCTTGATTTGCAGCAACTCTAGCCCTGTGGCAAAAGGAGAGTAGATTCTCCTTCAGTACACACTTTCAGATTGTATGTGTGTCTGAAGCTGGGAATGTGAATAGAGTTCATTGTTCTCTTTTCTTATATAATAGACATACTGAGAAGATTTTATATTGCTGCTATGTGTCTGGAGCTCATTTCTTTCCTTTACTACTTGTCCAGAGATGCTAAGAGAAACAGCCAACATCATTATAGTTCTGACTTTTCCAAAAATACACAAAGGTATTATATCAATGTATGAAATCATCAAATATGTCACATTTTACAAGTGGAGAATTAGGGTAAGCATAGGGTTCTATCCATTGTATTAATGTAAATAATTCTTACCATGGGCTATTGGTACTCCTTACACTATTAGTAGAAGACTTCAATAACTTCAGACTCATCAAACCATACAGCGAACTCCAGGACCCACCTAAAGCCTTAGAGAAATTCATTGTTATAATTCCCTCTGAAGAACTACTTTTGGTACCAAAATCTATATTGGAAATTATCTATCTATCTATCTATCTATCTATGAATTTGTAACTTACAAGTTTGGAAGGAGAGTCCACCTGCAAGAGCTGGAGGGCCTAGGGTCAGCTCGTATGTGAGATAGACCACCAGTTGGAGATTGTGAAACAGTTAGTGTGGTTGGGTACCATGGATTTGTGCACAGAGACGATGGTGAACATCTAGAGTTTGCAGTAGACCTGTGATGTAGACGGAAATCCGTGACAAAAAGACAGGAGTGAGTCAATGTCTAGAGATGATGGTGAAGGCCAAGATCTCCCAAAAGGAAACGCTGTGATAACCTTCCTTCTTCTTACCTTTTTATTTTGCTCAAGCTGCCAGTCTATTGGTTTGGCCACCTATTTTCAGACTGGGCTCTTCCCCTCATTTGCTGGCCGCTAAGTCTTGCCATTCCCACCCAACGTTTTGCTCTGCTGATTAGCTTGGCACTCCCCGATTCCCGTAGGCTTCTTTAAGACTGAAGGGGCCATATGGGACATTGTTTAGATGCTCTCATTTTCCACAGAGATCCCACTTCCCGTTTTCAAATCCTTGTAAAGTGCCCAACCTTTCAGTCTGAAATGAGACTAAACTCATCCACTGTCCACCTTGACAGTGTATTCTGACTTAAATAAACTCTTAACTTTGCCTTTGTCTCCTCAGTAAGATTGTCTTACTGACCTATGACACTGGCTTACATATGCTATCTTACATGACATCCATCCTATCCTTAAGATATTTGCTGTAGGCCACTTTGATCTGTTTTAACGTAATAGCTAAGCCTGAATAATTTATAACAAATAGACATTGACTGGCTCAGTGGAACTATGGTGTTTAAGACCAGGCACTGACATCTATTCTGGGAAGGACCTTTTTTCTGCCTTCACATGTCAAAAAACAGAAAAGCAAATACACAAGAGAGTGACCTATTTATGGGACATCTCTTTGTAAAAACAATCTATTCACGATGCTCTGACTCCCAGGTTGCCCAGCATTGAGCCCCACCTCCCAACATTGTTGCTTTGGGCTTTACGTTTACCAAACATTCATTCTGGGGAACACATTTAAGCCATAGTAGATATTGGCATATATTGCATTTAAGTATTCAATAATTATATTTATAATTTTATTAAAGATAGATATTTAAATATAGTTATAATTTTTAGTATATTAAGAAAGAATATAATATTATACGTATTAGATCATTTAAATTAATATTTTGAGATGCCAAACCTTTTTGCAAAAATATATGCTTAGTCTCAGAGTATCTTTTCTGTCCAATTAGGATAGCTTTATATTTCCACGTTAACGTAACTTTAAAAAATTGTACAGGTTATATTATGTTTTAATATTTAATGAGACAAAGTTTCTCTTATTGTTTTGTCAAAAACTCATTGTTTATTTTCATGTATTTGTTTTTCCTTTCAAACTTTAAAGTGCAGTCCTGAAGTTCCAGTTTTAAAATTTCTATTAGGCACAGGTGACTTTCACAGCAGTGGAACTATCTGTGTGGGATACTATAATGGTGAACACAAAAACAGTTTTCATTTGTGAAAATCAAACCAAACTGAGCCAAACAGAATCAAAAACTCTGTGCAACACAAGGAGTAAACTCTACCATAAACTGTAGACTTTATTTATAAAGTGTCACGTCAGTGTTATTTCACCAGTGTACTACAGCCAACGGTGAAGTTCAGAGTAAAAGGGCAAGGGTTACGTGGAAACTCTACTGCTAGATTGTTCTGTAGCTCTGAAACATCTCAAAAAAATGCCTTTCACTTAAAAAAAATCTGGTGTGATTTTTATTGGAGCCTACCCTGATTAAATTGTGGAAAATTGGCACTTTTAAAAGATGAAATCTTTTTTTACTGGAACATGATGTATTTCCCTATTAATTCAGGTCTTTATTGACATCATACATTAACGTTTTACTGTTTTCTTCAAGTATATTTCCCACATTTTTATTAATTGCAAGGCATTTGATGACTTTGGTGCTGTTATAAATAGCATTTCTTTTGTTTCTGCTATGTTTTTTCCTTGGTTGTCACAGCTATGTAAGAAATGTGTTTTTTTATGTGATTATAAGTAGTGTATTCTGACATATTGTAGTGTTACTCTACTAATCATTAAGTATATACTATCCAGAAATCAAAACTTTAAAAACGGCAAATATTTATACATTTTACTTTTAATTTTGCATTAAACTCTACTTATGTAGGTACATGTGCAAATGACTCGAGTATTTTTTAGAGAGAATGCAAAGAATGTTTTTACCTCTTTTTCTAGGGACTTCAAGTAGGGATTTTTCATTCAGAAAGTAACAATCTTTTGATGATCTACCAATGAATTTACATTGCCTACCTTCGATAATTTTGATTATAGCTTATTCATTTCCTTTCAGATTCAGTTGATCAAAAAATTATACAGTAATATTGTTTGACATTCAGGTAATTCTGACATTTAGGATTCAATCCAACTAACAGGATTGCAGCTAACAGAATTTTTGAATATGTCAGAAAAACTAGCACACTCATTGAACAAAAAATAAAAATCTTTTTTTCTCTATTTTTAAATAGATTGACTATACATCACATATTATTTTCTTTAAAACAAAGCTTATGTTACCCTTTGCCTAGTTTAGATGTACTTTTTCTTCTCAATAAGGTTCCTATATAATATGTTTTCACATTAGATTGAGATAAATCTCTCC
This sequence comes from Ctenodactylus gundi, assembly GCA_004027205.1. NCBI lineage: Eukaryota > Metazoa > Chordata > Mammalia > Rodentia > Ctenodactylidae > Ctenodactylus > Ctenodactylus gundi. The sequence goes on from PVKB01000173.1 coordinate 186,197, forward strand.
ACTTCTGCATGCCTATAAAGCTAGGACTGTGTGGGTTTTGTTAGGGCTCATCACTGACTTGAGCAGTAGCCTGGCCCCCTTGGACAATCACTGCCAAGTTCTTAGATGGTGGAACACCAGCAAACTCTTTATTGGTTTTTTTTTTTTTTTTGGCTCTACAGGATGCCCTGGGGTATTATTCTCAGAACAGGGTCCTTTTTCTCTCCACTCTTTAATTGATAAAGTGTGGGTCTTGTTTATTCCGGATACATCCTCAAGGTGTCTTTTTTAATAGTCCTGATTGCAAGTGCATGGCTTCTTTTTAATGACAATGTCTTTAACAACCACATTTACCATATTCTCCTGCTTCTTAGTACAGAGCTGGTTAAAAGCCACAAACAGTGTCATTTAACCGCATTAACATTGGGTTGTTTTGGAATATTCTCTGGCAGGTTATGTAGTTCATCACCCTTAATCTGTTTCAGGCAAAGTCTCTGGTCAAGAGCAAAATTCTAACACTTTTTTTTTTTTCTAGAGGGTAGCATGCATGGTTTCTGGACTAGTTGCCAATTAACTTCTCTGTCCCATCTGAGATCTCTTGATCCTTTAAGATCCACACATTTATCAGCATTCTGGTCTTCTGACCTCCAATCAGAATCCTTGAACAGACTAGGCTCTAATGCCACTCCAGCTGGCATCTTCAAACCTTTCCAAACTATTCCCACAAACCAGTTACAAAGGTTTGTAAATCACATCATTGGGTAAAGTCACAGCAATGACTCGACTTCTTTGGTACCAGTTTCTGTCTTAGTTGGTTTCTCATTGCTGGGATAGAATACCCAACATCCACAACTTAAGGAAGGAAAGATTTATTTTGGCTCACAGTTTCAGAAGGTCAAAGTGCATACCTGAGTGGCTGGCAATAGTGGAAACACATGGTGGAACTGTAGCCACCGGAAGATAGTTCTTCACAGCATGGAAGGCTGTAAACCAAGTGAGGGAGAAGGGCAGAATTACATTTCTAGGTCCTGCCTCAGTAATCTGCCCTTTCTGGGTCAAGGTCCAGTGTCCCACCCCTCCGACTAGGCCTAACCTCTTAACAACATGTGGTTACCATATCACAACATCCAAATACATGATATTTTGGGGAAAACATTCCATGTCTAAACTATAACAAAAGAGCACTTAGGGATATGTAGCCAATGATAGAAAACAAAGAAGTGATTGGGTATATGAATTTTGGAAGATTTGATACCCTTGAAAGAAAGGAGAGAAACTGGTACAGAGTATAAAATGGTAAAACACCTGGGTGTTTCAATGGTGTTGCTTGTGTTCATTTGACCTTGTGAAAGATTAATGAGTACTTTGAGAATTGCTTTAAACCTTGCTCCTCTATTTACGTGTAAATCTTTTTTCTTTCTTTTCTCTTCTCCTCCTCCTCCTCCTCCTCCTCCTCCTCCTCCTTCTTCTTTTGAGACAGTTTTACTCTACAGCCCAGGCTGGTCCTGAACTCACTTATGTAGCTCAGGCTGGCCTTGGACTCACAGCAGTCCTCCAGTCTCAGCCTCCTGAGTGCTGGAATTATAGGTGTATGCACACCATGCCCAGCATATGTGGTGCTGGGGAATCAAACACAAGTACTTAGGTTTTGGCTAAATGCTTGCTAGGCAAGCACTTTAATCACTGAGCCATTCCCCCAGCCCCTACTTGTAAATATTAAGATATATAAAATATTTTATAGTAAAATTAAATAAATTTTACATTTACACTGACCCTGGAAAGACTAGTGCAATTGTTCATCATACTCAGCCTTCTAAAAGAGCTGTCATTAGAACTAAAATTTATTCAAATGTATTAGGAAGTAATTGAATTTTAAGGGGGTGCTTGGCAGTCTCAAGTTCTTTCAAATGATTGTCTTTTGAAAAGATATCTTATAAGCAGCTAATTCAAATATTTAATTAAAAAGATTAAATATAGAATGGCAAAAATGTAAACACAATCAACTTTTTAAAAATCTCTATTTAAAATAATTTACATGTGTCTTTTCAAAAATGAAAGTTGTAATTTTTATTAGTTCAAAAATCAATTTTAACAGTAATATTAAAATACAATTATAATTCAAGCTGTAGTCATTTTTGTTTTTAACTACAGTATTACATGAAAAAGAAAACTGTAATGATACTTTCCATGTTGTTATAACAGACAAAATGCCAAAAGTGTACCTATTTCTATAATAATTAGACCAATTTGGAGTAAGTCTGTTGGTAATCATTGTATATTTTACATGTAAAATTCTCTCAAATCTAACATCTTTGGAACAAAATATTATTGTGGATCTAGTAAGTAGTTGTTTGAGTGTAGAGAAAGAACTTGAGCCTGTATTAGTTGCCTGTTCCTGGAAAACTCTTCACCTAAGTGTCTTCAGGCTCACTGTCTTCATGTCACTCCTGTCTTCACCCATCTTGTCACTGGATCATAGTCACTGCATTTGTGTTAGCCAGGGTTCTCTAGAAAGAAACAGTAGGCAGGCCGGTAGGTACTTGGATGGATAGGTTTGTTAAATGGATAGACAGGTGGGTAGATAGATGATAGAGAGGTGTAGAAATTGATAGATAGATGAGAAGACTTCTTAGGCGCATAGGCTCATAGGATTATGAAGGCTTAGAAGTCCCCAGGCAGGCCCTCTACAAGCTGGAGACCCTGACATGCCAGTAGTGTGGCACAGTCCAAGTCCGAATGGACAGGATGAAGGCTGGACTTGCCAAATCCCGAGTTCAGAGGCCAGAGAGCATAGAGTTCAGATGTCCAAAAGAGTTGACAAAGAAGTGTTTCCAAGAAGGAGGTGAGGAGAGAAAGAGAGGGAGGAAGGCAGGCAGGCAGAGAGACAGGCAGATAGTGCCCCTTTTCTGTTTTTGTCCTAGCCTAGCCCATAGCTGATTGGATGGAGCCTGTGCAATCAGACTCATAGCAGTTTCGCCTGGAAACAACCCCGACACATCCATCAGCAGTGCTTCACTAGGTCTCTAAATATCATAGTAACCCAATCAAGTTGACACCTAAAATTACCCATCATCCCATCTATACTATTAGCATATTTTACCTCCTGTGTCTCCATATTTGTTTTAATTTTTTTCCATAGTAATTATTATTTTCTGACATGCTATATATTTTACTTATCTTTTGTTGTTGCTGTTGTTTGTCTGAAAAAACAAGAGTGTAATTTGGTCAGAGGACATTCATTTAGGCATGAATTTTTGTTCTGCCTTATTTATTGTTTGGTCCCCAATACCTCAATAAATGAACACAAGGTTAATGGACCCTGTTTCCAGATGATAGCTATGTTTCACTGAAAGATCACCAATGTGTCAGGTAACTTTCCATTACTATGAAAATACCTGAGACAATCAACATTTTAGTTCCAGTTTTAGAGGTTTCAGTCCACAATCACTTGGCCCATGTCTTTGGGCATGTTGTGACACATCATGGTGGGATAACCTGCCTCCCACTACACTCCTACCCTTCGAGGGCCTACTACTGCCCAGTGGTACCAAGCTGGGGATCTAGGCTTTACAATACTGAGGGCTTTGGGTGACATTACAGACCCAAACTGTAGCAAATAGTTTGTGTAAAAATAAGCAAGTTGGACAAAACTTGTCATTGGGCAAAAGTATACATAGACATGTATTTCCTATAAGCCCAGTGGAAATCTTTCTGTTATAAGTCAGGCAAAATCTAATTGTTTTTTTAAAACATTAAGGAGACACATTCAAACACCATCATGAAATGTTTTAATGTTAATGTTAAACCTTGCAAATCAGCGTTTTCTTTTTCATTAATATGTACCTGAAATACACCATGGTTATGTAAATTTGAGAATTCTGTGCACATACATATCCCTTCCATGGCACACTTCCTCCCCCTCTGCCTTTCTCACCCTCCCAGTCTCTGTCATTCTCCACGCTTCCCAACATCTCACAGGTGTGACTCTATTACTTATTTATACACTTGGGTTCTCATATTAAGGAAACCAGGTGATATTTAATCTTCTGATTCGCTTCACTAATCCTAATGGTCTCAAGTTGTACCCACTCACCTACAAATGACTCAAATCCACCTGTCTTTATGGCAGAGTAGTACTCCATTGTGTATAAATACCACAATTTCTCTATCCACTGATCTATTGATGGATATTTTGGCATGTTCTATGATGTTTTGCCGTGTTCTATTACTAGTTGTGCTGCTATAAACATAAGTACGCGTGCATTTCTGTTATATGGTACTTTTCCATCTTCTGGAAAGATACCCAGAAGAGGTATTGCTAGGTCAAATAGAATATCTATTTTCAGTTTTTTGAGGAGGCTTTATACTGCTTTCCATAATGGTTGCACCAGAGATGTAGAAGAGTTCCTTTTTCTCTGTATCCTTTCCAGTATTTATTGCTTTCTGAGTTCTTGATGAAAGCCATTCTCACTGGAATAAGATGGTATTTCAGGATTTCGATTTGCAGTTTGCTAGTGGCTAAAGATGTTGAACTTTTTTATGTATTTGTGGACCATTTGTGCTTCATCTGGGAAATGTCTACTCATTTCAATTGCTCATTTTAATTGGATTTTATAATTTGAGGAGTATTTTTCTTGAGTTTTTGTGTGTTCTAGTTACAAACCTCTCTGCCCAAGGAGTAGGCAATAATTTTTTTCCTTCATTTTGTGGGTTCTTTCTTCACCCTGTTGATTGTTTCCTTTGAGGTACAGAAGCTTTCTAATTTGATTTAATTTCTGTTATTGATTCTTGGAGTTATTTCTTTTGTATCAGGTGTTCTATTGAGAAAGTCTTGGCCTATGCCTATGTCTTTAAGACTTTTTGGGATTTTGTTCTCGGTATTTAGTGTTTCTGTTTTAATATCCAGACCTTTGATTCGTTTTGATTTGATTTGATTACCTGGTGGGTCTAGATTTATTCTTCTGCTTATGGATAACCAGTTCTCCCAGCACTATTTCTTAAAGAGGACCTTTAGCCAATGTATGTTTTAGTCAAAGGTCAGATGACTGCAGGCACTTGAGATTGTTTCTGCATCTTCGATTCCTTTTCATTGGTTGACCTGTGTGTTTTCGTACCAGTACCATAGGTTTTTATGACTGTTCCTTTGTAACTTGATACCTGAAATTGTGATGCCATCTACTTTTGTCTTGTTGCTCAACAATGCTTTAGCTATTCTGGTCTTTTTTCATTCCATATAAATTTTAGAATTGTTTTCTCTGCTTCTGTAAAAAAGGTTATTCATATTTTGGTAGGAATTGCTTTGAATCTGTATATCAGTTTTGGTAGTGTGTCTATCTGGACAACATTATTTCTTTTTCCAGGAACAGGGGATGGATTTCCATTTTCTAATGTCTTGTTCAATATCTTTTTTTTTGGGGGGGGGTGGTTAATATCTTTGTAAAGGTAATTGTAAGGACTGTAAAAGTCCTCTCATTCCTTGGTTAGGTTTATTCCTAGGTATTTAGTATTTTGAGGGGCTACAGAGAATGGAATTAGTTTTTTCAGCTCTTAGGGAGTTTATTGTTAATGTAGAGGAATGCTACTGATTTTTATATCAATTTTGTAAACTACAACTTGGCTGTATTTGTTAATTAGTCCTAAATGTCTTCTTTTGGAGTTTTTGGAGTCTTTTATGTAGAACCAGGTCATCTACAAATAAGGACAATTTAAGTTCTTCCTTCCCAATGTGTATTAGTTTTATTTCATTCTCTTGCCTAATTGCACTGGCTAGGGTTTCAAGCACTATATTGCATAAGAATGATGAGAGTGGACAGCCTTTGTTTGTTTCAGATTTAAGGGGAAATGATTAAACATTTCCCCCATTTGGTGTAATATTGGCAGTAGGTCACAATGTTAAACTTATAAATTATAAGTGTATTTTATTCTCGGGTAAACATTCATGTTTGTTTTAATTACGATCTTAGTTACCAACTTAGAGTTGTTTAGATAAAGAGTTAAAAACTCAAACAGGCAAAAGAAATGTTTGGGAGATTATTTTAAAAACTAAAATACTGACTTAATATGATTTATTTTTTATTTCTAAGTAGAAAAACATTTTCTGTAATCAAACAGGTAGGTTAATCTCTCTTGTCCTAGGTTTAGGTTCTAATAGTCTTATTATAGGTTATCTGCTTAGTTGGAAAGAAGTCTTAAGTTTCCAGAGTCATTCTGGGACATTTGTTATAAAAAGCAACAGTGATTATGAAGACTTTTTAGCTAGTGTGGAAAAGTTTTAGAAACCACAAATTGGTTTTAGACACCACAATAAAGGATGTTTTCCTTTGAAAAAATGTGATAATTTGTCCAACTAAATTAATAGCAAGTTAGAGATAAGATAGCACACATTTCTATAAAATAGGAGTTTATAGAAATATATTGTACGTATCGACCATATTCAAATAAAAGAAACTGTTTTCAGAAGTATCCATTTCCTTTCTTACATACTGTATCTGTCTTCTTAAGCATCTGTGTTTGCCTGTCCACACTCTTGTTCTGTAGGTTTATGATGGAGACTCTACCAGTTGCCTCGATGTCTGGCTCTTGCTAAGTGAAAGTTCCAGGGGACACTGTGAGAAGGTATTTGCCTCCCTCCCTCATCAGAGCTCCTGTGGAATTTGTATCTAATTCCTTTTTCTGCTTTCATAGCAGTAGTTATGTTAGTTGTTTTCTATCACTATGACAAAACATCTAGGATTGTCACCATAAAGGAGGAAAGATTTATTCTCATATGTGGTTTCAGTGCAATGGCCACTTGACTCCGCCGCTCCTAGGTCTCCCATGAAGGAAGACGATGCGTGGAGAACACACGGTAGAGCAAAGCTGTTTGCCTGCGTGTTCCAACTAGACCCCGCCTCCTGAGATTTCCATAACCCGGGAGCTTCTGTTTCTCTAGCTACAGCCTGAGTAAAATACCATTTCTTCTTCTCTGCCTTGTCGGAAATATTTATATTACCATCTTTTTTCTTGTTAAATCTGACAAGTCTTTATCTATTCCGTATATTCAAGGATGATTCCTCTTGTTTTAACTGCTTTTTGCTTATAAAGAGAATTTTTTCCTTGAAGAGATGAAACTAATTCTTTTACATTCATTCTGATCACTTTCATGTTATTAAATTACAATCTTTAATTATGTGTCTGTTGTTTCTTTAGTCTTTTACCAACTTTTGATTGGCTCATAAAACTGTTTTTTCTCTTACCCATAGCAACTAGAATTTTCTCTTCTTTCCAGTCATTCATACTATTTAAACATTTTTGAAAATAACAGTGTAACCTATTTGTACAAAATTGCTAGGAACAAAAGCATACACCCCGAGGAATGTTCACAGAGTGAGCTGCTGTGTCGTCAGCATCCTCCAAGGTTCCATGTTGTTCTCTTTCAGTCATTTCTCCTCCCACACGTGCACCCCTAAATTCTGGTAAGCATTTATGAGCATATGCTTTTCAACCACATCAACATCTTCAGTCTTTCAAGAAAATAAAATCTTTAACTTTTCTGAATATTTCCTTTCGTCCTCTCTGTCCTTTAGGACTCAAGTCTTGATATCAATGATTTCACAAATCATTTTAGTTATTGCTCTAGAGTTTTGAAAACATGGCTATTGTTTATGAAAATCTCCTTTCTGAACAGTTTCATTTTGTGCTGGAAGTGCTTTGTCATCCTTGTTTTGCTGTAGTCCCGGGTTTCCCTCATTTTTCTCTCCAGCCTGCCTCATATCTAAGCATTTTTTCTTTTGGATATACACACGTAACTTTTATTTGGCTTAATTTATCGTTGAGCAATGCTTATTTTCAGAAGTGACAATTTCATTTTCCTTTTTTCCTATATTTTATGAGTCCCTGCACAAATGGATAAGTGCCTGACTTGTCACCATGTGTAAAGGTTGATTTGACTTGTTACAGGGCTCAGGGTTTTCAGTATTCTTTTCAGATCAACAAAGACATTTTTCCGTATTGTTGTGTTTCACATTTTGTATAACAAATTCAGCATATGTTTGTTTCTCTTTCCTTTTTGATAAACTTGTTTTACTTTTCTAGAATTTCTTAGTTGGAGTTATTAGAATTAACTTTTGAGTCTAGAGGTGATAGGATGCATCTAATAATGTGTGTTTTTGTTTCAATATACCTTTTTGTGTTTAGACACCTTATTTCTGAGAACTCAAATATCAAAAAAATACTTCTGAAATATATATCTCACTTGTTTTTCCCTTTAACATTCTCAAATTAGGCCTTTAAGTGACTTCTTGGAGGGAGGTCTGTGTGAAAATTTTGTTCTTCTGTCTCCTCTGCATTTTAGATAATGGAAGTCATATTTTTATTTGTCTAAAAAATTTTAAAAGTTTCTGATTAGATCTCTTTACCATCATGCTTTTGTAATATAGATATGTGTAACTTACCTGTAGCAAGACAAGAGATACTCATGTATTTAGCCATGACTTTCTTTAGAGGCTCCAAACATATCCCGGTAATCCCAGCTTTTGTATGAAGGCATGTCATAATTTAGGTAATCATTAGACCGTAACCCTCCATCTACTTGGCTCTTGTCCTGAAGCCTCAGAGATTTTCACCTGGTTGTGATTTGATCCATTGATGTGGGCTGTAAGCTTTATACACAGTAATTGGATTTCTGATCATTTTCTCTGGAGATCAACTTTTTGTGTCTACATCATGAACTCAACATTTACCCCATAAAACCTGAGCCCATTTGATAGTCTACCACTAAAGTACAAAAGAATGTCAATAAGGCAATTTTCTAGCAGTTCTTAAGAAGTTGTTTCAATTGCAAAAATATATCTGATAGCCCAAAATGGTTATCTATTGATGTTAGTGTTGCCAAAAATCTCTCTCTTTTTCCTCAAGTATATAGCAAACATGTATTAGATTTTAAAGGAAATAAGAGGCTAGCATTTATTTTAAACTACTATTTTCAAGATCAAGAATTAAACTTTAACCTAAAATGGAGTTAAAGGATATGAAGCGGAAACAGTGTTGGCGATTGAGTGTCAGTAATCTAGGTCATTTTGTGTCCGCCACTTCTCATCCAGACTTTCTTTCTGTAGAAAAGTTATTAGAACTAGATCAGGTCCAGTGATACTCCATTAACGAGGTGTAGAAACGTATTGTGCTGCAGCAGTTTTAGTGATTGTGGTATTTTCTACATACATGTCAGTGCTGAAATGTTTAAGTGTTTTTCTTGACATTGATACAGTGTTTGTATTGACATTTCTAAAAGTCTCTTCCACCCAAAATCATTCATCTACGGAATAAGTAAAAGCTATAGCTTTTTCTTTCCCCAGTACTGGCATCACTCAAGTTTTGGACTGGAACTGGCCCGATAGGAATAATGTAGCCTTCAGCAACATTCCCGTTTGGCTGCCAGCAAGACTGTCTTAGGCTTATAAATTTGGTCAAGTCACTTTATAGCTTTAGTCTCTCTTTTCACATCTTATAGTAAATAATAAGGATTGAAATACTGTGTCTAATAATGAGGGAAATAATGCCAACTTCCCAGGAAGGGAATTAAAACACTCGACCTTGAAGTTAAGCTGCTTGAGTTTGTATCTCCACTAAGTCTATCTGTGTAACTGGGAAAAGTCACTAACCTGTCCAGTGCTCAGGTTCTTCATATATAGTTGGAAAATAATAACAATACTTTCCTGTAAGGTGAAAAAAATCTGAAATTTTATTTAAGAATTTAAAATATTATTTTTAAGTATTTACATGAAAACCATAAGCTGAAAGTTACTATTTTTTTCTTTCTTTCTCACCTCTTTTTACCCTCCATCTTTTATTTTTTAACTATTGAAGATAATTACATACAATGTAGCTATTGTTTATGTCATAATTTGTTGAGAAATTCAGAAAAAAAAAAACCTGAACCCAAAACAATTACTGAGCAGGTAGGTAATGGAAATCTAAAAGTCTACAACATGTTGATTATTGAATATTGTAATTTGTCATGGTGCCAAAAAAATAAGCAGTTTAATTTGATCAAAAAGACTGTAAATATGCTTCCAACTGCCCGGTTCCAAGTGGGTTTGCTGTTAGGTTATTTTCAAATGGGATACAGATGTTATGATTTGCTTTGTATCAATAATAAATCCTACAGTTGGTTTGTATACTTTTCCTAAATATAGTTTATGCATGCTCACTTGTCTGAATCCCTTGGGAATAGAGATCTCTCAGAGTTCTCAATGCATCATATTTTTAAATATATATATGGTTTGTACATACTTTTACTAAAAACTCCTGGCAGAGTTTAAAGGTGTGTTCCTATACTGAAGCATTTCATGTTTTTTAGTGGCATGATATCTATATTTATTCCAACTAAGTGTGATAAAGTATATAAATGTTTTGCAGGTCAGGCTAGTCACAAAATGAATTTCAGGTTATATTAAGTTTTATGGAAGTTCTGTTAGTGGGGTGGATGCGTAGCTTTTATTGCACTACTGGTCTGTAGAAAACAACTGTAAACTCTCAGTTCAAAACTGTGTTTAGAAACCCTAAATCACTGGAGTCAGGCAGAAATTGTAAGAGAATCTGGGACGTGTAGATGGACAGAGCAGCTCTGGACGAGAATTCCACATTTGATGGCTTTCTAGTTTGAAGGTAGGCTCCAGGAAGGATCTTACTGGGAGACTTTTGAAAGCTTAGATATAAACCTCATAGTTCAATTTTCTTCAATAACCAGAACACGTAATTGAAGGTTACATTAGGAGCTGGGAAATGAGGGGGCAGTCTAGAAAAGAGGGAAATAAAGACCAGGAGCATCCATTTTTTCACATCAACATTGTTAATTTTTCACTAATGCTTGAACAACGCAGGCTTAGGACTAACATTAAGCAATTCTCCAATTTTTAGGTTAAAAGAATTAATTAGAAATTTCTACTGTTACAAAGCACAGAGGAGACAGAATGTTGATTGCTTATGTTAAGTTTCATTAGTTATATTCTAAAATAAACGTTAATAAACATATCAGAATTCATATTCTTTAGACTGTGTTATTTATAATATCTGGGATATTTCAGAATTACCTAGGATACTTAGATACAAGTATACATTACTCATATTCATATGAATGACAGACAACAGATACTGAGTAAGAGGTTATGAATGTTACCAGTGTTAGAATCAAGAGGCAAAAAATTAACAGAGAAGGTAGTAAAGGAGACAGTGGGTGAGCCTCTGAGAACAGGGTGGACATAGATGCTTACTGATTCTCCAAACCCCATGGTTCTGATGTGTTACAGAATTTGAAATTTATGTATTTATAAAAATTAAATTTTATGTCATGTGAATATTTTTATCCACGATAAAATTATTTTTAAAAAGTTTCGAGAAAAAGAAAATTAGCAGAGAAGGAATTTAAAGTAGGTATGATAATTATACTTGTTTATAAATATTAGTTATGCTTGACTATTCAAAGTTAATGAAAAGAAAGTACTAGAAGATAAATGGAAGCTAGAAAAATAAATGATTTAGAATTAAAACAATAAAGTATCTGTAAAATTTATTTTATAGCTGGTTGAAGACAAAAGAAATAGCTTCCATCTGCCCAAAACCCCTAAACTATTCATTATGAAGAATAAAGAGGAAAAATTATGAGTAGGCAAGAAAAAGTCAACAGAAATATGGGAAACTGACAAAAGCTAACATACATGTAATCAGAGTCCTAGAAGAAAAGCTCAGAAAAAAAGGACAGAAAAATTTCCCCTCTTGGAAAAAGACATAAATTTGTGTATTCATGTAACTCAACCTAGACTCACCATGGTAAATTTTTCATAATCAATATAAAGTGCATCTTTATATCCAGAGACAAGAGATCCATTCTCAAAAGAAGAAAACTGATTGTGTGACAACTGACTTTTCACCTGAAGCAATGGAGACCAGAAGACAATGGAAAAATATATTTTAAGGGAGAAACTCTTAATTTTGTATTCAATATTTCTTTAAGAAATTTTAAGAGAAAGGAAAAATACAGGTTTTTCACCAACAGACTTACACTACAAGAACGTTCAACAAAGGCCTTATGACAAATGAGGGTAATTGGAAAACAATAAAGAAGCCTAGAAATGTGAGAATGAACACAAGACTATCTTCCTCTTAGTTTACTTAAATATATTAGACTAAGGCAAAAATTATACCTTTTGTTTTGGGGTTTCAGAACACATATAGATGTAACATATCTTAAATCTATTATGATGGAAAAAGAAAGGATCAATAGATATGCTTCTGCGAGCTAAGTATATTTTATGTGAAACAGTACAACGTTGAAATGCCAAGAATGCATTTTGTAACACTGTAGTTACTAAAAATGCAAACATAATTTGAAAGGCAGTAGTCATAAAAATAGGATCCCAATGAAACGGACAACCCAAAATGTTGCAAAAAGAAAGGAGAGATCAAAATAAAAAAAGGTAGAGAGGCAACAAGCAGGAAAAATAACAAAATGTAAGATTATAATAAAATTACTTCATTTCATTAATTATAAGTGACCTAAAAACCCTAATTAAAAGTAGAGATTCCAATTGGAAGAATCAGACTCAACTATATTCTGTTTATAATCGAAGAAGCACAGTTTATCAGTAAATCGGTGAAAAAATAAATACCATATCAATAGCATAAGAGGGCTAGAGTGAGTTTACTCACATCTGATAAAAATATAAGCCAAAGAGATTTACTTTTACATAATGAAGAAGCGCTAATGAATGACACTAAGAATGGTGTATAAAACAAAAACTGACATAGTTGAAGGAAGAATTCATCAGTTTCACAATCATAGTTGGAGATATTTAACACCTCTCAACAATAGGTCAGTTAGAAACATTGTGATGAAACAGATTTAGACATGATCATTTGGAGATATTTGTAAATCATGTTTGTTTTCAAATGATCTATGAAAAGCTTTTGGTTTTAAAAGCTTTAAAATTTTTAAATTACAGATAGGAGAGAATGGACTTGGTTTATCCAAATCACTTTTGAGAAAATTTGATGCACAATACTTATATCCCAAGGGAAAAGAGGGCTGTTTTTGAATCTGTATCTGTTTGATTTTGACACTTTTCCAAATTTTATTCCCTAACTCATTTTGTGGGTGGTATCTATTATTATCACTTTAAATGTTATGTGCTGATGTTTCTCAAATTTACATCTACATTGCATCTGCCTCTAATATCTCTGGACCCAATTGATAGTTGGTATCAAATTTTGATTTCTTAAACCTAACTTGTTAAAGAACAGCTCTTCAATTTTATCTCTAAACTTGTTTTTGTTATATTTCTGTGCTAATAAATGACATTTTCTCAGGTTTTAGGCCAAAATGTACCTTGAGTTCTGCTTTTTCTTCGTGTTTCACGCCTGATTTCAGTTCTTTCCAACATGTTAATAGTATTTATTTCCACTATACTACCTTGGTCTAAGCCAACATCACTTCTTATCTGAGTTATTGCATAATCTATTAGCTGATTGCAATAGTTTGATATTGCTGCCATAATTATGGAAAATTAGCAGTGCTACATTTATTATTGCATAATTTTGTAGGTCAGAAATCCAGCCAAATTCAGCTAATTCTCTTGTTCATATTTCTCAAGGGTAGAGTCAAAATGCCAACAAGGATACATTACTTTTAGAGGGCTCTGAGGATAAATATGATTTCAAGTTCATTCACATTGCTAGCAGAATGCAATTCATGTGACTCCTCAACTGAGATCTGTGTTATTTTTTGGGTATTGGATGAGGCTAGTTCTCAGCTTCTAAAAGCTGCCAACATCTCTTGGTGTGTGGCGCCTTTTCCCATAACCAAAGCCTCTATAGCAAGTCAACTTCTCACACCTTGAGTCTCTCTGATCCCTTTTTCTACCTCATCTCTTGTACTGACTATTCCGTCTTTATTTTTGCACCAAAATGTGCACTCTTACAACTGTTTCAGAGCAGTCTTCTACCTATAATTATTGTTATGTTGAATCTATCTGGATCATGCAGGAGAATTTCCCTGTCGTAAGGTCAGCTGAGTAATGTCCTGAATTATGTCTGCAAAGTTTCTCCACAGTAGTGAGGATTAGTAGTTGACCAAACAAAGAGGGTTTAGGTACTTGATAGGGCATCTTCAGAATTATACCACGAGTATTTCTAGTTCTACTCTCTTGCTTTCCATCTTCCTTATTCCAATCGCATTTTCTGAACAAACCAGTCTCGGTTCCTCAAGAACAAGATCACTGTCGTTCCTTCTTGCGAAGACTCCTTCAATCCCCCCTTTTGTGGTCGTGTAGCGCCACCGCCCCATGTGGTCTGATTCTTTTCCTTACCCGGGGCATTTGATCCACAGCTGCTTCTGGCTGTTGTCTTTACTGTTCACAAATGCTATGACTTTGCACTTGCTTGTCTCTGTGTGAGACTTTGTACAAATACGCAGATGGCCACTTCCTCACTTTGGTCACGTGTGGGTTGGTATTGCATCACCGTGGACACTTTTTTTCTGACCAGTCCGTCTAAGCCTGTGCCCACATTTTCCTGCCCCTCATCTCTGCATGATTAATTTTCTCCCGAATGCATTATCACTATTTTCCCACTGCCGTATCATTAAATTTGTCTTCTGTTTCCTCCTCATTTCAATAGAATTAAGCTGTAAGGCAGAAAGAGACTTTTTGTGCATGGAATTTTTTCTTCCTATTCTAAAACCTCAGAATAATACCTATTGCATACGAGGTGCTAAAACTACTTGTTGAGTAAATAAGCTTCATTTCAATTTGCTTTTCCTTTTTTCCATTTATTTGGATTTATATTTTATATGTAAAATATAAAAACATTCAGAGTACAGGGGAGCAAATACTTGTGTAGTCATTAATTAGATTTAACCAATGCTGATCTTTTGTTTCCTTTGAGAAATGTCTTTATATATAAAACAACAAAAGATGACATGCACAATTAAAGTCCCTTTGTTGAGTTTCTGAGGAGGCAAACTTCCCCTGTTGGGTTATAGGCATCACTTCTCTAATTTTTATTTTTTATTTATTTTATTTATTTAGATATGGTTTACCTATGTAACCCACGTTGGTTTTGAACATGTAATCCTCTTGCCTCAGCCTCCCAAGTGCTGGAATTATAGGTCTGAACCAACACATTGGCTTGTCTTAAAGTCTTTAAAAAGACAGTTGTTATGATAGAGGTATAGATACATAGTAGGAACACAGCAGGAAATTCAGAAATAGATCCACACAAATATGGTCAACTTCTTTTAAAAATCAAAGATAAACTTAATAAAACAAAGATATAGATTAAAATAAGTGATGCTGGATGAATTGACATTTATGGGTTAAAAACTGAACTTCAATTTAAATCTTAAACTTTATTCAAAAGTTAATTCAAAATCCACCAGGAATATACAAGTAAAATATAAAACGTTAAACATTTTTTAAAAGATGCTGTCTTCAAGATCTAAGGCTAGGTGAAAATTTCTTTTTAATTAAATCAATTAATTAGTTAATAAATTTTGAGACAGGGTTTCACTCTGTAGTTCAGGCTGATTCTGAGCTCACTATCTAGCCCAGACTGACCTTGGACTCAGAACAATCCTCGCGCCTCAGCCTCTCAAGTGCTGGGATTACAGGCATGTGCCACCACATCCTCCTCATGTGGTGCTGGAATTGAACTTGGGTACTCAGTGCTTGCTAGGCAAGTGCCTTAAGCACTGAGCTATTCTTCCAGCCCATGGTGAAAAGTTCTTAAGGCAGGCCTATAAAAAACCAAAACGGTCAGTAGAACTTTCACTCTCATCTGCATTAAACATTCTTGTGCTGTGAAAAAACCTTAAGAGGATAAGAAGACAAGAAACAGACTTGAGCAAAATGTTCAACCACCTAGCTCACAAAGGAATAGTATCTGGAATCCGAATGGAAAAGGGATTCTTGAACTTGGCAGTAAAAAGTCCAATTAGGAAATACGTAAACAAACAAAAACCCAAACAAAGCTTAGCTCTTCCAAAGAAAAGAGAATAGATGACTTGGATCATAGAAAAAGATGTACAGCGAAACAATGGGTGGCACTGCAGACTTACCAGAATTATTCAAATTAAAACCAATAGTAACAAGGAAGTAGTAGAGAAACTGAGTCATGTGCACACTGTTGGTATGAATGGAAAATGGTGCAACCTTTCTAGACAACATTTTGTCAGTGTTAGTCAGTTTTCCATCACCGTGACAAAATACCAGATATGGTCAACTTGTCAGCGGGTAAGGTTGATTCTGGCTCATGGTTTCCCAGGCTTCAGTCCCTGGTTGGACGGTACCACTGCCTTTAGGCCTGTGGTGAGTCAACGTGGTGTGGTGGGAAGTACAGAGCAGAACAAACTGCTCTCCTGATGGTGAGCAGGAAGCAAAACCTGAAGGCAAGCCAGAATTCCTAATATCCTTCTGAAAGGTATGTCACCAGTGCCTTCTTTATCTCTACACGTTCCCTTCTCCTGAAATTCCACTGCTTCCTGATTACACTACAGGCTGGAGACCAATCCTAACATAGGGGATTTTGGAGAATATTGAAGATCTAAACCATGGAGGGTTCTTTTGGAAATAATTCTGAAATTATCACATTGCGGTCTATGTGCTTTTGGACATTTATCCTGGAGAAATGTAAACTTGCTTCCTCATGGAAACCTGGATATGAATGTTCATAACAAAAATTTTTTTTAAATACAAACCCTGGAAACAGTTTAGATGTCCTTTAGCTCTGGTGAATGGTAAAATAACTGTCATGTACATACCTTGAAGCACGATTCTCCAGTGAAAAGAAACAAACTACTATATACATAAAAACTTGGATGAATATGTAAGGAATTATTCTTAACTTAAAAGGCAGTTTAAAAGATTATATATTGTATGTTTCCATGAGTGTAACAGTTCTGATGTGCATTTTATTGTGAGGAGAGGAGGTTACTGGGAAATGGAACCTAGGAAATAGTTATATACCACTAGCTTTGTAAAATTATTTTATTTTGAAACCAAGATTTTTGTAAGTTGCACAGGTTGGCCTTGACCTTGCAGTCTTCTTGCCTAAGCCTCTGAGTACTAGAAATCCTAAGTTTTCAGAACTGCAGAAGAGATTTGAAATCGTGCAGGATTCAGAATGAAGGGAGGGAAGTAGGTGAAAGGGGAGAGTGATTCTAAAAGACAAGGTAAGGAATAAATTGTGTTCATGGGTCTCTGTCAAAAGGCTACATATATGATCAGTTGTATAGGACTGTACAAACCCTTCCCCCATAAAAGGGGAGCAGGAAGTCTAAGTAATATCACTGGATTTTAATAGGGTCTCTTTTACAAAACTAATGAAACATACAAGGGATATCTCTGCATTCTTAGAATGCATGGTAATCTGCCATTACCTCTATAGAACTTACAGTGAACATTTTTACAAAATGTTCCCATCCTTCAAGTTTATATGACCAAGGCAGTATTTGATTATTGCTTTCCTTTGCTTATGGGCATTTACCTCGAAACACTGCTCATACTGTACACTTGCAAACTGCCCTGGCTGTGGGAACCTCCTGCTACAGAAGTTGAGCATGGCCAGGGAACCTAGAACCCTCAGAGAAACAATTTCCCCTTCTTCCAATGTCACAAGCGCCCTCTAGCGACAGATTTACTGTGCATTTGTGACAGGAAGGGTGTGTGTAGGGTAATTGATTCAGATTCTTTTTAACAGAGAAAAGGATGAGTGAATTTAGATTGGAGAGATACTAATAAGTCAGCAATCCACTAGATAATCTGTTATACTGGTAACATTTCAGCATTATGTATCCTTTTTGTACTGATCTTTAATGTTACATTTAATTTATCTCACACATACACATACACACGTATATAATCTGCATGTATGAGTGAATGAATATAAATCTACCTGCCTTAATCACTTTATGTTTTTACTATATTGCTATTTTGTCGAAGCAAAGCTTTCCGCGTTGCTCTTAGCAACATTTCTTTTGGCTGTTATCTGTCTGCCTTTTAGAAGTATTTGCCTTCATTCTTCCTCCTCCTACTGTTATTTTGTGGTGGCGTATCTTCTCATCCGGTAGAGGCAATGTTTAATTTATTCCTTTTTATTTTAAGACCACCACAAATAGTTTAATATTTGTAGTGGCATGGCATTTTTTTCTACATCGTTAATTTATTAACTCAGTCACAGCTACTTCTGAATTACAACTCTCTAGTGTGTGTATTACACAGAAGAGTAAACAGACGATTCATTTTTTGTGCATTGATTTTGAGCCAGAAACTGGGTTCAATTCTTTTATTCATCTTGTTTGTGAGTTCTGCTAGGTGTATTTTATAAAAAAGAAAATGCAATCCTGTTTTTTTTTTTTGAAAAGGCTAGATGATAGTTTCTGTTTTCCTTTCTTTTCTCCTCCTCCTCCTCCTTCTCCTCCTCCTCCTCCTCCTCTTCTTCTTCTTCTTCTTC
Source organism: Ctenodactylus gundi (assembly GCA_004027205.1). NCBI lineage: Eukaryota > Metazoa > Chordata > Mammalia > Rodentia > Ctenodactylidae > Ctenodactylus > Ctenodactylus gundi. Next base: position 204,656 of record PVKB01000173.1, read on the forward strand.
GTCTTCGTCTTCGTCTTCGTCGGCCATGAAGTCACTGTCCCAACTACCCAGCACTGACTTTCATAAACAAATGGATTAGATGTGGTCCCAGTAGGGTCTGATTTGGCTCATGGGCCTTAATTTGCAGACTCCTGACACAGATAATCATTTTGTCATTTTTGTTCTTAAAGACACATTTAAGCTCTGTTATTTTCTTATCATATTTCTTGGGATGGGATTTCTATTATTATATTATTCTACATTTAGTATTTTATAGTAGAGTCAAATAGTAGAAATTCTTGCCCTTTCCTAGAACTGATATGGATTCCTCTCAAAGTTTCATAATAAGAATGATGCTGCCTTTGGGTTAGAAACAATTTCTCTCTATGTTAACTTTGACAAAAACTTTTATCATAATTACCATTGTTGTTTAAAATGGTTTTACATCTGTAGAAGTGGTCACCATTTTGTCTTTTCTAATTAGTGTTGATCAATTTTACAATTTTGAAATATCTTTGCCTTATAAAAATACACTCAATTCTTTCATAGTGCATTATTTTTGTACACTATTGATTTGAACTGATACTATTTTCTTCCTTTTGCATTTATGTTAATAAATGAGTTGGCTTTTAAAAACATACTGCCCTTGACTGCTTTGGCATAGGTCTATAACAATGTAAGTTTTTTCTTTTTATATTTTCTGAACAATTTTTTTATTAAAAAACAGAGATTTGTGGGCTTTGTGGATTTAACAAAATTCTTATGTAATCGTTAGAAATTGCTTTTTGACCAATGATTAAAATTATTTAATGACTGCTAACCTAACCAGAATTTTTACATTTTGAGTTACTTTGGTGATAAATTTTTTTGAGAGAGAGAGAGAGAGAAAGTTTCACTCTGTAGCACAGGCTGGTCCTGAACTCACCATGGAGACTAGGCTGGCCTTGGATTCGCAATCCTCCTATCTCAGCCTCCTGAGTTCTGGGAATACAGGCATGTGCCACCTTGGTGATAAATTTTTAAAAGAAAGTTTTACGTTTTATATTTTTCTAAATATATTAAAACAGATTCATTTATGGTGCTAATGTAAGTTGTAACAACTTTTTTCTGTTCCAAATTATGTTAGTTTGTGACTTCTCTGCTTTTTCTCATAATCAGTTTTGCTAGGGATTTAGAAATAATATTTACCTTTTCAAGGAACTAGACTGATTTTCTTGTATATATTAAGTTTTCATATATCTATTCTTATATTTATTCCTTTTCTGAGACTATTTGTTTTTTTGTTCATTGTGTGTCTGCTTTAATTAAACATTTCATTTGCTCATTTCCTATTTTTAAAGATGTCTTAACGCTAGAAAATTTTCTGAAGTACTAGTTTAGCTGTAACCAACAATTTTTAATATTTCCTGTCATTTAGGAAAAACACTTCATAACATTTCATAATTTGGGAGTATGTTTTAAGTTCCTAACATATGGAAAGGTTTATTTTAATGTAAATTTGAAATTTTATTGTGTAATGTTTTATTATATTAAGTTTTCTGTTGTGATGAGGTGTTTTATGTTGCCCTGTGTTAGTTAAAAACCACTCATCTTTTGGTTATATAGTCTTTGGGATGGGATAGACGGAGGGGCCCAGCAATTTGGGTGTGAGTAGGTTTGGAGATGCAGGCGGGTGTAGCATCACCAAGGAAACTGGCCTGCGTGAGTTCCTTCATAGTCTTTAGATTTTCATCTGCCAACTTATCAAATTTTATGATCCAGATTTTTGTAATACACCGTCTTGCATTTTAACATTCCACATGCACTGGCATCAGGTGTATATTTTACTTAAGGACAATTTACATCAAAACAGAAACTTGTAATAAACTCCTTTTACAGTTGTAGTTATAAGAAGCTTCAAATTCCCTTAGGCTTGATTGATAAAATGGGGCGTTTATCCTATTCCTAGGATGATCTGCAAACTTTATGACAGAGTGAGACAGCTGGCAAAGTGGGTTCATGGAAAGGTGAAGGTAATACAGCCATAAAAAACAAGTGGATAATGATTTGCAAAGGGCTAATAGTTGTAACAACACCATTAACCTTTTGCTTCAAATTGTCAAGTATGTGGTCTTTTTTAGAGGTCTAATCAAAGGCTTGTAGGAACTGAAACGTAAGATAAAGGAATCATATAGAATTGGCCAAATTAGTTTTTTATTTTCAAATTCCTCTTCTTAATTCATTAAGAAAATATGAACATTCCTGTGTTTAAACTTGCACTGAGAGGCAGTGAATATAATTTTCAAATAAATTTATCAATCTTTGGAGTGGAAAGGATAGGTGCATCCTTATGGTAGATCAAGGATCAAATACCCAATTCTAAGTATTAGCACTGAGAGGTAAGGCATTTTTATGAAGTAAAAGCCTAAAACCATGGTTTTAAAAATCATTGATTAATAAATATGCTTGTAAATTTGCCATTTGGGCAACAATTCAATTTAGTGGCAATTGGGATTCATTTCCTTCTTAGACTTTGCGATTTTACTACTGATGGGGTTGTGTGAATTCAGGAAAGTTAAATATAATTGCAGAGTATTGTGGTTTGGATCTAGAATGTCCTCGAAAAGTCTCATGTATTTGCATGTAATAGATTATCTGTGGAACCATGCGCTGTCAGAAGATGGAGGCTGGTCCGAAGGGGTGGATTATAGATGTGTGATGGAAGACAGGTGTGTGGTACATTGTAAATCATAGCATGTGGTGGATAAGGGGTTTAAACCTGGGAGGGACAGAGCACTGAGGCTGGACCTACAAGGGCCATATCACTGGCACAAGGCCTCGAGGGGTATATGCTACTTCCTCCTTTGCTTCTGAGACTTGGCTTCCTGGTGGCCATTCTATGAAGAGCTGCCTGCATCTCCGCCTCCACCGTGTTCCTCCATTGTTGCCAGTCACCCATGAACAGACTGTGACTTCCTGAAACTGTGAGTTAAAATGAACTCTGCCTTCCCTAATTTATGCATATCAGGTATTTTGTCACAGCAACAGAAAAGTCACAGTGAAAACAATGTAAATGTTGCTGGGAATAATTTAGAAAAACTTTGATCACAAAAATTTTATTGAAGGAATGAAGAATTATTGAGACTGAGGTGTTTTATGTTGATGTCCATGAATATTTGTTGCTCTTCAGACTTTGGGGGTTTTGTGAGCTTCCTGTGTGTGCTTGGTGATTGGCAGCCACCCCTGTAGGACCCCACCATCTCTTCTGTGCAGTAACTCTGATACATGTCCCACCTAACCATACCTAGTAAGGTTAAAAAATGGCCACTTTGTACCACCACGGATCCTTGTACTTCCTGAAATGTGGCCCTGAGCACACTGCAGTACATTTATTTGTGTATACCTTTTTTTTATTACTATCTGTGTTGCTCTGTTCCTAATAGGAGACCTTTCAGGTATTCTTTTGTTTGTGTAGATTTTAGATTCCTGGAGTCAATGTTTCCATCGATGCTGTTGGGTGCCACCCCTATTCTCTTTCCCTGTCTCATTGCAGTACGTCACTCGTAGATTGGAGAGCTCTTCCTCCCTGAGGTTGTACTTTCTTTCAGACTCCTTCTCAAGTAGCCATTACTAAGTTATGATTAGTGTTAGTGATTAGTGTTATGCCCAGATTTCAGGGAGCCCCAGATAACCAGGGGACCAGTCACGCATGCAGGAACAAAGCTTTTATTTGGGCTTAAGCACGGGCTCTCAGATGTCACCAATACTGTGGATCTGTCCGGAGAGCCCAGAACAAAGGCTGCGCAGGGTTTTCATGAGGTAGGGGAAGGGGTGGTTACAGGAAATGTGACATAGGTACATCATCATTTTACGTAGAACCAATCATAAGTATACAGCTCTCATAATGACAGTGTTGACCACTTAACTTTAGCAGTGTCTGTGGCATTTGGCAAATCCAATCATTATTTTTGAAAGTGACTAATAGTAAACCATGTTTTAATGATCTAGGTGGGATTTGGAAGGGCATCAAGTGAGTGGTGTGTCATAGCTAGGAAACTATCTATAGTTCCCTGACTCCGCCTCAGCCCTCAGGAATGCCAGATTTGTTTTTAACCCTTTCTGATTGGCTGTAACTAGGTAACCAAGAGGCCCAAGGCTATTCTGGCCTTGGGCATTGTTTTACTATTTCAGGAAGCCAAAATTAGTAAATTTTAGGTCAAGTTTGAAGCATGTCATGGAGTTCGTTCAGCCTGGGCTCTTCAATTAGTGTTTGCCCAAGAGATAAAGCCTACCTGCTATTTCCTTGCTAGCTCTAGAGGCTGAGGAAATAAACAAGTAAGAAAAAGTCGTGTTAATATTTAAAAATTCACAGACAAATGCTCATCAACAATTGTCTTCTCCTTCCATAGAGACAGACTTTTGTACGAGTACATGGTTCTGGCCTATTCCTTGCACATCACCATGGGTTGTGATCTTTGGCAGTGGAGTGAGAACTGCCGGAGTGAGGCAGCTTCTGGAACTGCTCTGAGAAAGCCACTCGGGCAAGGTCTTGGCTCCTCTTCTTTGTTTAGACTTGAATTCCACTGCCCATATCATGAGCCTGCTAAGAGGATATACCAGTGAGCCAGCAGAATTTATTCTCTAGAAGACATTACCAAGCCTCCATACCAGCCCATGACATGGTGTTCGCCATAGATTGTTCATGACATCCCTTTCATTAGGAATTTCTATAATATTAGGCAGCTATCAAGGAAAAAAGACAAAATAATCCATTTTAGAGCTAGAAAGGCAACGAGAAGACATTGGTTTATTTTGCCAACATGGGAAAATATGTTAAGTTGATTTTTGTCACTAGCTGCTGTGAGGACAGCAAACGCGATGCTGTGTTAGAACAACAAATCAGGAAACTGGAATGTCAGACCTCAGTTTGGGCTCTACGTAAGTTGTCTGAATTTTTTCTAACTACATAGAATCTCAGTTTTCCATAAAAAATTATATGTATGCAGTAGTTAACATGCAAAACCAGAGTAAGTACCCACCAAAAGGTGAATGGATAAAAAATAATATGTCTTCTAGTCTATTCTTTGCATGTGATTGTGGAATGCAACCCATTATATATATATATATATATATATATATAATTGAGCATTATTCAGTTGTAAAAAACAAGGTCCTGTCATTTGTAGTAAAATACACAGACTTAGAGGATGTGATATTATGCTAAATAAGCCAGATCCAGAAAAGCAATTGTTGCATTTTTTTTTTCTCACTTGTGGAAACTAAAAAAATATAAATACAAATGTAAAAGTTGATTTAAAGTAGAAAAGAGATTACTGGAGATAAGCCACAGTGTAGAGTAGGGGTGAGGTGAAGGCAGAAAGGTAAACAGATATGTTAAATTTATAAAGTGTATGTATTAGTCAGCTTTTTATTGCTGGGACCACATACCCAACATACACACTTTAAGGGAGAAAGGGCTTATTTCTGCTAGTGGTTTCAGAGGATTCAGTCCATGGTTGGTTGGCTGGGCCCGTGTTAGAAACGTCATAGTGAAGGGAGTGGCAGAACAAAGTTGCTTATCTTGTGGCGGCCTGGGACCAGAGTAGGGGAGGAGCACCAGAGAGCAAGGGGCCAGGGATCAGAGATAGTTCCCAATGCCGTGCCCTCATGGCTCACCTAGATGCTCCCAGAAGTGTGCTTTACTAATTTCTTGAGCCAGTCAAGTGGACAATTGAGCTTAACTAGCACAGAATGCAAGCATGGAAAAACTAAAGCAAATCCTGTTAATCTATATAATAACCTTTAAAAGAGTAATGTGCATACCTGAGAGGCAGTGATAAGAAGTTCATATGAATGAAGATAAGGGGAGAGCTGTGAGAAGAAAGACAGGAAGTTTTCTACTTCAGTATTGTTCTAGCATCAAGCTGGGCACTTAGGTAGCAGAGGCAGAATCGGGGGGTGGCACAAAGTGGGGCAGCCGGAAGTTAATACAATTGTTTTGTGACACTTGCACATTCCAATACTTATACCATGCACCTCATGACTCTTTTGAAGTGTGACTAGTTTCTATATTTTGCTATGTACTACTCACTTCAAATTTCTATCTCAAAGTGCCATGTTCATTCTTTTATTTCCATGTATTGTGAATGTTTCTATATCTATAGTTATACTGACTACAGTAAAAACTGCATAATAAGTCTTCTGACATCAAGAACATCTTTTTATCTGTTTTGTCAGAGCATCATTTGAGCAGCTACATTCTGTCAATGCACAGTAGTTAAATAAACTCCAAGATCCTTATTCTGCAATTACCCATTAAATCATCTTAAATACCATATCATGATGACAATTCAATGCAAACAGATGTGATATTTGGGGACTGAAAAGAAAACTTTTTTGAAGACATAGCTTCCTGATTTTATATTCTTGGGCCCGGTCAAACAGCTGTTAAGCCTCTTGCCTCTACTTTCCATGGGTGAACATCACTTATGCTTCCCTTCGCCCAAAGCATGGCTGAAGTTCAAAGGGAGATTCCTTAGGACACAGTGATATGTAATTCTGTGAGATCTGCCCTGGCATTACTGAATTCTCAAAGCATGATTTTCTCATTCCAGAAAGCTCTTGACATGAGGACATTGAGGAAGCGTCTTGCGGGGTGTCCCATGCTTGGGTGGCCAAGATGAGTTAACCCACAAGAACAGGGTTCATTCTTCCTAAGCTTGAGAGATGGCCAGTGGCTTGCAGAGTGAACTGCTACAATATCCGTACCCACATCTGGATTCAGATGTGCTTTCTGGTTGAGTTTTAACACTTTAACATAGCGATTGGATATTTCCGGTTCCTGCCCTGCACTACAAGTAATTATTCACCAGGGGTGTAAGCTTTGTAGTACTCAAGTTTCTCCGTCACATGGGATTGGAGGTGAACTTTTGAACTTCTGATTTTATCTGTTGGCATAAAAGTTGGCACAGTGCAAAGTTGTGTATGTGATGAACCATCAAAAAGGGAGAACGCATTTGACAACCGTGAGATGTGCTGCACGCGGGGAAGGATAATGCCGCCATCAAGCGGGAATCCTAGAAATTAGGTCATAACAGGCAGCGCCAGTGGGCCCTAATGAACCTACATTCATATCTGTGGTGAAATTATATGCCGGGTAATGTCCTCCAAAAAGCTGCCGTGTTTCAGTCTGGAAAGGAGCCCATTGCTGATACAACAAATCAATTGATAAGAAGTGGCTTTATTGCACTCAATAAAAACCAGCACAACCCCAAACAAACATGCAGGCCTCATAAAACAAATTGCTCACCTAAAATGAATTACACCCTAATTTTTCTAAAAGTAAATTACACCACAAAATATTCAGTGATGTATCCATCCACTAAAGAGTAAGATTCTAAACAGCACTAAAAGGGAATGTTTCTACGTTTCTTTTTAGTTTAGCTTTTTTTCTCTTTCTAATCTACAGGATTACCAAGAGCAAAATGTAAAAAAAAAAAAAATTGGTAGAAATGGCCTGTTTTGTGAAATATAGGAAAAAATATACCATCTGTGATTTAGCACAATTCTCAATATTCCATCTGTGATCTAAAAACAGTTCTTAACAAAGGCTGAATCCCATTGAAGTTTGATATGATTTTTTGGAAAGTTCTTCTCAAAAAACCACTCTGGGGACATACTATTATTCTTGGCATGGAGAATATAAATGAAACAGTAAATACAGTCACTGTATATCCTTGTATACTGGGGCTTAAAATTCTAATAGCTAATGAATATGAATCTTTGCCTATCACCTCCCCAGAAAACAAGCCTGTAAAGGTGGTAGATTTTGAACTTCTTGTGATGACTCTTTGTTTCTTCATTCATAAATGAATACATATTTATTACCAAGCATCTTGTTTGAAACATTTCTATGTATAAAGGATACTGAGATGTTAAATAGCATCATTATGCTGCTTCAGTCAAAGTATTTTGGTTCATTATATTATGATAGGTTTTGTGGTGCTGGAGACTGAGTCCAGGGACTTTCCACTGAACCACATCCACCCCTAGCCCAGTCTTGTTCATTATTACAAAGAAGTTGCTATTGATTTCTTAGGCTGATACTGATGGTTATTCCCTTCTTCCGATGAATATATCTGATGAGATGAAGCCTCACATGGGCAGTTCCTCTGGTCACAGTCGCATATTCCAAAATAACAGCATCTCAAACTCCACCCTGCTGGCACTTTGGGCCCACCTCATAGCTGGGACCAGGTGTGCTGTGCACTGCGAGACATTTAGCAGCATCTCGGGCCTCTCTTCAGTTCAGTCCAGGAGCAAACTCGTAGACCCTCCCACCCCATCGTGACTATCGGAATGTCTCCAAAAAATGCCAGGTGTCTCCCTGTGGGGAAATTGCTTTTCACTGAAGACCACTGGTATAAAAGGAATCATTAGATTTTTTATATTACCATTTTCCAAAAAGCATCATGTTTTCTTTTTCATTGTATTTTAACAGTAACTTGTGTTTAGCTTCTTGTTACAAGGAACATGTCTTGGCACCCGATGCTGAATCTAGGCATGAGGAGAGTGCAGAATGGCGTAGGACCCAGGCCTTGAGAGACCAGTTTCACCCTCAGATACCAAGATCAGACACGGGACCACCACTTACACAGTTATCCAATCACTTAGGACTATGGTGAAACAATATTGTCCCTGGCCGCCGTCCTGTCTTCATGTGATGTTCTTGGTGTGGGGTTTCCAGCCCTCCCCGGCTGAATGAGTCACATTTGGCCACACCTGGCTCCTGTGCCGTCTTCACGTTTCCTGGCAGTCTTCTTGTGTCTCACTGCCAACACGTTCCTCCTTTCTGTCCATGTCGTAGACTTTTGCCCGCTTCACTTTATTGCTTTTCCTGTTCCACATGAGATGAGGCATGATCAAAAGCTATGGTGTATCTTTAAACAAATTAAAAAAAAACAGTAAAAGACATATTGCCACAAATCCCTCTTGAAATGTTCCACATCACTTCGGACCTTACTTTCCCATCATCCTTGTCACTTCCTGAAGCAGTCTCTTTCATGTCTTTAGTTGTGCTGTCATGGTTGCCTTCATGTCTTGAATCAACCCAAAACATTTACTTTTCATGGTTGTTTGGACTGGGGCCAGAACCAGAAGTTACACAGTGCCAGATCTGATGAAAAATGTGGGCGAGGACACTCTCTGATGTTTTTATGGGCCTGCTTTTTCATTGGGTGACACTTGGCAGTAGAGTTAACATTTTTTTAATCATGACTTGTTAAAAACAGCCATGAAAGAGGAATTCCAGGACTTCTTGGAAAAGAGGCAAAAATGGTGGGATAAGTGCATCCAAGGTGAGGAGGAGTATTTTGAGAGGGATTAAAGTGTTGTCTTTTATTATAATAATTTTTGAAAATTAATCATATTCATTATATTTTTCAATCATATTCATTATATTTTTACACCCTTGTATTTTAATTTATTGGTTACATAATTAGCTTAAGATATTATATATGCTTTGTAGGTAGAATGCCATCATTAGAGTTTATATCATCTAGCCTAGGTGTTGCATTTGGCTACAACAGAAAGATGGCCCCACCTAAAATTAAAAAAAAAAACTAAATAGGAAGTTTGTTTATCTTACATCATGAGAATCCTGGGTAAATAAGCAGCTAATGGCATTGTGTCATGGCTGAGCAACCCCACGGTGAAATCTTGGCAGTCCTCTTGGCATTTCCTTCTTGGTCATAGAATGGCAGTTGCTCAACCAGCCCCTGTGCCTCATTCCAAAATGGCAGGGGTAAGGTTCTGAAGAGACCAGCACGTTCTCTTTGTATTGTATAGATCAAAATCGAGGATTGTTTTAGAACTAAGACTCGAACCCAGAGTCTACCGACGGAGCTACATTCCTCAGAGCTTTGTTAATTTTTTGAGGCAGGGTCTGATTAAATCATTAAAGTGCTATTGCCCATCTCAAATGTGCAGTTCTCCTGCCTCAGTCTCCCTGAGTGCTGGAATTAAAAGCATCATGTAGAGTTTTAAGTGCTGGATTTGGAATCCATTATAGAAACTTCTGGTACAGGAAAAACAACACACTTGAAGAAAGGAAATTCTTCATGTGTGACATGAATTAATTAGGCTTTAATTTGGTGATTGCTTTTCAAATGAGAGTTTAAGAAACTTTCATGCATCCTTACCATCTTTTGATTCCTCCCTGACCCATGGAATGGATTCAATAGAAGGAATGTGGTAGAAGTCTCAGAGATCAGAATGGAAAGTGTGAGGACCACAGTAGGTGCTGAGAGGCAACTCAGTCACACTGTGCAGAGGAGTACCAGAAACAGGAGAACCCTGGCAGCTGGAAGGCGTTGAACTCCGGCTGACGAGACCAGTGGCATTCGTCAGCCTCCAGTAGGGTTCCCATGACAGGCTCACACGTGACAGGAGTTAAGATCAATTTCCCGGAGCATTTATTTTTCAGATCACTTGAAAACTTAGATGAAGATACCAAGTCTAATAATAAATTGAAATTCAGTCGACCCTTTCTTTTCAGTCTTATTATTTTTCTGAAGAGTCTTATGTGAAACCCACAAACCTGTCTGGAGAGTTTATGCCTGTGTGCCTGCATGCGTACATCCAAGTGTGTGCATGTGTGTATTTCTTTCCAAAGTATTTATATTGAGATAACCCTGCCTCCATGGGGTTAAGCAGAATGAGTCATTTTATTTTCTTCTTCAATGAGTGTGACTATTTGGACAAGAATGGCCAAATTGCTTTCTCTCTTTCGTTTTTCTCCTAAATCAAACTGTCTATTCAGAAGAGGATCCCATTGTGGTTCCATTAAACACAATAACACAGTCAGCTGTGGTATTTAATAGGGCGGGCCCCTGCCTTGCCCTCTCACTGCATCACTGATGGGACAGATGAGGGAAGAAGGGACATTCTCCCCCTGTGCAGAGGTCTTGGGAAGCACTTCAGGTTTTTTTCTTTCCCCAGTGATTTCGGCTGCTTCCCTGGGCCTGGGGATGGTAAGTGACAGGGGTTTGTGTGCTTTATATGCAAATTCAGAGAAAGAAACATGGGAGGTAGAAAATGAGAACCACGTTTTTCTTATCTACAATAATAAACTTAGTTTAATTGATTTGTGAATCTCTTCTCCTGAAGCAGTATGCTTATTGGAAAAGGGACAAGATAATAAATTGCGGTGCGATCTTTGCAAAGGATGGTTATTGGCTGGTAATGGTGGTAGGAAGGATGTAAGATTGATCACACCTGGATAGCTGTCCCTCCTTGTGGTCCTGTAGCTTGTCATTGGTGACAGAAGATGCGATTGTTCATAATGTTTCCGTTTAATGTAGCTTACCCCTAGACATTGCACTGGCCAGTTAATAATTTGACATCTATGCATTTGACTCAATCATAGATTTATGTTTGTACTCCCGATACCCTTCTGAGGAAATGATTTTTATTGTTGTGAGTCATTGTTTACTTTCTATTGCCTTTTAGACGTCCTGATACCCCTTTCTCTGTTTTGATTGATTGGTTGATTGATTGATTGATTGCTATGGTGGGGATGGAGCCCGGGGCCTTTTGCATATTAGGCAGTAGCTCTGACTCTGATGTATGTTCCCAGGCTGCGTTTAATTTTTTTTTAAATTTCAGACAGAGTCAGCTGGGCCTGGAAACACACACCTGTAATCCCAGTTCTGGGGAAGCTGAGGCAGGAGGATTGCCATGAGTTCAAAGCCAGCCAGGGCTACATAATGAATTCAGGACCAGCCTGTACTACACAGTGAGACCCTACTTTTATTTCCTAAGTGTCCCAGGTTGGCTTTGGCTAGTGATTCTCCCACATCAGCCTCCTGAGTAGCTGGGATTGCAAGAATACACCACTGGACCTCTCCTGCATATTGTGCTTTAAAGAGATGAAGCACACCAGGGAATTCTTGGGTTTGGAAAGTAAGCTTATGTTCCTCTTATCTATACCTTTTAATAATTATTTCATATTATAAAATATTACAGTACTATGTAATATGTACTGAAGATAGAGAAAAGTCAGAGAAATCAATCAGCAGAAGTATGTGTTTTGCAGTATTGAAGGAAAGATGCAAAAATCTGGAAACATACTCAGTGTTCATTAATAGGGAATCAGCTACATTTATTGTTTCCATGAACACATTAGGGAAATTGTTTTGGCTATTAAGAAAATTAGGTAGGAGCTGGGACTGTAGCTTGGTGGTAAGAGCATTTGCCTACAAGCACAAGGCCCTGGGTTTGATTCTGTAGCACCACCTAAATCGAATGTGGCCGCACATGGCTATAATCCCAGCACCTGGGAGGCCGAAGCAGGAGGATTGCTGTTTGAGGTCAGCCTGGGCTACATAGTGAGCTCAGGATCAGCCCGCACTAAAGGAGAGTAAGACCCTGTCTCTAGAAAAGAAAGAAAGAAAGAAAGAAAGAGAGAAAGAGAAAGAAAGACTTGGTAGATATTTGCATATTGACACGGAAAATTCCTGGGAGATTTTTATTGAAAAAAACAAATAGAACAATATATGAAATTATACATTTATATTGCAAAAACAATAAAATTACATATTTTTGTGATTTTATATGTATCTATGTTAATTAATGGAAAAAGGTCTAAGAAGATGCTCCATTATCTTAGAGGCCCAAGGCAATGGGAAAGGTAAGAAAATATTTTTTACTTTACCCTTAAATATTTTACGAGAATACATCATTTTAAGCTAGTTCATTTGAAAATAAATATTTAAGAAACTGGAAACTGTTTAAAATGAAGGAAACAGAAAGATCCTGAGTCTTCTTACCCTGATGGAAGTATTATGGTAATTTGTGTCATTTTTATATTACTATTTGCCTATTTTCATCTATTCTGGATGACTGTGTTAGTTGTGAATACGTCATTTAGGAAAACCAGAGTGCTCTATGTCCCCAGTGTGTCGCAGGCCTGTGTAATGATGTTGGGGGTGAGGGACTACACACGGTGCAAGACAGAACAGAAGGTAAATAAACGGCTCCCTCTCTTGGTCTGCGCGCATCCTGGTTTTAATTCCTCAGTTTTCTGAGGCTCATGGCTGGCGGTGTTTTCCTAGGCTGCCTTTTAGAAAAAGAAACAAAAGGTCGAAATAGTCGGCTATTTGTTCCCTTGGGTTCTGCACCCATCGATCCAATTATCAGCTTGTTAAAAATATTCAGGAAGAAATGAATCTTCCCTGAATGTGTGGAGTTTTTATTATTCCCTGAACAATACAGTAGCACATTATGTAAGGTAATCCACAGGTAACTTAAGGTATGTGGAAGTATGTAGTCTCTATGCAAGCACTACACACATATTTATTTTATCATACGATTGAGCATCCATGGATTTTGGTGTCCATGGGGTTCTTGGAACTGATGACTTTACACTTCCCCAAAATAACTGCCAAATATAAAATTAGCATTTACCATATGAGTATTACATATTGTGTTACATACAGCACTTTGAACTAGCCCACTTATTCTTTAGGTTTGTGAGTTAGAGCCCAGGTTGTTACTGTTTAACTAGGGTGGAAACTGAGGCATAGAGATGTAGAGTCACAGCTAGAAAATGGTGGAGCTCAGGTGCAGGTCCACCTGCACTGTGGCTCCTTCCTGCCCTAGGGAGAACAGATTTGTAAAATGATAATTATATAACACTATGAAGGAGCCTTTACATTTTACTCAAAGAGGGGCATACATGCTTATATTTTTAAATCTTGCCTTTTTCCCTTAAGCAGTCACTTTAATATCAGCTCATTAAAAAACTTATCTGCCCAACCAGTTAAGAGTTCCTTGTGGTAGGGATATAATATTCGTGAATGCCAGTTAATTTCCTTTATTTGTTGTTGTTGTTGTTGTTTCTTCATTTTTTTTTAATGCTTCCTTCCTCTTCTGGGATCAATTTTGTGCCTGGAATTCTCCTAGAAAATGTTTCACCTCCTTTTTGTCTGATATTTGACTTTTATTTCGGTCCTCACCTTTATAATTATCCTCTTCCATCTGAAATATGGATTTATTTTGCTGGGGTTTTTTCAAATTTTTTACCTGGATGTTCAAGTCATGCTATATTTCATTATTTAATTTGTGTTGATGACTAGTGTTGTGAATCATAGGCTTTGCATTTCGCCTGAAATTTTGCTTTTAAAAAATCAGGATAATTTAAGAGACAATGTAAGATTTTCCTTGTGGTTGACATTTTTTCTTCTACTGATTTTTACATTTTTCATTTTTTCCTGCCTTTCATGATGTCATTTCAGGTCAGGAGTACAGTTTTTTTGTTTTTTGTTTTTGTTTTTGTTTTTTTTTTTTTTTTGGTCACGATATATGACATTTATTTATGTTGTCTTTATTTCCTTTAGTAATTTAGTTTTGAGTGTATGCTTAAACAAATTTAATGCCCATACATAGCATCTTACATCCAGCATTTAACATTCAATATAATTTTGTGCTTTATTGTTTTTGATGAACATAAGCACGGTATTCTACATATAATTTCCTTGGCCATTTATTTTTGGACTTTTGGTTGCTTCCAGCGTTCCTCTTTTCCATATTACACTGCAATCATGACTTAAAATTGTGTCCCTCGGCTCCAGAGTTTGCACTATTTCTGCAGCGAGAGGACTGCCCAGGTGGGAGTGTTGGTCAATTGAAGCCCTTAGACGGTTTACACCATTCAGCCCTAAGCATCCCCAATCCCGCAGAATCATGTTAGACTGCCCCCGTATGGCATCCTCTGGAACTGCACCCAGTGTTGACAGGTAGAATTGCTTCAGGAATTCCGTGAGAGACGCATGGCTCTTGTTTGAAATGAGTTGGATTTCTCTTTATTTCCAGGAATTTCTTTTTAATCTCCACAATAGTTCAGGTATCAGATATCAGAACATTTCTCAGATCTTCCGTCCCTGGGAGTTGAAACTGATAAGGCTGCAGTAAGAGAACCGCAGACTTTGAACCAGAGGATTTGAATGACTCGGTATTTCCTGTAAGATAATTTCCATGTACACAGTAACTCCTCTGCCACTTTTTGCTTGCACCTTGACACATTTCTCTGTGAGTTCATGCCAATCAAGCATTACCCTCACATATATAACGCCACCTGTGTGGGTGAGAAAGGGCTTTTCGTGGGTGTTTGGACTTCTGGGTCTGGGATGACACACTGATCTGCTCACAGTGAGCTTGAAGAAGTAATCTCTTGCTGTGAAATAAGTTTTTTTTATTTTTTCCCCAGTGATCATGGGTGCAATGTGACTCTGAATTGATTCTCTCATCCTGAAATTGGTTCAGCCAGAAGTCTACGCCCCTTTCCGGGCTCTTCCTCTTACGCCCCTCCCTTCACGCCCTGCAGGTTCTACCTGCCAGGTGTCAGTCATGACCATCCTGTCTCTCCTCCCAGGTTGCCAGATTCAGGTTGCCCAGCGTCTTACCTGGACTTCCCGCCCTAACCTCCAGCTTGCCTCCTGGTTTCACTCTGGTTTTCTAGTCCCTTCTTTGCATTGCAGCAAGAACTAATCTTCTAAAACTAATATTATCTTGTTCTGTTTGTGTAAAAGCCTTCATTTGCTTGTGATTCTTGTGATAAAGTTTGAATGCTCAGACAAAACAGGTTGCGCTTTCTATCCTGCCTGTGAGCTTTTGGAAATATTCTCCTTTTTGAGAATATGGTTATTTCCTTCTGGGGTGAAGTCCAACAATCCTGAATCCTTAGGTTTACTTCTCCAGGTTTTCTGAATTTGCACATCCTATCAGCATTCTCATCATAGAGACATTACCAAACACCCACAGCTTCAAGGAGGAAATTTTGTCTCACGGTTTTTGAAAGATCAGTCCATTGTGAGATGATTGAAAGGTAGAAACAGTATGGTGGGTGCGCATGGTAGAGAAAATCTGCTTAGTTCATGACAGCTGAGAAGCAGAGAAGGGAAACAGCACCAAAAAAGAAAAAAAAAGAGTCGGGGAATTGATCTAGTCCTCAAGGTCACAGCTCCATGATCCAGCAGACTACCCGGAAGTAGGCTTTACTAATCCCTTCAGCAACTCCCTAGCCAACCACGTCAACAAAATTAAGCTTTACCACTATGCCCACATTTCCCACACTAGGTTAGTCCTAGCCAGTGAGACTTTAAACTCTGTGAAGTTAGAAACATATTGGTGCTGCTAACAGAGAGACTAAATGTAATGAGATGAAAGGACTTGTGTCACAGATAACAGTCTAGAGAAAAGTACCTCAGCGTTTGCATGACTTTACACAGATCCACTGGAGAGGTCAGAGTCCTCTGTCTTGCTGTTGTACACCCCAATCCCTTGGCTTTTTATTTTTATTTTTTATTTATTGTCTTGGTGGTACTGGGGATCAAGCCCAGGGGGCCTTTACACTGAACTACATCCCCAGCCTTCCACCCCACCCAGGATGGGGTGTCATTTCCTCACTTCCTGGTCCACACATCAGTAACAAACACCTGAAAACTCTGCCCTGGGCAATACCCAATCTCAACAAGTTGATACAATCCCTCCAGGACAGACTCCAAACATTCACCCATTCCAGCCAAGCCCTGCCTCCCAGTAACACATAGGTCCACACACATGAGGCTCTTTGGGGGACACTCAAGATCCAACCTATAGCAGTTGCTAGGTTTCCCTGGCTGGACTCAAACATCTGATCCTCCAAGAATGTTGGGATTACAGGCCTGTACCACAAGGCCCAGCAGCCCCAGCGTCTTGCTGCAAGGATTGTGACCCCACGTGGAGAGCTGTGCTCTTCCATTCCCCCTCTCAAGCCCATTATTGAAGCCTCTCGAGCATGTCTGCTGGAGCAACCCAACAAAACTAGGTGTCACCATAGAAATTTTGGGAATATGGCCTTGACGTCTTTTATACCCTTGCTTTGCTGCGCCAAGCGTTAGCCGTCACACCTGATGTCAAGAACAGTTTAAAATCCTCTACTGTAAAAAATCCTCCAATTTCAATAAATAGAAATTTTGACAAAAAATAAGAAATAAAAACCCTTACGATAAAAAGAAAGGGCTAAAACAAACTTTATGCGTAAGTTAAGGTTTACTAATGATCAGTTAAAAAACTGGACAGGATTGTGAATGGGACGGCCCCACTCCCCCATCACTTGTTTGTCTTTCCGGCGAGGTGATGGGCAATGAGCCCCAACGGTAGCCTTGAACCTCTGCCATGAGTCTACTTCCAGGTTGGGGCAGGAAGGGCAGGAGCAGGGAGCTGTGTTTGGCTAATTTCACAAAGCTAAGCCAATGCTTAAAATTCTGCTACATTTATGAAGAGAATAACTGCTTGTTTAGAAAAACAGGTGGATAAATAAAAGTAGAGGAAGAATTTTTCATGAGTCTACATTTTAAAGGCAACCATTTAAAAGACCTCCATGTTTTTTTTCTATTTAAAATTTTGTAAATTTATATGAAAGACGTTTACATTGTTCTCTAATTATCACCTTGAGTGAGAGGCATGTAGGGAGTTATGGGGAGATGGACTGGGGTAGAGGGAAGGAAGCAAGGAACTGGATTCGGGTGACATTTTTTGAGCAGAAATTTAAGGCAGCTGGGCCAGAGCTAAAGCCTGACATAAAGGCCCCCACCCTCTCTCTCCATCTCTGTCACTGAAGTGTACCAGTGACAATCTTGCCTTTGGTTTCTCAGCTGTCAGTAGACTGTTGCAGGGTCATTGAGCAAATGAAGGAATGCATTCTTTTGTTTAATATTTATAGCAACCTTAGAGCTAGGGCCCTCGTTATCCCCATTTCATAGAAGAGAAAACTGAGGCTGTGACCATAGTGGTTTAGTGTGGTAATATATTTTAAAGCATGTGCTATGTATATGTTGAGTCATCACTACCTCAATAGTGACCTGTGCAAATTACAAGGAGTACCTTTTGGGTGGGTGACAGGCACGCACACACAAAAAAGCTCTTTCTCTTTCTGGAGGAGGAACAGGTACCCACTCTTGATTCTGCTCTAGGGTTCGTCACTTTGGGATGAATCCCCGCTTGTCCCCTCAGTGGGACACCTTGGTCAGAGCAGCCCCTCCTGCACATCAGTGCCAATCAGAAGACCTTGGTCACATGCTTCTGGTTTTAGGTTCCAGGGCTCAGAACACAAAAACCTGTCTCTCCTATGCTTCACTTTCTGACAGAAGGGATGGAAATTCATGGTGTGTCTCATTGGCATGGAAGTGTAATAACCTGTATCAGATCCCTTTCAAGAAGGGTTTGGATGGGGGGCCACAGGGAACAGTCCGTGGGGTTCCCTAGTGCTTGAATGCAAGGCGGGGAGAGATACCCAGAGACTCCATCCTACCTCCCAGAGTGGCCCAGTGTGCCCTTGCTTACGGGTTCTCCTTCCTGCGTCTGCACCTTGAGAGTTACTTCAGGGAAAATAACTTTACCCCTCATTATTTTAATGGGGCTAATAAATTATAAATAATCCCACTACTTCTTCTTCATAGCAATTAGAATAAAACAATAAGAATCATTCCAGCTGCTTGATAATTAGGTTCTAATGAGTGAAATAAACTCTTACTATGAGGATTTGGACAATTCATTAGTTGTAAACATAAGCACTTTAAAAAACAACTAATGAAGTCTTTAGTTAAATTATTCAAAACAAAATGAAAAAAAATTTGGATGGGGGATGGGAACACATATGCCAGAAATAGGCCATTTTCTTTGCATCAGAAGGAAAGACTTACGGGAGAAATCTTTAAAAAGAACATTAGCGGATTAGAATGTCCTGAAATCTCACCTTCCCTGATAAGTTCAATTAATTTTGTGGGTATAAAGCTATAATTCCATAGATTTTTCATAGGTCATACCCATCTGAGGATACTTCTCAAATCAAGAACCAGCATATTTACATTATCGTAGAAAGTTCATTCTCTTTCTTTCCCCCCGAGGAAACTGCTGCTCTGCTTCCTGTCTGGAAGGTCATGTAAACAGAATCATACAGTAGAAGGCCTGCTGTATCTGGCTCTTTTCGCCAAGTCCAGAACTGCAGGTGTACATATTGGGTGTGCCTTTTGACGGCTGAAAGCAATTCTATGGTGTGAATATAACAATAAATATCCATCCATTTCCTGGCCAGTAGATATTTGGGATATTTCCATAATTAAGCTGCTGTGAATGGAGCTACTTTGAGCATGCTTATAGCTATTTTTGGATGTCAGAAGTCCTTTCTAGAAATGGATTCCTCATAACCAATTGGAATATGTTGAGTTTCATTAAACGTAGCCTTATAATTTTAAAGCATTTTTGTTTGATCATTTTATAAATCAATCACAAAATTTAGGTTAATTTTTAGAATATTTTGAGTCTCTTGGTTCCTTGTGACTACCTCTTCAAATCTCATTGTAAGGTAAAGTTTATAAATGCTTAGAACGATCTTGATGGCAAAAATTTCCTATATATCTTTATGGGGGACAGGTTTGGGTGTTAGGGAAAAAATGGCGTTCTCCTGAGCGAATGATAATGGAAGGGCTGAAGGGACCCACAGATGGAGCGGGATGAAAGGTCTTGTAGTAACCAGCCACAGTCTGGAGCTGGACCAGAACGAAGAGCCGCCAGTTCGGACTTTCTTGCTGAGCGGCGCCACCTAGTGGCGTCCAGGCTCACTGCCTCTTCTTGGCTGTAAGACGTCAGAGTGAGATAAAAAGGAGATGGTAAAAGACAGGGAGATAAACTCCTTGGAGAGGAAAAGAGGATCTGGGGGAAAGAGAAGGCAGAAGATCAGGAAGGAGAACGGGAAATAGAAGTGGTTACGATGCGCTATGCGTGTGAACCAATCCCCTACGTCTAATGTGACTTTCATGTGTTGTCAACCTATACTAATAAAAAGATTAATTTTGGGAAAAAATAAACACTGGGAAAAAAAGAAAAAAAATCGCAAGGTTAGTTCTTTTAGGATCTTGAGTTTCAGGAAGGGCCCTGAGTGGCTGGAATGAGGCTCACTGATAGGCCGCTGGCTCATTTCCTTGTGCTCCTGTCTCAGGAGGACCTGGGCAGCGAGCAGCAGCTAGGGCCTCGCAGAATTCTCGCTCAGTCTTTGCCTCCCCTTCCCTCCCTGGTCCCTGGACATACCACGGTAGAATCCCTGTTTAAAAGCCCCGTGGCACTCTGGCAGCCTGGGGAAGGGGGTCGTAAGTTTGAGCCTAGTCTGGACAATTTAATAACTCAGCAAGACCCTGTCTCAAAATAAATAAATAAATAAATAAATAAAGGTTGAGCATGTAGTTCAGTGCAAAGGTGCTGGGGTCAGTTCCCAGGTAGTGCTGAGAAAGAGGGGAAAAAAGACGTCCAGGGAAGCCAGGAAGAAGTTAATCCTTGTTAAGAACCTGTTCCTCTTGGAATAGGGTTACCAGATTGGGGTTGGGGGGATTGTTCTATATTTAATCCGTCAGCAGCCTGTGAGGCAGATCTCTTTTGTGAATGGAAGAGTGAGGCTCAGATATTGTAAGTAGTAAAGATACAAAATCATTTTGGAAAGAGCCAGATCAGATCCATCGTTGTCACCAGCTCCTGATTCCTCCATGGGCAACAAGTTTTTTTTTTTTTTTTTTTTAAATTCACGGTTCCCTTCCCTCGCCCAGTTTATTTTCTTCTTCCGTTTTCACATCCTAGCTTACCCTTGTGGGATGCTCATGACCACCCCGCTTCCGGCTTTCAGTGTCACATGGAGCGTGGTTAGGAAAGCACTCCACTTGAGCCTTTTGGATAGCCGCCTAGCTCCCCAGCCATGCCTCCCGTCTCCTCAGTGTGTGTAGATTTTCACCATTTTCTGGGGGAACAGAAGATCTCTGCTTGTGCAAAACGGAAACCCTGTGGGATTGGAGAAGTTTGGGTACTTTACCCCCATTTCCCCTGAATTGACCCTGGCAGAAAAGCAATAGAAATTGAGGTCAGGAGAGTCCTTGAAATCCAGGCTAGTGGGAGGAAAGAGGCGGTGTCTAAAGGACTCACCTAAGCTGGGCATGGTGGCGCATGCTTGCCAGCGCAGCACTCTGGGAGGCTGAGGCAGGAAGAGAGCAAGTTTAAGCCTAACCTGTCTCAAAATTTAAACAAATAATGATGGAATAAAGAAGAGCTAACGATATGGTTCAGCATGGAGGGCATGGGTTCAATCCTTAGGATTGCAAAGTAAATATTCAGTAATACACAAAGGACTAGTCTAGTACAATGTGACATCAGAGTAAGGGTCAGTCACTTCCTGGTGAGCTATCCAGAGGCTTTCCCTACGTCGAGAGGACCTTCAAGTTGTCCAGTGTATAACCCAGTGGGTTGCAGTTGGAAGGATAGCAGAAAGATCTGTCCATACAGATGTGAAACTTGAAGAAAACTTGTCATTTGAACCAAAGGCAGCTTGGTTGAAAGTCCACAAGTGCAATCCTGACTGGCCAGTGTAGAGAGTTAAACTGGGTCATTACCCAAATTTACAAGTGAATTCCTAACCCCAGTACTCAGTGTGTGACCTTATTTGGAGCAAAAGTCTTTATAGAGATAAGTAAGCTAAAGTGAGGTCATTATTGTGGGCCTTAATCCAATATAACAGTGTCCTAAAGAGAGACAGAGATGTAGAACCAGACAAACACCCAAGAGAAATTCCATGGAAAAATGAAGGCAGACATCTACCAGCCAAGGGACGCTGGAGATCAGACAGAGTTTGCCTGCAGACCACCAGAAGCCAGGAGGGGCCTGGGATCTATTGTCCCCCACATCTCTCTGGAGGAACCAATCCTGCCTACATCTGGCCTCTAGAATGTGAGAGAATATATTTCTGTTACTCAATCCATCTAGTTCTCACTGATTGGTTAGGATACTCCATCCAGCCAGGGAAGACCTACTCTCCTGAGCACATGGGTTTGATGAGGGCTAGGACTAGCTGGGGTGCCAAGGACACTGCACTGGTGACCATCCTTCTGTTCTGTGAGAGACTGTGCTCTGCATTTGCTAAACATCACAGTCTCTTTCCTCTGCCATCTGGAGTGTTCCCATGTAGAAAGGACTGTGATAGAATTTTCTTGCCTCCCAAGCCACTCAGGCTAAAGGAAAGCCCGCCTATATTTGCAGTGCCACGACTAAAGAGAAGGAGGCGAGGCACCTGGAGCAACATGCCAGGGGACCCTCACTCCTGGTGCTGGGTCAGCACCTGTGCTCTGCGAGAGTCCTGGCCTCATTCATTAAATCATGCAGCGTAGGTGCCTCTGTCACTCATCTTGCCGGCAAGACTGTGTCTTTGCACGTGGAGCCAAAGAGCAAGAAAGATGTCTGTGCTTTTCTGGAGCCAGTGCCCACAAGGGTTCTAGAAGTCTTTTCTGCACAGTGCCCACTTTCCCTGGGGTTTCCGTGTGCATGAGATGGGAGTCATGATTTTCATTTTGGGTAATTTTCCAATGGATGAGGTTGGAAAGAACTCAGGAAAAATGTATTAGCAAATGTGTTCTGATTTCACGGGCTTAGAGTGATGCAAAGAGGGTGGGAAAAGGGGGCAGCCTCTCCTCGGATGCAATCCCGGGCAGAGCCCAAAGGGCAGTCATCTTCCACATGGCGGGACCCCACACATTTGTTGGCATTGCTAGAATCTCGGTTAAGACACCTCTGTGCCCTACACCCTAGAATTAGTTGCCAGATTTATTGAATAAGTGCTCAGAATGCTCAGTAAAATATGTATTTTAGATAAGTAAAATTTTTTAGTGTAAGTATATCCCAATATATCACGAGGCATACACATGCAAATGCTATTTATTGTGTAGCCTGTATTTTACCTGTTAACTCTCCCTGGGCCTTTTGTAAATCTGTGCCCTGGAATGACCACTGGTTAAGAGAATGTAAGAGATGGAGATTTCCTGCATGCAAACGTTTCAACCCCTTCTCTTGGGAGACAGATGATTCCAGGTTGAAGAAGAAGCTGTTAATCTGGATAGGTTGAATTTCTCTAGTTATTCAGTTCAGTGTGCATATGCATATCTGGAAGAATTTGAGCCTGTTTTCTTTTTAGATGAGAGAGCAGCTATGTTTTTGGCTATGTTGGTGGAACCGGTGCTGAAGAGAAGCCTGTTTGATTGGGAATTTGAATGCGGCCCAGTCTGTAACATAAACCTTTCATTATTGTGAACTATTTCCTTGACATTTCCTCCAAAAGTTGGTGTTAAGGGGCTTACTGTCTTTGAATCTAAATTCATTTTCTTTAAATGTAGTTTGCTCTTGGTGCTGGAAGAATGGCTCATTGGTTAAGTGAAGCACCAACTACCTGAGTTTTATTCCCCAGTGCCACGTAAGCTGGGTGTGGTGGCACATGCCTGTAATCCTAGCACTCCAGAGGCTGAGACAGGATTACGGTGAGTCCAAGGCCAGCCTAGGTTCCATAGTGACTTCAGGACCAGCCTGAAATGCAGAGTGAGACCCTGTCTCAAGATAAATGAATAAATAAATAAATAAATAATCTTAAGGATCATCCAAGGAGTGTGGCCAAGAATCACGTTTTCATGATAGACGTGACTTGAACTGTTGGCCTTGGTAAGTCGTCAGGACAAGGGGACGCTGAGGTCCTTTTCTTGGGGTATTCTTAACTGTCTCGCCAATCCCTTATCCATCTCCGCCTCATACCTGGGTCAGAAACATACTGGGAGTTAGGGGTGGGGAGGAGAAGGGGAGGGTTTTGTACTCTTTAAGGACCTTTGTCATCTTTTCGAGAAGACAAGCATGCGACTAAGAAATTGTGATAAATGATGACTTTGATATGACCGAAGTGGGCATGAGAATGATAGGGATGTGCAGGCGCAGGATTGATTTAGGTGCCGAGGAGGGGGGAGGAGTTGATGTCTTAGGAAATCTGGAAGAATGAGTGGACGTTACTTTGACAGTTGAGGCAAGTATCATGGTCATTGTTTGGCTGACTGAAGGATGGTTGAAGAAGGGATTGAAGGTCACTCCTAGCTGTCTGGCTTTGAGCCTGGCCAGATACTTAAATGTGATCCTTCCACATTGCCACCTTTAGAAGTGAGTGACTAGATGGTGATGCATGTTGGAACATTTTCAACACGCTCATCCTCTGTGAGAATCTCTTGGGAGATTTCACACCCATCAATGAGAAAAAGTCACCTCTCGTTTCTAGTAGCCAAGAAGCAGGAGTCAGGGTGGCCGACTTCACAGGGACGTCCTCACAAGCCCTACAGTATCCAGTACTCACAAGCCCGGATCTGCATCTTTTTCTTGGGAATCGATAGTATCAGAAACAAGAAGCAATCAGGAGCTCGCGAGCTCACTACAGCGAGTACAGAGGAGAGAGGGTGGGTGGTGCGATCCTGCTCCGTATGGAGGGGGCCGCTTCCCTGGAGCTGTGCAGGGAATCTGACGAATCACTGAAACCTGGCAGATTCACTCTGGAAATTGGACTGCGTCATTAGGAGACATGCTGCCAAGAAAGGGGTGATACCGAGTTCCATAGATTGTAATTTTGGGCAAAATGTACTGGATGAGCTACAGATTGTATTTTCCATGCCTTCCTGACTAATGTTTGCAATTACTAATCGCTGGGGACAGCTCTCACTGGAACAGACACCACTAGTATTTTTTTTTAATACAAAATTAGTCATGTAGATTCCCTGGGACTTGATGTTTTATTAAATCATTCTGTCTCTGTCTCTGTTTCCCTCCCTTTCTCCATGTGTGTGTTCAGAGAATAGCTGTGTGCTTTGCGGTCCTGAAAGATTTATAGTTTTTCACGTGCGTTAGACACAGTGGCCCTGCTTCTGCTGAGAATTCAAACCAATGCCTTTTCTGGTCCAAATGACAAAAGGACCGAAAGGACAACTCTTTGATCAGCACGATCAACTATTGGATGATACTTTTGTTCGACACCAGTGCAGCTTGCAGAATGTTTATTTGGCAATAGAGAAAAGGTCACTGTTTTAAGGCAGTTCAGAAACCAAATGTTCCCGTAATATGGCAGATTTCTCACAAAGCACCCCTTGGCTTTGCTGCCTTGGAGTCTGTGCTTTTGACAAGCTAAAGCTCTCTTACATGTGTCAGTGTGCCTGCGTGAGTGCGTGTCTGTGTGTGCGTGCGTGTGCACGGGATGGAGAAGTAGGTGGTTGGCGTCTGTTAATTGTAGAAGCTGAGTTCTGCACACCGAGGAAGTATTTATATCTCAGGTGAATTCTCTAAATAAGGAGAGGGGGTGGCGGGCGGAGAGGCTCGGCGGGCGCTAGGTGTGCCATATGCAAGAGCAGAACAGCGTGTGCAGGGAAACTTGAACCAGGTTTTGTTTTTCACTATCCCATCCTTCCTTGCAAACAGCGTTTGGGCAGCCCTGCCTGAGACAGAAACCTCTTTAATTAGTTCTTGCAGAACGCGTCTCCTTACTGCCACCTGTCGTTCAGGAAAATATTAGGGCTGGGCTGGGGCCCTGGGAGAAGGCAGGAGTGCCGGGAGTGCTTCTGCAGTCAGCTCAGCCATCCTAAAGGGATTCTAGCAGGTACAGTTTGTAGAAGGGATGCCACCAGAGTCGGCCCCCAGCCAGCAGAGGGCTGGAAAATGATATATTTTGTTGATGCAGAGCAAGCTGCCCACTGAGTGGCTAATCATTATTGGCTTAGAATCTTGGAAAACCACACTTCCGATTTCAGTAGAAAGAATGAAAACTATGTTACAGATGCACATCACCTCTTTGAGCAATAGTAAGGAAATCTAATCAAGTCAAAGAATTCCAAGGTCAGGACGGTGTTAGACACCACGAAGGCCTTTGCTATGCGATTAGAGATAGAGGGAAAAGTTGACAGCAGTCTCAGATGCAGGACAAAGTCCTGATCATATCAAGGTAACCTAAGTGCTCCGCTGTGTACATGGTATTGAGTTTGTGCTCCTCTTGGGCACGGTAAACGTGTCTGACTTTGTTCATTAAAGTCTCAGATTGGGCTTATTGGGCTAACATCTGTTGGGATTGGAGTCCTTCTCGTAATGGGAACCATCTGGAAAGAAGAGGGACACAGAGAGGAAAATCGCGATGGACTGAGGGTCTATTGTTTTTAGATACTTGTTTTGGTTAAAATATACATGTATAATATACATGATAATGCACCTATTATATATCATATATATTACATATGCAAAATATCATGAGACAGAAAAAATATGCATACATACCCAGAGTTTATAGATTGAATATATATATATTACATGTAGTATAGTAGAATATATATATATATATATATATATATATATATATATATATATATAGTGTGTTTTATTATAGTGTATACGGTGTGCTGTGTGTACTAGATATAGCATAGTATTATATTGCACAAAATAATAATGTATATATTCTTTCTGTGTTGTGCATTTTTTCATTTGAGAGACTTGAATTTTAAATCTCAACATATAACAAAAGAATGATTGGGGTATGAGAACTGCATTATTTAAAATACCAGTAGTTGTGTGTGTGGGTGTTGGTGGGGGGGTGGTATCTATTTTTCATTCTGGGGATGTTTCTTTTTCTCAGTCTTCTCTCCCCACCCCCTCCTCGTTCTGGGCCCCATTGTCCCCCTCCCTGGCTCTGGTTTCCGTGGCTGTGGCCGGTCCTCATCCCTTGCACACAGATGTCATCCTGCACTCAAAGGCACGGTGCCACAGGGCATATTAGTGTTTCTGTGCTTCAGATCTCTCTTTATGTAATCTGAGAGCTCATTAATAAGTACCATTTTGTGTGATTGAAAAATAAAAAAGAATTCCTGGAATCAAAAAATGAAATCTCAGGAGAATTGAGTTAGGAACAAAGTGCAGTTTTTTTCCTCCTGATATCAATTACCTTTGGGATGAGTGGCAAGATCCCTGCACAGGATAGGCCTCATCAGATTCTCTGCATGGAGTAAAAAACCCACTACAGTCTTTGGATTCATCCCCAGATGCATCTTTACTGTGGCTTCTTAAAATATTCTAATTTATTGCATTTAATACCCTTTGCCATCCTCGCTGGGAAGGTCACCTATTGTGTATATGTACATGTGTTTGTACACTCACCATGCATGTGTGTGCTTAGGGGGTGACTAAGTTTCTGAGTGTGGCCCAGGGAAGTTCTATAAAGAAGCTGGGGCATCCCACCTGTTTTGGAAAGTCCTCTGTAGCAGCCTGTGCATCTACTATCCTAAAGAACTTGTGTTAGAATGCGAAGCTACCCTTAAAAGCTGAACTTCTGCATTCAGGCAAAGAATGCCATGTGATAATATTAGGATGAGCATGAACCAGATGTAGAGGTGGCAATGAACATGACAACCTCATTAGATGTTTCCTTCCTCACATCGCAGTTGGCTTCTTTTCAGTCTTGCAGAGTAGCAGAGATCAGCCCTTTGCTACTTCCAGGTGTGATTTCACAGATTGACCTTGTCATAAGCATAAAGACAAAGTGCAAATCCCTGTGGGAAAGGCTAGAAGAGTGAAAATGTGGATTTGAGAAGAGATCTTACGATTTTTTGTAGCTTTGGTATGTTTGGTCATGTTTTCCCAGCCTCCCCTTTTCTTTTTATCTGACAGACATATGTGTTGGAATATTTCCTTTCTCAGGTACATATCTCATCTTTGTAGACTCAGGACTATGTATGTGCTTGGGGTGTGGTCATTATTCTCTAATGAAATAATTGTTGAATTATTTTGATACTTTTTGAAGCTTCAGATGATGATCTGAGATTCTGTACTGTGATACTGGCTTGAGGAAGTAAAGGTCTGGGTCTGGAGGAGTTGTAGTTTCTGATGGTCTGGGGACAGCCCCTCGCCATCTTGGAATGGCTTCCCAGGCTTGGTTGCTGAAGAGTCAGGAAGGGACCCGTCTGGGTCCATAGCTGCCACATATGCAGGGACAGCTTTGAGAGCATGGGGCTCAGAACCTAGATTATGGCAGTGGGATCACTGTGGTCATGGCGACAGCTGAGGGGGGCTGTGGATCAGTTAGATTTTAGATGTTTAATGAGAGGCTAGCCTTTAAGAAGAAAAACCCCATTCCCGAATAACACTAAACATTTGTATTCCTTGTGAAGAAATCATTTTTATAGAGTTCCTTCTTTCCAGAGTAATTTCAGGTTATGAAGATGTATTATCAGAATGCACATATTAATATAGGAAAGATATTTTAAAAAATACTTGAATGCACTTTTTAGAAGAGCAATACTAAGTGATAATGTCACTTAAAACTTCTAACCAAATTATTGATTTCCAGATGTAGCTTTTCTTTAACACTATGAATGTTGCTATCACATGTAAGATCTTGAATTTTAAAAAGTTATATAATGAAAAAGTTAAATCTGTGACAGCATATTTAAAAGACAGTAACTACTTACTAAAATCATGTATACAGTTCAGAAGTACGTGACAAAAATGCTGGAAATTTTTGTTGGTAAATTAAAGTTACTTGAATTTGGAGCCCTAATTTTATATGGCTCTTGGCGAAGTACAGAATTCTGGGGAAGATTCACATTTCTCTTTTTAAGTACGTGGTGACTATTAATATTTTAATCATGCTTATTTCAAATTTGCACAACACAAATTAAATGTAAAATGTAAATCCGTAGTATTTAGGAAAATGAAAGTGTGTAAATAGAAGTCTAGGTTTTAATTCAGGGAGTAGTTGAGATGGTTTCAGCTTAGCTTCTTTAAATTTTTTTTCACGCTCAAATACACATAAGAAAAATTAATATCTAACCATTCTAAGTGTACATTGAGTGGCACATTTGTATTACAAAAACATCCCATCCCTCTGTAGAACTCTTTTTATCTTGGAAAACTAAAACTCTGTACCTATTAATCACTAACTCCCTATTCGATTCTCCTCTCCTGGCAACCACCATTCTACTTTCTATCTCTGTGCGTTAGCTTTCTTTATATGTCACCTGTTTGGGGAGTCCTGCCTAGGATTTGCCTTGTGGGTTTGGCATGTTTCACTTACTATAAAATCCCTAAGTTTTATCTGTGTTGAAACATGTGTCAGAATTTCCTTCCTTTGTGATACCAAATATTATTCCATAGTACGTGTATGTCACAATGCTCTTATCCACAACTCACCTTCTGAGGGCCACTTGGGTTGAAACTATCTTTTGACTATCAGGAATGATGGTGCCAGGAACGTGAGCAAACAACTGTCTGGTCAAATCTCTGCCTTCAGTCCTTTGGGCCGTGTGTCCTGATTTGCACCTCTGTGCCTCTGTATTTTATACAGAAGCACACATACTTTTGTTTGGGGTGTTCACTTTGGAATATCCTTCTTTCCATTTACTGCCACTAGCACCATAACCAAGGTGCTATTTGTGCCTCAAAGAATTAATGGATTTAATATCTGCTGTTGGGATGCCTTCCTGGGAATTCTCAGCAACAAGCAGGCTTCCGAATCTTTGTTTCTTGGACACCTGACTTATGTAGGATGGGCCTGCTTACAAGGGGAAATGAGTGGGGTCTGATGAGCAATGGTTGCCTATAGAGGGCGCTGCTGATCACCTTCAGCAAAGATCAGGCCATCTGGCAGGTGCCAGCAGGGCACATGCTGGTTGCCAGTAGCCCCTGTCTTGGAGACACTCCTGGTCTTCTTGTGAAGACAGTGTGTCTGTGTCTGCATAGACACATTGCACAATATCCCATTTGGTTTGATGAACATTATCTTCACGTACTCAGTTCTAGTCTGTCATGCTGTAAGCTCGTTACCAAATTATCAAATTTGACCAAAGTGAATTCACTGCATATTTATGCCTTGGACTATAGAATATAAGTCCTCAAGATGTGAACAACTGGCACCATCACAAACGTGCTGAATTAAACCCAAGTTAGCAAATACTTCTCATCTTGGTGATAGAGTCATTCATGACTCAGAATAGGTGCTGCACATGCTTTTGAATCAATGCATCGGTGTTTTGGAATCCTTTAGCACGACTTGCTGTCGTTTTACTGCTTTTCTACATAAGTGACATTTTCTGGCATGTGACAGTGGGATACAACTGCAAGCTCATTGAACGTAGGCTTCTGGTTAGCTCAGGGTTTCACTGCTGTGCTCCTATTGGCCTTTCCTTGGAGGAGCATATCGAGGTGGGGAGGGGGTTGGATCAACTCAGGCTCTGCACTCATTGAAAGGGCAGTTTCTGCTGACAGTGCTAGGTTTTTGGGCCAGGTTCTACTCTTTCTTTCAACATTTGATGTTATATAGCTGAAGTGGCTTTCCAGCAGATCCACAAACAGGCCCAATGGCAGTTGTCCAGCGTGTGTCACATGGCCGCAGAACTCATCCATAGCTATTTTGCTGCTAGCTGATGCAGTGACCTTAGAATTCATCTCTTCTATCTCTGCCATGTTTAATGTTTGTTGCAGTCAAGATCAAGTGCAAATTAATAAAACTATGAAACACTCCACAGGTATGAGTAGACCCATCAGTTTTTCAACCTAAACGGTAAAAATCGATTAAATCCTGAGAAGTTAGGTTTTCCATTCTCCTCTCTTCCCACCAGAACAATTGGACCTTGTGTTATATAGAATTACTTTCATTAACTCATATCAAAATGAAAGATACATTCTCATGGTTGATACGACGAGACAAAGGCATTTGATTCAGCTTTGTTTTCAGTTTAAAAGAAATGGGTTGGCTTCCTTGCCCGGTGCGTTTGGTGGCAGGAGGGCAGGAACCAGGGACCCTCCTTTATTTATTATTTATTTATGTTTTTGGCTATGTGAACCATGAGCAAATCGCTAGGGATCGCTGCACGTGGCGACGAGAGCAGCAGCGGTCACGTTTGGGGCATGGCGCTTAGCTGTACGTGTGACCTCTTTTCATTTTTAAAGAATTCAGAGGTAGATGCTGTCATGGTTATTTCTGTTTCGTAGATGAGGAGGCAAAGGCCCAGGGAGGCTCTTTCACTTATGTCCGGTTCCATTATGTGCACACCTGTGAATCGATGGAATCTAGATTGGAACCCAGGCTGCTGGCTTCTAGACTCTGTGTCCTTAGCCACATTGTACGGCAACTGCTGGCAGTCACCCCTTCCCTTGTGCTGGATCCTCCCAACCCTAATTTCAGAGAGGTGTCATTGCCGTCTCCACTTCCCACCTGAGGGCACTGATGCATAGTGACGTTAATAACCTGACCCCGACCCCACAGGACATCTAGCTCCACAGGAACAGCTCAGGCACAATGCAGTATCTTCCTGGGAAGCAATAGAAAAGAGGGTGTCTGAAATTCTAGGCATGGGGATACCTTTTGCTTTGAGGAATGTGTACATTCTCTCCACCGTCACAGAAATGCAAGCCCCCAATGGCTCTGTTGAGCCACAGCAAAGAAGGTCCCCCGGTGGGGGAAAGGAAGCTTGAAACTTCAATGCTTTTACTTAATGAGGCCCTTTCATGGTTCTGGGATGAGCCTTCCAGCTATCCTGTATTATTTTATTTTATTTTTTATAAAATGTGAGAGAGTATTTTGTGTTCTTTTTATTAAGGAGCTTTCTGCACCCAGTTGTATAAACTATATAAATTCTCCAAATCTGAACGCTTTAGGTGTAGACAGGCAGCTTTGGCACCACCCAAGAACTTGTTGGAGATGTGGAGTCTCGGTGTCGCCCCAAACCTACTTGGAACCAAAGCTTTGGGTAAGGTGCCAGCACTGGGAAGTTATGCAGCTCCAGGAAGAGCTGCAACAAACCTGAGCACCGTCCTCTCTCATGCAAGACCCTTCCAAACGTACAGCTACTCTTTTAATTGTAGCTTCTGAAATCTCTTTTTTTGGAAGGGCACTTTCGAATTCCCCAGACCTCAGGACCTCCAACAGGGTCAACCATGGTCATACCTTTTTTTTAAATTTTAGTTTTTCCTTTTTTCCCCATTTTATTGATATGTATATGTGCAAAATTTAAGGTTTACAATGGAGTTGAGCATTTTGTGCACATATGTATCTTGTCAAGGTGACAAGAGCTTTCCAGCTCTTTCTGTCCCTCCCCCTGACCTCCCCTCCCTCCCTCCCCACCCTACCCCCTGTTTAACTTCGTTTTTCATTTTAAGTTCCATTAGAGTTGTGATCTGGGGCTCTCATATCAGAGAGACCATTCGATGTTTCCCCTTCTGCTTCTTACTTACTTAACTAAGCATGATGTTCTCAAGTTTCTTCCATTTACCTGCAAAAGCCTCCACGCTGTTGGACTTTATAGATGCATAGTATTCCATTGTGTATAAATACCGCAATTTTTGCATCTGTTGATGGGTATTTTGGTGTCTTCCATATTTTAGCTACTGTTAGTTGTACTGCTATGGACATGGGTATACGTATATCTCTGTTGTGTGTTGTTTTGGCCTCCTTTGGATATATTCCCAGGAGGGGTGTCGCTGGATCGAAGGGGATATTTATTTCTAGTCTTTTGAGAGATCTCCATACTGCTTTCCAGAGTGGTTGTACGAATTTACATTCCCAACAGCAGTGCAGGAGAGTTCCTTTTCCCCCACAGCCTCGCCAGCACTGATTGCTATTTGACTTGTTGATATAAGCCATTCTCTCTGGAGTGAGGTGGTATCTTAGCATTGTTTTGATTTGCATTTCTGTTATGGCTAGAGATGTTGAACATCTTTTCATGTATCTATTGGCCTTTTAAACTTCTTCGTGAGTGAACTGCGTCTTCATTTCATATACCCCCTTTTCAATAGAATCCTTTATTTTGGTAGGCTTAGTTTTCTTCAGCTCCCTGTATATTCTAGTTATGAGTTTCTTATCTGAGATTTTGGTGGTGAATATTTTTTTTTCCCAGCCTGTTAGTCCTCTTTTTACACTGTTGATAGTTTCCTTTGCTGTGCAGAAACTTTTTAATTTGACAAGATCCCATTTGTTAATCATGGGGATTATTTCTTTTGTTCTTGGTGTCTTTGCCTACCCCTATGTCTTTTAGAAATTTGCCTAATTTGTCTTCTAGAAGGTTTAGTTGTGAAAAAAAATTGATACTGGCACAAAAATAGACAGATAGACCAGTGGAACAGAATTGAAGATGCAGAGATATACCCAAACATCCTCGATTACTTAATCTTCAACAAAGGGGCCAAATGCATACAATGGAAAAAGGACAGCCTGTTCAACAAATGGTGCTGGGAAAACTGGACATCCACATGCAGAAGAATGAATCTAGCCACACATCTCTCACCATGCACCAAAATCAAATCAAAGTGGATCAAAGACCTAGACGTTAAAAATGGTCATACCTTGTAATTGTTTTTCTTGTCCTAACATGAAAGCAGAGCTCATTTTTGTCGAGACAACTTTGTGTCACACCGATTTTATCATTTGGCTAAAATGTTTGAGGTTAATGTGAAACAATAGGAAAATGTAGGTTACCCAGAACTAGAGATTTGTATACAAGCCAGGAATCTTGCCCCACATCCAATCCACCTGTTCTGAAGTGACACATGATGTACATTGCTCTGGGCTGACAGGCAGGCTACGGCCTGATACCTTTTCAGTTTGGAATGAGACCACAGCCAGGGATCTGAAAGCTGTTGCTGAAAACCAGACTACAAGTGCAGCCATCACCTACTGCCACCAAGATGTCCAAGGTTCCTGGGCTCTGTCAGCTCTGTCCAGGTGAGGCTCCTCTAAGACATTGCTGAAGTTACTACTCCATCACGAACCCACAAAGAGTAGAAGTAGGCTAGGCACAATTGAAAAATGACGTTGCCACCATATCTGTGAGGTCCCGCCTTATGTATTGTAGAAGAGGAAACTGAAGGCCAGGAAGAAAACTGGGAGTTTAGGAACCTAAGAGGTGTTAATGGGAAAGTGACCTGGCTTGAGTATTAAGTATGCCTCAAAAACTCACGGAGTGAAGGTTTGGTCCTCAGCTTATGGTGCTATGAGGAGGTGATGGAACCGTTAGAAATGGAGCCTAGGGAAATAGGCGTTAGGTCATTGGTAGGTGTGCCCTTAAAAATGTGTTGGAATTTGACCCTTCCTGTCACTTTCTTTTTGCTTTCCAGCTGCCATGAGAGAGCAGCTTGGTTCTGCTGTGCATTTCCGACCATGATGTACTGCCTTGTCCCAGACCAAAAGACAAGAAACCAAGTGACTCCATGGACTAAAATCTGAAACTTTAAACCAAAACAAATCTCTCCTACTTATAAATTGATTTGCTCAGGCATTTTGTTAAAACAGTCGAAAGCTGACTAACACAAGCAGAAATAACTCACAGCACCTGCTAATCCTCTTGGGGTTCCCACTCTGTTCTGTTGCTCTTTAGTCATTCTCAACACTAAACGTTTTATAGTTTTCTTGGGAATCTAGTGGTTTGTGTTGTGTACTAAGATTTACATATAAGAAGTTTCAATGTAATGTTTTCTTATCTGAGTGGAAAATGAGAAACACCATGACCATCTCAAATTAGCAGAATACTGCCTTATTGTAGAAACTCTTAACATGTACACCTGTACAAATGATATTTTCACTAAAATGATGATAAGGAGAATTACTGTCTTAGTTACTTCTTTGTTGCTGTGACGTGACATCCAACAACCACAAATTTAGGGAAGGAAAGGTTTATTTTAGTTCTCTGTTTCAGAAGGCCACAGTCCATTCAGGGGTGACTGGCAGCAGTGGAAGTACATGGCAGAGGCAGAGGTGGAGGCAGCTCCTCACAACATCACAAACAGGAAGGCAAGTTGAGACTAGTCACTCCAAGGAAGGCAGGAAGTAACTTATATGTCCTTTCAGGTCTCATCCCAGTGATCAGCCCCTCCTGCATCCAGGTGTGGAAGGTGTGGTAAACCCACACAACATGCCTGTAATCCAATTTACATGCCTGTAATCCAATTTACACGCCTGTAATCCAATTTACATGCCCGTAATCCAATTTACATGTCTGTAATCCACCCCTCCAGACTAGGCCCCAATCTCCCAACAACACAAGGTTTTATAGACAATCTATAATATTCAAACACACGAGACTTTTGGGGGACATTCCAGACCTAAACCACAATATTCCACGCTTGGCCCCCAAAAGAGACCCCCTGCAAAACACATGTTCTTCTCCCTCTGCAAAATGCATTTAGGCCTTCTCCACGAGTTACCAAAGTCTTAACAGTTTCAGCACTATTAAACCCCAAGTCCACAGTCTATGAGAGGCAT
This sequence comes from Ctenodactylus gundi, assembly GCA_004027205.1. Classification (NCBI taxonomy): domain Eukaryota; kingdom Metazoa; phylum Chordata; class Mammalia; order Rodentia; family Ctenodactylidae; genus Ctenodactylus; species Ctenodactylus gundi. The sequence goes on from PVKB01000173.1 coordinate 239,766, forward strand.
AGCAAATATTTAAATGGGATTCTAGACAGTTGGCACTGATTATTTTATTCATATTCTCTTGGGTCTTAAATGTAATCCTGCCAGTTTTACCTTGAAAATGATGCCCAGAATCTATCTGCTTGTTATCTTCATTAAAATTGCTACATCCAAAATATCATTGTCTCTTGTTTGCACTATGTAGTATTCTCCTGAGTGGTCCTCCTCCTCCTTCTACTCTGGTTATATTAGTTCGGATCCTTTCAAAAGGCAGAATTTACAGAAATTATAACAAAAAGGATCTATTTGGAAGGCTTACAAATCTGAGGATGGAGATAATCCAAGATGGCAGCCTGCACATGCAAGGGCTGGAGTGTCCTATGGCTGCTCAGCTGTGAGGTAGAACTTCCGCCTGGAACTGCAAGACAGCCAGTGAGAGTCTGCTGTGGGCTGGACCTTGGTTGATTGAAGAACAATGGCGAAGACTGGATCATGAAGATGGGTGACTGAAGGTCAGCAACAGTCAGACAGGCACAAGTTGAGATGCGTGAATCTGTGCTGAAGATCTGTGGCACGTAGCAACTCAGCATCTGCAGACAATTGCGAAGGGAGCGAGAGTGTTCCTAGAGGAAGAAACTATCACAATCTTTCTTCTTCCTTCCTTTTATACAGTTCGAGTTCCCAGTTGGCCCTCCCGCATCTGGGTGGGTGCTCTTCCATCACTGACTGACCCACAAATCACTCACACTCTAAACTAGGCTGGTTCTCAATTCCCAATCTAGGCGTGGTTCCCCAACCCTAAACCAGGTGTGGTTCCTGATTGCCTCAAGTTGATATAATCTCTCCAACTCTCACAATTACCAAAGTGAAAATGGTCATGACTGTTGACTTATAACAGTTTACAATTACTATGCCCAGTACATGGTTTTGTAAATTTGTGCATAGAAAGAACAGTGAAAATGTTCATTCCAAAGTGTTAGCAAGGTCATCTTTTAAACATAGTGGTGTATCTGGTGACTGTGACTGTCCCTTTGTGTGTGTTTATTTCTTTCTTTAAAATGACATGCGAGTTGAAAAGGGAGAGGGGAAGGATTTGTAATTTTGCCACAATATGTATATGCACAAAATACTCAAGATCAGTATAAGCTTTATGTATTGCATATATACATATCAATAAATGGAAAAAAGTAAAATGACATGCGTCAGATATATTTAAACATTGTAATCACAGAAAGAAATTCCATGCATCACGGCAATTCTCTTGGTCCAGCCTCCCAATTACTGGGGTTTCAATGTACCACTATGCCCAGATATTATGTGGTGCTGCGGATCAAACCCTGGGCCTTGTGCTTTCAAGGGAAGTGCTCTAATCACTGAGGAGTGCCTCTAAACTCAAAATCACGGATTTTCTTAGCAGTTATAAGTCATACTGATGTTCCCAAACTATCTTTGGACATTGTTCTTTTAGTATTAAGTACAATAAATAGCTTTTGGTATTAAATACAATAAATAGCTTGTAGGAAAAAAATAATGAAAGATTGATTGCTGGCAAATTGTAGATGTCAAATCAGCCAAGGGTTTGATCTTGAACAGGGACCCATTGGCCTTGTTGGGACAGCCAGGTGAGTGTTTTTATGTTCTAAAAAAAGGTCATTCACAGTTGATTGGATCTATCAAGTTTGTTGTTAATAAAGGTAACTTCGTTAATAAAGGTAACTTCATATTTTAAGGAGATTTCAACTGAGAATACCTAGGGCTAAATTTTAAAAATTGCAAGAAAAGAAGAATGACAATGATTTAGAAAAATGTGTTGAAATCACTCAAGAGGGTCAGAGCTAGTGTGAATATAAATTAGAGAGATTCTTCGGGTTTTCAGAAAACATCAGAGATAAACTGATATAAATAGAACAGAAAAGTGTAATTCCTGTACTAATAGTTATTAACATCTACATGTAGGAGAGGGTGGGATTATGGGGAGATAAATCACAAATCAGCTTGCTTATCAAGTCAGGTCATTTAGAATCGAGTTGTGTCATTGGTCCAGATGGTTTGTGTATGGTAGGATCACAGTTCATGTGTGACAAGTACGCCAATTCTGTACAATGATCTGAGATAAAGCGGGATTATACAAAGACACAAAGCCTTTCTTATATTTGTATTCACTAATAAAATTTGCTGAATAATTAATTCATATGTATATGAGTATATATATATATGAGAATTAATTTAGGATGGCTTACTAAGCCTGAAGAGGGAGTCCAGCCTGCACATTGGAGAAAAGCCTGCACGTGTGAGATCTGGAGTATCCAGTAGCTGCTCAGAGGCGAGTCAAAAGGACACCAGTCTGAGACTCCGGCACAGCCCGTGCTTGTCCAAAGGCAACAGTGAAGATCTGACAACTGGAGCGAATCTGCGATGGAGATTAGTGATACAAAAACAGAAGCGAGTCCGTGACTGGAGGCAAGGATGAAGGCGGAAGCTCTCTCTCGCTCAAAAAGAAGCTGTAGCCATCTTCCTCCTTTCCTTTTTATTTAGTTCAAGCTGCCAATCCATCGGTCGGGCCAGCCATACCCAGAGGGGTCTTCTCTCTGATTTGCTGGCCCATATGTCAGTCACACACATCTAAAGCTCTGCCCTATGGATTAGCCGGGTGTTTCCTAATCTCTTGAAGCCGATACACTGCTCTTAATGGTAACGAGCAGGTTAGCTATTGTGTAAATTGGTGATGATTGGGTGGTTGAACAACACTGTTAAGTGAAGAAAACTCATCCAGTTGGAGATTGTCTAGTGAGTAAGTGGAGCTCCTGGCCAGCTGAGAGCGGAGTGGGAAAGTACCCAGAGAAGAGCAGCGTAGTGGTGGGCGAGGGAGAGTTTATGGAAGTCGTGAGATTAGCAGAGAAGAATTCAAGCAGTCACTTTTTTTTTCCAGCCCCGCTCCCATCATTTTTTTCTAACAATCAGTGATAAAACTCTTAGGTGTCTCAGTTCCAAAAAGGCAATCATTATATCTGTTGTATCTCCCACTTCAATTTTTTTTTTTTTTATTTTTCAATGTAGTCCAATCAGATCTTTCTCTGTAGCACTGAAAGAAGAACAAAGGACCATTTGGGTAATGAAAACTAGATGCAAGTGACTGGGAGACAGCACGTGGTAGAATATCGCTCTGTATAACGCTAAGGGCAAAGCTGTATGTATTGATTTTCCAGTAGAATTAGGTAGGTGACATCATCTTTCAAAGTTGGCTCAAAAATGAACTTGTCTTTTCAAAGGCCTAATTAAGATTCTCTGTCAGAAATTGTAGAAAGAACTACGTAGTATCATTAGGGATATTAAAAACATTGGCCCCTTTTGTGTTTAATAGGATGTCATTATTCAAAGAAGTTGCTTTTTTAAAATATTGAGGGTAGAAAATAAAAAAAGAAGCTCTTCTCATTAGACTCTATCTTAGTGACCCTCTTGGTCTTGTGTCTGTAACATATTTGGAGTAAAATTCATAGGTTGATACGAAGTCTGAGACAAGAGGTCATCTCATGTGGAAATCTGGGTTCACTTCTGTTGCGTTGTGATTAATGGACTTGATCTGTTATATGAATGATAAATAAATCACTGTATAATTTATTTAGTTTTCAATCTGGAATAGTTAGGGGAAAAAGAATATTTTAAAAATTTGCACTGAACTGTTGCACCACTTTTTTTTTCTGTTCTCCCCAAATGAAAGAAAACTGGACACCCAGTGGTCCCTGGCAACATATGGATGCAATATGCAACTGACAACGCTTGATGACAGAAAGCAGAGTTGTAATCTATTCCAAATGGACCATCATCTGGATATTTGAAATGCCATGCCATAAACAGTGTTCCCTTGTCTTGTAGGATGTTACGTAGGGTTGAATGCAGATGAAAGCCTAAATTTATATCATGCACCAAAGCATAAAATGAACGTTAACCTTCTAAATGTGCCTTTCCTTCATTGTCAGATGCTGTTAACTGCCTGTCTTCTAATAGCGGTGCAACTAACATCTTTAGTGCTCTGGCCATTCGATGACCCTCACTATCTCTCCCTTTCTTTTTCTCTTTCTCTCTCTCTTCTCTGTCTCTGTCTCTCTTTCTCCCTTGTAAAGATGATGAGAAACTTAGAACTTTAAGGAAGTTAAGGAATCCTTCAGTTTACCCTCCCCCATTTTATAAATAAATATAGTAAAGAATGGATAAGGAATCAGTACTATCATAGCAGCCTGGTGAATGGCGGATGAACCAGAAAACAAGTCTAATGACTTCTAAAACAGGGTAATTCACGTGCCACTGGGTTGACTTTCAGCAAATGGTATTCTTGACTTTTATGGAGTTGAGTCTGTCCCTAAGCAGAACTGATCTCAATAGCACAGTCTTTGTGATAGGAATATGTATAGAGATTAGCACCTTAATTGCATAGATTTTATTCATTCAAATTTCATTCATTCATTCAGAATACATTTATTTCTTTTAATTTGTAGTTGGAGATATATATATATATATATATATATATATATATATATATATATATGTATGTGTATATATATATATATGTATATATATACTTAGCATAAAGACCATCAACGTATAAAAATACACAGTGGGAAAAAATCCTTTTCTTCACTGCATCGCACTTCTTGAGGATGTCTATGAGATCGTACTGTATACTCTCCCAGACGTTTTCAGTATAGGAATAAATAGATTTTAGTGTATGATGTAATATATGTGTGCACCTGATAAAAATAGGTGCATTTCACACTTATTTTTCTGAAACATTCTCTTTTTTGTGATACTAGGGATCAAACCAAGGTCATTTGTAGTGAACTATGTCCTAAGTCCATTTTTCAAAACTTTTCAGTTTTGAGACAAGGCGTCCTTAAGCTGCTGAGCTGCCCAGGCTGGGTTTGAACTTGCAATTCTCCTGCCTCAGCCTCCTAGAGTGCTGGAATTTCAGGCCTGTGTCACCAAGCCCAGCTTTGAAACATTTTTTCTAATTTGTCCCCTTAATTATATCATAGGTATTTTTCTCTACCTTGTTTGTCTCTTTACTTTTGTTAACAGTACATGCATGCATATATTACATATATACATACACATATATATTGCATGTATTATATATATCTATATGGTAAGGTATAGCTTGCAGGGTATGAATATTTACTTCATTATCCCTCACCTGTTGGGTGTTAACGAACCTCCCAATTTTCACTGCTAGTAGCAACATAACATAAATATCTACTTTTAAATTTGTACCAACACATCTATAGGATACATTTCTAGAGAAAAGGAATTACTGGGTCATTCAGCTTATGTTTATTCAGTACCGTGTTCAGAATTCTTGGAAGGCTACCCGTTAACAGAAGATAACCCTACAGTTAAAGAAATGATTGCTGCTCTCTTGAAATCTGCGGTTTAGCTAGAAGAAATACGTAATACTAATGGATATGAAGTTGAAAGTCGTGAGTGCTGTGTGGAAAACACAGAGGAGTTGCCAGGAGAAGATGAAAACACCTTGATTTTTTGACTCAGCCTGTGCGAAGTGATAATTACTTAGAGATGGAGCTCGCAGTGGGAACGCGCTGAAAATGTCTAAATCAAGTTACTTGCCAAGGTCAGTAGAGATGAGTGGAAACATATGGGAACGGGGAAGGTGACTTGTTTATTGAAGGAAGTGCAGAAGTGTCCAGAAAGCATAATTGGCTTTTCAGTTTTAGGAAGTATTTATATTTGTGAAGGAGAGAGCTGTTACTGTTGACTAGGAAATGCAGGACTGAAGGAATTCTTGTTTCGAAGATCTTATCAGTTGTTGATTTAAGCAAGGTATTTATTTGGGGTCAAGTCTAATTTGCTTTTAGTTTTCATCTTCATATATGTGTGGGTTCAGCTACACAGTGCCTTGTTGGGAATCTGGACCAATTTGATAAGACATTTATTTGGCTTTAGTGTAGCAGAGGTTAAGAGGGGACTCTCTCATATACATTCCCTTCTTTATTTTCAATTTGAATCCCAGCCTGTGTGATAGCATACTAAAAATCCAACATTAGCTATACTTTTATAATTTTATAATTTTCTGTAACCTCACACTGATGTTAACTTTCGGTAACCAGGTTGTGAATGATGTAAGGCCGACTGCCGATATACTAAAGTGCCTCCGTTTTGTGGTGATTATGCTATTCAGGTTATGTGTTTGCTGTGTGAGTTGGAGTTTACTGTGCAAGTTAAAATTTACTTTATAAGTCTGTGTGCTGTGAGCTCCTCTTGTGAGCACCCCCCTTCCCCCTCCTGAGGACGCCTTTGGAGTCTTATGCTAAGGGCAGAGGCTTAACCCCCTTCCACCTCCCTTGACTCCATGGCAACTTGCCAAGAGTCACATATTTCGCGAGAGTCACGCATTTCGCGAGAGTCACATAATTTCACATCAGGAACAGCTTGCCGAAAGTCAAATGTAGCCTGCCAAAGAAATAACTAAATGTCAGGTTGTAATTGGTTGCTTTGTAATAACAGGACAGCCAGCCAAAAAACGATGGCTGGGTGTCGGATTATGATTGGTCACTATGTATGATGTATGTGATGATGTAAAATCCTCTATATAAACTTTGTGTAAAACTTGCTTGGGGTTGGTCTCACCCAAAGTCCAGGGACAGTCTGACCACTGGTTGTAATAACATCTAGGCCGAAAATAAATAAACCTCACCTTGCCCCAGTTGACATTTGGTGATCTCTTAATTCCAACCTATAACACCTGAATTTTCCCAGGGAACTTTTTCAACCTTCAGCAGCCTTGATTGGACCAGATGCCACAATATAATTAATATACTTGTTTCTGGGTTTTAAAAGTTTACCTAAGCATGAAAATGTTTGTTGTAAGATGTCCTTTTTTTTTTTTTTTTTTTTTTTTTTTTTTTTTTTTTTTTTTTTTTTTTTTTTTTTTTTTTCTTTTTTTGAGCCAAGGTCTTGCTCTATAGTCCAGGCTGGTCCTGAACTCACTAGGTAGCCCAAGCTAGCCTAGAACTCACAACAATCCTCCTGCTTTAGCCTCCCAAGTGCTGGGATTTTAGGCATGTGATACTGTCTGTCTTATGTGGTGCTGGGGGATCAAACTCAGGACCTTGAACATGTCAGGCAAGTGCTTTAACCACTAAGCTACACCTCTAGTGCTCCAAGATTTTTGCTGATGAGAAATGTAATGGGAAAAAAAGTACATCAGATCTTCTCTTTGAGGATGGTATTTAGCAAAAAAAATTTTCTCAGTAATATTTCAGAATCTCCCCTTTCCTCCTTTGGTTTTAAGATGTGGAAGTTACTTTACTTAAGAAGTCCTACAAGCTCAGTTAGTTGGAAGTACCCACCAGACCACAAGTGTTCAGGGAAACATTTACCTTGGGACAAAATAAATGTCAGTTTGTACAGAAACAAATTGGGTAAAACTTAAAACATTTTCTGTATTTGAAGTTGCACTCTGCATGTGTGCGGTGTGTGTGTGTGTGTGTGTGTGTGTGTGTGTGTGTGTGTGTGACAGAGATGTGTGTGGATGCAGCGCCGCGCTTTTACATTTACCTATATCCCTGGCTCCTTTTTAGTTTGATTTTAACAAAGGGTCGTTAAGTCCTAAATTGCCCAGAGTGTTCTCACATTTGGAAACCTTTTGCCTCAGCCTCCCAGAGTACTGAGATCACAGGCCTGTACCATCCATTCTCGGCATTTGAAGCATTTTTCAGCTCCTTGAAATGAGGGCAACAGTACAAACCTTGGTACAGCTATTCCAAGCCTGTCCTGATTCCTGTACGGGAGGTAAATCCAAAGACAGAGCAAAAAGATTTGCATTCTTAGGCTACAAAGCAGCCAGTAGTGTTTAAATGTTCCCTTTGATGTGTAGTGTCTTCATCAGGCCTACAGGTAGACTCCCAGGGAGCCTGTCAGACCAAGTTTTCACTGGGCTCCTCCAGGCCACACGGCCAGCAGCAACCCACTAGGGGCCAAGCCACTTGCTCTCAGCTAGGGCTGTAATGTGTGGCCCCAGAGCACGCTGGGAACCAGTGGCAAAACTCAAACAACTAACAGCTTTGTCGTTCAAAGGCGTCAGGACTGCAAACAAAGGAATGTTTATAAAAGATCCACACCCCTCCTCCTCTGTGTTAACTCAGCCTCAGCAGCTTAAACACAGGCTAGTGATTTTTAAGGCGCTGTATTTTGATGGCGACGCATACCTCTGTCTGTGGAGAAACACTTTCAAATAGAGCAGGTAACTTGCTTATTGAAATATGTAAATAAAAAATTGACCCAGCTTGCCTTCAACTAGCTTCAAATATTAAATGATAGTGATACAAACCTTATAGCTTTTCTCTTTGTGATTTTTCCAAATTTTTTATTTTATTTTATTTTATTTGTTGTGGCACTGGCTATCGAGCCCAGAACTTTTACATTGAGTTACGATTCCAGTCCATTTTTAGGTTTGATTTTGAGACAGGACCTCAATACGCTGCTAAATTACCCAGGCTGGGCTCGACCTTGTGATCCTCTCCTCTCAGCCTCCCAGAGTGCTGGGATTATGGGTCTGTGCTATTGGGCCCAGCTATGCTTTTTATTATTAAAAATAGTAACTAAAACTAGTTAGTGTGTTCATGGGTTAGGACATTCGGGTCATCCAGTGACCCTTTGCCCCTCATCAGATTTTAAATCATGCACGAAAGATATTGATGACCTTCCTATGCCTCGGTTTCGATGGGTATAAAATGAGCACCAAAATAAAATCTCTCATGTTAATGACACAATGAATGTACTTAGTGCAATACTCAGACATTGGAAATTACAACTAACAGTAGCAATTGGAGTATATCTTAAGTATCAATTATATTAAAATATTGCTTATTATTATGTTCCAGAGTGATGAACTTTTAAGCTGATAGGACTGGTTATTGCTATTTGATTATAATAAACTTCTCTGCCTCCAGAATGTTTTGAAAATAAGAATTAACAACTTGGTTGGTAAATCAGCATCATCTATAAGAATGGATCACCGATTTCAAAGCTGTTTGATATATTATATTTAATTTAACTTATTTATATTTGAGACAGGGTCTTGCTCTGTAGTCCAGATTGGTCCTGAACTCACTGTGTAGCCAGGCTGGCCTTGAAATCATTGCAATCTTCCTACCTCAGCCTCTGGAATGCTAGGGTTACAGGTGTGTGCCGCTGTGTCCAGCTTATGTGGTACTGGGGTGTTCAACTCTGGGCCTCGAACTTCCAGGCAAGTACTCTAATCACTGAGCTACACCTCTAGCTCCTGACTAATCTTTTCCATCCAACATCTATCCGCTGATGCACAAGACATGACCCAGTTCTACTGAGCGTTAGACCATCATTCTAAGTCTTGAACCTCACTGTCATCTGTGAAGAGAATCAAGTTATTTGCAACCTAAAGTTTTAAAGGCATTGACTTGGTTTCTACAGACTTGGTTTGTAGTAAGCACTCAGTAGGTATAAATTCTTATTGTAAATCCATGCTGTTCTGGTATGGCACTGTTTTGACTTCTCTGTGCAGATGTTGCTTGCAAGGTTCACAGAACAATTATCATGTAATGCTTTGTCTACACAGCAGCATGGAATCATTTGAAGACAAGAACTGTGTCTTTTGTACCCTGTGATCATGAGGCATCCGGCATAGCTGTTGGCACATTCGGGGTTCCCAGTTAAGAAGAAGGTCTTCTTCCCCCTTGGACAGGTGTTACTGAGCCCCTAGAGGCCTCTCCACGTGGGAAACATAGTTGTCTACATTCTTCATTATTTTTGTGCAGCAACAAGACTTTTATTACCTGCAGTTAAGAAACCAGGATTATACAGATCCAGGTGGGAAATGAAGGCACCAAGTCAGAAAAAGCTGCCTCTGCTGGATGTCTGGTGATGTTAAAAACAAGAAAGTACATGGTGGTGGATGACGGGCACCGTTAGGCTGCAGAAGAAGTACTACTGGGGACATACTTTTTATTTTATTTTTTGATTGCATGTTGTGGTTTGGCTCTGGAATGTCCCCCAAAAGTCTCATGTATTTAAATGTTAATGGATTGTCTATGGAACCATGTGCTGTTGGTAGATCGGGGCCTAGTCTGGAGGGGTGGATTACACGTGTGTAAATTAGGATTAAAGGTGTGTAAATTAGGATTAAAGGCGTGTAAGTTAGGATTAATGGCGTGTAGTGGCCACACCTTACACACCTGGATGCAGGAGGGGCTCATCACTGGGACGAGACCTGGAAGCCTATATAAGCTGCATCCTGCCTTCCTTGAAGGACTAGGGTTGGGACTGGTCTCGACTCGTCTCCACTTGCTTTTCTATTTGTGATGTCCTGAGGAGCTGCCTCCACTCTCTCTCCGCCATGTACTTCGATTGCTGCCGGCCGCCCCTGAATGGACTGTGACCTTCTGAAACCATGAGCTAAAATAAACTTTTTCCTCCCCTGAATTTGTGGATGTCGGGTATTGAGTCACAGCAACAAAAAAGTAACTAAGACACTGCATGTCAAATTTTGTCCATTAATTAAAATCTATAATTAATTATTCATCATTACACTGTAATGGGAAAATATTGAAATATTGAGGGAAACTCCCATCTTAGAGGAGTTGGATGAGCTTTACTTGACCAGCTGTTAGGTATGATTCCAAATTAGGCAGAGAAAAGGGATATTGGGAGTCCAAAATTGGTAAGTAGAAGGAATTGGTGAAGGTTGTGCGAGCAATAAACTTATGAAACAGGCAAAGCCACAACAACTAGAGGGAGCAGTAGAAGATTAAGATGTTATTATAGAGCATCTTCAGGCTCTCTTACTGGTGGAGATGATTAAGTTGGAGACTAGAATGAGGGCAGGTGAATCCTCGCACATATCTTCAGCTCATACAGGTGCACCAACTTCCCTTTCTCACCTAGGTTCTTATCTTTTTAGCACTGCCTTGAGACATTGCAGTGTTCAGCTGGATGGATAGTTGGGTAGATAGATAGACAGACAGACAGATAGATAGGAATGGGAGACAATATGAGTAGATCAGCAGAATCAGAGAGGAATGATGGAGAAAGGGTAGTGGGTATAAATGAAAGAAGGAAACCTCTGCCTTCCCCGGGAGCAGAGGAGTATAGGTCCTGGCCGGCCAACTCTACTGGGTTGTCTTCATTAATTCGCTGTTTACAATAGCAAGGGAAGGGAGCAGCCCAAAACGCACCTAGCCCGGGGCCTTCTCTCTTTCGCTTTTTTTCTTTCTGCGACCCTCCTGTCTGCTGGGTGTCCCTGTGCGCGCCCACGCCTCTCTTGCCTTGCCTCCCTCGGCCTGCTGCTGCTGCCTCTGCCCTTCCTGCTGCCTCCACCCCTGCCCCCCTGCCTGTTCCCAGAAGAAAGAGGCCTGCCGACCCTGGGAGAGCAAAAAGGCCCACCCAACAGGTGGCTAATGTTTTAGCCTGGAGGATGTGTCTCTCTGTGCTTGGGGAAAGTGGGCAAAGGTTCTAGGAGACGAGCAGAGAGTGAGGATGAGCAGTGCCAGTTGCAGCAAGCCCACCAGTGCCAGCAGGAGAGAAATGTTAGCCTGCCATTTCTGGATGCTGCGGAGCATATGGAGAGCCTGGGAGTGTTGTCAGCCTCCCAGATCGGGCTGCACCATCCTGCAGCTTTATTGTGGCTTGCTAAAGAAAGCACTGTGGCAACCCCCCTTACCTGTGCTTATCGGAGGAAATGCCTCGAATAGGGGGCCTACAGAGCTTCCCTTTTGCTAAATATATACCAAGGTTTTACTAGTTTTAAAAAATTACAGGAATGTGAGCCACATTTCTTATTTTGCATCTGAGTGACTTTTTAGTGATGTCCTCGGCCTGTGATTCTTTGTCATAATTTTAAACCACTACAGAACTGAAACGAACCATTCAGTCATTTTTCACTGTCTCGGTCAGAGACTTAGCCATTCCCCTACTGTCTTGTCATTAACCTTAACAAGACTGACTTGGTACTCAGTACAAAGCACCTCCTCCAATTTGACATGCAGAAGGCTCATCCCATTCGGATACGCGTGTACAAAGTCAGGCTTGGTGCTTGTCCAAGGGGTCCATGGCTTCACAAATTCCATGTGCTACATCATTTTGGGTGGCGGTGGTCATCAGAACCATTTTGAAGCAATGTTGATGTCCATTACAGCTCCAGCCTCAGTATCTTTCTCAGCCACAATGGAGGGTCGTAGGTCAAGCTGACTTTGGAATGCACCCCAGCATCCTCCATGAGAGTGCGGCCGCAAGGGAGGAGCAAAGCATGCTCTTGTTGAAGGTTACATCGTGGTCTCATGTGTGATGTGCCCTGACGCTTACCATAGGTCACTGAAGTTTGGACCCTGATTCTAAACAATGTCATAATGAGCAGCCTTTTACAACCACCTTGTGTGCTTTATTCTGTTACCTTATTGGTAATGTAATTGTCAGGTCAAAATGTAATTGCCAAATACAATTCTAGAGGGTTGATACATAAACCAATCCCTAAACACTTCTGCTAGTTAATATCCTCCCACCTACTATGTTCTAGACTACAAAATTGAGCCATACTATCCTAATTATATATACATGTATATGTATGTCTATATAGGACATATTCTGAAAGATGAAACTCCACAGTGTAGACATATGTTACTTGTGGGTATTAGGATTTTAGGGCTTTGTATTTTTCCAGGGGTAAAAAAGGTTAGTTAATATTATTTCATATTTTCTACAATGAATCTTTATTACTGTGTAATTAAAAACCTGATTCTCTATTTTTTCTAAGATGGAAATGTCCATAAGAGAAACTAACACTCTTGTTAATTCTCATTAATTTGTTTCTGTTTCTTCTTTTTAGACTGATGGACTGTAAGGATTTTAAGGGATCTTAAGGTCAGTCTGGTGGAACCTCACCCACGTACTGGTGTGGAAGTTGCACCTGTGGGGGATGGCCTGAATTGCTTGTGTTCATGAATCTTGCCCCGGCAGAGCTAGGGGCTAGAATCCAGCAATACTCTTACGTTATTTTAATTGAGTATTTTTCACTTTCTTCCCCATACTGTAAAAAAGTATCTAGCTTGCTTTAATTTACTTCATACTTTAGAATTATTCATGTTTAGCTAATGGTTAACTAATCGTAGGACTAAGTAAATGTTTTTGAAAGTCCAGAAATGCATGTCTTAGCTTTGCCTAAGAGTACACGACAGATTCCATCTGACTTAATAAGTGCTCATTTAAAATAATTGATAGGATATTTGGGTGGATGGCAGCATATGGATGGCCAGGGTTGTTTATTCTGTTATGTGCTTTTATAAAAAAATCAGCCATTATCCCTTCTCTTTGTTACCCATCACTAATTTGGAAAAGCAGTATAAAAAACTTAGTTGTTCAGTCAAGGCAGCCAGTTGAGACCATAGAGAATTGTCTTCAAGATACCTGAATAAGCCATTATATGTATTAGTATTACACTTATATGTACAACTATATATATATATATATATATATATATATATATATATATATATATATATTTGTGTGTGTGTGTGTTTGCTGAAGAAAGCACAAACTATATGCATATAGTTTGGTGGAAATTGGGTCAGGTTAAAATGCCACTGCCCAGGACACCTGATATGTAAAGGGGACACTCTTACTCTTACAGGTGACCACACATACTTGGGAATTTTAAATGGAATTTTGGTAAGGATATGCAAAGTTGGAGAAGCACTGTTATGAAATTCTAAAGTGTACAGTATTGCTAAACATTTGGAAAGCAGATGCCTCATACTAGGAGCTATTTTAACTCAAATTGTAGATTCCCATGAGAGTCTTTTGTATTTATTCGACCTCTTGTACTAGAAAATACAGCCGCATCCTGGAAATTCCTGTCCTTCCTCTTAATGCCTTGTTAAATTCGCTTGTGAGAAGCCAGGCGCCTGAGCGTTCGACTCCAGTTCCACTCTGTGGCCCCAGAGAAGCTTGCCGTCAGATGGGCAGGGCGGGCATGGTGGTTGCCACAGCTTTTCATAATGGGGCATGTATGTTCCTTCACAATGACACAGCACAATTAGTTTCAGCCAATTATATATTTACATGTGTTTATAAATATATACATAAAATGCATAAAATATTGTGTTTACATAACATATAAAGAATACAAATGCATATACATAATCCTTATACCATATAAATATTTAAATAATAGAAATATAGCAGATGTATTTATAATTTAATGGAATATAAATAATAAGAAGCAATTAAAATGACTATACATCATATATATTTATGTGAAGACAGAGATTTTCTCATTATGTAGAGCTTCTCTTTGTATAGCAGCTCCTGAAAATCAATGTAATAAAATATAACGGGAAAAACATACCCAATGAGTATTTTCCTTTCTCGTAGCTGGCATAGGATTGGAAATTAATGTTACTGGGATTTTTAAAAAATGTCATTTTATAAAATAAGCAAGAACTCTGCAAGACCTCAGATTTGAAAGCTCCCCGCTGTCACCCCCACTTCCTTTTGCTCCCCCTGCTTTGTCTGATGGCAAGTTATCACCTTGCAGAGAACAGCTGGGTCACCCCGAAAGGGTGTTAATCTTCCAGCATCTTCCTTAACACCTTATTGACAGCTCAAGTCAGGGTGGTCTACTTTGACTTTGGTGAATCTGACTTGTCAAAATTCCTGTTCAGTTTTATATTCATTTAAAAAATATGGCATGTGCAATTTCCCAGGGAAGGATGTGTCGTGATTATTTTTCTGAATGACCTAGCAGAGCTGTAGGGTTACTGGCCCTCAGTACTGCGAGGCATCGAGCACTGCTGTATCCTATCGTAGAGGATCATATGCATATATCATGGGGTCTGTTCCTGGAGAAAACTCATCATGTGACCAGTGAGCTTATATGCAGCCCGTACTGCTGCACGCAGAAGCTCCGCCAGCTGAAGATTTTATTTTGCTGTCATTGTGTTCACCTGTCCCCTCACCCACTGTCCTGGTGATGGAAGCTCGGCCCTCCCTCATACATGCAGGCAGGTGATCTCTCACCGAGTTACACCCCGAGATTTTCAGTTGTGGTGAAATACGTAGTCAGTTTCGGACTCTCCGTTGCACTCCCAGGGCCTCAGGCTTCTCTTGACTAGGCTGCGGAACAGAACCACCCAGGCATCAAGTGCAGATGGTGGGTCTGTCTACTTAGGAACCCAGGGTGTAAGGGACCATATTGGGCCTGTCAGAGAGGGCAGAATGTGTGCGACAGGAGCTCTGCTGTTAGGAATCAAAGAGATTCCGAAGGAGGCAGCTGTGCTGAGAACGAGGACTTGGTTCCATAGGCCATTAGCTGTGATGCCAGGCCACAGGACCTTGAGATTCACTAGGAATGGGATAAAGGAATGTCTGATGAGGGGATCCACACTTGAACCTGGCTTTGAGAGAACAACAGTGAGATGGGAGCACTTCAGGCAGAGGTGTGTAACCTGATCCAGGCTTGAGTTAGGCAGCTCCACAGGGTGACTGAACATTCCCAGGTCACAGAGCTTTCAGTGTTCAAATCAGCAAAGTCCTAGGTAACCTGGACATTGTCACTCTACGTAAGACTAAAATAACAGGGAGAATTGTGGCCAAAGAATTCTGATCCCAATTCAAGGGCAGGTGCTATTAGTTTAAATAAAGGAGGAAAACCCCAACACAGAGCTTGCAGTCTAGCTGATGAAATTATAATTAGTGAAAGTAGAATTGATTTAGCATTAAAAGGAAATAACATTGAGCATTTTTTAAAAGTGTGCGTTTTGTCCAAATTAGAGCAGGATCCAGGTGCTAACTGGATCACTACAATGAACTGTACCAGGGAAGCGGCTGTTGGCCAGCTAAAGGGTAGGGGATGGATGTGCCCTGAGATGTGGGGAAGGAGGAGTGTGACCTTGTGGGAAGCCAGTTTAAGTTTAGACTTGGGTATGAGACAGGTGCTAGTGGGGCAGATTCCAACTGTCTACTGAAAAGGAATGTATTATTTACTAAATAATAAAGGAGAAGTGATTAGACAGGGCATAGGAGTCCAGATGGAAGCTGAGGGCTACTAGAAGGCAACATTTCTTGGAGCACATTGCCTAGGTGACAAAATTCCATGAATTTCTCAGAAATAGAGGGGTTTCCACAAGGCAATCAGTCTGGAAAACATTCGCTTCATCCTGGCCAAGGCTTCACCAAGACAAGCTCAACGGCCCTTGGCAGAAAAAAGTTTCTCCATCCCCAGCCCTAACGAAGTCTCACACTACAGAACCTGACATTTTTGAGGCAACCTAACGTTGCCTCATCAACACAAATAAGCACGAAATAGACTTTGCTTAAAGAGATGAAATCGACTTACATTTTGTGCAAAAAACTCTTCAAAAGAGTTCTGTGCTTTCTTTAGAGAAATCACATTCATATTCATTAACATTAACAGGCCTTAGCATCTATTTTAGAAAGCTTGCCCTAACAGGGATTGTAAAATAGATTAGAAGAGGTACCATGGTTGCGATTGCTTAGAGTTACTGTCAGACCTGAGTTCAAATTTGTCATTCAGTGTGTGAGTCAAACCATAGGTATGTATGATTTGATTAATGCATAGTTTTAAAGATTAGAACAGAAAACTTAGCATGTGGAGTGTGCCATACAGAAACTATTGTATTATTTTCATTTTATCATAATAATTTGGGGCGGACTAGGCCCAGTTGTCAAAATTTGGCCCACCCATGGGATTTGTAGCCACCCAAAAGTTGTTCCATTCTTTCCCCAGACAATATCAGTCACATTCCCTGTGGTAGGGCACTGTCTTTCCTTCTCCAATGAATTAGCTGTCGAATGACTGAGCTGGCCCCAAGTGGGGGCCGAGTCCACCAATCAGCCACTGTGAGCTGTCAGAACCATGCAGCAGCAAATCCATCCTCGGGAGAGAGGACTCACACGGCACATGACCTGGAAGACACTGAAAAGTTGAGGGAAGAGCCTTACAGTTTGTCCTCTGGGGTAGTGTTGGCCATATCTGGGCACTGATATCTGGGCGATATGCAGCAGGTTCACTTAGGTACTCTCCTGACAAGCTTCCGGACATAGTGAGGAGTGAGACAAAGGAGAAGGGACTCATCTCTGCTCATCCAAATAAACTGCTCTTTGTTTTGCTATTGGCAAGAAGCAGGTGAAGCTATAGCTAGTGGTGTGCCCTTCCTGTGGCCTACCAAGTCACTGTGCCTCATGACACTCTCACTCAGACCCTGCGCCCGGTAAGCACAGTCTCCCCAGGTATGGGTATAGATTTATTCATAGAAAGTATTCGAGGAGTAGGAGGGGACAGGAAGATTTGGCAAATATAACAGAGGTTAAATTTCGCCTGTTCTGCTCTTAAGATGTTTCACTACGCCTGCTGCCATCATAGAGTGAACATAAAATTGGCTATTCCAACTGAGACAATTTTGAGAGAAATTATGAATGAGTGTTGTCTCATAATTATGTGGGATGACGAATGAGCTTAGTTTGCATGTCCCGCGTGAGCCAAAGGGTAAAACCATTGCTGTGGGTCCGATTTTTGTCCTCTACCCTCGACATTCATATATTTAAACCGTGAACATTTGCTGTCTCCGAATATGGCTGGACTGAACTCAGATCTTTAAGAGATGCTTAAATTAAAATTAAGCTGGTGAGATGGATCTTAATCCAACATGACAGTGTCCTTATAAGAAGAGAACATTTGGACACAGTGTCCCTAGTGATGCATGCACAGAAAGGAGATCATGCGAGGACACAGTGACAAGCTGCCATCTGTGAGCCAGGAGGGAGAGGTCTCAGGTGCTCAACATCCTGATCTTGGACTTCTAACTTCTTGGGCTGTAGGGCAGACTTTTTTTTTTTTTTTCAAGCCACCAAGTCTATTGTCGTTATGGCAGCTTTAGTGACCAGTACAGCCACCCATTTTCCCCAACTACCTTTATGTGTAAAATTGGAAAGATTTGTGCCTGCCATGTGGGGTATATTGGTTGATGTAAATAGTGCTCACCACATCGTGCAGGACGATAATGCAGTGTGTATACACCTTGACAGACATAATTCTATGTAAGACTTCATTCTCAACATCCTCAGAGTTCTGGGATCTCCTGGGTTCATACGACGCACTACACTAGAGCCTTAGTTATACGAACAGAAAACAGACATTGGTCCACAAAGCTCTTGGAAGTGACAGCCTGAAGGATTTTTTTAACTTGGAAATTTAGGAACAAAGAGATTAGTTAAGAATAACCTAACTCAAACTCTGCAATGGGAACTAGATAATCCAGTTTACTATAACATGGGTAATTTAAACATAATCACAGGCTCTGAGCATTTAGTCACATGCAATGGCTTTCTGATAGGCCATCGGGGTCAAGGCCACAAGGCTGTGAGCACCATTATCTCTGGTTGGGACTCTTCTCCGTGGCTCTGTACTTGTATCATTTGCACGGCACTGGCTCATTTCTGGTTGCCCCTTGCAGTTCCTCATTCTATTGGCATGGGGTTGGATCCAAGTTTATTTTATGACTAAGGCCAATGGGCTCCTAAGGAATTTCTACACACATTGATAGTGTGGATGGAGGTTTTTTTTTTTTTTCTAAGATGGGAAGAGAGGGCTTTCTCTTCACTTGGATTGGATTCTATGCAGCAATGCTGTCTACAAAATACCCAACGTTCACTATTTAAGGGAGGAAAGATTTATTTAGTTTACAGTTTCAGAAGGACTCACATAGTCTGTTTGTAGCTCAAACCAGTGGGAGTACATGGAAGAAACTGGAGAACTGCTCACTGCGTTGCAGGCAGAAACCAAGTGAGTCTGAAGACTCGGGCTATGACCAGGGCTTTCCCATGAAGAAGCTGTAACAATACCTCTTCCTCCTTCCTTTAATAACTTCAAGCTGTTAGGTGGCTCATCTGTTCCCTTATTTCCTGATCCACAAGTCAATAACAAACACTTGAAAGCTCTGTCCTGGGCAACCCCCAATCTCAACAAGTTGATACAATCCCTTTAGGTCAAACCCCAAACAGCCACCTCTTGCATCCAAGCCTTGTCTCCCAACAACACACAGTTTCAAATATAGGAGGCTTTGGGTGGGCACTCAACATCCAAACTATAGCAAATGTCTTCTAATCTAGGTGCTCGGAACACTGTCCTCATTAGGATAAGACTCAGGGATGCAGGGAATTGGAATGGGGTAAACACTGGCAGAGGTACCCTGCCCCTCCAGAATGTCACCCTCTCGGTTGGGAGGATCAGGAGACCATTGCCCCCAATGTCAGAACAAAAGCTTTGCTAGGCAGCGTTGATGAAACAGCAGGTGTTCAGCACATGGTGGCTTTTTCTTCCCAGCGTCTCCACTGGGAATTGCTCCAGGGTCATGAACTTGTACATTTCTGGTCTGAGACATAAAGGAGCCACTGCTGCTTCCTTATGGAGTGTGTAAGGAAATCTGTGACATTCGCAGAAAAAGAGGCTGTCAACAGGCTGTCACTTGGCCAGGATTTTTGAGCCGTAACTCTTCCTGAGATTCTTAAGGGGTCCCAGGCTCACCAGAAGGGGCAGCAAGGACATGGCAAAGGCTCCACAGGTTCTAGTTCTCTTGTCCAGCTTATTTTTTTTTCTGAGATTCAATGCTTTTTCATCTGGCTGAATCTTTTTGATACTTTCCCACCGAAATATAATATAGCCAAAAGCTATAAGCCCTGTACTTTATGAAGTTGATTTTTATTATAGACTATTTTTTTCAAAGAATCAACTCCATTCCATCATTTAAGAGTTACCCAGATCTCACTATTAGTTGGGATCCACTTATTCATTCTTCAATTCAGTCATCAATTTAAAAATGATATTCCAAATAATATTTTTATAACAGGGATTCAGTCTGAAATGAAACAAAGCCCTCAGCATTGTCATAGGGAAGAATATGCTAAATATTTCTGTGTTAGAGTTGATGGGTGCCGTGGGGACTATAAAGCAAGATAAAGGAAGGGTAGGCAGACTGAAGATTTACACATCACACTGTGCTAAGGTCTTTCTCAAGTGATCAGAAAACTGATTGGAAGATGTGGAAAAGGTGAGATTAGCATTCTAAGTAGAGTCACATCAAGAGCAGTGTGGAGGAGCAAAGAGGATATCATGGCGAGGACCCATGCTGTGCGCAGGGTGGCTGGCAGGTAGGTGGTAAAGTTATGGTTTAAGAAAGGTGTGAACTCCAAAGTGTCAGATATGGAGGACTTTGTTCCCAAGGCAGTGGTATTCAGAGGTGGGGTCTAGAGAGGTGAATGGATCATGAGGGTGCTACCTCATTGGTGGATTACTCCATTGATGATGTCATTATTGAGTAGTCTGTTAAGAGGTGGGTACAGCTGGCAGAAGTAGCTCATGACTAAGAATGATATACCTTATCCTTAGCTTCTGTTGCTCCTTTCCCCCCCACCCCCACCCCCCTCTCTCCTTTTCTCTCTTCTTCCTGGCTACCATGAGATAAGCCACTTTCCTCTTCTGCCATGCCCTTCCTTTTCTGCCTTGCCCTTCTGTTCCTGTCTTGCTGTGGGCCTAAAGCAATCAAGTTGGTTAATTATGGATTGAAAACTTTGCAGCCAGGAGCCAAGATAATACTCGTCTCCTTTATTACTAAGATATTTTGTCACAGTGACTGAAAGCTGACTAACAGAGGTGGGATGTGAGGCAAGAGGGACAAGTGGCAGACCTTTGGCTGTCATACTAAGTGATATGAGTCATAGTGACTTGACTTGATTCAAATTTTAAAAATTTTCACTTTGATTGCCATATACCCAAAAGACAATGTTAGTGGAGGAATATAAGAGTTGAATCAAGGTGACCATTTACTGAGAAAGCTCTGACAATAGTTCAAGTAAGAGGTGGAATCACCTGGATGGACTTGTAAGTCTATGTATGTCATATGAAATGGTTAAATAGGTATGCCTCAAGCTGCTGCTGTAAGGTTTACACAGATGGAGTTACGCCACATGTCAGATGTTTCTGACTAAGCAACGAGCAAGATAATCCTACTTCAGTTTCCATCAAGTACCATTCATATCCCAGAGACTTTTCAGAACTTACGTCCAAAGGTCATTACACTATTTCAAAATGATGTTACCAAACTAGGCCCATTTTGCCTGATTCACAGCATGCCAATCACTGAAACAACAAATTTTTCAAAAGAGAAACTGTTTATTTACAAGTGAGCCAGCTGTGGGGTTGGAAGATGCATGTGTCACACGTGCCATTCCCAAGGCTAGGGTTAGGGATGTTCCTGGAATGACAGCAACCAAAAGATGGAAGGTGATTGGACGTGACAGTGGTTTGCATGTATAGGAGCAATCATCATGACTCTTCATGGGACACCCGTTCAGAGAGTGATGATGTTAGCATGATGTGAAGGTGGATTTTTCAGTACCTTGACATTAAAAGTTACTCATCAGACATTCATCTGGGTCCAACAAAAGAGTCAATGGTTTTAGCAGAAGTAGCCGTCAGGTCTCTGAAAAGTTGCCCGTGGGCCATATCATCATGACACACGTTTAGAGGTGATATTGAAGCCATTCCCAAATTTTGTGGCATGTGGCTCCAGGGACTGGTTTTGCGAAAGATAGTTTTTCTACAGATAAGGTGGGTAGGAGGGGATGGCACTCAAGTCATCGTCTCATCTCCAGCTCAGATAATCGGGCACTAGATTCTTCTTTTTCTTCTTCTTCTTCTTTTTTTTTTCTAACCCTAACCCTAACCCTAACCCGGGCACTAGGTTCTTATAAAGAGTGTGCAAATTAGATTTCCCCCATGTGCAGTTCACAGTAGGGTTCACGATCTTATGAGAAGTTCATGCCATCGCTGATCTGACAGAAGGGGGTAACGCAAGAAAACCGAAGAACTGCTCTTAGTGCAGAGGACTCATTACATGCTAGGCAGTTGCTCACCTGCTGCATGGCCCATTTTCTAACAGACTATGTTTGAATGCCTGATGTACAGCCAAGCTGATGGGAGACCAATAATGTATTACTTACCCATGTGAACCTCCAAATTAGAGATTTTTAAAAGCTGACAAAAGCGAGCAACTAAAAGCAAGTGAGCTAGAGATTGGAGGTTTTCTTTCAAGTTTAATAATATTGCTTCCAACTTACACATGGAGAAACTGAGGCCCACAGAAGTTAAGCCATTAGTCCCAGGCTACACAGCTTGTAGTTGGCAAAACCTGGTCTCTCTCTTCCAAATCTGTCTGTTTTCATCTCTGCTGTTTATTCGCTCCGCTATAAAGCATCTTGCACATTCCTTTTTCATATGGATCCTTGAGATGTAGCACCTTTTGGGACTTGATAATTTTAACAGTTAAAAGAAAAAACACCCCTAAGCCATATCTGTATCTCTTATAAGCTCTGGCATGTGACTGTCTCTTATCATCATGTTCAACCAAAAAATACCCAGTTGCTACAGAGAAACTCATCTGAAACGTCAGTACCCTCCTAGAGATGTACGGCATAGTTTGTATTGGAAATGTCACGTGACATGGACAAACACCCAAATAAGACTGTGGGGCGCTGAGCAGCGATGGGAAGAAAGTGAATATCTATACAACTCTTGAAGAAGTTTATTCTTTGACCATATTCAAAATAAAATCGGTAACACTGCCGAAATATTTTATCTTTCTAGAAAATAAATGGACATGAGTGTTTATTCGAACAAAGTGAATTTGATGAAGGCCGCGTTTCCGGTATTTTAGCTTTCTCTTAGTGAGGTGAAGCCAAGAAATGAGACAGTTATCTGGGAATCAGAGCAAAATCCACAGCAATCTATGGAATTTAAGACAAAGCGTTTTTAGAAACTTATTTTTCTGAATTAACAAGGTAGTTTTATCTGTTTTTGATAACAGTGTTGATTCCTGGGGACGTTTGACATTCCTCTGTTCAGGTAATTTGTGCATTCAAAGTTTATTTCAGTCTTAAACATTTGTTGGGAGCAGTGGCTCTCTTTTTAAGTTCTCAGATAAACTTCTCCTGGATGTTGGAGAAAAATGTGGCATGAATCCTAAGCTGAGTCAGGGTGAAGGTCAGAGGGGAGGCCAGGCACTCCTTGTGAACCTAACCTGGTCCAGGTGGCTGTGGGGCCTTTGTGACTCTCAGCATATGTTTTGACTCAACATCCAACACAAAAGAACAAAGGGCTGTTTTCCCCTGGGGTCTTGGTGGCTGACCTGGAAATGGTAGGGTTTGTTGGATGCATTTAGACAGGGCTCTGACAGGGAGGGAACAAGATCTGATGTGGGGGTGGATGGCTGCAGCTGGGTTCCCAGCACCATGACAGAACAGGGTCCTGAAACCACATTCTCTCTCTCTCTCTCTCTCTCTCTCTCTCTCTCTCCCCTCCCCTCCAGGAATTATTGTGCCAATGCATGAGTGAATGAGTGGGAAGTGTAGGCCTTCTGTACATTTCCAGGTTTCCCCTGCATTTTTTGTGGTACTTCTCCCTCTGCCACATGCTTAGATAGAAAGTTCCAGAACATCTTTAGCATCAGGCTCTGTTTTTAGGCAAAGAAAAATGTATTTCTCTTCTCTCTTTGCTCTAAAAAGCATGAGATGGTCTTAATCATAAAATTGAAATGCACAATCATCATAAATCTTTTGTGGGATCTGTTTGACTCAAATACATGAGAACGCTGTACACTTGCATTCGAGGCCCCCAGTCCTGCAGTGTGACAGCCTGTGAAAGCACTTGTGAAGGGGTCTTTTGGGCCCCATTGTAAAAGGGCTCCCCAGAATCTGCATTTTGACAGGTTATGGTTTGGATCTGAAATGTCCCCAAAAGTCTTATGTATTTGGAAGATGATTGAATTGTGGGGAGTGAATTGAATCATGTGGATTCAATCTCTTGCTTTCAAGTGCTGCTAAGAGGTGGGGCCTAGTCGAGAGGTGCAGATCGCTGCAGGTGTGACCTGGGGGGATATATTTCTGTCCTAGCTTCTTCCCAGTTATTCTCTGCTTCATGGCTATGCCGATGTGAACAGCCTTTCCCTAGTAAGGCCCTCTGCCATGCCCTTCCACCATTGCCTGCCCAACCACGCAAGGGCTGAGACCTTCTGAGTAAGAGCTGAAATAAACCTTTCCTCCCTCAAGTTGTGGGTGTCAGATATTGTGTCCCAGAATCCAAAAAGTGATTAAAAGAACGTGCTTCCTGGAGCTTTGGAGATGCTTTTTGTCTAGTCCATCAGGCCCTAGAGTGGTGACTGTGTGAACAGAGGCAGCCGCGTTAGTCCACCTTGCTTTAGTTTCCTCATTGGAATCATATGCATAGGTGGGGCTGAATATGGAGAGGGGTGCCCAGTGTCCATCCCTGAGCTTGGTGGGGAGTGGGAGTCATGGGGACTTGAGGATGTTTCCCTTGCAGGCTGAGTGCAGTACCCATAGAGATTCAGAGCACGGCAATAGCCCAGGTGGAAATGTGCAGCTGAAGCAATGGACAGACAGCTCAGGAAACACAGCCAGCCCTGCCTGAGAGGGAATGGTGGGTGCCGTTGTGATGCCAGCCACCTGCCAGGCTCTACCCAGCCCCCATCACCGAGTGTGCACTGCATCCAAGTGCCAATCAGCTGCAACAAACCCCAGTGGGCCCTGACAACAGGTGTCTCATTAAACATGTCTCACCCTCCCAGGCTTACCCAGCGACAGGCACCAAACTCACACTCAATCACCGCTTAATCACAGCCAAACTCCATTAACAAGTCATACTAATTACCAACTTCTAACAGTGTCTCCAGTTCGGAGGCAAAATATCTCCTTCTTTTTAGATGAATGCTGGCTTGTGATCCTTCAGCAAGACCCCTAATTAGGTTCTTTAAAAATGAAGGTCCAGGGAGTAGGCAGGGAAGAGGCTGATAGGCCCTGCATGGCTGTAGCCTTGAAAGTACACTATGGAAGCTCTGTTTGTTTTAATTTCGTGCCTGCAGGGTGACCCACAAGGGTCCAATTAGCTTGTTACAGATGCTTGTATTGGTTCCATCCTCTTGTCTCTTCCTCCCTCCCTCCTTTTCTAATTTTTTTTTTCTGTAGGAGGGATAAACTTGTAGCACAGATTGCAGGCCCGGAGGCATCCAAAGATCAACAGCTAGCTTCCTGTGATCGAACCCCCCTGTGACCACGAGCAATCATTTGTGGAATTCCTAATGCATAGAACGAGACAAGGAGGAGCTTGGGTGGCACGAACAGGGGCTGGTGCACTTCCAAAATGGCCAGAAGGTCCACAATCCTCTGAACAGCACCAATTTTGTAGACTGATTTTTTCCCTTTAAATTTTAATTTTAGATCATAGCAAAATTATTATTATTTGTACTCTTTCTTCTGCCTTATTGCTCCATTTTGTTATTTGAACAAAAGTCTTTGCTTTAGGAACTTGTATTAGGTGTAGTATTTTTTTCCCCAGCCAAATAAACAAGTAAACCAGCAAGAATGAATTCCTTATAATGGACACTCTCAATTACTCAGCCTGTGAATAGTGTGCCTCTGTTGTCAATGTGAAACCAGCTGGCATAAGCAGTAGTGAGATGGACTAAGGTAAGCAAAACTACAATAAAAAAACAGCGTAAATTCATGTGATTATCTTTTGCCATAATCTTCCGTTATCAAATGAGGGACAATGTAGTTTCAGGAACTGAATCATCCTGCTTTTAACTGGAGCTTGTGGGATTGAATTAAAGCAAGTTCTGGGATATATGATTAATACTCCCCAATGATCATATGAAAATCATTTTATGGAGTAGGATTTATATGAAGTTTTTGTGTTTTTTTCCACCCTCATTATACAAATCATTCTAATCCAACCGTAATTGAACACTAATTGAACTCCAATTGATCAGAATTAGCTTTTTTTTAAAAGCAAAATGCTGTAAAGCTGAGAGCCTAGAAATTTGGGTCTCATCACTCTCTAGCCTAGCTTGGTCTTGTCTCGAACTCACTATGTAGCCCAGGCTGGCCATGAACCTACTTCAGTCCTCCTGCTTCAGTTTCCCGAGTTCTGGGATTACAGGCACCAGACACCATGCCCAGCCAGAGTTAGTTTCTGAGATAACGTTTGCTGATATTCCCTGAAGATAAAGACCTTGAGTGCCGTGGGGATTATGGACTCTTTCGGATAACAGCATATGAGTAACCATAAGGAACACAAAGAAAAACATGGTCTGCAGAGACAGACAGAACTTTTGTGATATTATTTTCATGATGCGTGAATTTACATGACTCACCTTGGCATTAGGCTCCTTCTGTCGAACAATAGAATAATAGTCACCCCACCAGGGTATGAATGTAAGAAGAGATGATGCCTGGAATGTTCTCAGCTATTGCTAGCTATGCAGAAGGCACTCGAGAATAGTCCTTGATATGTCCTTCTTGGCTGTAGTCAGAAGCCCTTTGTAAAGAATCTTCCATGATAGGAGAAACGTGATAGGCGGCTGTAGATTCTAAAATCTCAGGCTATGAGTTGGAGCAAAGCAAAATTCCAGAAACTGAGAGCCTAAAAATTTGGGTCATCAAGCCTGGATGCAAGTCATAGAGTCACAGAGCTTTGAAGGCCGTGATGGAGCAACAAGAAGCCTGGCCAGGGTTAGCAAACCCAATCTGGCAAGTTTCCACTGGACCTCTAGAACAGTCATTCTAATATCTTGCAGGGGACTCTGAGCCTATCTACTTCTTTGGATCCCTTCCTGCCATATTTTTTAACATTCCTTCTCCTTGGGAAATGTGTCACTAAGTGGGTAATAGGACTTGAGAGGAAAACAGGATTTGTCTAATAAAAATTTAATCTGGTCCCATTTTATAAATGGAATCTAAGGCTGTAGCATAACTCGTTGATTAAAGCATTTGCTTAGAAAGCTCACGGCCTTGGGTTCAATTTCCCAGCACCACTTAAACTAGGCATGGTGGTGCACACCTGTAATCTCAGGACTTGGAAGGTGGAGGCAGGAGGAGTGCCATTGGTTCAAGGCCAACTTGGGCCACAGAGCAGCTTCAGAAGGGGCCTGGACTGCAGAATGAGACACTGCTGCACAAAATTTTTTTTCCCATGAAAGAATTTTGTTTTGTAGTACTGAGGATTGAGCCCAGGGATCAACACAATGAGCTATCTCTCTAGTCCAATTTTATTTTTGAATTTGAGGCGGCATCTCACTAAGTTGCTAAATTGCTAAGTTGCCCAGGAAGGACTCTAATCTGTGATCTGCCTGCTTCAATAGCAATATTACTACACAGTGAATTAAATGGTTAAAAGGACACCTAGCCATACCAAGTACTAGCAAAGTGCACACGCTGCTCATTACTTACTATTCAACGTGGAACAGACATTTTAGGAAATAGTTTGGTGGTTTGTTACAGAGATCAAGAGAGTTGAGAGTAAAGAAGTTGGGGATAAGGTTTAAGTGAAGCAGGAATGACAATGACACAGGAGAACATATCTGTCATTGTCTAGATTATAGTCATGCCTTACATATGTTGCAACCTACCAAATTTGTCTCTTTAAACATGAAGTGTTTTTGTACTTTAATGATACTTCAATGATTCTGTTGTCTTTAACATGAACTTCTATCTCCTTATCAGTCCATTAGAAAACTCAAGCTTTTCCTTTGTCCATACGGAGCTTTTGGGAATTCCATGGGCCTATGACATTGAGTGAAGGGGAGACTTAGTCCAACTCTGAAGCTTTCTTTCTTTTTAGCGCTCTCTCTCTCTCTCTCTCTCTCTCTCTCTCTCTCTCTCTCTGTGTGTGTGTGTGTGTGTGTGTGTGTGTGTGTGTGTGTGTGTGAAGAAAAGGCTTTATTGGGAAGCTTACAGAGAGAAAGGTAGGGTAAAGTAAAGCATCTGCTGGTCAGAAGGGGGCGCAGAAATGTGGATTGCCCCTGGGGCTGGTTGCTTGGTTCTTTATCTTTAAACCTCTGCTACAGCTCACCCTTAACTACTTCCCCCTTAAAGATTTTTCTCCCTATTGTGTTTTAACTAAGGTCTAGGGAGTGGTCAGCTACAGGTTGTCCTGAATTATAGCCAGCTGTCTTTTCCTATAATCCCACCTTCCAGTGAATTCTTTGCTGCTGGGGGAACCTGTATCCTTAACATCCCACGACCCTACTACCTTCTCTCACAATCCCTCCTTGGAGTGTTTGATCCTAACTGCTGTTGGGGATTGGGATGATGACTGCTCTGGCTACTTCAAGCTGCACAGGGGTGGTGTTGTGTTGGTAATCAGGGTTTCATTCCAAAGAGGGGTGATCTAAGGGTCGCGGGACTAAGTCAGGAGGCGGGATTTGCCTGTTTTCAGTGTAGACAGGCATCTGTAGCTTGATGGCTTGTAGTCTTGGGGGAAAGAATAGCAACGGTATCATCCTTTCTGATTCTAATGTTCTCTCATATAGCCATAAGGATCTTAGGATGCACAAACACCGAATCTAACCTAGTGAGAGAAGTTGTTTTCCCAAATAAGGTGGCCTTAGCAGCCACTCAAGGGAGAACTTATGCTATTATTAAGGCAAAGTGTCATAATTTTGATAATACCTCTGTGTGCTCCTGGAATTGAACCAACAAGTTAATGCTCTGTCAGAATTTTATTCATCCTTTGATAAAAAAATCCTTTAGTTGTAGAGATCTTATATTTGTGATGTTACAGTTTGGACGTCTAGTTGCTAGAACATTCACAATCAAAATCTTGATTGGACAAAGATGCATTCTGTGCAAGAACATCCTGATGGCACTTGTTTAAATACAAATCAAGGTTTATACACTGAAACTAAGGATAAAGATGATTGTTGCAATGAGGAACCAAATGGAAGTTAAATCAGCAGGAATTTGGATATTACTGCATTTATTCAGAGATTCAAGATCTAAGTTTTAAAAGAGTATATTCTCTTCTGCATTAGACTAATAAGTCAACAAGATTTGCCTTCTGACATATCAAAATAGTTTTCTTTTTGGAGATAATCCTAAATTATTTTAATATTTTAAAAATGATTTTTATTGCCTTAAAGGTAGTTTCTTACTTCATTCACATTATTACAGTTTTGTAGAAGAATTTGACTTCAAAATGTGAATAAATTCAGAATGAAATAACAGGATAATACCTCCTAATTTGGCTGTAGTTTTTGAGATAATAAAGATTAAAAGTGATTTCCAAACTTTTTGAGAATTGAGCAATTTTAGAACGGTTGGTGGCTTATTTGACTAAAATGAGATCTGTATACTGAATGCTAGATTGAGAATGAGCTAAACTATGTGCACAGGAGACCAGCAGCCTCACAGATGGGCCACTTGTCCCTTTGATGTGTCAGTAACCATTTTATAAATTCACCCCGATTGTCAGGAAGAGCCAATGTAGGAGTCCAGGAATTCCCCAGCAGAAGCAAGTTCTTCCATCTGTGCTCTTTTACTGGTTTATGTTTATAGCACAATAGATGTTATGTGTCCACATCAATCAATTTTATCATAAAGAGTAGAACTACTAGTTTGGTCATTTTATTATTTGTTTGTTTGGGAAATGTTTTTAGAGCACCTCCTATGGGCCCAAGGCTCAAGGCCAAGCATGTTTTCTTTCATTTATGAAGAAATATTGTAAAATCTTCTTTATAGATCTCATAGAAGATGAATCTGTATATCAAGTCCAGCTTCATGAGAACTCTTGTTTTGAAGTATATATCGATTTTTTTTTTTTTGTATTTTTACCATCTTGAGTTCCCTCCCTAGTTTCATCTCTTGTAAGAACTCTTCTTATTAATGGAGCTCCTAGCAAAAGAAACAAGAGAAAGTAGTGGAGGTTTTTATAGTTACTCTTTTATGTCTACATCTGAAGTTTTCAGGCCCTGTGGTTTGAATTTATTGCATGAAGCATGGGTGAAGGCTCCAAGTTTGGTGGAACCTGAGTTCCAAGGGTGTTATTCAAATGCAGATGTATTCTTGACAACAGTGTGTTAGTCAGCTTCCTATAACTATAACAAACACCTTAGATACTCAACTTATAAAGAGAAATGGTTCATCTTGGCTTACAGTTT
Source organism: Ctenodactylus gundi (assembly GCA_004027205.1). Lineage (NCBI taxonomy): Eukaryota > Metazoa > Chordata > Mammalia > Rodentia > Ctenodactylidae > Ctenodactylus > Ctenodactylus gundi. Next base: position 269,804 of record PVKB01000173.1, read on the forward strand.
TGGAGTTTCCAGTCGCTGACAGACTGGCCTCATTGCTTTTTGAGCCTGTGACCAGACAGCACATTATGGTGGCTGAGCAGGATAGATAAAAATGTCTCACCTTCTGTTTGGGAAGTGAAAGTTAAAAAAAAAAGAAACTTGAGTCCCACAGTCTCTTTTGTAGACACACTGATGGAGACCTAAAGGGCTCCAATAGGTCCTACCTCTTAAAGTTTCTACCTCCTCTCAACACACCATGCTGAGGAACAAGACCTTAATAGTCAGGTCTTTGGGGGACATTTTATATCCAAACTACAGCAAGTATTAATATCTAAATGAATCAGCTCTTCTTTAAATGAGAATATTAAGAGTATTTACTTTGTGGTACTGCAAGCATTAATCTCATTTTGTTATCATTATCAATTTTTTTACAATATGCCAGATTTAGGAAGTTGAACTAGAAAGATCGTCAATTCATTAACTCAGAAACATTATAGACTAGAAGGAGAGGCAGACATTAACAAGATGAAGCACAAGGTGTGATTGAAAAACACAGTGGATGTTTGATTTTTAAAATGCTGTTACTTCGAAAGACAACGTGTCTTTATTATCTTAAAGTGCTCTCCTCACTTATCCTATTATCCTTGCCACCTCGTGAAGCTGTTCTGGATGACCTTGTTCATCAGTGTCTTTAATTATATTGTCATGGCTCCTTGATGTCCTGAACAGATTCAAAAGAATTTACCTTTCACGGTCATTTTGACCTTGGAAAAGAGCTAGGAGTCACACAATGCCCGATCTTGAGAATAAGGTAGACGAGGACTGCCCATTTCTATTGGATGGCATTCGTTGGCACTATTTGCTGTAATTTTTAAATCTCATGTTGTAAAGATGATCATAAAGGAAGACTTCCGGAACCAGGATAAGAACAGGATAAGCATGTTGAAAGTGATAGTATTTTGAGAGGATTCATAAGAATGTGTCTTTTACTTTAATAAATTTTAAAATTTAAACATTCACCACTTGTTTTGATTACTCTTTGTACAATGTGCTAGGTGTTCTAATAGACACAAGTTCAGGCTCTGAGTGCCAGGAAAGGCTTCTCAGAGAATGGGACCTCAGGTTGTATCATTAACGTTGGGAACAAGAGCCGGTGCGATCTAAGACAATCTAAGTGAATAAAGGTCATGGAGGGCATGAGGAGGGGCTGTTCACGGAGCTGGGGAGTAGCAGGTGAAAGTAGAATGCAGAGCAACGTGCACAGAAGCTGGGGTGGGTGTTGGGGGGCAAGAACTCTGGTTTGCCCAGGGTCTGACCTGTAGGCAAACTGTAACTTACTGTTGATCTTAGAAGGCCAATCCAAACTTCTGAAACTTGACCCAATCAAATGATAAGATCGAATGTGTTCAATAGAGAAGTTCTATATAGCATTACTTTTTAGATGAAGTATTTTCTATTTGTTTTCTTTTAAATTTTATTTGTGTTTATTGATTTGTTTCTTTAATTTACTCATAGTACTGGGGATCCAGCCCAAGGCCTTCACACAGAGCTACATCCCTAGCCCATTCCTATTTTTCAGTTTGAAAGAGAATCTCATGAACTTGCTAAGTGGCCCAGGCTGGGCTTGGGTTTGAGATCCTTCTGGTTCAACCTATCAGAGTGCTAGAATTGAAGCCTGGTACCACCAAGGCTGGCACCACCACACATAGCTGAAATATTTTCTTGTTCATAAGGTAGAACCTGAAGAAGTCACGGTAAATAAGGGGGAGGTGAAATCTAGTATAGATCTGGACTAGGGTCATCAATGTAACTGACCATACGGAAGAGAGGAGGAATTGGAGACAGAAGGCAGGTGTTCAAAGAGCATCTATTTTTTAATTTTTCTGAAATGATTCTTTCATTGTGTATTTGCAATACCTAATTATTAAATTAAATTATTACAATGAAGAATTAATGCTTATATATAGAACATTTTGATCATTTTTACTTCCTTTTACCCTTTTCACCTTCTGAGACTTTTCCCACATCCTTTTTTCCTCTCCATAAAATCTATCTTTCTATTTTCTTCCCTCATTCTTTTAGTTTGGTCTTTTGCATTTTTATAGTTTGGTTTCCTCACATTGGAGAAACTATGAAATATTTAACCTTCTGTACCTGTTTAATTTCACTTAGATTGGTGATCCCAAGGTGCATCCATTTTCCTGTAAGTTCAAATTAATGTTTCTTTTTGTTAAATAGTACTCCATTTGTACGTACTCGTCTTCTTTATCCAATTATCTATTGATGGACATGTTGGCTGTCTCCATGATTTAGCTATTATGAGTTGTGCTGCTGTGAGCATGGCATTATGGATCTCTGTCTTATGGTGCTGTTAACTCTTTTGGAAGGATACCCAGAAGAGGTACAGCTAGGCCAAAGAGGAAATCTATATTCAGTTATTTTGAGGACTCTCCATACTACTTTCCATAATGGTTGTACTGATTTTACAGTCCTATCAATGAGGCAGAAGGATTTCTATTTCCCCACAGCCTCATCAACATTTGTTGTTTTTTGAGTTCTTGATAAAAACCATTCTTACTGGTGTAAAACTGAACTCCAGTGTTGTTTTGATTTTTATTTCTCTTATGGCTAAAGATGGTGAACAGTTTTTCACACACTTATTGGTTATTTGTTCATCTTTTTCTGAGAACTAGCCATTCACTTGAATAGCCCATCTTTAACTGGGTCTTTTGTTTGGAGAGTTTATATATTTTCAGTTCTTTGTATGCTCTTGACTTTCCGTCTGAAGAATCGTTGACATTTGTTTTCCCATTCTGTATATTTTCTGTTTACTGTGTTGTTTCCTTTACTACACAGAAGGCTTGTAATTTGATATAATCCCATTTGTTGATTATTTTATGTACTAGAGGTGTTATTTTATTTGCAATATATGTCATGTGCCATTGGTGATCCTCTGAGAAAATCCCTGCCTATGCCTATGTCCTCAAGGGTTTTGCCTATTTTATCTTCCAGCAGGCTGAATGGTTCCCTTTTTACTATCTGAGTCTTTGATCTATTTTGTTTTAATTTCGGTTCATGGTGAATGATGTGGGTCTAGTTTCATTCTTTTGCATGTAGGTACCTAGTTTTCCCACCACCAGTTGTTAAAGCGGATGTCTTTCCACCGGTATGCTTTTATTTAGCCCGTTTGTTGAAAATCAGATGACTGGGGTTCATAGGGCTGTCTCCACGTCCTCAACTATGTCCCACTTGTCGACCTGTCTGGATTTTTCTTTTTTGCCAATACTGTATTTTCCTCTTCTTTTTTTAATGCTCTGTAGTATAAGTTGGTGTCTGATATTGTTATGCCTGGTTTGTCTTATTGCTTAGAATTGTTTCGGCTATTCTGGGCTTTCTCTGGTTCCATATCAATTTTAGGATCATTTTTTTCTAGGTTAGTGAAAAAATGCTGCTGGTGTTTTGATTGGAATTTCATTGAATCTTTGTATCAGTTTCGCAGTGTGGCCTTTTTGAAAATCAGTTCTGCTTTTTCAGGAGCAGGGGATGTCTTTCCATTTTCTAATGTTCTCTTCAATCTCTTTTTTCAGAATACTATAGTTTTCATAGCAAGTGATTCTTTTTTCTCCATTTTATTGATATGCACTAGTGCAAAACTTAAGGTTGACAATGAAGTTGAGGATTTTGTGCACATACGTATCTTGTCAAGGCGACAAGGACTTTCCCATTAGTGAAGAAGGTAACCATTGATTTTTGTTGTCTGAAGTGCATATGTGCAAGTGGTTGTGATCGAGGAGGTCAAGAATAAGGAGCTGCTGTCAGATATTTGCCATTTCTGATTCAGAAACTCTAATACACAGAGCTGCTCAAGTTGAGAGAGTGGGATGGAGAGAAAGGAACTGAGCATAATTTCTGGCTCTGCAGCTCGAGAAGTTGGAAGCAGTGGGAAGGACTAGACTGGATCAAGAAGAGATATCATAGCATATTTCTTCTTTTTCCTTCTGTGTAGGCTCTGATCTGTTCACAGATACTGATTTTGCTACAAGAAAATCCAGGAGCTTCTAAAACTGGGAAAAATAAAGGAAAATCGGGAAGATGAGTTGCTGATCAATTGCTTGTGAACTCCCGTGCACTTGAGTTGGAATACTATCTTCTGCTAACAACAACCTAGCCACACGGATCGCCCACAGCCATTTCATTGGGTCTCATGGTACTTCTGAATTCTTCCCGTTAGTCCTGTTTTGTTCATGGCACCTTGTGCCCAGCTTCTTGAGTGGATAATATTCTGCCTATCAGACTCTCTTAGAAGGGGAGTGATATTTCCACAACGGGCTAAAAGTAGCAGCCGTTAGTAGATCAGTGGAAAGTGGAAAGTAGAGAATTTTAATCAAAGGATTGCTCCTTTCATTTTCTGCCCCATCAGACGTAATCCTCTTCCTGTTTTTCATTTTATCAGATACTCACACTGCCAAGTGGTGCTTAAACCAGTGTGTGGTGCCACTCAGGCTCAATTGTAATTGGAGCTGTCAGTGTTCCTTGGCTACCAATGTCCTTCTCAGGGGGATAAGCCAAGAGATCGGATATAATATGCAAATGGTGTAGGTGCGGGGATGACCATATCAGACTGGGTGATTATCCCTGGCTTGTCTTGAAAGGTGGACTTCATAGCTCCTATTAAATACACATGATGCAATGTCTTAGTTTTTTTTCCCCCAGAGATTTTAATACATCACTTGATGCCAAAACACATTTTCTTTATATTCATGACAATTTCTTATATAGTAAAATAATTATCTGCTGTAGAAAGTGGGAGTCCTCAAATTTCCAGCTGCAGGCCATCTTGATACTTCTTCTGTCTTGGTAATAGCAAAGCCTGAATTAACTACATTTGATCTATTCCCTTAGCTTACCCCCATCCATTGTCTCTACCCACCCCTAGAAGAAGACTCCTCAAGAGTTGTCTGTGTGACTTGTCTCCATTGCTCACGTCCCATTATTCCTTCCGTGCACTGTAGCAATGCTCTCCCATTTCATGATGCATATAGTTTTAATCCACAATGCCTGTAACCATGGTCTTTCTGCCTTAGAGATGTGCAAACATGGACTGTGATTTCTGAAACTGTGAATCAAAGTAAACTATTTCCTACTTTAAGTTGTTTCCTTAGTTACTTTTTTGTTGCCGTGACTCAATACCTGACATCCACAAATTTAGGAAAGGAAAGGTCTATTTTAGCTCACAGTTTCAAAAGGTCACAGTCCATTCAGGGGTGGCTGGCAGCAACGGAAGTACATGGCAGAGGCAGAGGTGGAGGCAGCTTCTCATATCACAAACAGGAAGCCAAGTTGAGACTAGTCAAGACCAGTAGTCCAGGGAAGGCAGGTGCAGCTTATGTATCCTTCCAGGTCTCACTCCAGTGATCAGCCTCTCCTGGATCCAGGTGTGGAAGGTGTGGTAACCCCCCACTACATGCCATTAATCCTAATCTACACGCCATTAATCCTAGTTTACATGCCATTAATCCACCCCTCCAGACTAGGCCCCAATCTCCCAACAGCACATAGTTCCTTAGACAATCTATAACATTTAAATACATGAGACTTTTGGGGGACAGTCCAGATCCAAACCATAATAGTTGTATATCTCAAGCAGTTTGTCCCAGAAAAGAAAAGCTGGTGATATGTGGATGGACTTCTTTCTTGCTTGTCCAGAATATTAATATAAATGTGATAAAATATCACCGGATGGATTGACTTTCGTTCTGTGGCTTGCCACATTTGATTGACACAAGTATCTATAGGCATATAGCATGCCACTGAAATGACTTTCACCCAGGTTACTTCCTATTGCCACGTCCTTTGCTTGCGTCTCAGTCTTCCTCTCAGCTGACCGCAGACAGCATTTGTTACTCTCTCCACGTCTCTCCCCGACATTCCACCTTGTCTCAGGTTTCTGCCCTCTCATGAGTTACTCTTCATAGTCTCTGTTATTGTTTGGGTCTTGCAGGTCCCTCCCAGGCTCATCTGTTGAAGGCTACAGTGCTATTGGAGGAGGTAGAACCACTACTAGGTAAAGCCTAGTGGAAGTTAAATCACTGGGCTTGTGCCTTTGGAAAGACTACCAAGACCCAGATCCCTCTTGCTCCTCTTCCGTGCCTCCTGGCTGCCAGTGGTGAGCAGTTTTCCCTACAATGTACTTCCTGCCACGATCCGCTTCCTCACTCCAGGCTCAAAAGCAAAGGAACAAACTGACCATAAACCAAAATCTCTGTCTGTGTTAGCTAAAATAAACTTTTCCCATTCTAAAGTCTATTGTCTCAGATATTTTGTCACAGTAATGGGAAGCTGACTTGTACAGTCCCCTTCACTTGTTCTTTAAATTCTTGCTTTTGCAGCATGACACTCGGTCCTTTTTCTCTATCTAAACTCATTCTAACCTGTCATCTCAGTTTTTTATTATGACCTTAAATGCCATCTATGTGCAAATGGGAAAATGTACCTCTAGCCTAGATGTCTTTTCTGAAATTCAAGAATTCTTTATTATTTTGGATACTGGGACTATTCACTTCTCCCAGTGAAAAATAACCTCCCTTCCAGCTAAGAAGTAGGCCAGGCACTGGCTTTGAGCTGCAGCACCTTCAAGATCTGCTGTATCGTTTGCATTGATGTTTTGGGCCCAGCCAATGGCTGAACACAGCAGTGATGCTTAGGGCTGGCCTTACTGCCCTATGTGGGTATCTTCTGTGTGATGATATTTAACTCTAGAATGCCTCCACGGTATGGCCAAGACTTATGAGATATTTTTCAGTCTGCATCTTCCTGCCAAATATCACAATTTCTTTGTTAGTTACTAAAGGTGTTTCTGGTATTTTAGGTTCTAGTTTCTCCATTAATATTCTGGAGGTTTCTTTTTCTTTTCTTCTTTACTTGCCATTTACTTATATAATTAGTGTCTTCTTCCTCTTCCTATCCTTTTGTTCCTCCTTCCTTTCCTCCTCCTCCTCCTCCTCCCTCTGCTTGCCCTCCTTATCCTTTTTTTCTGCCCATTCCCCATCTCCTGGTTACTTCTCTAAGGACAGCACCCCCATAGCAACTGATTGTGATGTTTAATCTCGATTTCCAACTTGATGAGTATTAGAGATACTTAGGCAATTAGTAAGCCACTGTCCCGGATGCATTTGGTTAGGTCTGGGAGAGTGACAGTAGGGGCTGCATCTGGTGCCTGGTTCCTTCCTCTGTGGATTTCTCTGTCTGTTTTGTGATCCCTACGAAGCATGCAAATTTTCTCCATTTTTCACTGGCACCATGACATGTGTTCCTTGAAGCCAGTTGACCATAGACTCAAACCTCTGAAACTCTGAGTCAAAAAAAATCTATTTCCTTTTTAAAAATTATGTATACCAAGATTTTGTTCCAGTCATGAAAATCTAATAAATAAAAAAATTGGTATCAATGATAAGGCCATTGCTGTGATAATGCCGGACCATGTGTTTAAGTCTTTAGAAGTAGTTTGTGGGAGGGGCTTGGGGAAGTCTGGTGAGAAGCAGCATAGAAAAGCTGTAGAATGTTGTAAGCAAAGCTTGATGGACCATTCTGATGAGACTTCGGAAGACCAGAATGCTGGTAGGAATGTAGACAGTGAAGACTGTGCTTATAAGGTTTCAGATGATGATGGGTGCCTTGTGAATTGGGCTACAGGCCTCTCATATTACATTCTGGCAAAGAACTTTTCTAAAGCCAGCCCAGCCTTTAGGCTGTGGTATGAGTACTGCTGGCTGCTTTTAACCAGATTTATGTTGAGAATAGGGAATGAATGCAAGGATGTGAAAATAATTCGGTTTTGCCAGAAAAGAAGCACATGTAAAGTTGGGGCCAGAAAAATGGTGATCGCTAGAGATAATTGTGCCAATTTAAAGGAGGACACAATTGCAATACAGATGCCTTGAGGGTGTCTCAAGGGTTGTTCAGCATCCAGTCATTAGAGGCTTAAGAAGGCAAACATTTTACAATGTTTAAAAGATTGCTTTGAGAAGAGACTTTCAGGGCAACCTGGTCACACAGGGCTGCCTAAAATGTTTGTGTATGTTTATTCCCATCAGCACGGTTATAGGGTGTCATCACTGTGATCCAAGGGTGCCCAGCTACTGATCACACTGTCAAACAGATGTTTTGCATTGTCTTCAAGTTACTTATTTTGTATGCTTGCAGAATTGAAGCACTGTAGAGCCATGAGGGTTGCCGCTAAGATTTCAAAAGAAGGCCAGTCGATATGTGACATGTTTGGAGTTATCACTGGGATTTTCTGGAAGGCAATGCATGAATCTGTGGTAATGAGGCCAAAGCTGCCATTGAGTCACAGGAGTTGGGGATGCTAGGAGCATGGAAGATCAGTTGAAGGGTGTCACAGTGAATATAGTTAACCCAATAGTGGGGGTTCTGTGAACTGTATCCAACTGTGCTATAGGAGTGGGTCTGACTGATCAGCCTTTCAGCCTCTTCTTACCACCACAGACTGTAGCGGCTGCCCATCAAGTTCTAAGATTTAACGTTTGCCCTGCTGTGCTTCAGTTGTAATTTGATTTAATTCCTTTTCATTCTCTTTCTCCTCCTTTTTGGAACAGAAAAATTTAATGTGTGTCATTGTATCTTGGGGTTACATCACTTATTTTATTATTATTATTTTTTACAATAGTTCAAAAGTGAGAATTGTCTCAAGTTTCATAAGACCCTTTGGATTTGGACTTTCTTGAGTCCTTGGGACTATTGAGGCTTTGTGGAAGAAATTAATTCATTCTTTGTTCTATGCAAAGTAGTTATGTCATGTTACAAGAAATTATAAACTTTTTACTGTCTGTATTTGGAAACCAAGAATGATTAAAGGAAAAGCCTTTGGGTGTCAAATTGACAAGGATTGGACTGGTGATGGTTAATCTTGATAGTTGACTTGATTGGCATAAGACACACCAACATGATTAGTAAACCACACTCCTGGGTGTGTTTGAATGTGTCATGGGAGAAAGACCTTTAGGCCTATATTTGGTCCCTGGCTTCTTTTCCTGTCTTTCTGCTTCATAACTTTCATGATGCATATAGTTTTGATCTACAATGCTTGTGACCATGGTCTTTCTGCCTTAGAGATGCACAGACATGGACTGGGACCTCTGAAACCATGAACCTATTTCCTCCTTTAAGTTGTGCATTTCAAGCTGATGGTACATGGACGGACTTCCTTCCTGCTTGCCTAGGTTGCCTCCCTGCTTCAGCTCTACAAGAAAACCCTGTTTCAGATTTCCTGTATATCTCATGATTTTCTTCCTGGAATGTGACTTTTTTTCTGGAAAATTTCTTTTACATTCTGTCTCTTGATGGCATGTTTTCTCATTTCTTTTTAGATCTCCTCTTCCAAACTTTTTCATGAATTTCCTACAAAGTAGACTTGTCTTATTTTAATTCAACTTATCATGACCTATTGCAATCAAATTATGCTCATTATGACCTTTTCATGGAGTAAGATGTATATTAGAAAAACTCAGTTGTGCTTGTCAGAAATTCATTCACAGAATGAGATGCACACCTAATAACTTGTTAGAATCAGTTGTACCCATGATAAAATATCACCAGATGAATTGATTTTTGTTCGGTGGCTTGCCACATTTGATTGACACAAATATCTGTAGGCATACAGCATTTCACTTCCTGCTCCCGAATTTCAAAGGCTTGTATATTTATAATGAACAACACAATCGGTAATTCTGGAGCTCACACTCCCTTTGATCAGGACTTCCTGCGGCATTCCCCTGTGTGCTGCATCAGTGGATTCCATAGCTATTTCAAGACAGCAGTCGTTTGGTGGGACCCCCCTTCACAGAACGTTGTTGGTGAAGCACATACAGATGAGGACACCTGCCATCTGCCTTTCTGGAAAACAGATGATGAAGAAGAAAGATGCCGTTTATGCTAAGGATTTGCAATTTCATCAAACTGTGCTGAAATGAGCATTTTGCATTTACAAATACTCTATTAACAATGCAACCACAGAAATATCTCCATATCAAAGAAGGAAGGCTACCCTGCCTGCCTGAATGAGGCTTTTCCACAGAAACAGACCAAATAGAATACTGTCTAACTACATAGGCAGATAGATGTGAGCATATATACAGGTACATAGGAATCGATAGATAGATAGATAGATAGATAGATAGATAGATAGATAGATAGATAGATAGATATAGAATTACTTGATGTGATTATGGGGGTTGATGTACTAACTGAAGATTCAGGAGAACTGACCATGTAGTATCTGCGTGAGAACTAGGAAAACCATTCTTGTACATGTAAGGAAAGATCAGTGTTCCAGTCCCCAAACAAAATGAACAAATTCTTTTTTACCTCCTGTGACCGTTCATTGCTTTGTGTCAACTTTAATGGTTTAGGAAGTGGAATTCTGTCTTTCTAAGAACCTTAATTAGTATATTTCACCTTTTGCTTTATTTAGATTTCCAATTTACTGGATGAGAGCCACGCTCACTGGGAAGAGCAGTATTTTTCATTTAGTCTTCCAATTCAAATGTTAATGTCATTGACAGATACACACACACACACACACACACACACACACACACACACACACACACGTACAACCAGAATAATATTCAACCAAAATTCTCCACATTCTTTGGTCCTCTTGCATTGACACATAAAAATAACCAGAGAAGTTCACCACTTTTATCCATACACATCATATTAAATCACGCTTAATCTCTCACTTTCTTAAATAAAATAATAACAAGGTTAAAATCCACTGAATATGATATAACTGTCCTGTGAGCTACTGAAAATGTACTAATCTCTTCCCCAGCAGAAGAGATAGAATCCTAAAGTGATGTATGTTCCTCTCCTGGGTGTCTTATAACTTAATACAGTATGCTACAAAAATTTTTAAAAATGCTTAAAGCAAAACCAAAATATATCTGTTTCATAAACATACTCATAACAAATAAGAAAAAAAGTATAACAATTATCGACCCGATTCCTGTAATTGGTATTGTAGCTGATTATGTAGCAGTCACATGATCAGAGCTGGCTTTCTTTATCTTTTTAGGTAAAGGTGAGAATCAAGAATGTGCTTGACAGGCAGGTAAACATGCTACCAGTTAGCTAACATCCCGAGCACCATGGCTGTAATTTGTAACAATTTTGTTCTTCTATTGATTCTTGTCTTTGTGTTCAGCAAGAACCTTAGTCATTTTTTTCTACCTAGTAGAGACCCAAACCTTTACACCTAAAAGTTCTGGATCCTCAGTAATCTTGTCTGGATTGGGTAGTTGTGAGATTGTGTGTGTGTGTGTGTGTGTGTGTGTGTGTGTGTGTGTGTGTGTGTGTGTGTGCGCTTAACCACAGGGCCATGAGAATTCATGATAATAATAAGAGAATTTCTAAGGAAGCACCTGTGTTTTAGAATGTCCTTCGATACTTCCCCTGTGGTGTAGCAGTCTGATTTCTCCTTGGAGTCAGAATCAGTCTTTCTAGCCAGCATCGTAATTACCTTCTTTGCTTGTTCAATCAGAGATGTGAAGAGTTCACTGAAAGTAGATGGCAGTATTAGCCTCTACTCAATGGAATCATGGTGTCTCCTGGTAGAAGCATTTCTTATTTTAAAGCTAAGACCTTAGACTGGCATAGGAAGCCTGGCTTTGGCTTCTGTCTTCCTTTCTTGGTCACAAAATTTTTGCTATTGGTTTAAGAGGTAATAAATAGTAAGCAGTACCATTATTATGTCCACGTCTTAATTCCTGCTTCCAAGAATCTGGCTATGGGAGAAATAGCTGTGTCAATTGCTGATTCACAGAACGTACATTCCTCTGTAGAACCTTGTCCCAGCCATGTAAATTATCGTGCCTATCTGGCATTGTTGCTCAGTCTTTAAAGCCCATTCCACTGTTCTGTCAAGTCAGATGATTCAGGTTAATGTGGAATACGGTAAAACTATGTGAATTCTGTATTTCTTTTTCTATGAAGTGAGTGCCTTGGTGAGAGCAATATTGCATGAACTGAAACGATGATCAGTAAAGCATTCAGTAATCCCACAGATCATGGTTTGGGCAGAAGCATTGCATGCAGGAAAAAGATCCAAAGGAGGAGTAAGGGTCTATTCTTACAAGAATGAGATGCTACCCTTTCCATGGTGGAGCTAATTAGTACTGACATGTAGGATGCTGCTGCAGAAGCACCCACAGTGTGGAAGCAGCTTTGCCATGTGCAATGGCGTTGGAGCTGAAACAGACTTGAGGTGAATTCTAGAAAAGTAAATGCTGTGAAAGAACTCTGAATAATGGTTCTCTTGAGGTTCTATAAAAGAAGGAAGAAAGCTCTTAAGAAAGATTTTACATCCTTAAAGAACACATAAGTAGTCACAAATGGAGTATGTATAGAAATATGGACAGTAAAGTGCGTTTCGGGAAGGTCTCAGTTGAAAATGAAGACCTTACTAAAACTGAAGGAAAGGTGACTCACTGAAAAGTGGCAATGAAGGTGGATGAATTGTTTTCTAGTCACTGTGGCAGGCAGAATATGTGAGCAGTGAAATTGGAAATTTGGGTTTTTTCAGCAAAGACTTGATGGTGAGGCTTGGCTCACCTGATTATTTGTAGTGAAACCCAGCAGGGGAAAGAGAACTTAAAGACGGAATTGTTGAGCAAACAACCAAAACTTGAAGGTTTGGAGAACTCTTAGTCTATCCATGTTATAAATAATGAGAATGTCTGTTTTGAAGACAACACTGAGAGTGTGGCTAAACAAGCAGCCAGTTCTCCACCCCCCCAAAAAATTCATGAATTTATGCATGAGCTATTTCAGCAGAGGGTAGGAGTAGAGAGGATATTATCCCAATAAAGCACAGTATAATACAATTGCTATTAGTTTGAACTAATGCAGACAGAAATGAGACAAAATGATGAGAAGGTGTTGAGAAGACACTACCATAACTGCGCAATTTTGCCATGAACCTTTAATGTCCTTCAAGAGAAGCAGAGAAGTATCCTAAAGGAGACCACAAGATCATCAGTACCACTTCCATTACTGACCTGCAGTGCACAGGCCATGGGTGCAAGGCTACCTTAATTTCATTTTCATAGATTCTGCTGTGTGGGTGACTCTGCCAAGCCCTGGAGGTGATGTTGCTTCCCAGAGGGTGGGAAGGTCTGATGGTAGCCTTGTTAAGTTTTGAGCTTGCTTAGTATTTGCCAACTCCTCTTTCTCCCTTCTGAGATGGAAATGTCTATCCTGCGTGCACCCCATTGTTATGTTTTGTTTGGTTGTACAGGTTAGTAGCTGGGGAGAAATTTTATCTTGAGTCTCATGCATATTTGATGGGGTGATATGCAGAGGACGATTTTGGAATTCATAGTTGATGCTGGAATGAATTTAGACTTTGGAGGACATTGGGATAAAAGGAATGTGCTTTACATGCAAGAAGGACATGAGTTTTGAAGGCCCCAGGATAGTGTTATGAATTGAAAAGTTTGTCTTTGCGAACAGATATAATGAAATTTTAACACTCCTTGGTGGTACAGATGAAACCATGAGAGTGGGGTACTTATGATAGGATTAGTGTCCTTGTCAGACCAAAGATCAGAGCTTATTTGCTCCCAACCCAACCCTGATGCCTTTCCATGGAAGACCCGGCAAGAAGACAGCCATCTGCAATCCTGGAAGAGAATTCTGACCCAAACCAGATCACACTGGCACCTTGATCTCAGACTCCAAAACCGCAAGAAATGTTCAGTGTAATAATGCTAAAATATAGCATTTTAATATAGCAACCTGAATACAGTTTCCAGTTTCCAGTTTAGGACTATTATAAATAATACTGCTATGAACATTTATTTATTTATATCTAGGAATATATGCTTTCGTTTTTCCTGGGTGCATCCCTAGCAGTACAACTGTTGTGTCATATGAAGGTTTTTGTTTTAAATTGCTGAGATATTCCTAACTGATTTATAATATATTTGTACTGTTTTATAATTCTATCGGGACAAGAAGTTCCCATTTCTCCAGATCCTCATCAACATGGGTTATTGTGTCTTGTTAACTAGAACATTTCTAGCGCATGCCTTACTGTTGTTTTAATTGTCATTTCCCCAAGGACTCATAATGCTGAGCAACATTTCATGTGCCGATCAGATATTCATATTTTTTGAGTAACATTTATTCATGTCTTTGTTCTCTTTCAGATTGGTTCTTTGAATTATTATTGAGTTAGGTCATTTGTGCCCAGTCTTTTTTTGGCACCAGGAACTGGTTTTGTGGAAGAAAACATTCCCACAAATGAAGGAGTTAGTAGTTACTAGCCCCAGCTCCACGTCAGCTCTACCTCAGATCACCGGGCATTAGATTTTTGAAAGAAGTGAGCAACTTAGATTCCTGTTATTCACAATGTACAAAAGTCTCATGGTTTAGATGTGGAATGTCCCCTAAGAACCTTATGTTTACAAGATGATTCATTATGGTTTCCTGTGCTGTTAAGAGGTAGAATCTAATCTGAAGGGGCAGATCACTGTGGCATGACCTGAAAGAATATACTCCCTTGCTAGCTCCATCCTTGGCCCTCTCTGCTTCCCATCTTGCCATGTAACGGATGGCCTTTGTTGCTGGCTAGGCTTGTGCCATGCCTTCTCAGCATTGCCAGCTGTCCATCAATAGATGACACCTTCTGAAACTGTGTAGTAATGTAAACCTTTCCTCCCTTAAGTAGTGAGTGTCAGATAGTGTGTCCCAGCAACAAAAGATGATGACTAATATAGAAGGCTCTGTGCTCCTAGAAGAGTCTAAGGGTGCCACTGACCTGACACGAGGTGAAGCTCAGGAGATCATACTAGTAATGGGGAGCAGCTGTGGGGCTGGTCTGCCATTAGCCTCTGCTGTGTGACCTGTTTTCTGACAGGTCACAGACTGGTACTTGCCTATGGCCCTGGGGATTTGAAACCTATGAGTTGTAGGTTTTATTTTTTTATAGTAAATTTTTGGATACATGTCCTTTTCTAATTACATGCCTTGCAGATATTTCTGAGTTGTGTGATGACAAATTTGGGGGAGGCTTATTTTGTGGTTTGTATCTAGACTGTCCCCCACAAAGCCTCATGCATTTGAATATTTTGGATCATAAGTATGTGGTGAATTACTTGGGAAGTGACTTGGAAGCTGTGGGTTGCTAGGGCTTGATCCAGAAGGGACAGATCCTGGAATAAGACCTGGAGGGGTAGGTCTGTGCTAGTTCTGTCTCTGCCCCCTCACTTGGCTGTCTGACATGCCACAAATGGCTTTCTTCTGTGTACAGTTCTGCCAAGTGCTGCTACCATTGCCAGCTGCCCATGTATGGATTGTGACCTTCTGAAACTGTGATATAAAATAAACCTTTTCTCCCTTAAATTGTAGATGTCAGGTATTCTGTCCCAGTAATGAATAAGTAACTTCACAGCTTCTGAATGTGGGGTCATATAACATATAACTCACGATAAGACACCCACAGTCCTTTACTCACAGACAAAATTTCTTCTAGTGACTTCTACTTACGTTCAAAGCCAAGCTGTTCACGTTGTCGGATGCATCCAGCACATGTCTTCTGGGTGACAGAGAGCCAAGCTCACTTTGAACCCTGCTGGTTTGAAGATTGGGGAAGGAGAAAAATGGCTTAAACAATAATCGATTAGCAATACACAAGTTCTCAAAATAAAAAAAGAAACTTGTAGCTGGTAACAAAAATATTTGGTGATACAGAGATACACACATTTGAGTATACATTGATATTTATGGCTTATTGGCATTTTATTGATGTATGTTGCATTTAGCGTACAGAGCACCGAGCAGAGGGCTGCTGGATTGATACTTCCTTCACAACCAGCCTTCTGAATTCTTCAGACAATGTGCGTGAAAGTTACAGCTTTCTTCTCTAATTTTAACCCTGGTTTGAAAAGAATTTTTTCAAGAAAACTATATTTTTTAATGTGTGAAGAATAAGAATAAAATTGATCACATTAAAAAAAAATCCAGACTCTTTTTTTGGGGGATGGGAACAAATACCAGTGTGGGCTTGATGTTTGGAACTTACAGTGTGGTCCTTACATCCTTTAGTCATTGGCCCAGAGCCTCATGAGAAGTTTTGCCACTATTCTGTGATCTTTCACACCTGATTTCAAGTTTTCTTCTGAGATAACCTAAAACAAAGTGCACACAAAGTATAATAAGCATCCTAAAACAAACATTTTCCTAAATTTGTCCCCATATTTTAAGCTTGATGTGTTGCTTTCTCACTTATACGTATCTGCCTTCCTATTGGTCTGTCAAAATTTAGGCCAATAATATTCTGTTGAGGCTGGAGGCATAGCTCAGGGGTTAAGAGTGCTTGCCAGTCTAGTCTTTGCAGTGGAAATATTCCACAGAGAAACATGTGCAGCTCTGACATTTCAAAGAATCCTCCTGGAATTCAATGAGACAATCTCCTGGGCCAAGCCCCAGTCATCCACCCCTTCCAACCAGGCCCACCTGTTAACGGCAGCCAGCTCCACAGGTCTTCCACAACATCCACATACATGCGGCTTTGAGGGAATATTTCACATCCAAATCAAAATACCCAGGTTATCAAAAATTTGGGTCAATCAAATTCTGCTGCAGGCTGGAGGCATAGTTCAGCGGGTAACACTGCTGCTGGACAAGTGTCGGACCCTAGGTTGGATTCCCTAACACCACATAGGCTGGGCGTGGTGGCAACAACACGCCTGTACAAAAGAAATAAAGAAAAAAAGAAAAAGAAAATAAAAGCTTGCACACCGAGTCTGACTCAATATTTAAAAAATTGTTGGTCAAATTTCTACTATTATGTATAAAATTTATAAATCCTTACTTTTTCACACCTCTAAATTTCATATATACATTGAAGTTGGGACATAGGCCCATGCCCCTGCATCATGTAAAGTCTATACATTGTGGAAGGAGGAAAGGAGTTATGGTTGCCAAATTGTGATCATATTGCTAAGTGTGTAGTGTGAATTTAACATGCAATTCTTGTTTCTGTTGTTCTGAAATAAGAATTTTTGTAAAGAGAGAAAAATAAAAGCATAAACACTTGGAGTACCATTTGATAGACCCACTTCTGTTCAAATTACCTCCACATATCACTTTCTCTTTTTGGTAACTCTCCCATTCTTCTAGCTTTCTAATTTCTTTAGCATTGACCTACAACTAGTACACTGAGAATTCCCTTGAAACAGGATTTATATGAAAATCAAATCAGATGGAACAGAAATAAAGGTGGAGATTATTCATACCCCTGCTCTTAATTCTTTTAGGTCCTTGGCATTTGCCCAAAGTTTAGTTTGTCTTCTGAAAGGAACTCAAAATTGCTTCTAGGTATTGATTTACATGAACAATGCCCATGTGAAACATGTTGTGAGTCATTAATCATTTCATACCAAACTGGGAACATTGAATTGCTAAAAATACATCATTAAACTTTCCCTCGAGTTAGATGTGGGTTTTTGAAGAGTTGTTTACTGTTCGAATAAATGAGATCACTTTAAAGACAATACAAGGTTTGTAGGTTTAGAAGCAGCTGATGTGAATTGCAGGATGTGATCAAATGCTGTAGCTCAGGGCAAGTGCCTCCTGATTGGTTGGTTCTATGAGTTGGAATGTAGTATGTTACATGGATGTGTAGCATAGTTACACCTGTCTGTACTGCAGAAGGTGCTCTACATGTCCAAGCTGGAGGGGTGGGTGTAGGGTGGGAAGAAATAAAGAAGGAAATTGTCTTTAAGGTCTATCAATTTAAAGTCGTCTGCTGGTGTCTTTCTTCTTTTTCTAGTAATTTGCTGGGGGTGGACTCCCTCAGTTGTGACTTGATGGAAAATTTCATTGCTTCTTGAAAACTTCTCCAGGCTCAGACCTTGCCTAGTGCTAAGCCAAGCTGAAATCAGAGGCTCACAGGCATCTCAAAACAGGACCAAGTCCGGATGTTATGGAAGTAGTATATTCCCATGAGGCACCTTTGGTGGAAGAGAAGTTTTCATACTCAAGGGCGTTTGGGCGCCATATGTCCATGCGTATGCCTATTCCCATGCCTTTGTCTGGATCTTTGTCTGTATCATCTCTATATCTGCTCTCTCTTCTCTGATGATCTGTTCCTCATTTTCTCCAATCCTTCAGAGATGTGCCTTCTACTTCCCTTTGAAAGATGCCTCTACAGCTCCTAAAAGGAGAATGGAGTCTTAAACCCTAACGCCCATGATATAACTTAAAAATACCATCAATTCAGACTTTGGTTTCCTGTCAATGGAAACCTGTCTTTTTGTGGCTTGTTCCTGGTGCTTGATAAAGCAGAAGTGGGTTTAAGGAAATGGTGATTCTCTGATTCTGGTTTTGTTTATTTGCTAGAAAGATCTGTTTCAGACTTAACGGAAATCTTAACATTGTTCAATTTATTTTTTTCCCCCTTGGGAAACAGGGTAGACCTTAAAAGGAAGACATGTAAATTGATTGACATAATTTTGGACAAAGTCTTTATATAAAAACATCGTAGAGAATAGTTAGTGAATGTTTAGCTCCTTCCTGAGTTTACCTGTGCTAAGAGAGATCTCCAAGTAACGGACAGTACTTCTATACGCCAGAAGAAATGGGTTCTCGTTTACTGTTAAATGTCTACATAATTGGGAATATATGGGTAACAGAGGATAGTTTTTAGTTTATCTTTCTACTCACGAAGTCCATGACCTATTTCCATTGCTTAGAGCACAGCAGAATACTTTATTTTTACCTGTTCAATCTAGATTCTTATGAATTTCCAAATACATTTGAGCAGGAAATTGGTCGTCTCTCCGTTGGCCGACACTGCTTTCATTTGTCTGTGAATTCAGAGGAAATGTCAGTCTGAGAAGACTGTTCTTGTTTCTGACTCTTTACTAGAGAGAAGTATAGAGTATAATTAATTTTCTACTAGACTCTTAATGCCCCAGATCCTGCTTTCCATTGACTTGGAGTTTGAGGAATGCCTTGATCATGCAGACAGCTGTAGAAAACACCATAGTTCATTGCTGGCAGGTGGTCCTATCTAGTCAGTGTCCAGTTAGACCAGAAGTACACAGTCTTGGGCTCCTCCAATCACAGTCCTACCAGTGACCCACACATGCTTAGTTAAAACATGGGCATTATTTGTTGGCTACTCACTCTCACTTATTTTCCCACACACTACTCCAGGATTCTATCTTTTCCACGCTTTGAATTAACAAAGCTTGTTAGTGCTTTAGAATATTTGCACAGAATATTTCTTTCTTTGGGACAATTTGCCTCCAATAGTTGCATTTCTGGATCAATTTCATTGAGAATCCTTACATCAGGCATGGCGTCATTGTATATTAATTTTCTGCATGGACTGGATATATATGTTTGTTTATTGTTGACTTTTTACCTCTCCTGATAGAAATTTAGCTCTTAGGTATCTGAACTTAATCTTGTCCCCCCTTTTGTTTTTTACTTTTACGTTCTCAGTTTGAAGAACAGTGTCTGGTATAGAGTTGGTGAACATTTATTAAGTAAATTAATATCTTCCCTTATTTTGATAAAATTCATCTGCTGGTCTTTGTTTTCTGATATTGCATGGTAGACAGAATTTTGAGAACTTGACTGAATGTAAATGTCTATGGTTCCCTCTTCTACTGGCTTGATAGTTTGGCTAGGTGTAGGATTTCAGGCTGGAATTCAGTTTGTCAAAATATTGAAAGGCATTGCTCCATGGTGTTCCGGATTAGATTGCTCATTTAAAGAAATCTGATGGCATTCTGAGTCCTAATTGTTTGAAAATTACCTGATTCTTGAGATTTTTTTGTTATTCTTATGTATATTGCATTCTAAAAACACTCACACCTCACCATTTAGCTAAAAAGTAGTATGCTACAGACAAGATAAAATCCTATGTACACCTGTTCTCGGTCCTATTTTTATATAGTGGTGTCACAAATGATGATTTAATTTTTCATGCATACTTACTGTGACTTATGGAGAAATTATATCAACTTGAGGAAATCAGGAGCCATGACTGGATTAGAGTTTGGGAACCACTCGGAATTGAGAACCAGGCAGTGATTTGAGCGATGTGAGTGATTTGTAGGCCAGCCAATGAGGAAAGAATAGTCACCCAGTTGCGGGAGGCCCAACTGGAACTGGAACCATGTAAAAGGAAGGAAGAAGAAAGATTGCTACAGCTTCTTCCTCTGGGAAATCTCTCGCCTTTGCAATTGTCTATGGATGCCGACTTGCTATGTGCCACAGATCTTCATCACAGGTTTGTTCTAGTCTTTACTTGCGCCTGTTTGTCCATTCTGACCGTTAGTCGCTGATCTTCAGTCTTCTGTCTTTGTCATTGTTCTTTGAACAACTGAGATCCGCAGCAGAATCTCACTGACTGCCCTGCAGTTCCGGACGGGTGTCCTACTTCTTGGCTGAGCAACCATCAGACACTAGCTTCTCGCATGAGCAGGCTGCCATCTTGGACAATCCTCTATCCTTTGTAAGCCTTCCAAGTAGATCCTTTTAGGTTATAATTTCTGTAAATTCTGCCTTTTGAAAGAATCCAAGCTAATACACTTACCCATATTGCATAACAACACAGAGCACTGGTTTACATGTGTTCAAACTTCATATACATAATATATTATGTATTATGTTCCAAAGATTGCTTACGTGCCTCATAATAGTAGTGATGGGTTTCTTGACACATAATGTTCTGTTTAATTGCTTTCTCTTTTTTATATGTATATATGTGATACATAATGTTTACATGAAATGAGCATTTTGGGTCACATCAGGGTTACAAACCCTTCCCTTCTCCTTTTGACTCTCCCAAATCCTCCTCCTCTTCTCTTTCACTGTTCCCCACCACCCATTTAGTTCTATTAAATGACTGTAATCTGGATTTATCATATTGGAGAAACCATTTGATATTTAACCTTCTGTATGTGACTCACTTCACTGAGCATGATGGCGTCAAATTGCATCTATTTACCTACAAAAGCTTCAAAACTATCTGTCTTTATAAATAGGTAGTACTCCATTGTGTACATATACAATGTACAGTTTTTGTATCCATTGGTCTGTTGATATGCATTTGGGTGTCTTCCACAGTTTAGCTGTTGTTGTGCTGCTGTGAACCTGGGCACACATATATCTCTTTTATATGATATTTTTAAGTCTGTCAGAAAAATTTCCAGAAGAGGTATTGCTGAATCAAAGGAAATATTTATTTTCAGCCTTTTGAGGAATTTCCATACTACCCCGCCCCACCCCCCAATAGTGGTTGAACCAGTTACGATTGTAAAGCAGTGTAAGAGGGTTCCTTTCCCCCCACTGCCTTGCCAGCATTGATTGCTGTTTGAGTTCTTGATATACGACATTTTCTCTGGGTTTAGACAATATCTTAATGATGTTTTATTTATCTTTTTCTTTTTGAGATCATGTCTTGCTCTGTAGCCCAGATTGGTTCTGAACTCACTATGTAGCTCAGATTGGCCTTGGACTCACAGCAATCCTCCTGCATCAGCCTCCTGAGTGCTGGGATTACGGGCATGTGCTGCCACACCCAGGTTTATATGGTGCTGGAGAATTGAACTTAGGATCTTGAGCGTTCAGGGTGAGTGCTTTAACCTTTGTGCATTCCCCCACCCCTCTTAGTGATGGTTTGATTTACATTTTTCTAGTGGCTAAGGATGGTGACTATCTCTTCATGTATTTACTGACCATTTGACCTTCTTTATCTGAGAACTGCCTATTCAGTTCTGTTGCCTATTTTTTACTCGGGTCTTTGAATTTGAGGGGGCTATTTTCTTCAGTTCCATGTATATTCTCGTTATTAGCCTCCTATCTGAGGTATGGGCTGTTAAAAAAATTTTCCCATTCGGCTCATTCTCTCTGCACTCTGTTGATAACTTCCTTTGTTGTACAGTAACTTTTTAATTTGATATAATCCCATTTATTTATTTTGGGGTCTATTTCTTTTGCATTAGGTGTCTTATTAAGAAAGTTCTTTCCTACACCTGTATCTTTAATTTTTTGCCTAATTTGTCTTCCAGAAGGTTCAGTGTTTCAATTTTAATGTCTAGGTCTTTCATCCACTTTGATCCGACTTTGGTGCCCAGTGAGAGGTGTGCATCCAGATTCATTCTTCTGCATGTGGATGTCCAGTTTTCCCAGCACCATTTGTAGAAGAGGCTGTTCTTTTTCCAGTGTAGGCTGCTGGCTCCTTTATCAAAGAACAGGTAGCTGAGGGTACTTGAGTTTGTCTCGGCATCCTCAGTTCTGTCCCATTGGTCAACCAGTCTGTTTTTGTGCCAGTACCATATAGTTTTTGTATCTGTTGCTTTATAATATAACTTTATGTTTGGAATTGTAATGTCCCCTGCCTTTATCTTGTTATTCAGGATTTCTTTGTCTGTTCTAGGTTTCCTTTGGTTCCACATGAAAGTAAGAATTATTTTTTCAAGTTCTGTGAAAAAAGTTGTTGATATTTTTTATAAGGATTACATTAAATCTGTATATTAATTTGGGTAGTATAGTGATTTTACCTATATTAGTTCTATCCAAAAACAGAAGGTACTTTTCTATTTAATGATGTCTTTTTAAATTTCTATTTTCAGTATAATAGAGCTTTCTTCATAGAGCTCCTTCATTTTTGTAGTTAGGTATTTAACTTTTTCATGGGCTATTAAGAACAGAATTGTTCTTTTGAGCTCTTTCTCATTGAGCTCATTGTCCATGTAGAGAATTGCTATGAATGTTTTAGTATTGATTTTGTATCCTGCAATCTGGCTGAATTTGTTGACTGTTTCTAAGACTTTTGTGGTAAAGTTTCGGGGTCTTCTAAACAGATAATCATATCATTTGTAAATAAGGTTAGTATGGTCTCCTCATTTCTGATATATATATTCCATTTATTTTGCTCTCTTGCCTGATGTCTCTGGCAAGGGTTTCAAGGACTATGTTGAATAAGAGTGTTGAGAGTGGACAGCCTTGTTGTGTTCCTGATTTAAGGGGAAATGCTATCAATATCTCCCCCACTTACTAGCTATTTGCTGTAGGCTTGGCATATATGGCCTCTATCAGTTTGAGGTATGACCCTTAAATACCTATTTTCCTCAGTTTTTTAAAAAAAATCATGATTGAATGTTGGATTTTTTCAAAGCCCTTTTCTGCATCAACTGAGGTGATACGGTTTTTATTCTTGCTTTTGGATAATGTGGTGTGTTACATTAATTGATTTACATACATTAAATGAACATTGTAACCCAGAAATAAAGTTCTGAGTACTTGCTGGATTCTATTCGCTAAAATCTTATTGGGGATTATTTTTATTTTGGCCTGGCACTGCAAATCTTTTATATAATTTGTCTCTGCCATTTTATCTTGTCTTTTGCCATAGAGCTGGCTAAAAGCCACAAACAGCAGCCATGTAACAGTTTGAACATCAATCTGCCTTGAGATTTTCTCCACCAGAGTAAGCAGTCCACCACCCTTAATGTCAGATTCAGGCAAAGTCTCTGGACAAGGGCAAAACGTCAACAAACTTTCTGCCCGAGAATAGAACACATGGTTTTTATTCCACTTGCTGACACATTTCTCCTTCCCATCTAAAACTTCCCTAGCCTGGCATTTCTAATCCACACTTTGATCAAAATTCTGGTCTTCCGAGTTTGGACCAGAATCTCTTACCAAGCTCAGCTCAGAGCACTCCATGGCTTCTTCAGCCAGCATCCTCAAACCCTTCCAAATTCCTCCTGCAAACCAGTTCGAAGGGCTTCCAAACCACAGAGTCAGGTAAAGGCACAACAATGACCCCACTTCTCTGGTACCAATTTCTGTCTCAGTTAGTTTTTAATTGCTATGACTCAATACCCGGCATCCACAATTTAGGGAGGAAAGATTTATGGTGGCTTACAGTTTCAGAAGGCCTCAGTCCGCTCGTGAGCAGACGGCTGGAAAATGGTGGAATCACACGGTGGGGCCGCAGCTAGAGCCAGAGCTGCCCAGGAGACAAAGATACTCACAACATGGTGGAACAGAGAAAGAGAGAGAG
The DNA here is from genome assembly GCA_004027205.1 of Ctenodactylus gundi. NCBI lineage: Eukaryota > Metazoa > Chordata > Mammalia > Rodentia > Ctenodactylidae > Ctenodactylus > Ctenodactylus gundi. Next base: position 293,892 of record PVKB01000173.1, read on the forward strand.
GGAGACTGGGGAAAAGGGCAGAACCAGCATAAACTCCTCCAGGTCGAGCCCCAGGCACCCGCCATTTTCCGCCAGCCCCACCTCTCAACCCTACATGGTATCCATAGGAACAAGAGGCTTTTCGGGGAAAGTCCAGATCCAAATTATCACAATCTTACCGAATGACTAAATGATTATAATTATCATGTATGCTTAATCCTTTTAATAAAAATATTAAATATCTTGTATCTATCCTTTTTTGTGGTTTGGTTCTGGAATATCCCCCAAAAGTCTCACATATTTGATATCATGGATTATCTATGGAATCATAGGCAGTTAGGCGACGGGGACCTGGGCTGGAGGGGTGGATTGTGGGAGTGTGGTGAGTTATAGGTGTGTGGTGGGAGACAGGCATGTGGCAGATTATAGATTACAGACATGTGGTAGATTAGGATCTTAAACCTGGAAGAGGCAGGAACACGGAGGATGAACCCAGAAGGGGCGGGTCACTGGGACACGGCACGTGCAGGGGTAGTACACTAGTTCTTCCCTTCCCTCCGGTACTTGGCTTCCTGTTTGCAATGCCATGAAGCGCTGCTTCTACCTCCGTCTCTGCCACTTGCTTCCACTGTTGCCAGCTGTGCATGAATGGGCTGTGACCTTCTGAAACTGGGCGCTAAAATAAATAAACCTTTCCTTCCTTAAATTGTGGATGTTGGGTATTTAGTCACAACCAAGAAAAAGTAACTAAGTCACCTTTCATATGACAAAAATACCTACTATATGCCAAAAATTCAAAAAAGTATTAAAGGTCACTTATATAATTCATAAATTATTATATGTTTGTTTTATAAATTATTTTTCTTTATGTAACTTCAGGAAAATCTGTTTTTATAATAAAAATTATCATATAATTTTGTTGTGTTATAATAAGGACCCAAAGAAAATTAACACATAAAATGTGATCATATTGAAATTATATAAAATTTAGAAATGAGTACAAAATCTAAAACAGCAAAAAGTTCTAAAATATCTTGAAATTTTTATTTGGGATCATGATAAACATATTTCGGTTGTCTTTCACAGTTCCTGGCTCTTAATTTCCTCCCAGAGGTGGGCCATAGAAATTCTAATCTAAAGTTTCCTCTGAAAAACCCATCTACTTGTTTGATGATCCCCATGTGAGAAGGGGCTCTGCCCCGCCTTCTGTAGGAAGTGATGCTGTCGTTGGATTTCTCAGCTACTCTACTCTGCTCAGACCAGACTCCTTTTTGTCCCATCACATTTCGACATGGTTGTTTCCGTTCCATGAATGCCTTTGTAATGAAATTTCCACAGAAAACAAAAAGGCCAAGTTTCAGAGAGCTTCTTGGTAGCTGAACACATAAAGGTGTGGAGAAGCATGAGTGAGAACTCAATCCCATGCTAGAAGGGTGGCATACCCAGTCCACAAGGACGGAGACTCCTGGGCGAGAGACCCTTCCAGACCTCACATTATGAGTTTCTTTATGTGTCTGCCTATTTGCAATACATTGTACTGTCCTCTATCGTAAACCAGGAAAGCATTTCTCAGACTTTTATGAGCTGCTCAAGCACATTAATCAAACTAGAGGAGGGGATTATGGGAATCCTAGCTTATAGCCTCTTGTCAGAAGCATGGGTACAACTATCTGGAGCTTGCAACTGTCATCTAGAGTGAGGGGCAGTTTTGGGGACTGAGCTGCCACATTTTGGACCTGATGAACGTAGACCTGCATTGGATTTGAGGATCCACAGCTTGTCTTCCACTGAAGAAGTGATAGCCTGCTGTTAGGGAGAAATTTCCACACCTGGGAGCTCACTGAATTATTCTGTGGTGTGGGAGGAAAGAAAAACGTTTGGTTTTCCTACTCAATATTTTTCATACAAATTACACTACCAAAATTAAATAAAATTATATATGTAAAATGAATCTTACGTTATTTTGTTTTATAAAAAGATTAATTAACTCTGTTATAGTTTGACTCCCAAATGTCTCCCAAATCCCATGTGTTAAAGGTTCAGTCATCAGACTGTGGTGCTACCTGGGAAGCAGGGGAACTTTAGGAAGCAGGGCCTGCTGGGAGGCAGTTAGGTCACTGGGAGGCTCATTTGAAGGGGTACTGAAACTTGACCCCTTTCTCTTTTTCTTTTCTTCCTGACCACTATGCAGTAGATGAGCTTCTTAAGCCATGTCTTTCCACCATGATATGCCATGAGCTGCTGTGACAGGACTCTTGCAAGGGGGCTGAGCAGCCTCCTTTAACACTGACGCTGCCGAAACCATGAGGCAAAATGAATGTTTCTTCATTTAAGATAGTTTCAAAAAGTTTTTCAGTGTCAGAAAGATGGCTAACATGAATTATTACCAAATAGGTTTGTGGAAACAAAACACAACTTCTGTATTCAGGGCTTTATATCTTTCTGCAGTGCTGATCACAGGGAAGATACCACACTTAACTCGCACTGAATGTCTATTGAAAGACATTCAAATTTAAGTGTAATGTACCTTTGTTTAATGTTTGAAAATCATGTCCACCCTGTTAATGCGTAATATCATCTGAGAACTCAAATTGGAGCAGGAAGAGCAGCTGCAACTGGGACCTGGATATTACAGGGAAAAGACATTTGAAAGTCTGTTGCTTTCATTTTATGAGAGGAAATTATTGGCAAGTTATTTAATTTGTTTTCTGACTTTCCCAACATCTTTTGCCAGTCAAATCCCCTTGTTGTGGCTTGGACTTGGAATGTCCCCCAAAAGCCTCATACATTTGGTCATTATGGATTATCTATGCAACCATATAGTGTTAGGAGATGGGGGCTTGTTCTGGAGAGGTAGATTGTGGGAGTGTGATGGATCATAGATATGTGGTGGAAGACAGGTGTGTGGTAGATTGTAGATTACAGGCACATGCATTAAGTTATAGATTGCAGATATATGGATTAGATAAGAGATAATGAGTACCTGGAAGGGGTGGAACCCAGAAGCTGGACCCAGAAGGTGTGGATCACTGGGACAGGACCCGGAAGGCTCTACGCTAATTCTTTCCTCCCTTCTTTCTGAGACTTGACTTGGCTTCGTATTTGCAATGCCGTGAGGAGTAGCCTCCACCTCTGCCTCTGCCATGTGCTTCCACCGTGGCCAGGCATGTATGAATGGACTGTGACCTTCTGAAACTGTGGGTTAAATAAACTTTTCCTCCTTGAATTTGTGCATGCTGGGTGTTGAGTCACTGAAATGAAAATGTAACTAAGATACCCCTTCTCACTGCCAAGCCACGTGCATTATTTTACACCAGGCAAATCTGGGCTTGCTGGGACTAGTTATTTTTGGTGAAAGAACAGAAGGCCAGAGGTGTGGCCTCCAGAGACATTCATCACCAGCAGTGACATTTATAGGACAAGCCATGCTGTGTCTGATCCCAAATGACAGAAGTACCCATGTGTTCCTTAGTAAAAACCTTTGTGTGTTTGAGATTTTTATGTTCAAAACTTGGGATCCAATACAGGGGGCTCTTCTTACTAGGATTCAAAGGCAGTGGTGTTTAAATATCTTCAGGTCAGAATATTTACATCTATGTGAATTCTAAAAGTTTCAAGAATGAGTCACGTATCTTATGCTGTGGTGTGTCAGTGCAAAGGAAAGAAAATAAAAGGAAGTAAAATTTTAACATTTGGGAAAGAAAAGGATATGTTAAAATAATAATGGAAACATTTTTCTCAAGATATTATTCTTAAATTCCATTTTTGTGCTTGAGGCTGTCTCTAATAATAGCAGTGTTTTTCAAGGACTCCAATGAGGGTTTGAGGATAGCCTTACATCACCCCTCTGTCCTTCAGGCCTCAGTGGATTTTATTCTCCTGAACAGCAGAACCAAACACAAGACGGGAGTGTAAGCATGTATTCCATTTCCTTTTATCCATGTAGTCAAGCTATAGGTCCTTCAAAGACATGACTTTTAAAGAACAATGGATAAACAAAATGGGGTAACCCACACAGTGAAATTATCATGCAGCCATAAAACAGATGAAGTAATATATGTGGGATAAACTATGGCTAGACCTCAAAACCTCTAGATACAAAAGGTCACATACAGTGTGAGTCCATTCAGATGGAAAAATCCAGAAGAGTAGGCTAATCCATGGAGACGGAGAGTAGGTTGGGAGTTGTCAGGGCTGCAAGGAAATGAGGGTAGGAAGTGACCCTTGCCTGAGTGTGGGACATCACTTCAGGGCGATGGACAGGTTCTGAAACTAGGAGAACTGCAGAGAACTAAGAGTATACTAAATGCCAGGAATGGGCCACTTTGCAATGGCTGACTTCAGTGTACTAACGTTTAGCTCAATAAAAAGGTAATTTTTATTTTTCCTGACCTTTCCCCATTTTCATACTAACTTATTTTATCTGCCATAGAATTTATTTTGAAGTCCTTTCCTTAAATTTAGATGCTATTTTATTATAATATTAATATCTGCAACTTGAAATTATAAAGAGACAAATTTAAAGCATGTGAAAATATATGTACACTAGTATGCATATATGCATATGTATCCAGACATACATGCACACACACACACACACACACACATACATATGTATATGTAATATGTGGAAGGGGACTTGAGCACAAGGGATTGAGGAAGGTAGTAGATTGGAAACATCCTGTAAGTGGCCTTGCCTGGAAAAGATCACACACATTCTAGTCACAGTTTGATTCTGTAGGGTTATCATAGGCATGTCCATGAAAAGGCCTACAGCCCATGACACCCTTCCTGACCACCTACTGTATGGAATGAATGTTCCCACCAAGATGGTGTCACAATTATTCAGAGCATGGTAATTAATTCTCATATGAAAGAATTTGTGAAAATCCTATTTTTCCAGCACCTGTTAACAGACAAAACAATGGGGACAAAGAGCGCAAATACTTATTTCAGCCAGGCCCGGTGGCTCAGGCCTGTAATCCTAACACTCTAGGAGGCTGAAGCAGGAGAATAGCAAATTTAGCACAATTTGGGCAACTTAGTGACTAAGTCATACACTGTGTCAAAAATCGAAAAATCAAAATGAGCTGCAGATGTAGCTCAGTGCAAGGATCTTGGGCTTGGTACTCAGTACTGTCAAATAAATAAAAATAAAATTTAAAAAAGGGCAACCCTTCTTTCTCAGCTTTGGAACTTTGTCCTCCCCTGCCACTCCAGAGCCAGGAAACACCAACTCCAGATGACTGGAGGGATCCTGTCACATGGCAATGTCAGTGGGCGACCCTTCTGCCCACCCCGTCACCATTGCCCGTTCTAGCATTTCTGTTTAGATTCCCTGGCCCTCCAAAGAGGCTCGTCACTCTGTCTACAGATGGCCTTTGTTGTGATCACTCTTCCTCACCTGGCAGGTTCTTCCCTAGTAGCTCGTTCGAGGGACTCTTTTTTTTTCTAAAACTCTTAAGAGTTTTCAATTTTATCTTTAGACATGCTTATTAGATAACATACCTAGTCCCAGGTAAGGACGCTGAAGCCCCAAGAGGCTCCTGGTGGCCTGCCAAGGGTCGCAGAGGGGATGGCAGCAAGCCTGGATGGGGCACCTGGGGCCCCTGATTCCCTGGGCACTGGTATTACTAGGGCTGGCAATGCCTGGGCCCACAGAAATCCACATGGATCTTCTTAGTAGGCCTGGTGACAGTCCACCCTGGAGATCTAAACACTAGTGACCTCTCAGAGGGCCTGCCACACTACTGAGGATTTGGTGGTTGCTTTGAGGACTTGAACTTCAAGGTGATAAAATATCGGCACATTAATCCAACTCAGAAATCATATAGTTCAAGCCTGGAGAGATGTACCATTTAGGATAGAAACAAGGGGGTAAGTGTAGAAGCTGGTGGCACCCATGTAACACCTCTGTAGGACCGAAATCACTCTGTCACTATACTTGTCCATCTTGTCTTAGGTGACCCCATCTATCTGAAGCAAAACCTCAGGATCAGAAGATAAAGATTCTGTGCATGGGCATAAAACTAGGAATTTAAATGAGAGCACTTAGAAGATACACCTACTAGATTCCTGAATTCAAGGCGTAATTCAACAGCAGAAGGCCTATCTGTAGCTGTGTCGGGTTGCTGTCTGCGCAGGTGACAGCTCAGTCATAGCTCTGATTATGTGGGTGGCTCACCAAGCCCCACATCAACACATCCTCTGGGAAGCTCACCAGTCACAGCAAATGTCTCCTGACAATGCTGAGAGACGCGCTAGAAAGGCAGCTGTCATTGCCAAAGGCCGGGCCACAGCAACGAGAAACCATGTGCTGCATGTAAAGCACGATCTGCCTTTGAGGAATTGATAGCGATTTCCCAGTTTCTTGTCCACTGTGGCCTGGTATTCTACTTGACTGCACAAAAGAGGTACCCAGAGGGGGTGTTACTGAGAGATGGGTAAGCTTCTGTGGTGGTTTAGATCTGCAGTGTCCTCCAAAACCATCATGTTCCTATGGAGATGGTGTAGGGTTGGGAGGTGGGGCCTGGCTGAAAGGGCCAGGTACTTGCGGCTTGATCTGGAGGGGTGTGGGCTGGCTCCGCCCTTCTTCCTAGTCTCTCTACTGTAAGCTACAATAAATCTTTTCTCCCTAAGTTGTGGACGTCGGGTAGTGAGTCACAGCAATGGGAAAGTAACTAGTATAGCTTCTGAGGACACCTTCTGGTGTCACCATGAAAGCTCCCTGCTGCCTCAGAATGGGGGATTGGCTTGTGCCCCTGGGGCAGGTTGTGAGCTCAGCCTACACGCCCCTGGGTTCAATCCCCAGCACCACAAAAAGACACTAGAACAAACAGAACATCAAACAACAAAACAAAACCAAGCGACATACCAAGTCAATAAAACTCACAAAGGAAGTGTCAGTGGTGACCCAAGGAAGAGCCGACAACTGAGTCACAGAGTGTTGTGCTGGAGGAACTGGAGTGAAAAATAGAGGTGATGAGTACCAGACCGTTGTTTGCTTGGTTTTGAGAGTCTTACAGTAGTATAGCCCAGGCTGGCCTTGAGCTGGTGATCTTCCTGCCTCAGCCTCCCGCGTGCTGGGATTACAGGCGTGTTCCACCACTCTGGCTTATGATTATGAAAGGAATGTGAAGGGGACATGCACCAGACAGCAATGTGAACGACTTATTTTCCAGAGACTGTTCTAGTGAAGTTCTGCTCTGAGCTATCTCCAGCCACAGGCTGTTCCAGGACCAAGCAGAATGCAGGGAACCTCCTTTATCCTAAGGAATTCAGCAAAGACACTTGTATGTTGTTAAACATTTTAGGGTGGGCAAATAGTACACAGAACCCACTCCTGCTTTTATGAATTGTAATCCTCTGTGTCCTCATATCCAGTTTGAGGGGAAGCATAAAATTAAACTTACGCCACGTATCTGAAACGATATATAAGCTTAAAGGAGTATCATTTATCTCAAAAGTGAGTTTCAATGTGTCTGAGTTTCTGACACAAGATGACATGAAAATAAGCAGCCTGAGACCTGTTTATTGGTAAGAAGCCCCGGGGGAAGTAAACACAGAATCTGACCCTTGCCCTCTGACTTTTGACCTCTGGGTGTCCCAGAGGCTTCCTGAGTGTGACCTTATTGAAGATGTTAAAGTAATGGATGCCGGAAGCTTTCCCCAGGAACTCGCGGGCCTCTCCACACCCCAGGGCATTTCTTTGCCATCTCTTCCCTGTCAGATACTTTGGCCATCAAAGCTTTCTGTTAGATCAAACTGCTAGAATTTTCAGTCTCCATTAACTCCACCTTGGGAGAGAGGAAGAAGTCAGAGGTGTGAGCAAATGCAGGCGTCACCCAGCGGTGGTGGAGCTCTCTGCTTAGTTGGTCTCTCTCTCCTCCTCCTTCTCCATTTCTGTTCTGCCATGAATCTGGCGAGGCCCTGGGTGCAGAGGCCGCAAGATCTCAGCTCTTCTATCCATGGCCTGGCACTCGCCACTTGGAAAATGCTTACTTAGTGACTATCTGAGGATTTAGTGACCTGCTAAGCTACCGAATTCATTTTCACAGGTGTTGCAATTCTTGGTGTCCGCCCCGCCTCCTCCCGGCCTTCATACTCAGCTACAGCCCCAGACCTTTCATTTAGGTTTGATTTGGGGCAGTCTCTCACTAAGTCACTGACTTGCCCAGGCTAGGGTCCAACTCGCTGTTCTCCTACCTCAGTTTCCTGAAGTGCTGGACGACAGACTATAGGCCCGTGCCACTAGGCCTGGCTTTGCTTTCAATTTTAATCTCTTTACAATGAAGAATATCAGAGACGTTTCTCCAGGATACTCCATATTAGTTCAGAACCTGGAAGCTTTGAAAAATATGACTTGATGTTGTAATAACTTTAGGGGTCTTTTTTGAGAAGTTCAGGTATTTGCGTATTGCATCTTGATCATATTTACTTCCCTTTCCTCTTCACACCCCTCACTAACCCAACATCCCTTTTTCCTCTCTACAAAGTCTATCTTCTCACCTTCCTCCATCTTTGTTTTACTTTTTATGGTTTGGTTTTCTCATAGTAGAGAAATTATGCAATATTTAGCCTTCCGCATCTGATTCATTTTGCTAAGCATGATGGTCTCAGGATACATCCATTTCCCTACAAATGATTCAAGTTTGTGTGCTCTGGTCTACTGCACGATGATAACATAGGCATTTAAAATACTATACCCATTTAGTCGGGTCCGGGCTTTGGCACTGGTATCACATAGGCAATGCTGAGGTTGCTGACATTGGTATATAGGTTTTCAGACAGTCATGTCAACTGTTAGCTTTCTAAAAAGCCTCTCAGCTCTGTGCTGCAAATAAGTGGATCCTTTTCAAAATATGTCCCATTGGCATTTCACACTCTTGTTCCCTAGGAAGGAGCAAAAGTTGGGAACTATAATTGTCACACAGGAAACCTGGCTCTGACAGTCATCCTCCTTCCCTAGGAATAGGGACACGAGCAGAATTCTGGTGTGTTTTTGGTGGAGTATACTTTTTATTCATTTCTTGGTATATGTGTAACCTGTGCTTCATCAGAGCCCCGTGCCTCAGCTTCTGCTGGTTGGTACATTTTCTTCTCTTGCTGTGGTAGGGCTGGAGCCCAGGGCTACAGAGGCGCTAGACAAGAGCCCTACTGCTGAGCTATATCACCACGTCTTTTGGTAACACATTTGACCCAAACCCACAGCAATATTAAGTTCATAATTTTCAAGTGCTGCACTTACAGCTTACAAAAATTAGATGAGAGCAAAGAAATCAGAGGAAGAGCTTGTAGGAGCGCCAACTGCTTCAGTTCGCTGTGACATATTAGGGTAACTGTGCATTACTGATGTAGTTACAAAAATTGTTTATGCTGCTGGAGATAGAATCTCAGGTCTTAGACATGTTACCTCAGAACTCTACCCCCACCCAGCTTATCTGTGTCATATATGCTACACCAGTCTTGTTTATTGAAAGCACAACTTGTTTGTGATCCTAGCATCTAGGCTTGTACCTTTGGTACAAGAAAACTGGACTCGAAGTATCATACTAGTACAAGATTCATCGTGTGGGACAAAATCAGTGTGTAGAGAGGTACGCTTCTTCAGGTCAGCCCTCATGGATTTCGGGTGGGCCACGTGAATCACAGATCGCACATCACGCTTGCCCATCCCAAATGCTGTTTTTTCACAGATAACCTGGTGTAGGAGGGAAAGCCTGCGAGGCTCAAGGCATTGAAAGGAATAACCTTGTAACAGATGCCTCTGATAGCTCTAGCCCTTTCTTTAAAGTGTTCTCTAGTATCTTAGCCTAATCCTGTGATTCAGGATGATTCTGATGGGCTTTGCTTGTTGACAGAAGAGGTGAGGAGGAGGTGAAGGACAGCTAGGGGGAGACGCGTTGGGCAGAAAGGGAGAAGCTACAGTCGGCCCCTCCCACAGGCCCCCTGTTGCTCTCTGGGTTCTGACACGTGTGGAGGGCGGTGGCCATCTTGGCTGACGTGTAGGGACACATTGCTCAGGAGCTGCATCCGGGTCTCCACCTCTCGGAGGGAAGAGACGCTGGCCTCTCCAATCCGTGACTCAGTGACAGTGATGCTCCCACTTGTGCTTACTGCTTAGAATCAGACAACTTCTACCTTCGTGTGTGTAAGTGCATGTGTGTGTTCACCTGTGTGCGGTACTGGGGAGTCTGCTCAGGGCTTTCATACGAAGTGACATCTCAAGGCCAGTTTTTTTCATTTTGTATTATGAGCCAAGCTCTTTCTAACTTTCTTAGGTGGGGCTCAAACTTGTAATCCTCCTGCCTCAGTTTCCAAGAGTGCTGGTATTATGGGCTGGTACCAGAGAGGCTGGCTAAGCATCGCCTTTTGTTCATCAGGTTAGGAAAAAACACAAAACAAAAACAAAAGACAAAAAAACCCAAAAAACAAAAAAACCCCAAAACAAACATAGGTCTGTCCGTGGTGAAAGCACTTGCCTAGCATTCACAAAACGTAAATTCGATTCCCCAGTTCTCACATAAAATTTAACCTGGAGTGGTGTTGCTTATCTGCAGTACTAGCACTCAGGAGGCTGAGGCAGGAGGATGGCTGTGACCGTAAGGCCAGTCTGGACTACAGAGAAAAACTCTGTCTCAATAAAGAAAAAAAAAAAAAATAGAACAAAGAAGGAAGTTTTGTTTCAACCAAGCTAGTTTTTCCAGTTGATGGCAGACATGTTTGGAGGAAGCTGGTGTCACAGTGCGAGGCTCTGCACCTGCATTTTGTGCTGCTCAGCCTGTGCCCAGGGCCTCTGTGGGTGCTCAGCTGGGAAGCACAGAAATGAGCACAGACCCTTCTCTCAGAGCCACACACCTAGCTCCTTTCTTTTCTTATTTGAGTCAGGGTCTTGCTAAGTTGTGCCTGCTGAGCTTGAACTTGCCATCCTCCTGCCTCAGCCTCCTAAACTGCTGGCTACTTAAATTTTTTTTCATAAAAGTATTTGTTTTTATGAAGATAAACTATCAATTTTTAATCTGTCTCATGCTTTGAACAAGATCAAGGCTGTGTAGCTGGCAGAAGCTACATTTATAGGACTGTTTAGATTAGCTGGTCTGAGAGCAGAAATAATTAGATTAACTTAAACTAACTTTATAACTGTATTTTTTAATCAAAACTGAATAGTATACATACATACACACACACATCTTTATCTTTATTAAGAGGTAGTTAGACTACTATAAAGATTTAAAGAACTTGAAAAATTAATTCTTAATAGGAGCGATCAATCTTAAATTCTGAACAACTCTATGTTTCAGGTTTGTTGCTTCTCTCTTGTCATTTTTCTATTTGATTTTCTTTTTGCAAATAGTCGAGATTTGGTGTTTTGGTCTTCTCTCCTTTCTTATTCTTTTTCTTGCCCTGCTGGGACTGAGCCCAGGACTCCCACATGCGACATAAGTTACTGCCACTTCTAGTACTGACTGAGCTCTTCCTACAGCCAGGATTCTGTACTTTTGAACCCTGTTATTTTCTGTCTTTCCTCATCTTCAGATATGAAAAAAAAAAAAAAAAATTCCTGCTGTAGCCAGGTGCGGTTGCTACGTGTTTAAAGGCCCAGATGCTCAGGAAGTTCAGGTGGGAAGATTGCAAGTTCAAGCCCAGTCTGGCGAACTTAGAGAGAACCTGCATTTAAAAAAAGAAATAACAAAAAGGGGTAGGGATGTAGCCGAGCAACAAGGCCTTGTGTTTCAATTTCCAGTTCTGCACTCAAAACAAACTGTGAGAGAAATTCCACTCTTACCCTTCCGGCTGGGGCCACGGACCAAAGCTGCCGTGTAGCCCTCCAGAGTGGCTCCCACGAGCCTGCTGGATACTGTCAGCAGCAAGAAGGCAAAAGTGGGCTCATTGAAGGGAAAGGGTGGCCTCCGATTTTAAACGTGGATTTCTGCGATCAGCAAAATAGAATCTTTAAAGCAAATCCATATTTAGACCTTTTTATAAACATTTCTTACTTTCATGTGGTTTGCTTATAGCCTAGGCTCTTGGTTTTTAAGACTCATGTTTCTATTATCAAAATTCTCAGGCTCAGGAGAGCAGGCTGACACATATTTGTAATGGCAGCTCTCTGTGAGGCAGAGGCTGGCAGATTGCTAGATCCTTTCCCTGCCCCCTTCCACGTCTTTCCACCCTCTACCTCATCCTCCTGACTCCCAACATCTCACCTGTTTGACTCTATTAGTTATTTATATTCTGGGTTTCTCCTATTAGCAAAGCCATGTAGTATTTAATCTTGTATGATTCCTTTCATCAGTAATAAAGGCCACAAGTTGTATTCATTTTTCTACAAATGACCCAGTAGGCCTGTCTTTATGGCAGAGTCATACTCTATGGATGTATATATACCATATTTTCTTTATTGGTTTACTGATGTGTGTTTCAGCATCTTCCATGACGTAGCTTTTATTAGCTATACAACTAGAAACATGGCGATGCATATGTCTTCGTCAGATGGTATTTTTAAATCTTTTGGAAGACTACCTGGAGGAGGTATCATGATGCCAAAGGGACTTCACATCTACTTTCCATTTTTCATGGAATCTGCATGCTGCTTTCCATAACTTTGTGCTTATTTCCAGTCCCCACAGCAATACAAATGGGTTCTTTTTCCCCACACCCTCACCTGCATCTTTTGCCTTTTGAGTTCTTGGTAAAAGCCATTCTCACTGGGGTAAGATGATGTCTTGGGGTTGTTTTGATCCATATTTCTCTAATGGCTAATGGTGTGGAGTATTTTTTTATGTATTTCTTTGTCATCTGTACTTCTCAGAACTGTATATTCATTTCAGTTGCTCATTTTTAGTTGGTTCTATGATTTTCAGGGGTCTATTATTTGAGTTCTTTGTATAATACATGTTGCGATTAGTCTCCTGTGCGAGGAGTAGGTGTTACAGTGTCTTGACCAGTCAGAGGAAAGGCAGAGCTACCCTTTCAGGTCCCGTCCCAGTACTTTGTCTCTTCCTATCATGCCCCAATTCTCAAGCACACATGAGTATTTTACAATAGCCAAATGCACAAGGCTCTTGAGAGATGCACTCCAATCCAAATCATAACAAAAAGTGTATCCCATCACTCAAAAAAAAAAGCATTTGGATGAAATCATCACCTGCAACCATGTGCTAACACTAACCAAGCTTGATTTCTTAAAGTACTCCAAATACATTGATATATTGGGTGCCTCTTACAGTATCGGGGGAACTCACACGATTTTCTAACAGTTCTTTGATAAATCTGAGTAAAGCCCTTTGTAGAGTACATTTCTGAGAGAAAGAGGCATGAATAATCATCTTGCTTATTTTGACCATCAAATAATTTCAAATACTTTATCTCTGAAAAATTGAGGTATAAGTAGAGAGATCATTAAAATAATTTTGATGACAGTGTATTTTTGGGCATACACTTCAAAATGAATTTAAATAATTGTTACTTCTATAAGAAAATGCCTTCCATTTTTGTCCATCTGTTATATAATCAACATTTCTGTGCTCAGGGCCACAAAAAGAAGCAATGCGAACTGTTGGTAATTACCTGCATATATGTGAGCTGAAAATGAGAAAGATAAATCTCAAGAAGTGTGCTCACTTTTCTTTTTTGAGGGAGGACAGTTTGGGGGATTAAAACCAGGGCCTTACAGGTGCTAGAAAAGTGCTCCATTGAGCTACCACTTAAAACTAAGGCCTTCGGAATGTCGCTCGGTGGTGGGTACTCTCTTCCCATGAACAACAGCCTGAGTTGGATCCCTAGGACCACAGCCATAATAAAACCAAGATGGGAGAACCTCCTGTGAGGGAACTTTGCTCATGAGGAACCTCATGTGGGTGGGCCTCTGTCCACAGCCAGGCAGCACCATGGAGACTGACAAACAAACACAGGTGGGGGGTGGGGCATTGTCCTCTGCTAGGTGTCTCCCTGGAGACTGTGTACACAAACGAGGTGGGGTCACCTGGGGGAGGCCCCTAGGTTTTCTTTCAGGAGAAGACCAATGACGCTTCCCAAGTCTTCTCCTTGGTTGCACCAAGTGTACGTTCTACGTTTATCAGTTTCTCTGGCAGATCAGTTTGTTGGTGGTCCTGATGACTATGTGAGCAGCACCATTGAACTGGGGCCTGGCTAGGCCTTGGGAGTCGGGTGGGAAGCCAAGGCCATTGTCTGTGCCTCCAGGCCCCAGCCCGGTAAGCAAAAGACACCAAGGCTCTGCCATGGCTCTAGGAACCCCAGGAGGTGGGGGCTTAAGTGGCAAGACCTTGTCCCGTTGTGACCCTCCGGGGCTGAATAAATGTAACCGGCAGGGGTGCCTGCACCAGGGCATCCTACACAGGGTGATTGGATTCATTCTGACTATCGTTCTGGGCTGGCTCCAGAGACAGTTCAGTAAGATTAAAGAAGATACAGATGGTGTTAGCCACTCAGCAGCCAGAAACCAGGTACTGCAGTGGCCAGAGAATAGAGGTGACCGTGTGACATGTCCAGGCAAGGATAATTCCAATGTTCATGCTGGGAGAGTCTCTCCAGATGCAGAGGCTGGAAATGCAGGACCTGGCCTAGCTGGTGCTGCTTCATATTGCTTGAGACTGTCTCAGAGGCCTCATGCCAGCCAGGACCGCCTCCCTTACTCCACTGCCTTACACTGTTGGATACCTGGATGGTCACCATACCCATCCAGCAGGGCTGGAATGTCCCCTGGAAAGGGAGACACAGTTGACTGGGGCAGTGACACCACCACCTCTAAAAGAGATTTCCACATGACTAGTGTTGGCACATGGTGCCACTCCCTAGGGAATCTCAGAACAACTCTGGTACAGGGTTCCTTCACGGACCCCAGGAAAACATCAGGGAGAACAGTGGCTGTGAGAAAGTACAAACAACAAACACCTCTTTTCTCAGCTGTGGTTATGAGAAAGGAAAAAGTTAAGGCATGTCAGGAAAAATATTGTGCCTCTGTGAGTTTCAGAGCTCAGCAAATCCTGGCATTTTTAGAAAAATCCAGCGCTTTAATGCAAATAGATCCATTCACCAGTTGGTATCCTATTATTTCTACCCTTGATAGTCATGGGTTGGAATTCACAGACTTTCAGGCAAGAAGGGAAAGGGTTACCTCTCTGTATCTTCAAAAATACCTGATTGTAGAAGCAACATCCAGAAGAGGGCAAAAGCCTCTTAATTTCAAACCGTCACTCACCCCGGGGACTGAATTAAGGAAGATTTATCAAAGCACAGAAAAAAAGGACAGTCCTCAAGATCAGGATAATACGATACCAAGACACAAGGGTGAAGTAGAGAGGAGCTTGTCATCTTCAAATCTGAGTCCGTCTGCGGCAAATGCTTTTCCTTCTAAGTTAGGACACAGGAGCGAGAAGCAGAGACCAGAGTTTCCTTGTGAACCTCTGGAGGAGGACGTGAAAGTTCCCTGGTCACCCCCGATCTCTCCACCACTGAGCTGCTCCTTGCTGCCTTTGCTCAATTCTGTGGCCCCCCAGGATATACTTCCTTCACCACGACCTTCAAAATCTCTGTCATTAGTGAACAAAGGGCTTGAAAGCCCCCTCAGCAACTCTGTCCTGGGTAGGTCGAAAGTTTCATGTCCAACTGTACCATTTCAG
Source organism: Ctenodactylus gundi (assembly GCA_004027205.1). Classification (NCBI taxonomy): domain Eukaryota; kingdom Metazoa; phylum Chordata; class Mammalia; order Rodentia; family Ctenodactylidae; genus Ctenodactylus; species Ctenodactylus gundi. The sequence goes on from PVKB01000173.1 coordinate 309,512, forward strand.
GAGCCGCAAGTCCTATGTGCATCACTGGCTGAATTTCCAGTTAGTGAGGCTGTTACAAAGACAGACCCTCCTGGCTCCAGTATGCCAGAAGCAATGATCAATAGTTCATCTACAGATACCACTGAAGGAAACAACACATGCCGGAAGGATGAAGAGCTTGAGAATTTTCCACCATCTACAATAAATTCAAACAAAGGAACGAACCCAGGTGTCGTGAAGAAACCGGTAGGTTCTTTACCACGTGGGAGGGAATGGCTAAACAGAGATGACCCGGGCCCTGAAGTATGTGGAGAGCGCCAGACTTATGGTGTGACTGCAGGTGCAGTACAGACTTCTGCAGGTGACACAGCTCGAAAGAGAGGGAGCCAGTATGTTGAAGACCAGGGCCCGGAAACACATAGAAAACATGGCTGGGTTCTAGGTGACATACATAGCCTGCTTGGTGCTATGTGGCAAAAAAGACAAGATCAACATAATAAAGACCAGGGCCCCAAAACATGGGGACAACCCTCGCCTGATTGCAGCCCTCTAGATGCTGTACAGCGTCTGGGTGGTGACATGCCTCAGAATAGGCAGTGTAAATTTACACACTACAGTGACTCTTTGCGATTTCCCTGTCATCCCACTGGCAAGAATATTCCAGGTGGTGCGAAGGGCCAGGTAGGCGCCAGATCACAGAAGCGAAAGAGTCAACTTAGAGGAGAGCGCAGCTCCAAACCATGTGGAAAGCATTTTTCTGATCACATCATCCTAGGTACAGTGCAGCGTGTGGCAGATGACACACCTGCAAAGAGACAAAGCAAAGCTAAGCGTTGCAAAAGCTCTTCAAGTTTCCCCAAGCATCGGACAGAAGACAGCGTGCTAGGCGGCGTGCAGCGCCTGGGTCACGACACACCTGGAGAGAGACAGAGTCAGTATAAAGAAGCCCAGAAATGCGAAATACGTGGAAAACACTTGCATGATGACAGTGTGCTACGTGCTGTGAAGAGCACCGTAGGTGACTCAACTGGAATGAGACAGTGTCAACTTAAAGAAGGCCAGGGCTCCAAAAGAAGTGGAAAACACTTTTCTGATGACATCATCCTGGGTGCCATGCAGGGCATGGCAGGTGACACGCCTAGAAAGAGACAAAGCAAAGGTAAGCGTTGCAAAAGCTCTCCAAGTTTCCCCAAACATCTGACTGAAGACAGCGTGCTAGGCGGCATGCAGCGCCTGGGACATGTCACACCTGGAGAGAGACAGAGTCAGTATAACGAAGTCCCACACCCCGACATATGTGGAAAACACTTGCGTGACGAGAGTGTGCTAGGTGCTGTGACGAGCCTGGTAGGTGACTCACTTCGAATGAGTCAGTGTCAACATAAAGAAGCCCAGGTCCTTGAAACATGTAGAAAACATGTGACCAATGACAGTCTTCTCGCTCTGCAGTGCCTGTCAAGTGACTCACCTCGAAAGAGGGAGAGTAAAACTAAACACTGCAGTGCCTCTGCAAGTTTTTCCAAACATTTGACTGATGGCAACACTCTAGAGGATGTGGCAAGCTGTGTATTTGCTACACCATACAAGACAAGGAAGGAGAGGTCACAGGACAAGGTCTCATCAGGATGCATGAGACACCTGAGTGTTGAAACCATTCTCAGTAACAGGAAGTATGTAAGGGCCACACCACGGGGTGCTGAGAGAGGACATCAAAAAGACATAGTTGGACAGAGTAAGAGAAAATACATGGAATACATGGGCTCAGGACATGCCGAACACCTGAGTGCCAGGAATATTTCAGTTGCTGGGATGCCTGCAGGTGCCAAACCCCTTGATGGTAACAGTCACGCTAGAAAGGACATGGCGCTTCCAACCGCTTCATTGTCCTGGAATTATGCAGACCCTCTAGATGTTCGCAATATCCCTTCCTGTTCCACCTCTCACAACATGAAGAGGAGAAATGCAGAGGACAGCAGCCTGTCTGGACTTTCCACAAATGTGAAAGTCGGAAAGATTCCACGTATTCAAAAAATTCCTGTCTGTCCCAGGCCACATAAACATAAGAGGGCAGATGACAGCGACAGCAGCCCCTCAAGGCCTACAAAGAAGCCGAAAGAGGAAAGAGTTTTTCAGGCGTCCGTGGCTGTTACCCCGCGGAAGCGGAAGATGAAACAAGACCTCCAGGACTTTTCTATACCTGCCAAAAAGTTCAAAGGCGTAAAGAGGTCACAGCTTCCCATCAGACTGGCGGCTCCCCCAGCGGAAAAACGCAAACTGGGCCCTGGACATTCCAAGGGCCATTCATGTCCTGCAAAACACTGAAAAGTACAAGGGGTCCAGGTGTCCAGAAGGGTCCTAGAGCTTTCCTCTCTTGAAGAGATTGTTCCCCTCAGCTGATGATCACACCTGTACTTCCCTTTTTCTAGTTCCTCCAGTATCAGGATCCTTCAATTCCAGGTATACTTCCATTTGAGACCATTCCACTCACCAATGACATAACTGACACAATTGCAGAGATTACCACCTGACATGATTCAGTCGTCCAGCTGTGGTTTTGGATCCACTGGATCCCAAAGATGAACAATGCCTCAGACTGATTTTGTGTTCCATGCCTTTTTTCAATATGCAAAATAAAGGCCAAAGTACACAATATTCCTTCCTTCCTTTCTTTCTTTCTTTCTTTCTTTCTTTCTTTCTTTCTTTCTTTCTTTCTTTCTTTCTTTCTTTCTGTGGGGATTGAGCACAGGATGTCCATGCTGAGCTGTTTATCCACATCACTTTTTCATTCTTCACGTTAAGAAAGAATCTTGTTCTATTGCCCAGGTGAGGCTAAAACATGGGATCCTTTTTCCTCAGCCTCACACATCTCTAAGGTTTCAGAAACCCATCCCACCTTGGTATTAATTTTCTTAAACCGTGCCACTGTATACACAAACTTCTGAGAACATAAGGCAATTGTGTACCCACAGCTCTAAAGGTAAATGGGGGTCCTGGTGCATAATAAGTTCCATGGTTTTCTTTTTATCCTTCAGGACGGAAAGTCAATGACAATTAGAATTTTCTGGTCAAGCTGTGCTCCCTTGGCTAAATGAAGAGCATTAGGCAGGCCAGACAGCAAGAGCAGAGTCCGCCTGTGCCTGTGGGTCCTGGTGACTGTTGTGGGTGGGCCTCCTCTGCTGAGAGAGACTGATTGGTTGGGCACTACACGGGACCTTGTGTTTCCTGTCTCCTGATTTCTTACCCCCAGTGGCCTCTTTACTAAGAGTTGTGCTCTAGTTTGATCCCAAAGGGGGTGTGACCTACCTGGAGGGTCTATGGCTGGTCTCCAGACCCTCGCTCGCTGATGCTGTTCTTTGACTTTGCTTCCTGGCCACCGCTGCTCAGCCAGGCCCTCTGCAGTAACATCCTGCCTCGGAGCTGGCTGACTGTGGACTGAATCCTCTGACACCATGAGCCAGACTATCAATTGATCTCTCCTTGTCGTTGTGAGACTCAGGTGCTGTGTCCAGTGACAGGAAATCTGACTAGTGCTGAAGGCCTTCTAGGCCCCATGGGAAGCAGCCCATGCCCCTACCTCTGAGCCCTCCACCTTGGGCCCTCTCACCTTCCCTAGGCTCTGGGCCTCTGAACTGTAAGAGCCTCAGGGTCTGAAATGCATTATGGGTGGAGGTGACCTTTACCTCATCAACTTACCAGATCACAGTAGGGCTGCGTGTCCTTCCCTGCTTCGTGTATTTCTGCTATGGGAGCCAGGAAGCAGGAAGCCACACCCTCAGTCTTTGCGGGGTGCCCACTGCAGACCTGCAGGGGTGGGAAGTGGTGGATGGCTCTCACATTCATGCTGTTTCCTCCCTGACCACTGTCACATGGGTGTTGTGCTGAGACTGGGTGTCCACTGCTGGACTGAACACCAAAACCAGACCTCAGGCAGTCACTTAGAGACACACAGAAAAATTCTCCTGGGCCAGTAAATGATGGAGAACATGGCACAGAAGAGGTGGTGGATTGTGCCTCACCCATGGACCCTTGCTTCTTTGGTTTAGGTGTTGGGGAACCTGGCCTCCTCAGCTGAGCTGCAGCCTCTTTGGGAATAGTTTGGATCATTTGCTGGTAGGTAATTCCAACCAGTGCCATAGAGGGGACTGTGATCCTCACAAATCACAGTAGACAAGTGGAAGAAAAACATGAAGAAAATCTCCAGGGTGATTTGACTGATTCGAGCAGAGGCTGGGGGTAGTGCTTGAATCTTCATCCTGTTCCGGGTATATATTTTATGAGTATAGGGAACTAAGGATTGAACTCAGGCTCTTTGCACTGAGATACATAAATGGCCCTTTTGTAGTTGGTATTTTGAGACAGGGTCTTTCTAATTTGCTCAACTGCCCATGTTGGGTTTGAACTTGTGATCTCTTACCTCATCTACCAGACTACTAGGAATACAGGCCTGTACCACAAGGCTTGGGTAGAAATTCTTTTCTTTTGTTTGTCTGTTATTTGTTTGTTTGTATGTTTGTTTGTTTTGTTTTGAGACAGGGTCTTGCTTTAAAGTCCAGGTTGAACTCATTATATTCCCCAGGATCACCTCAAATTCACAAGAATTCTCTTGACTCATATTCTCCATTACTCATTACTGGAATTATAGGCGTGGACCACCACGTCCAGCTAATCTTTATGTGTTGGTGAGGGGCCCAACACAGGACTTTGTGCATGGGATAGGGGCCAAGCACGTTAGCCACTGAGTTACATCCCCAGTCCAGGATAGCAAATCTAAATTTAAAGGGAAACCCAGGGCTGGACGGGACTCAGTGGCAGGACGCTTTCCTGGTAAATTTGATGTCCTGGTTGCAGTTCTCTTCACAATGAAACAAAAATACAAAAAGAAAAACACAGATTCACTGTATAACTCAACAATTCCACTCCTGGCATTTACCTGGTAGCCAAAGAAAATGGACAAGCACCTAAAATCCATCAATTGATGAGTAGATAAAAAGAACATGGCACATCTAAAAAATATTGCTCAGCAATAAAAATTGAAGACGTGATTATTGAGAAGTTGAGGACCTTTTTATCAAATGAGGTGCTCAGAACAGGTAACTGTGCAGAGAAGGCAGACCCACAGCTGCCAAGGGCTGGCACTAAGACACCAGGGAGAGGAGGCTGGACTGCAAAGGGTAAAGGTGTCTATAAGATGACAAAATATCCTAAAACTCTGGTGTCATGACCAACTATACATGGCTTGCAATGCTGGGCTGTGTACTTTGTGCAAAATGTATGATATATGTGTTACATCTCAATAAGCTATTAGTAAAGTACCTGGGGCCAGGGGCGTAGCTTAGCAGCTAAGCGCTTGCTTAGATTGTACAAGGCCCTGGATTTGACTTCCCAGGCTACAAAAAGATAAGCCAGGTGTGGTAGTCTACAGCTGTAATCCCCGAGACAGGAAGGTTGCTGTGAGTTTGAGGCCAGTTTGGGATATACAGTGAGTAAAACTAGCCTCGACTATTGAGTGAGATCCTTTATTGATAAACAGAATAACAGAATAACAAGAACAAAAACAACAACAAAGGCCCAAACACCTGGGATATGATCAGGCCCACCTGATAGTACTTTTCTGAAATGATACTACTATATACATAAACTCTTGAAAACACTCAAGGCAATTCTATAACCACAGCTCTAAGAGTAAACAGAAGTCTTAATGTGTAAGCTCCACGGTTTTCTTTATATCCTTCAAGACAGAAAACCAGCACAATTGGAATTTACTGGTAAAGTCTGCATTTGGAGGACTAAATGGAGAGCATTAGGCAGAGCAGACAGCAAGGGCAGAATCTGCCTGTGCCTGTGTATCCCGGTGACTGTACAGGTGGGTCTCCTCTGCTGAGAGGGACTGAATAGTTAGGGACTGAAGGGGACCTCGTGCTCCCTGTCTCCTGGTTTCTTACCCCCAGTGGTCTCTTTACTAAGGGTTCTACTCTAGTTTGATCCAAAAGGATCAATGTTCTTATCATAAAGTGTAACGCAGTGGCTGGTATATGTGTGCCTAAGGTCACAGAAGAAGATTTTCTTGGAAAAAGAAAATCTTGCAAGGTTCATACTAGTCTGATCAATTTCCAAGTATCCCTAGTAAAGCCGTTGTTGGTGACACGATTCAGTTGTAGCGGACACTGAGAAGCTGAGGCAAGAGGATTGCAAGTTTGAGCACAGCCTGGGAAACTTAGCAAACTGAGGTGACCCTCTTTCAAAATCAGAAATTCAAAAGTTCTGGGGATGTAACTCACTACAAAGACCCTGAGGTGCAAAACAGAATAACAAAACCTAGGATCCTTTGTAAATATGTCCTCAGGTAACTGAGGAGGGTTATTTCCTTGTGGAAAGCTCTTATCCCAACTCTGTAAATCACAAGGGACTTTCTATGTTCCTTTTTTCGAGCAGCAGCTTCATCTTAGTTGCTTTTTCATTGCTGAGACCAAATATTCACCATCCCCAACTTAAGGGAGGAAAGATTTATTTAGCTCACAGTTTCAGAAAGTCTTACAGCATCCATTCGTGGCAGCCAGCAATGTTGAAATCACATGGCAGAGGCTGGAGAGCTGCTCACAACATGGTAGACAGAAACCAGTGGAGTGAGGAGTCAAGTCAGTGTGTGAGGACTGAGGCAAGGCCAGTGTTTTTCCAGGAAGGAACTGTAATAATGTTTTTTCTTCATTTCTTTACATAGTTGGAGCTGATAGTTAGGCTGCCCATGAACATAGAGGATGGCCCTTCCTCACTTTCTGGCTACAGTCAATAAGACATACCTGAAAGCTCTACCCAGGCAACTTCCAATCTAACTGAATTGACACAATCCCTCCAGGTCAAGCCCTAAGTATTCACCCCTTCCAGCCAGGCCCCAACTCCCAACAGTACATCACTGACAGGTACACAAGGTATCTGGGGGACACTCCAGACCAAAAGCACAACATCCAAGCACTTGAGATTTTTGAGGGGCATTCAAGAACAAACCGTAACAAGCTCTCCTGTGAGTTCACGTTGGATGTGCGGTAATGAGAGCTTTTGTTATCACAGTGCAATCTGCACACATCTGGGAGAAAGAAAGTTATTTGATAGTGAGTGGGCACTCCTTCTGCCTCTGTACCTTGATGGTCAGCCTCACGTGCTGTGGCAGGAATGGGACAATGGTGTGATTGGCCTGTATCTTTGGGATAGTTCCTTAGTAGCGAAGGTGGTGTCTTTCTGAGCCTGAAGAGGATGTTCTAGTGTCCCATGGTGCATGCTGATTCTGGATGATTGGCATTTCTTTTACTCTAGAGGAAAGTCACCAAAGGGAGGACCTGCTCAATGGCCAGGGGTGAGGCATGATGTTAACCTACATATGGTCATCCTGGCAGGAGGGCTTCATGGAGTATCTGAGAGTGGGTCAGAGAAACAGAAAAAATAGAACATGTGGGACAGCCAAACTCCAAGCAGATAATGCCTTTCCAAATTGTGGAAATGAGCAACTTCTAGCCCTCCCCTCCCCCCATCATTGGTGGCCAGAGGCACAGTCCAACATCCAACAAAGTTATAGAGTTCAAGCAATATTTTCATCCTGGCATGCCATTCAAGTTGTCTTCCTCGCTTTTTTCTTTTCTTTTCTCTTTCTTTCTTTCTTTCTTTCTTTCTTTCTTTCTTTCTTTCTTTCTTTCTTTCTGGGGATTGACTCTAGAACCTTTGCCCTGAGCTACATCACAGCACAATTTTCCTTTTTCAGTTTGAAATACTAAATCACTGAATTGCCCAGGCTGTGCTCGAATCTGAGATATCCTGCTTCTGCCTCCAAGTGTGTACTACCTGACCTAGCCAAGAGGAGGTTTTTTGTGGGCGATTCATGGCAAAATGTCTTTCATTTTAATCTGTTTAATTTTTTTATTGAAACATTCACTGCATCTTTTGGTCACATTTCACAACCACACCCGGCCATGATATTCCTGCCACACTCATGAAAATGTGCAATGTTTTGCTCTTTTCTCATAGCTACTCAGTGGAACACTGACATCACGTGTGCGTGGAGGACTCTCTTCCCACTGAGCACTTTCCAGGGGTCACCTACTGAGTATGCTGTAACTCAGTTCTGACACTATATGCCGGGATATCTGGAGTCGAGGGTCATTGGGTCCTGCATGCAGTGGGACAGGCACATGTGCTCCTTTGCAATTCCAGAGGCCCCTTGAAACCAGTCCTTGTGGGTTCTTTGTAGGATTCACTGCCTATGGTGATTGATGAATCTGTCAGAAGGTGTGACCGTTATCCTCTCAGGTATGGGACAGTTTTAACCCTCCAATCAGAGGATAGCTATCCCTGCCCATAAGCCACCATCATTAAGCCTTCATGAACAGCCACCACCGTGATGGTGATCAGCCTCCCAACCCCATATTAACTGTTTAGAACACAAATGGCCGGCATTCCCACAGCCTCTGATACTGTCTGTCACCCACCAGGCAGCCCCTCCCACACGCTCATGTGATCACCTGTCACGTGAAATGCATCCGAATGTGCCTGTGATTAGCTTGAGAAGAGCGACTGCAACTGCACAGAGGCAGAAGCAGGACAATGTGGCATAATGTGGTACAAGTGTCTTTGAGGAAGTGACAGTTTCCTAGTATCTCAGATGACAGGGCCAAGTGTTCTGAGTGGCCTAACAAAGAGGTGCCCAGAGGCGGTGAGGCAGTGCCACATTTCTGTTACTGAGAGATGAGTAAGCTTCTGTAGACACCTTCTGGTGTCACCATGAATACTCTGCTGACACAGAGTGCAGGGCTGGCTGGTGCCCCGGGGGAAGGACATGAGCTCAGCCTGCATGCACCCACACCCAGGTTCAAACCACAGCAGCACACACATGCAAAAAACACCAAAACAAATACAAAACCAAAGCAACCAAACAAACCCAACCAACACACGGAGCCCCCAATACTCAGGAAGTGTCAGTGGTGACCCAAGGAAGAGCAGAGGACTGAGTCACAGCTGATGTGAGCAGGTATAGGAGTGAAAAATAGAGAGGTGCTAAGTAGCAGACCTTTGCTTGATTTGATTTTGAAACAGTGTTGCAATATTACAATCCAGACCAGCCTTGAACTGGCGATTTCCTGCCTCAGCCTCCTAAGTGCTAGAATACAGGCATGTCCCACCACTCTGGTTCATGATTATGAAAGTTTAGGAAGGAAGAATGTAGAAGGAAATGTGCATCAGACGACAAAGTGAACGACTTATTTTCCAGAGACTGTTCTACTGAAGTTCTGCTCTGAGCTATCTCCAGCCACAGGACCAAGAGGAATGCAGGGAACCTCCTTTATCGTAAGGAATTCCGCAAAGACACTTGTGTATAAGCACGGCTGGACATTGTAGAGTGGGGAAATACCGCAGGTAAACCCCTTGTGCTTTTACAGATTGCAGTTCTCTATATCCTCGTATCCAGTTTCAAGGGAAATGTACAATTAAAAAAAATTACATATATCTGAAAAGGTATATATCTTAAAAAGTTTTTATTTCTCTCAAGAAAGAGTTTAAACGTTTCTCTGAGTTTTCAAACCAGAGATGACATGAAAAGGAGCAACCTGTGATCTATTTTTAAGTGAGAAGTCCCCGGGGAGGTGAATGTGACCTATGACCCAAGCACTTTCACATCTCACCCCATGCGTGTTCTGCAGTCTTCCTGACGTGACCTTGATGAAGATGTTAAAGTAATAAATGCCAAAATCTTTCCCAAGGAACATGCCGATCTCTGTACACTCCCGAGGACAGTTCTTCACAACCTCTTCCTTGTGAGATACTTTGGCCACCAAAGACTTTTTTTTTTAAACTGCTGACATTTTCCATCTCCATGAATTCTTTTCTTTCCCCATTTTATTGATATGTATAAGCACAAAATTTAAGGTTGACAATGAAGTCGAGCATTTTGTGCACCTACGTATCTTGTCAAGGTGACAAGGACTTCCCACTTTCCATGAATTCTTTGTCTTAGTTTTTCATGACAGAATATCTACAGTTTAGGGGAGTAAAGATTGATTTTACCTTACAGTTTCAGAAGGTCTTAGTCTGTTCTTGGGTATGAGGCATTGATGGAAGCGTGTGGAGGACGTGCTCTTCACAGCATCATGTGCAGGAAGTCTAGTGAGAGAGGAAGAATGGAACTCTCTAACACTCGTCCAGATCCTGTCCCAGTGATCCACCCACTCTGGGCCACACCTCTAAGCCTTCCAGGTTAAGCCCAGGCATCTGGCCCTTCAAGCCAGGCCCCACATCCCAAAGAACACGGCTTTACACGTATCCCCACCGCATCCAAACACATGAGGATCTTCAGTGCACTCCAGACCCAAACATAACATTCCACTCCTAGCCTGCAAAAGACTCATTTCCACCTCCTTATGCAAAACGCTTTTCAGAAAATGGAAAGACATCCCTTGTTCTTGGACAGAAAGAATTAATATAGTCATAATGACTAAACTGCCCAAACTGACATACAGATTCAGTGCAATCCTTATCAAAATACCAACAACTTTTCTCACAGAACTTGAAAAAATAACCCTTAAATTCATATGGAACAAAAGGAGACCCAGAACAGCCAAAGCAATCCTGAGTAACAAGACCAAGCCAGATGGTATGACTCTTCTCAGCTTCTTATTAAAGAGTTGTTAAGCTTCTTACAAATTTCAGCACCATCGAGAAAGTTCAATTCCAATGTTCCCACTGAGACGCAACAGAAACTCATAGGTATGAGCTCTTGTGAAAATCAAAGAGAAGTTAAGCACTCCCCAAAACATAATGGCACCGGGCTATCATTGCCATTTCACAGGACCAAAGGGAGGACGGAAAGCTAAGGATAGGGCTAAGTAGAAACAAAATCCACCAAGACGATAACCAAATCCTGCAGTTCATTCTACTCTGAGGCTCTGTATCCCGCATCCTACACAAGTGGTAGTGAGATGTGAGAACCCAAGGCCCAAGTGACCCCTCCTACAGCTCTGCTACTGGCTGCAACTTTCATCTTCTTTCCTTTGGGCTGAAGCCACTCACAGCCTGCAGCTTTTCACAGCCAATGATCCGTGTTTTGGAATCTCCAAGTTCTCTGGGTTTGCATAGCATGTTAGGATTCTCCTTCACATTTTCATACATTGCCTCTTCAGGGTCACACTGCTTGGCTTCCAAGCCATTCCTCTGAAATCTGTGTGGAAGCTTCAGTGACCAAATTCTTGTACTCAATGTACATGTAAAACTCGGATCACATGGATGTTGCCAAGGTCTGCCACGGATCTGAGCAGCAGCCTTATCTTCTTGGACAATTGCTACGGGGGCCTCTGAATTCTTAGATGATTGGACTCAAGTAGACATTTTTCTCTTTGGCCCAATAAGATGCCTTGGGGTTTTATTCTTAGAGAAATTTGCATCCTTCATTTAGTAAAGGATCGGGTTGTCTTACTTAATTTCCCATGGCTGAGACAACATCTGACATCCACAACTTTAGGGAGGAAAAATTCGTTTTAGCTCACAGTTTCAGAAGGTTGCGTTTTATTTACAGGTGGATGGCTAGAAAGAGTGGAAAAATATGGAAAGGCTAGAGTTGGAGAAACGAATTCTCACAGCATGGGGCAACAGAGCTAAGCCAGGGAGCAAGAGCAGAGTTAGCACACACCAGTCTAAGTCAAGCCCCACGTATCAGGTCTTTCCAGCTAAGCACCACTGCCCAAAAGTACCACGTATCCACCGGCACATGAGGCTTTTGGGGGACACTCCAGATAAGACGTAACAGGGGTCTTGTGATTCCTGAAATACTCTCAAAGCCTTTCCATTGAACACATAACTTGTTTATGATCCACATGCCCCCCCCCCCCCATTTTATTGTATGTATATATGTAATACATAATGTTCACATTGAACTTGGGTATTTTGTGCACATATATCAAAAATGCAAATCCTTTCCTCTCCCTTTTTGACCATCCCATACCCTCTCCCTCATGACTAGTTCCCACTATCTTCCCAATTAAGTTCTATGAAATGACTGTAATCTGGGTTTCTCATATTAGGTAAACCATGTGACATTTAACTTTCTGTATCTGACTCACTTTACTGAGCATGATGGTCTTAAGTTGCATCTGTTTACCTACACAATCCTCAAATCTATCTGTCTTTATAGATGCATAGTATTCCATTGTGTACAAATACCACAGTTTGTGTATCCATTGGTCTGTTGATGGGTATTTGATGTTTTCCACATGTTAGATATTGTTAGTTGTGCTGTTATGAACATGGGTATACATGTATCTCTGGTATATGATGCTTTTAACTCGTTTGGAAAAATTCCCAGAAGAGGTTTTGCTGGATCCAATGGGATACTTATTTTCAGATTTTGAGAAATTTCCATACTGCTTTCCATAGTGGCCGTACCAGTTTAAAATTTCACTGGCAGTGTTCAAGGGTTTCTTTTTCCCCACAGTCTCTCCAGCATTGGTGGCTGGTTGAGTTCTTGATGTAGGCCAGTCTTTCTGGGGTTAGATGATATCTTAGTGATGTTTTGATTTGCATTTCTCTAATGTATAAAGATGTTGAATATCTTTTTATGTAAATGAAGGACCTTTGCAGAGAAAACTATATTATGCTCAAGAAAGAAATTGAAGCAGACATCAGAAAAATGCAAAGACATCCCTTGTTCTTGGACAGAGAGAATTAATATAGTCATATTGACTAAACTGTCCAAACTGACATACAGATTCAATGCAATCCTTATCAAAACGCCAACAACTTTTCTCACAGAACTTGAAAACATAACCCTTAAATTCATATGGAACAAAAGGAGACCCAGAACAGCCAAAGCAATCCTGAGTAACAAGACAAAGGCAGATGGTGTTACTCTTCCCGGCTTCTTATTAAAGAGTCCTGACCTGCTGTTTTTCTAGGTTTGCCTCAAACACCTAGGCTCAAGGAGTGTTCCCGCCTTGGCCTCTCAGAGAGCTGGGATTACAGGTGTATACCGTCATGCCTGGCTTGTCTTTATTTTCAAGTGGACAAAAATAGTGCCATAGAAATCCACCCAAGAACTCTATTCAGTCATTCCATGTTAATTCTTTTGCCTCAACCCAAAAGCCATGCCGATAAATTAGAAAGGATATTTTTTTTTCTTGTGGCGGTACTGGGGATTGAACCCAGAGCCACTCTACCGACTGAGCTATATTCCCAGGCTTTAAAAAATTCAGTTTGAGACACGGTCTTGAACTTGCCATCCCCTGGCTTCTGCCTCCCAAGTAGCTGGCAGTATAGGCACGTGCCACCTTGTCTGGTGGAAACTATATTTTAAGCTTGGTACACAAACAGACTTAAACGTTTTCTGCATAAACCTACAGAAGTATGCACCTGCTCCTGCCCAGTGGGGCACAGGTACCAAATGAGTCGGTACAGCTAAATATATATGTGGGAATATTTTTTATAGCAGCTCTTGCTGCTGGTTATGGGCTTGATGCAACAAGAGGTATGTTCTGCTGAAGTGGAGACCAAGCAAGGAAGCTGTTCCACGTGCTTTCTGCCTTGCATTTAACGCCCTGCGTGTGACTGGGACTTTAGGAGGAAATAACGGAGTCCTTTGATCATTCCTGTGGCACATGGAGTCAAGATGAGGCAAAACCTACCCGAGTACTGGGGCCATGACAGGCTCAGGAGGCAGAGAAGACAATGACCCTGCTCTTCAGAGTTGGGGCTGGCATAGAGCTTCAGGTTGTGAGGGAAGAAACCCCCAAGCCTCGCTCGGGCTGCGCAGGGGATCATGGGAGGACCGAGGACGTTTGGAGCCATCTTGGCTCCCAGCCCAGGCATTCTTATTCAGTTGGCCTCAGGAGCGCTACGGCCCCGCAGGGGAGGCTAATTCCTGGCGAGGCTGCCACCTGCCTCGGGTCACTGGCAGAGAGGGTGGACTTTCAGCATAGGCCTGTGGCCTGAGGATCTTCAGCTGGGGCTGACTGTGGCTTTGCTAGCCGTCACGGGGACCACCTGGAACTTCCAGGGGAGCAGCTTCATTCTTCTGTGGTCTGGATGAAAATTGCATCCCTGGAAAAATACTGCTTTTCAGATCATTCTGATCTTCCAGTGCTATGTAAATTCCAACATTGGTTGATTTTTTTTTTTCAAGTACTGAATATCAAAGCCAGCGGACTCTGCCACTGAGCCCGCCCCAGCCATACAGTGAAGCGGCAGGACCGTTCACTGTTCAGTTCTGAAAAGACAGACACCATGGAAGGCTTACATTTGTTGTGCCCGAAGAGAGCTGGTGTGTAGCCCAGCACTAAAGTGCCTCCCTGGGTCCTTCAGGCCCTGCGCTCAGTCCAGCTCCATCCCCCAAACAAAGCAGTAACCCACCCCCTAATATTTTGAGACAGAAAAAACAGTGCTCATGTGACTCACACAAATTTGTTGATAGGGTGGAAAAATTGCCAAAAGCTTCTGGTCCTACAGGCTCCAGAGTGGAAAGGAGCCGATGACTCACACAGACCTAGACCGGAAGCGTCAGGTTTCTAATCCCGCCCCTTAGTCACTCAGCGCTCTGTAAATTCCGTTATCAATCATCAAGCTATAAACCGTGTGTAGAAGTCCGTTTGGAATTGGTAATTTCAGAATATGGAGAGAACGGAAGGAACAGTGAATCAGGCTCTGTGAATCCTAGCTTGCTCCCAAGGAGCAGTGGCTAGGTATGTGGTTCTGAAAGTTTATTGTGCCCCAGGATATTTGAGAGCCACCACGTGACTACACAGCTAACAGGGTTGCATGTCTTACTCTGTCCTCACTGTATGAGGAAACAACTATGTATAAGGCTGTGTGTATTCTATTTTAGAAGTGCAGGGATGCCCACAACAGGACCCAGAACAAATGACACCCTGCTCCCTAGAACCGGTAATGACACCGCATAACATATAACATCTGGGACCTACAGCTTGATAGAGATTTGCCAAAAGAACACATATGCCAGCTCAAATCTATGGCAATTTGGCATCAAAATATTGAAAGAGGGCTGGGGGGATTGAATTCAGTGGCACAGTGCTGGTTTAGCATGTGTGAGGCCTAGCGTTCCATTCCTAGCCCTGCCAAAACAAAACAAATGTGCGTGTGTGTGAGTGTGTGTGAGTGTGTGTGTGTGTGTGTGTATGAAAATTATATAGAGAGACAACTGATTGTAACCCACTAGAATCCAAGAGTTCATACAGATTGTGTAAGTATGTGGGATAATGTGAGAGTATTTTCCTTATAGAAAAATGTCAACTAAATTAGAAAATAATTCAGGGCTGGAGATGTAGCCCAGTAGTTAAAGTGCTTGCTCAGCAAGTACAAGGCCTTGGGTTTAATTCCCTAGCACCATGTAAGCTGGGTATGGTGGTCCATGCCTGTAATCCCAGACTGAAGCAAGAGGATTCCACGTGTCCAAAGCCAGCCTGAGTTATAGAGTGAGTTCAGGACCAGCCTGGACAGAGTGAAACCTCGTCTTGAAAAAACTATTAGAAAAAAATCCTAATTTGGGCTCCAGTAGAGCAATGACTGACTGGGGAAGGGTCATCAGTGGATGCCAAAACTTGAGAGCAAACTCTGGTGCCAAAGCAGGATATCTCCACATCTCAAAGTGTTTGGAAGCGGGCATCTACTAGCCACCAAGGGGAGAGAGGGGAATAAGCACATAGAGGCCCAGTGGGGCTGCTGGCACTAAGGGATTGGGCGACTCACTCCATCTTCTTTGGTGTCTGAGGCCGGCTGCAGAATGAACAGGAGAAGGTAGGGAGAGGGTGGTTAGCGAGCACGGGATTGGGCAGACACGTTGCAACAGGCCGCCTCAACGGCAGGCCTGAGCTCTGATCTTTCTGTGACCTGCCTGAGCCTTGCCTAGTTTCTTTTCTCACAGAACTCCGTTTTCAGTGCGCACATTTTCCTGGCTTACCACCTTCCCACTTACTCACAGGGTAAACCTCACATAGGTGTTGGAGAGGCACATCCATCATACTCAGATACGTATGGGGAGGATGGTGATTGACACACAAATCTGGCCCTCGAGGCGAAAATATAGTAAAGATTTGTGGTGACTATCCTCTTTGAAAAAGCCTTCAGCCGCTAGCAATTATGTTGCTTGGCCTTTAGGATATAGCACAGGATGGGAGCTTCTCTTTAATCAATATGATGTCAGTGTCTGGAAAGTTTTTAATATATTCATAGTGTTTCAAACATATTCTTGGATATTCTAAAGTAGTATGTTCAGGCCGTCATGTACTCTATGTAACTTGATTCATTCACTATCTCCAATGATTTAATGGTCACATATTGTGCCCTGGGAAGGGATCCCCAAACCCCCAGCTGTGGAGTAGTACTTTATTTCAAAGCTGTCCTCCAACATTCTAATGAGTAACAAGTGTATCTCCCCCACCGCACCCCTAAAAACCTGTCTTAAGTTTCTGAGAGAATGAACTTCGACTAAACTGGTCCCCAGTGTCCAAAAGATTGGGAACCGCTGCTAGAAGCTACTGGGAGATCAAAGAAAATGAATATAGCACTGCATTTTGTGTGGAGAGGGAACTTCTTTTAATCTTACAAAGTAGTTTTTTTCTTTTTCTGGATATACTTGAAAACTGGTGGTTCCACAAAAATAGTTCTATGTAAAATAAAGCCATCTCAAAACATGAAGTCCCTCACACGAAAACCAAACTGATGGGTTGGGGGCATAGCTCAGTAGTTAAAGTATTTTCCTAGCAAGCTTAAGGCCCTGGGTTCAATTCCCCAGCACCGTATAAACTGGGCACGGTGTAATCCCAGCACTTTGGAGGAGGATTGTCATGTGTTCAAGGCCAGCCTGGGTTATGTAGTGAGTTCAGGACCAGCCTGGACTGTAGAGTAAGACTCCACTTAAAAAAAAAAAATCCATGAATACAAATGAAAATCTTTTACTCAACGTAATTCATATTGGCTCAACATAATTCATATTGGTAGACTATAGCCTGAGTCTTTTTAGCATACGTGCAACATTATTAAATATTTTACTATGGATTAGTAGTAAAAATCTTCTCAATACAAAATGTAAGCAGCTGCTTGAATTCCCAGCGGACTAAATGGTTCCTTCAAGCGAACTTACCATCAGGGACTGGGACCTGGGAGCACCTAACTTAACCTACTTTGTGGGCGAAAACTCAAGATTCCTGCTAGTTTCTCCGCAAGTGAATTCATACCACATCTTTGTCACATGATTTTGGTTTTTAATTAAAAAATTTTTTTCATATGATTTTGTTTTTTACATTCTCCTGTTTAATGTGAACAGCCCTATCTGGCATGTTGTTCAAAACACAATAGATATAGACAGAAAAGCTAACATGCTTTCCACAGGGAGTAATTTTAATCAGATATTTAGTGCTCAGTTAAAATACTTAGTGGCACTTGTGAACAGACTCCCTCTTTGTCAAGGAGATAGATTTTAATTTTCCAGTCCTAACAAGAGAGAATGGCTTGATCCCCTGACAGTTTGGGGGTTCTTTTTTCCAGTTGGCTGCAGAGAGAAGAGGGATGACAGCAGCTCGAGGTCCCTTGGCATGTACGGACCTGTGTATCACTCGTTCCAATTACAGCTCCTTCAGGATGCCATCAATATGCACCAGCGGTTTCTCACTTCTTTTTAGCCAGAAGCAAATGAATATATTATACGTCAGCAGCAAGACATGGGGCAAGTGGATCTGTGAGTTGTGGGTGATTGGGATTCCACGGGTGCGTGGAGGAGTGACTATGCTTCAGAACTCATTTTCACTGGTGCTCACATACAAGACAGCCCTTGAAGATCTGTCTGTCAAACTGCAGCGTGCCCTGCAGAAGAATTAGATTACCCACGCTTAGACAGAGGGGGCTATGGCGATTTAAAGTAGCCCCTTAAATACCAATTACATTTGTGTTTACAAAGTAAATTAGACCATGTGAACGACACTGTTCACATTGTCTGCTTGGATTATGTGTGAATGTGGTTTCTCACTGGTGTATGAAAACTCATGAAGAGACACAGGCACACACACACACCTGCACACATACCTAGAATGCACAGTATCTTCCCCTTCTGAATATAATTTTAATAGCTATGAAAACCTCAATTATTTATTTCAGTAGCTCAACATACTGGTTTACTAGCATTGCAGTATGATCTGATTTGCACATTCACCGCCTGTGTATCTATGACCCATATCCAAACAGCCATCATGAGTAAGATATTTGCCAGTGGATTCTCTTTGTCTGTCGTGGCATATGCTGGGACAAGTCTCCCTGGTTCAGGATAGATTCCCTGCGAGGCTCTCTATTTCATTCTCAGTGTTTGCATGGTTTCTGAAGACAACAGTTGGGTCAAAACCCCTGCGATAAACCCAGTGCAGTTATGTGCAGGCTTGCCAAGGTAATACATCTTTTAAAATAAAAATACAAATTAATCATGCAATGAGAAAATGTGTGTCACCGGTATAAAGAAATCTTACAGAAGCACAAGGAGAAAAACTTGAGGAAGAAGGCTTTTTGAAATAAACCAGAAAAGCACACAGCAAGTGTTGACTGAAAGTAGGTGCTGGCACACAGGAGGTGTAGTGTTTCCCAGCACCTTGCGGGGGGATTTTCAGCGCTGGGTAATGAAAGAGCCTAGCTGGGTTAAGCAGGGCTAGGCTCGGAGTGTGCACAGTGAAATTCCCTGAGTGTGCTCTGGAATGCTAATTGAGCTTTTGGGTACCCAAGGAGAGTGGGGTTTTTTAGACTTAACTTTGCAGCAGCACAGTGGCACATTCTGCCCGGCTCTTGTGACCCCATAGTCATTGTTGAGGATTTTTCTGATGTTCAACCTCCCAGTTCATGGCTATTGCAGCATAGCACTGATTTTCTTCGTGTCTTTATACTTTAATATCTTTCTGCATATAATGTGGCATGCATTTGTTCATTCAGCATTCTGCCATCCAGAAAACTCCATTAATTTGTGCATATGTTCATTACTACTACTGGGATAATTGATATTCATTAATGTGACCCTGAAGCAATTCAGGTGACTTTTGAATCATGTAGGATTACCTTATATTTTGTAGGAGAGGGAGGATGGAAGCCTCCGGTCTCGAGATAATGCAGTAGCTTGAGAGTCATAGCAGTGTCTAGCATAGATCAAGCCCCCACCCTGAAAAACGGTAACCAAGAATCTTTAGTTCAGCTAAAGATGCTTTCTCACTCATACCTGTGAGCTACACCCAGCATCTGACTGCTGAATGTATACCTTTGCCAGGAATCAAGGATACATAAAAAGATTGAACTCGGGCTATCAATAGATAAGCCCTCAGTATAGAATGGAATAGACTTATACTTTGTAATTGTAGATCAGTGATCATGATTTGCTGCATGGTCTTGAGCACAGAGTGGGACTGTGTATCCCAAACCAGCAGAGCCGGAGAGAGGCAGAGCTTGGCGTTTCTGGTGGAGACCATATTTAAACTGCTTGTAAAATTTGCTGCTGAGGGTCCAGTGGGGAAAGAGTTCTAGACAGACAGTAGAGGATGAGCAAAAGCTGAGGGATGTGATACAGCAGGATGTCTCCTGGGGACTGCAAAGACTTTAGGGCTTCTGCAGGACTATGTCGACCAACTTTCCATCGCTGATACCCACAACTTAAAGGAGGAGAGGTTTATTTTGGCTCGTGATTTCAGAGGCTTCCATCCATACTTGGATGGCTCCAAGGCAGAGATGTCACGATGGAAGCATAGGGGAAGGAAAACTGCTAACCGCGGCAGCTGGGAAGCAGGGTAGGTTAAAACAATTCCCACAGAAGGGGCCAAGGATCAAATATAATCACCAAGGTCACACCCCCATGGTCCACTTCCTCCAACAGGCCCCACCTCCTAATGGCTCCATCAGCTTTGAAATCCTGGGTGAGTTAAGTTAATCCCTTGATGACGTGAACCCATTGCCTGCATGAGCCAGTGAGCTCCACAGGAGTCTTTATGCAGTCCAGCTGACAATTAAGATTACCTAGCGAAAGGACCAAATTCAGGAGGATAACCCTGGAATGTTGTGGATACGGATAGGGTACCCGATCCAGATCCTTGCATCTAACTAAAAGTTAAAACGTAAAAAAAAAAAGAGTCTAGGTGACATTAAAATAAAACCAAGAAAATTCCTCAGAAAAGGAAGAAATGTGAAGATAGGGGCTAGGGTGTTTGTGAGACACTCTGTTGAACACAAGAGCAGAGGAAGCATTCTTCTGGAGCTCACAATATTTTCTAGAATGGATCACGGATCATGGGCTACAAAACACTTTTGAAAATTAAAATATTGCAAGTCATGCAAAGTGTGCCCTCAGAGCAAATGGAATTAAATTAGAATCTGACAACAGAAAAACAGGAGAAAAATCCCCAAAGCCTTGGATATTCGACAATGTTTTTATGTTTTCCCAGATTTATGAAGGCATTTTTAATGAATAGAAATTATGTGTCTTTAAACGTACGATGTGATGTTTTGGCTTGTGTGTAGCTCGTGAAATGATTAAAAGAAGCTGAGTAGCATATCTATGACCACATGTTTATTACTTTTTTGTGGTTGAGGACATGTATATTTTTCTTAGAAGTTTTTAAATATGCAATATACTATCATTGTCATGCTATAAAATAGGTCCCCAGATTTATTTATCTCGCATAAGTGAACTTTTTGACCTTTGAGCAACGTGTTCTTACCCACTTTTCCATAACATCTAGTCCTGGTAACTGACATTCTGCTCTGTTCATGTGTAGTCATCACTTTAGATTTCATATATTAGTAGTAACATCTTATTTGATTTTCTGTGCCTGCCTCCTTTGATTTAACAGAAATCCTCTAGGTTTATCTATGTTGGTGGAAATGATAGAAATTTTTAGGACATACAATCACACATTCATATATGTATAAATATATATATATATATATATATATATATATATATATATGTGTGTGTGTGTGTGTGTGTGTGTGTGTGTGTCTCAAAAATATAAAGAGATGTTTTTGTATCATATTTCCTTTATCAACACATTACTATGTAATTAGTTTGATTCTATATCTCGGCTATTGTGTGTTTGCTGCAATGGACATTGGGGTTCGTATATCTCTTTGATGCTCTGATTTTGTGCCCCTGGAGCCTTAGAATATATGTGCCGAAGCGGGACTGCTGGACCACAGGGTGTTCTACTTTGATTTTTTGAAGAGTCTTCATATTGTTTTACATGATGGCTGTACTAATAAATGTACATGGGTCAAAAAAGAAATCTTCTTTGAAATATCTTAAAAACATTTTCAACTAAATGAAAGGTGAGGCACATGTTGCAAAATGCACCAATAGTAATGCTAAGAGGGAGATTTGTAGTATTGGCTGCATAGATCCAAAAAGAAGGGCGGCTTGAGATTAATAATTTAAGTTCTGTCTCAAGATACTAGACATAAAAGTGCAAATTAAATTCCAAGTAAGCAGAGGGAAGGAAAGAGTGGACATGAAAAGGTAAATCGATAGCATTGGAAATGCGAAACACAAGGAAAAAAAAAACAGTGTCAAAGCGGATCTTTGAACAGATTATGAAAATTGATAAACCTCTAGTTGAGCTAGATAATAAAAAAGAAAAATATTTTTTGAATCCTTACTGTCAAAAATGAACTGGGAGATATAAGAGATATAAACAGGACATATTAAAAAGAATATCAAGGCATGCAATGAACAATTCTTCAGTAAAATAGACAATTTCTATAGTTACAATATGCCAAAATGTATATAAGAATAATCTGAATTAGTCTTTGTCTATTAAAAATTGAGTAAATAATCAATGACTGTCAAAAATAAAAATTCCTTTGCCCTGATGGATTCACTAGTAAATTTTACCCTATTCTTTCCAGCTTAAGGAGTACGTCATACCAAGTCGCTACAAACCTTCTCAGGAGGTTGACACACAAGGGATGTCCCTTCACAACACCTCTACTTAGCATTGTATTGGAAGGCCTGACAAAATAAAATAAATAAGACAAAAAAGAATTAAAAGACATATTCATAGGAAATGAAGAAATAACACATTTGAGAGTACATGATTTAGGAAATCAAAACCATGCGTGCACAAAAGAAATCCTAAAACTAATAATTACAGTAAAGTTGGAGGAGGCAAAGTTAACATATCAATAAAATCCAATCACTTTCTCACATACTAGCAATGAGCAAGCAGAATTTTAGTATACGTAGTTTGCACTAACACTGCCGCAAATAAAGTACTTGGTATAAATTTAATGAAACATGTACTTACTATCCATGAGAAAAACTACAAAACTCTGGTGAGAAAAGATAGAGAAAGAAGCAAATAATTGGGACTGTATTTCATGGTCACAAAGAGGAAGACTCAATACTTTCAAGACGGTGGTTAGTTCCTGTATGCTGTGTATACACAATGAAATCTCAACCAGAATTCCAGAAATTTATTTTTTGAATGTCAACACACTGAACTGAGAGTTTATGTGAAGCAGCAGTAGACCCAGAATGGCCAATGCAACATGGAAAGAGAATCATACGCTTGGATTGTTGACATTAAACGAAATCAAACTGTTATAAAGATACAGTACCAATATAAGTGTATGGTACTGGTGAGAAGCAGAGAAGTATATCAACAGCAAAGCCTACTGGTTTTTGGTAAAGGAGATAATGCAATAGAGGTAAGATATTCTTTTCAAATGATAGTGTTGGAAAAATGATGAACACTTGCAAAAAATAGAAAATAAGTCTATACACAACCTTAACTTCTTTCAAGTAATTCACATAAATGGTCATAGGCCTAAACATAAGGCTTAAAACTAGAAAGCTTCGAAAAGATCAGATAACAAAAACTCTAGATAATCTAAATCAGAAAGAATTGATTTTCTGGGCTTCCTTAAAATTAAGAATGTGTATGTACTTTACAAAAGACACTGGAGAGAGGAGGAAAAGACAAGCCACAGATTGGAAGAAAAATATTTGCGAAAGATACATCTGATAAAGGGCTGTTATATAAAATATATAGAGAACTCTTAAAATTTAACAATATAAAACAACTGAATTAAAAATCTGTCAAAGACATGAACATTTCTCTTACCAGAAAGATAAACAGATAAAAAAAAATAAGCATATGAAAATCACTCCACTTCATATGTCATTAAAGATATGCTAATTAAAACAACAACGAGGCACTACTCCCTGCCTATGAGAATGGCCGAAGTCCAGAGCAGTGACAACGTCAGATGCTGGCGAGGATGTAGGGCAACAGTTACTCATTCATCACTCTTTGGAATACGAAATGGTACAGCCACTTTGGAAGACAGTTTGACAATTTCTTACAAATTTAAACATACTCTTACCATATGATTCAGCAATCACAATTCTTGGTACTTACCCAAAGGAGTTGAAAATTATGCTCATTCAAAAGTCTGCATATGGGTGCTTATAGCAGCTTTATTCAAAATTGGGGAAAGTATCCAACATCTTGGAAGCTATTGATGTCCTTCAATAGAATAAACATATTTCATCCAGACATGGAATGTTATTCAGGACTAAAAAGAAATGACCCTATCAAGCCATGAAAAGACATGGGAGAGATTATAATGAGTGCATAAACTAAGTGAAAAGTCAATATGGAAGGGATATATACATATGTAATATAGGTGATTCTACCTATATTACATCTTATAAAAGGAAAAAATATACGGAGACTGCATAAAGACCAGTGGTTGGCAGAGACTGAGGGTGAAGTATGAAGTATATACAGCACACAGATGATTTTTATAGCAGTGGGACTATGCCATATGATGCAATAATGTTGGTATATATATATATATATATATATATATATATATATATATAGATCATATATATGTGTGTGTATATATATCTATATGTATATATATGTGTATATATGTGTGTGTATATACATATATATATATATGATCATCACATATATATATATCCCAAAACTTACAGAATTTAAAAGACAAAGACTGAATATCTTGATGTAAACTATGAACTTTGTCTGATGCTAAAGTTTCAATGTATTCATCAGTTGCAATGTGTACAACTGTTGCAAATATTAATAGCACAGAGTGTGCAGATTGAGGATGAGATACATGAGAAATTTTTGTACTTTTCTTCAATAGTACTGTGAACCTAAAACTGCACTAAATATCTAAATTTTAAAAAAAAGAGTATTGAGGTATTACTCTGAAGGCTACTTGGATTTATGTGAGGAGAAATATGCTTTGTTAATGTGGAAGAGAAATACTCCAGATAGCCTAAATGCAAATGTGGTTTGCTTAATGAACACTGCTGAAAAGTAGGACAAGTGGAAAGAAAAAAGAAACAAGTGGAAGACACAGAAATTATAAACTCTGCAAGTTTCTCATAAAGAATAAACTTCTCCCTAGGGCTCCTTTACATTGTTACAGAGTTCTCTGAATTTTGTAATTTGATGAGAATTTCTTAGCCTATGTTATTATTAATGTTTTTCTTCATTTATATGAACATAAAAATTTCCTTAGGTGTTCAAGTATCTGTAAGGAACATTATTTAATGTTTGTTTAAATATGTATTTAGCTATGATATAGTTTGTTACAGCTTGTTTTCAGTTTGATCAACTTTCATATCAATATCAGCATTTAATATTTTATATTTATCCAATCTAATGATAATATAAATTTCCAAGTATATTATACTAGATTCACTGAAATTACCATGTAAGAAATTAAATAAAAACAAGATAAGTATTTCAGAATATTCATGAGTTTGTAGTAAATGGGAATCTTGTCCATTAATCCTGAGAAGATGCTACCAATTATAGCCATTCTAGGGCCTCCAGCTGGTTTTGATAGGAATCCAGTAGACTGAAATTCTAGGCTTTTATTCTAATCAATTGCATAACTTTGAGAAATTTACTTAATTGTTTACTTCTGGGTACAAAGGAGGAAAATTAATGCAAAAATGTCTGAGGGTGCATTTACCTCTAAGACTTAAATAATCTTCTTTGTGGATACTTGAAGGTTTTTGTCTTAGCAACATCAAATCATGTCAAGTCTTTCATGAGGTAAAGATGTGCCTAAATCAATGACTTATAAACATGGCTGCCAACAAGAATAAAACAGAAAGAAAGAGAAAGAGAAGAAAGAAATAAAGAAGGAAGGAAGGAAGGAAGGAAGGAAGGAAGGAAGAAAGAAAGAAAGAAAGAAAGAGTTGAGATTCCTGGCTTTTAAACAAGACCTATTGTGATGTTTCAGTAAATGTCCTTCTAATATCCATATGCTAGTGGTTGGTTCTCAGCCTGTGGCACTTTGGGGAGCTGGTAGAAGCTGTATGAGGTGGGACCTCATGGGAGCTCTGCAGGTCTTAGATGTGCATCCTCAATGGCGGTTACGGGGCCCTGTTTTCTTCTTCTGCCTCACGCTTGCTCCTTGGCTGTGTGATGAGTGGCTGACTGCACTCTGCTGCGCACTCTTGCCATGACATGCTGCCTCACCAGAGACCCAAAAGTAATGAGGCCATCTAATGTTGGACTTGGCAACTCCACAAGTGTGAGTTAAAATAAACCCTTTCTTGTCATAAATTGATGGTCCCAGACATATGTTATAGCAACAGAAAAGTGACACACCTACCAAATTACACCTTTTTTTGGTGGAAAAGCCCAGAAATCTGCACTCTAAAACCGTGCCAGGTAATACTGATGCAACAAGTCTTGAGGTTGAAAATTTGTGCTTTAGGTGACCTCTACAGCTCTCTGATGTTTCATCATCTCAGATACACTAATACTTATTAAAATGCCCACTGCATATTTCTGACCTGAGTGCAAATAATGGGTTGCAAAATTAAAAAGCAACTGTCCTTGTGAATCTCTATTAAAAAAAAGTTGTGGGCATGTAATGCAAGAAACTGTAGAAATATATTTAAACACCATGCATTCTTTACACCACAAACAATAATTTCACTGAAGTTAAAGAGAATTGAAATTCATGTATTTTTATGAAGGTGCTAGTATAGAATCTCTTCAACGTTAGAATACATTGAATTAGTTATAATGAGACAGCAAACCAAACAACCCATCCAGTGTAACTATAGGACATTGAGTAATGATATTGTACCAGAATGTCAGGTGCCAGGCAACTTATTTGACTCTATTTTACTTTTTCTCAAATTAGACAACATCAGGAGCGGCTTCGTTAGGCAACTCTCTTTGATGGAGGTCCATTCCATAGGGCAGAAGATGGACATCTGGGTGGTTCATAGCATCACACTAAGTATGATTTTGAATAAAATGTATGAAAAACAAGTAAAACATTAAAAAACAACAGCAAAACTTGCTAGAACACAAAGAAAAGGAAAAATATTTGTGAATAAATCATCTATCATCTTTGATCTCAGCAAAATGACCACTGCCTTGGCAAGCACTCAGAAGCATTTTTTTTATTACTTGTAAAAGTTGAAATGGATCATCCCCACTTTATTTTTGGTGCCAAAGATGAGGTTATTTTCTCTGGCTTGACATCTGTGACTACCCCAAGGAACTAATTGGGCAACGAAAGTCTTCAGACTTGTGAAAATCAAGCATTCAAAAGACAATTGACAAATATTAGTTTTGTGACTCTAACAATAGGGTTTGGTAACTGATCTCTACCAGTTGTGCACAGACCAGATTTCAAAATGCCGGAAGTGAAATGGATGTGGCCAAGTGTCAGAGTTGAGGATGTCTGCCTTTGTCTGCCGAAGAATTTACTTTGATGTGGCTTAAGATGTGTTTTTGTATTTCAAACAGCCTGCAGAAAGGGAAACCAGCAAGGCATCGAATTATTTACCCTTCCCAGGAAAATATTTTAAAAGCTCTACGAGGGCTCGATTTCCTAAAGCCACCTGTCACCTAAAGCACATGTAATAAGCCCCAGATGCTGGCTCCCAACCTGCTAACCCCGTGACTTGGAGAGGAAATATTTCACTCATTCCTCGGCACATCCTTAATTTGTTCGAAGCTAAACTTTCAGGCCGTATTTTCTGCTTCAACTTAATAACTCAGCTTTGACATTCCTTCCCAGTGACCTTAAAGTTCCATTTGGCTGCCTTGACACCTGCTCCCAAATGCATTAGAGGCACTCAGATTTTTTTATTTATTTATTTTTTTGTAAGTATCAGTTTTGTTTTCTTCCCTCAGCCTTGGGGCTATCCTTTGAATGCGTGGAAGCAGAGGACACTTCTGTTTTGCTGTGAATTTATTAATGGCTTAGACTTCTTCACTCAAGTTTCTGGTGATGCCGTTTTAGACACCAAAAAAATAGTTATAATTTAAAATTTTAATTTTGGAAGGTAACGAGGAATGATCTCCAGCCTCCTACAAAATGATCTGTACATACACTTGGGTTAGTAAGAAAAATCGTGTAGTTCCAACACAGTTTTCTGTGAGATTAAAAAATGTGGCTACTTAGCTGTGTTGACAAGAATATTAAATACACCCCAGGATAAACTATTCAAAATTTAATTAAAAATTAATCACCAATTAATGACCTTAGAAAATATATGACAAAAATATTGAAAGGTCAGAGTTGAGATTTGTAATACTTATTAAGTTTATTTTTTAAAGATCTCAAAACAAAAAGCCAGGTCTACTGAAAAATTATAATTATGCATTCTCAGTAGGATGAGGAAGAAATTATAGGTAAACTTATAATCTGAATAAGTGGCTAAATTAATCTATTTTTCATAGAAGATCATGCTTGCACATTTATCTTTTTAAAGCTGAGTATCTGTCCCATGTTAATGAAATTACTAATCAAAACATATTCTATGAGGGAAAAATATGTTGGTTTAAGGGTGTGAGTACATACTTATTATAAATAAATGACTGTTCTTGAAAAAGGCAAATTAGAGTGTGAAAAATTTTCAAGTCTTACAAATCTTAAGATGACTTTACAAAAACGCACACTTTTATCTGAGATCATGATCATAAATCCACAGTAAATGCTTGGGCTTTTGTACCGAGCAGTGGTGTTTCTTCATTATTGTTACCTCCTCGTGAGACGACTTAGAAAACAGTGTCCCTGAAATTGCCATATGTTTCACATAGTGATTGCAAATGAGGGGATTTTATATTTTGGAGCTGGGAGGCCAAAGGTTAAAGTAATAATCTCTGCATGCAACCTGTTTCAAACTGTTTGGTTCTATATACTGGAGGAGGCAGGCGTATGTTGAGGCCTAGGCACTGGTTCCCCTATTGTATTTCCTTCTAACTCCAGATAACACCAAATAAACCCTTAATCACACAAGAAATCACTCAAGTTTTACTACCCATTCCTGCTCCTTGACCTGCTGCTAGCCCATTTCATTTCCCATGGTCTGGCCTCTTGGCCTCTTTCTTTATAAGCGTATCACCTGGCCATCACACAGCTCCCAGCTCCCGCATCCTGTCTGGTTTCTGGTTTCTCCCAGGTTATCCAGAGTTTACACACTGGATGTGCTGCCTCCCGTGTTTCTGTGGCCTGGGAGATGCTCTTCCCCTGGCGTACAGATGCACCTCAGGCGCTGAGACTGTTGAGTGAGCTCCTTAGAAGCCTCCATTGCCTCAGAACCACTTTATTTTCTTTTTCCATCAGAGAAGTGAAACATTTCTTCCTACCCCAAGGAACAGAGTTAGAATAATGCCTCACTTACCAAGTTTCTGTGTAATTTCTCGTCCACAGTCAAGTTGTTCATAAGGCTGGAGTGCTGTGTATGAGCCCGAGACCAATCAAACTTTCTTCATAAAATGAAATAAATATGTAATTTATCACCTGAAAAATGAGCATCAGACTCCTAAAAATTTCTCAACATCTCAACATCGGCATGCCCCACGCTACCTAGATCTCTAGTTTTCATTTCTCCATCCTTCCTTCAGTACCTTAAAGTTATTTTTTAATCTTCTGTGTTCTGCTTCTATTCCTGGCACCAAGATTCTTCCATCATGAACCTCCGTGGACTTTGCTTCCCTGCCACCATCATGGCAGCCACAGGGCGTGTTAGTGGCCAGTTACCCCAGATTAAACAGACCTTTGAATCAAACGCTGTGACTGTGAAGATTTGTGAGCTACTAAGATGAGATTTTACTGAAAGCTGGAAGTGGCAGAAGCCATTTTAAGGGTTATCCCAAGGATTAATGAGACTATGTAAAACACGTTGCTTAACACTGGAAATTAGGAAGCATTCAATAAATGTCATCTATTATTTTCATTGCCATTAATAATTTTTATGATTATTAACCTTCAATATCTTATCTGATTGCCTTTGTGAGTGGTAGTTGATTAAAAATGTACAACTATTAGGACACACACACACACACACAGAAGTTGTTCTTTGACATATAATGAAGTTATGTCCTGATTAATCTATCATAATTGAAACTATCTTATATCAAGAATGTGTAATACACTTAACCAATCGAGGATTATAGCTTGGCCTAGCCTACATTAAATGTGTCCAGAATATTACATTAGTCAACAGTTGGGCAAATTATTTAACACAAGACTCATTTTTATAATCAAGTGTTAAATAAATCATGTAATTTATTGAGCACTATAGGGTAAATGAAAAACAGAATGATTGTGTTGATCTGCATTCTAGCACTGTTAAGTCAAAATTTAAATTCTCACCATCAGAAATCGAGCACTAGCTATAATTCACATGGTTTGCGTTGTCGTGCGATCGTGGAAGATGAGTGCGCAACCTCCGTAAGGCCACAGTGCTTTCATTTGTACATCTAAGGCTGGAGCTCCAAGCCCCCAAGGCAGACGGTCAGGAGTGAAAAATGAACATAAAAAGCACAGACAAGAGCAAATTGAGTGAAAGCAAACCTGTGCCCGTTCTTTCTGCCTCTTAGTGTGATGGCATCAGCCTCCTGTAGAAAACGAGGCCCTTCCCTCGGCCACTAAATGCATCAGTCTGGCCTCAGAGGTGGAGACGTGGAGGGCATATCCAGGAAAAGGAGGAGCTGTGTGAGACGCAGCCTCTGCTTCACACGGGCTGGCGTCCGCAGATCCGCAGCACCGGTTGAGGTACACAGTGAGTATATCTGCTTCTCCCGTGTGTCCTCAAATCCACTTACAGATTTCATGAGTCGCCTGAAGTATAACGACACGAGCGAGGGGATTTTGAGAGACACGTATCTGGTGAGCCTAGTGGACCGGTGGAAGAGCCACTCTTCTCTCCTTTAAGGTGTGTCATCTCCGTTGCTTTCCTTTTCAGTTTCCGTCAGAACGCTGGTCTCTAAGCTACTCCTGATGTATTATTTTTCTTTCCTTTCCACCAGTTGCCCTCCAGGACGCTTCTTCATAGCTCTTTTCTCCTATCCCTTCATCATTTCCAACCCAATGTCGTGCCAGGCTCCACTCAATGGGAATCCCACTTATTGAGCTCTATGAAGTGCCCAGGGTGGCCATGTTGACGTATCACTAACAAATCAAAGTGGATTGACGTCCTTCCTCTTCTAAAACCACATTCGACCTTTTTGGCCTCTTAACTTTGGAAATATTTCTATTCCCCTGTCTAGCTTTTCCTTTGACTCATCTTACACTGCTTGGTCAAGCAGAGTCCACCACGTGACTCTCCTTTTCTGAAGACCACCTGACCTTAGAAAGCTCAGACCCTTCAGAGGCTCAGAAGTCCCATCAGCACTTGCTGCTGCTTTGGAGCAGGGGTGTAGCTTATGAAGTTTGAAGTCTGTCTCATAGCTAAGAGGAACTTATTAAATGCTTTTTACTGTGAAGGAACTATGATTTTATTTGATTTATATTATACACAAGAAGAAAAGTGGGAGTGATGCTTCACTGTGTCCCACTCTGTTCTGCAGCATCAACAGTGGCATCTGTTCCTTGGCTATCACGCAAGGCTCACCTGTAAGCTCTGGCACCTGAGATTGAATCCTGCAGTATTACTGGTATGTGTTTAATCGAAGTGTGAGACTTCAGTATTATTAATGAATTGGTCCAGTGAAATACGCTTTTCTTTTAAAATTTTTAAGAGAATTAAAACATAGGCATTTCTTACCATATAATCTCAGGTCTTTTTCTCCCTCCGGGTAGGGTAGATACACTTTTAAATCCAGACTGCTGGGTTATTTTCCTGGGCGCTATGACCAATTATCATAAACTAAGTGGCTTCAAATAACATAAGGTCAGAAGTTGGGATCAAGGTGTTAGCTGGGCCATGGTTTCTCCGCACATTCTAGGAAGAAGTTGCCTACACTCCCCCCCACCCCCAATCCCACCCCACCCCCAACTTCTGATGGATTAAGGGATTCTTGAGCTGAGGCTGCACTAACCCATTCTTTGCCTCTTTATCTAAGTG
This sequence comes from Ctenodactylus gundi, assembly GCA_004027205.1. Taxonomy (NCBI): domain Eukaryota; kingdom Metazoa; phylum Chordata; class Mammalia; order Rodentia; family Ctenodactylidae; genus Ctenodactylus; species Ctenodactylus gundi. Next base: position 340,854 of record PVKB01000173.1, read on the forward strand.
AGTTTCTCTGTGCACTTACTGGTTTGTGAACATTGCAGGAAAGCTTTGTGTAACCATACACCTATGAATTTGGTTTAGTCTCCCGAGGACTGTAGTTTGTGTTACTCTCTATGAGAAGGAAAACTCATTAGATAGAACCCAGGTTCACCTCAATCTCTTTGCTCTGGGCTCTGTACACGAATATGCTTCCTCAAAGCACATGAAAGTGGTCCCTAGAGTCAGGGACCTCGTATCAGTGGGAGCAGATGGAGCAATAGTCATGCTCTGACGACACAAGTGTTTGGTTTTATATATGGCTCAGTTCCATTCTCAAGGCTATTCCTTGGAAGTTTCTTATACTTGTTGGTAAATAGTGTCTCTAAACTAGCCCTTAGGGTGTGCAGCGCTTGGCAGGTTCACAAATCTGGGCTGCAGGACTCCGTGAGCAATAGAGTCAATAGAAGCTTAAGCGTTATTGCTGGTGATAAAGAGGGAATTTCCCAGGATTCCCCACTGAGGTGACAGACAAGAAAGCGAGGTATACATCCTTTGCTATATTTGCCAGCAGTTCGGCATAGGTCAACTCTTGTTAGCCACAAAGCCCCTCTTCTTCATCCTATCTCCCACTCTTTCACATGAATTAATTACGTGATCAGTGGTTTATACATGTATGGCATTTGGAGAATGAAGGCTCCTTTTTTTCATTTGTTTATTTTGTTTTTGGGACAAGGTCTTGCTCCGTCATTCAGGAGGTTCTTAAACTCACTGTGTAGTCTAGGCCGGCTTCCAACCCATGGCAATCCTCCTGCCTCAGCCTTCAAAGTGCTTGATTACAGTTGTGCACCACTATGTCTGGCTTAAGAAGGCTACTTTGTAAATTCAACTTAATCACCATTTCTTCTTAGATCTTCATCTACTCATCTCACTTCCCTCAAATGTTGTTACCTATAAAGCGAAAGAACGATGTCTATCTTGGTCCATCTATGAGCAAAGAAGATGTGATTGAGAGCGAGGTAGTATCTGTGAGAGCTCTATGTGGCTGTTACATGTTCCTCAAAGGTGTGTGGTCACTTGTGCATGCCTGGCTAGGCATGGGTGGACAGACACATGAACAGACTAAGAATGTTCAAAAAGAAAAAAGCAGAAAAACGTGGTCACACAGATTTAGAAAGAGAAAAGACTGACCCAGGAACACTAGATGAATGGAATGACCCAGAACCATAGTTATATTATAGATGAGGGCTTCTGGTCAGAGAAGTAAAGCCCAGGGCTCCTCCCTAGACCTCCTTTCCTGTTCTCTTTCTTTGAACACTCTGTACTATCAGCTGTGAAAATCTCCTCTGTAGATTTGCTTGTTGTCTGCTCTCTTGCCCACTCCGGCACTCTCTAGACTGTCATCCTCTGGGAGCTGGAGCTGGGAGCAGTAGCGTGCCTTCGTGCGTTCAGAACTGTGGCCAGTGCTGCACATGGCGGTCCCTGATGAAGAAGTATTCAATGAACAGCATGCCCAGCGCTCACCTGACTCTTGGCCAGTGGCCTAGATTATTGAACCACCACTTTCCGTTTCAGGGGTGCAGCATACCTTACGGGTTTATGGATTCTTTCTTTTAAGCCTTGGACCTCTTGTAGAAATTCTCAGCAGAGACCTGGCTGTCATTTCCCATCTGCTTCTAAGAAATTAGTAGAAACAGAGATGTTAATAGGTCAAGAAGCTACTCGTGTGGAAGGCGTGAGAGAAGCGAACTCCACAGGGTCAGATGTTGGGCTGGCATGTTTATGGCTTTGTGTCAAAGACAGGGTGAAGGACTAGCCCAGAGGAGATCCTTGGAAAATGTCTGTTAAAGGAAGGAGAGAACGAATGACTGGGTTCTTTAGAATATCAATAAATGTGTAGCACAAACTGTGACATGATTGTCTGAGTGACACATTGATGGCCCTTCAATACTCTGAAAGAAGAGGGACACAGACCAGGGGATGACTCAAGGACATAACATGCTTATATCTGTCAAGGCATATTTTCTTGGGTAATTTCCACGCAGAAGAGAGTGGAGTGTGAGAGAAAATGCAGCTGCTGTATGAGTAAGCCATCACGGAACCTGTAAATATGCCAAGAGCCTGCACAGGGACGCTGAGGGATGCCTGCCCTCGCCTCCTACATGGCTCAGATGGAGAGACTTGTGGAATCCAGATTTCAAATTACATTCACCTGAGCCCATTCAGAGAACTGTCATTCTTCCAATGGGATGGAAAAGAAGAGAGGGGTGGTGAACTGCAGAAAATCTTTGTAGCTGAGCCTACCTGACTTTCCTCGGTGGGAGACACACGACGAGTGTTTCATGTCAAGGAGAGGTAGTTAAAATGCAGACTGCCTCATCCTGCTCTCAGAATTTGGGAGGTGTGGCTTTTGCCTGTGGACCACTCATCTTGCTTTCCTTTGATCTCTCACTTGATACGGAGGAGGGTTTTTACGTGTGAGTCCTACGCAATGGATAATTTAGTTCATCCCATTAAGAGAAAAGGAGTAAGTCTGGTTCCGGTACTTGCTTCGGTTACTCTTTAAAGAGCTTAGGAATGTATTATTCTCATGGCTGTAGGTAGCCTGAATACTTTTTTTCCTGTTTATCATTTTTGATCTCGTTTTAGACCATTGAAAGCTAGTAAGTTGCAAATGAAGAAAATAAAGGGATGAAGGCATGTACTCTGCCAGCGTGCACATTTGTTTGAGAAAGGTGATGCCAAGGGAATACGTTGGCACCGCATCAACCAGAAAAGATGTACCTTATTTCTAATTGAAATTGGCACATCATCATGCCTGTTAAATTTCAGATCCATTTCAGGTCTTTTTATGCGGTGCAACCCATACTTTTAAAACATATCCTCCTTTCAGCTCTAAGCCTGAGCATTAAATTTTTGAGTTCGCTTTCTTGGCTAGTTTACAAGCAGTTTATAAGGAGAAAATCACAAAGCCTTTACTTGAGGCTTAGATAGGACCATATCTGAATAAAGTGAGCCCATAGGAAATGTAATAGGGAAATAAAAATTCATCAAATTTGGGTGAGCTACTGTAACCCAAGGCAATAACCATTTCTTCACAGACCATATGTGTATGCTTTATTTTACAATGACTTCAAAACTTTCAAGGTTAAAGGGAGAAAAGAAATTCTTCACATTTGCATTTTGTACAATAAGTTCCAAAACACTGATATTTCCCCAAGAACAAATACACATTAAAAAAAAAACTGACTGAATTTTGTGTCATCTTTGAAATAATATTAGATACATTTGAGTTTCCTCGGGGATGGAAGAGAGGAATAAAAAGGAATAATAAAATTCTGAAATTTTGTTTGGTTGAAGAAAATAAGTTCAGAAAATCGTATCTTAATGTGTTTATTCTTGCTGTACCAAATCCCCAAGACTAGACACTTTATAAAGAGCAGAAGCTTTTAGCTTAGTAGTTATGGAGGCTGACAAATCCAAGAACATGATGGCAGCATCTGCTGGTGTCTGCTCGCAGCAATCTTGCTGAGCCATAACGTGATGGAGGGTGTCACATGGTAGGACAGAGCAAGCATGCTACCCTTCTTTATAAAGTCACAAAGGCCATTAGGAAGGCACCACTGCTATGGCTTTGCCTGTTATTAATTACCTCACAAATAACTCCATCTCCAAATGCTATTGCCATATAAATTTGGGGATCAGTTTTCCAACATATGATCTTTTGGTGGACAAATTAAAACCCCAGGTAGTAGCTTCCAAGAACTATCAGTATGGAAGTTTTTTTTTTTTTTAAGGGAACAAATGAAGTAACAAACTATGTGCCTTTAGTGGCTGCATAGTTTCTGAAGTTTTATATTTGATACCATGTTTGTGGGGGATTTTATCTCAAATTAAAGCTCTACTGAAAGAGAATGCCTTATGCACCAACTGGTAGGAAAATCAAAGTGAGAATATTTGTTAATTAGGCAGGGTGGGAAATGACTGGAGAATACATGTGCAGGGTATAAAATTTTTTGTAGAACAGTGTGAGTGAGAGAAGACTTCATCTGTTAGACAGAGATGTGGTAAAGACTAGAACATAACTTTTGCTTCAGTGCTAAAAGGCATTTCAAAGCAAACTATTTCAAGCTTTCTCATACACTTTCATCATTAAAGAAAAATAAAAAATGGCCTGACATTTTCTACTTCCTATGACATGCATTTCTGTTCTCTAAGAGTAACTTTTCATGGTACTCTAGAAACTTTGGCAACATGGCAGAGCATTTTGGGGCATATAACTATCTTGGATATTTTCCCTCCCTTCCGTCCTTACAGCCGTGGTGTGTATGCACTTGTTTGCAGACAGGCACAGCACACAGTAGCTTATTAAAGATATAATGCTCAGTGTCCCAGAAGAAAGAGGAAAAAGTGGCCCTCCAGGTAGTGCTAAATTAGTTGAGACCCTTGCATCACTCAAATTCAGCCCTCTGGGAAAGGGAAAAGGCTCAGCCAAGAATGAAAGCTGTGGCTGCCTAAACACGGGTACTCCCCGCCTCCTTGGTACTATGGCGCATGGACGCAGGAGAGCAAGCAAAGCTAAATTGTGAGACATCTTGCAAGCTTTACTTGTGATATTAGCTGTGCCCAGGGCGGCCTCAGAGGCTAGAAACTTCTGTTTACTTTCTCAGAGGACCAAGTAAATTGTACAGATTTTGGAGTGAATTTGGAAGAGAGAATGTGTGGCCTGAATAGGGTTAGAATTCCCCCACAAAACCGGTCAAATGAGGCTAAAGTCATCTAAAAAAGAGGTTTATGGATTCTTGTTATTCCTCCTGTCAAGAAATGCTTATTTTCAGTCTCTTGAGTATGATCTACTCTTAGTATTTTGCTATGAATGAAAAACTTACGGAAAGAGTGATGGATGTCACTTCCAAGTTATGCTATCTGCACTGTTACTTTTCCCTTCTTTCTGTTGGATTTCTTGTTCTGTAAGAGGCAAGCTGTATTTGATTAAGGTAAGTGGAAGTCTCTGGACAGCAATCAGCAAGCAACTGATGGTTTCTGGTCATACAGTCACCTAAGTGGCAATAATCTCATAAACAAGATGCCATCACCTTTGCCTCATGCTCGTCATTGTACATGAGCCATTAGATCTAACTCACATATCAGGGAGGGCTTTATGAACGTTTTTGTGTCCCAGGAGGCGGGGACCACCAGGTGCCTTTTTAGTAGACATCATAACGACCAATTTGATTTCAACGCTGTATTTTAAGGATGAGATTAGAAGATTCCTTGGAAATCTGTCTCACTATTAGTTTATTGCTGAAGAGAAGTTCTTGGTGCCTTGCTCGGTGATATTCTGTGAAGCAATAAGATTGAAAAGCAAACCTCTGTTCATTTTTGGGTTCTAAAAGAAGATGGATGAAGTATGGAAAGACCGTCCATAGTTTGACAAAGCAGTTTTCTTCCTCTCTAACGAACCACACCTTGTGAATAATTTCTACATCATAGCCTTTAAAGCTAGGTAGTCTAGAGATAGGCCACTTTATGCTGAAGGCAGAATCCATACTTCAGGTTAGAAATGTGGTCTGAGGCCTGGTTTGCTCAGAGATGGGGTTGTTCTTAAGAAATCAAAGAAGAGACAGAAGCTCTACTGGGCATGTTCCCAAAAGAAATAAAGTCAACATACCAAAAAGACACCTGCATATCCATGTTTATGGCAGCACAATTCATAATAGCCAAATCCTGGAAACAACCTACCTGCCCCATAGAGGAATGGTTAAAGAAGATATAACTATACACAATGGAATACTACACAGCCATAAAGAAAGACAGATATGAAGTTTTTGAGTGAAAATGGGGCTGCCTTGAGTGAATAATGCTTAGTGAAATGGACCAGGCATGAAAGACTGACTATAGACAGGTGTCCTTCTTATGAAATCCACAAAATAATGCTATAAAAAGACTTCAACATGAGACAGGGTAGAAAGAGGTGCAATGGTCAGCTAGGAAAGGGATAAACTTCTGAATGGGGGGGGGGGTGGGGGCTAGATGCCCATTGATTCCCCAAGCCCATGACTCTAATGTTCTATAGAATTTGGAACTCATGCATGAACAATATATATAACATAAGTCAAGAAGATTGTTTAAATTCTGTACATAATATTATTTTTAAATTCCTGAATCATATACCCCTGGATGTATTGAAGTCAGAGATTCAGAGATTCATTAGAATTTTTTTGATAATTTTACACTTTTTGATTTGTATGCTTTTAAGTCAGTGCTGCCTTCTTCATGTTCGACATTGTTCAAATTACAACTTTCAAATATTAGAGCAGAATTACGGCAAAAAAACAAAGAGACAGATTGCTTTAATGAAACGAAAGTCATCCACACAGGGGAACAGTTATTTTCATTATTTATCTGCAAGGTTTTTTTTTTTTAATTTGCAGTATAAAGGGGCAGATATACAGACAAACAGATGAACAGAGAGAGAGAGAGAGAGAGAGAGAGAGAGAGAGAGAGAGAGAGAGAGAAGGGGAAAGATGATGACAGAGAATGGCAACATATCAGACACATTCTATTACTGAGCTAATTATAACCTTTCAACACAGAATACATTCTACTACTTCTCAGAGAGAGGGAAGAAGGGAAGAGAGAGAGAGACAGAGAGAGAGAGAGAGAGAGAGAGAGAGAGAGAGACAGAGACAGAGACAGAGACAGAGAGACACAGAGAGAAGGATTCTGTAGTTACCAGCCGTTAAAAAGAGTAAAATTGAAGTGTGATAAATAATATGTAAGCCAGGTACAGAGGTACAGAGCCAGGGGCTGGTTTTCTCCCAGCATACTCTTCTATTTGCATTTCTGTTGCATGCCTCTCAGCAGCCCAGTGCCAGCTACCTGAGGACTCTGTTGGATTTGGTCCCTCCTGTGTTGGGTTCTCGCCTGGCTTCCATATTCCGTACCCCTCCTTTGTGCATGCTGCTTGCTTGCTGGGTTTCAGATCTGTCTAGTTTTTAGGATGTTAAAATGCAGATTGCGTAACACGATCTCCTTTTCTGTCTCTTCTCAGATGGAAGGAATTGTGCTAAGTGAGTTTTAAGTCTTCATACCTACTAAGCATGTGTAGCCCTGGTGAGTTGGTGCGTGAGCAATCCACGTAATGAGCCTGAGGTGCACACTGTGGTGCTGTCCGTCTCTGATGTGTTCCTGAAATGCTGTAGGTCTTCTAGCAAAAGGTGGTCACATTAAACCCAGTTTCTCTCACAGGGACGTGGCTGACACCAGCAATATTTGTCCCTCTGGAGACCTTCTGCTCTGAACAACCTGTAAACCCACAACTACAGAGCTCCTTGAGGACAGAGAACGGGTCTTGCCAGTCAAAGACCTTTTGGCCTTGTTCCCGACCCTCAGGCTGTCGTCATAGAACTTTGCAAGACTTAAGGAATAAGTGGAAAACTAGGAATTACATACGCACATATCTTTTCTTTTTTAAACTTCAGATGCCTAAATCATGTCAGTTTTTGAACGATCTGCTGGCAAGTGGTGGAAGGACGTGTAGTTTGGTCGTGGGTGGCTGGGGTTTAAGCCTTCCTCTTTGTACCAGCTGAATAAACATGGACACGGTAATTAAATCCCTTTCTACGCTATGAATATAGTCCTGGAAATTCTAATCTCACAGGATTCCGTGAGGGTATACAAGGACCAGTACAGGAAACTCACCAGGCAGGAGCTGGCATTTTGGCAGAAGCTTGACAAATGTTTGCGTCTCAGATGGTGTAGACAAACAAAGGATATGAACTTTTCTTTCATTTATAATTTACCTTTTGTTGACTTGTGGCTTTTGTAGACATGCTCCTTGTAAGCCACTGGATGACCATAGCCATGATATACCATGCCAGTTACCTCAGTTCCTGGACTAAAATTTCTACTCAAAATTTATATGTATCTGAAAAAAAAATTGGTCAAAAAGAAGAAGCCCTAGGTTCAAATTCTGGTCTGAAAGCCTTATAATCAATTCCTTTTAAATCCTAAGGGATGGAATGTGTGTGCCAGAAAAGAAGCCAGTTCTGACGGAATCAGTTCCGTTGTACCTTTCCTTTATTTCACTCTCATTTCCTTCTTGTATTTCTACCTCTCGAAAGGATTGTCCCATTTACTATACTAGGAAACAGGCTGCGAAGGACAAGCCACACTAGCAAAACCTGAAGAGGACATAGGAAGTGGTAGTAAAGGAGAGGTGGGCAGAGCGATCCACAGTTCTTCCTTTTTAAAAATCAGAACTAAGAAAACGGGTGCGTCCTAGGAAGTGTGTGTGCGCGCGCGTGCGGCGTGTGTATGCGCGTGCCTCTGAGCATGCGCACAGGCAGCTTTTGTGGCAGCATGGCCTTTGGTACAAGGAGTCAAGCGTGTGCGCATGTGTGGATGTCTCCACAGGTCGGGATGGAGCATTTTTTCTAAGCACCCCTGAAACACACGCTGCCTTGCGGGGTGGTCCTGTAAGGTGCAGGACCTTCTCCCTGTCATGAAGACTCCATTTCTGCCCCTTTATCTGCCAGAAGTCAAGGCTGGTTTACCAAGGTGAGCCGGTGATACTTGTGTATGTGTGTTTGTCCCTCCTGCAGGATCTCGGCACAAAAGAAGTCCTACTCAGGAAATCTCCGCAGGCCTCGGTGATGTCGCTACGTACTCCTACGTCACCCATGTCCCCTATCTGTGTCACTGGGCAACTTTGTGGCTCCAACATCACCATGTAATGGAAGCTGCAGTTCAGATGGTCTCTATGACTCTCTCACTTTTTTATTGCATTATAGTAATTTTTCACACTTACCTCTTTTTTTTACACTTGTAAGTCCTAAGAAGATAAGAATAATACACATTATTTATCTTCATCACCTTTCTTAATCAGTGTGTACTCAAGTGAAGCGAATGGGTGGATGAGTGGGAAAACAATGGTGGATGTTAAAAAAACAAAATAATGCTGAGTCCTCAGCTCAGGGTCTAAAGTGGAAAATAACTTGAAAGTGGGGTTCCTGGTGTTCGCTTTTCTTATCTTTTTTCTCCCTTTCCACTGGCAGCTTCTTTCCTAGCTTCAGTACTCATTTGAAGCCAGACCCCGCATCCATCTGCCTTCTTTTTTCTTTTCTAGTCCCTCACACTTATATAGCTTTATAGACTGATTATCACAAAGTGACCTGCTTACTGTCCCAAATAATTTAGTATAAAAAAGCACCAACACTAATAACCCTGATTTTTATCTTCCTGTGCTAGTCAGTTCCCATTTAGGAAAGTGATTATAGCTAGAGGAAAAATGCTTATTTCAATGGAATTGATGCCTCAAGCTTGACCTAAATTCTTTGCAGACTTGGTTTTGGTCTGTAATGGCAGGTGGGTTCCCTTTTATGGAAGAAACTTGAATTTACTGGGGCCCAAATATCACTGTTAGAGGCCTACTTAGAATGTTGTGTTCAGCTGAGAAATATTTTGTGGAATAACACAGTTTAGGTCAAAGTCCATACCTTCTCTCTCTCTCTCTCTCTCTCTCTCTCTCTCTCTCTCTCTCTTTTCTTTCTTTCTGTCTTTCTTTCTTTCTTTCTTTCTTTCTTTCTTTCTTTCTGTTTTATTTTTCTTTCTTTCTCCCTCCGTCTGCCTCCCCCAGCAATTAGATCACTACTGTTCACTTTGTAACATGGCAGAAAAGAGATAAAGACAGCTTCTTAGTTTTGGTTGAATAAATTCTAATCCCATTAACGGGATTTATCTAAGTTATTCTTAAGTAAATCATTAAGGGTGGGGTGCCTTTGCTAGAAAGTCATCGGGATTGACCAAAGAGAAGTATGTTTTTTTTTTTTAAAGGACTCAATCACAGAGTCCTGTAGGTAGGAACATTCACAACCTCCAGGAGAGGTTTGCAATCTTATGCTCAGTGTCTCTCATTGGTCTAGAGAGGAACCAATGATCCTCCATGAGACTTAGCAAGTCTGTGGCTGCCTTTGAGAGTTAGGGGCATTTGGTGGTGCTCTATCACATTGACAGAGATTTGAGTATCCACACCCAGGTGAAATTAGTGTTTGAAATAAGAATAAAATTGAGCTGTAAGTGAACAATGAAAGGTAAAATCATTACACCCTGGGATTTACAGCTCAAACGCTAGCTTGTTTCCATGTGTGTCAGTTTTCTCCACATCACGCTAAGTGCATTTGGGCCTTATGCCTTGTTCTGGTGGTCCAACAGTGGTCCTACCTGGGGCACTTGAGAGGTGTTCTCTGCTGTTCCCTTTCGCCATCATCTGCATTTGCTCAGGTCTCACCTGTCTGTTGCTGTCTTATTTGCCCCTAGAGGTGGCCCTTGCACCCTGGGGTCTGCACTGCCGTACTACACATACTAAGAAAACTGAATGTGAACAGAAGCCACAGAGATATGAAATTCCAAGTTCCAAGTACAAAACCACGGCGCAGTTGGTATAGCATGCGGTATTCATCAGGACTCTTGCTGAAAATCACACAAAAAAAATCCAATTCAATTTCGCTAAAGCCCTCAGGCGATTTCCTGGCTGATAGACCCAGAAAGCCGAAGGAGACTCAGGTACAGTAGAATCAGGGACGATTTATTCAGGACTAGGTTTCTTTCTTCAATTTGTCCTGGCTCTATCTGTAGGCACAAATGGTTTTCCCTGAGACCCCCAGTAAGTCAAGGTTAAAGCCGGGCCACTCTTTATCATTGAGGAAGAAAGTTCTCTAATCAAAGTCTCATGTAGCTTTCATACGCATTCTCACTTGTTTCCAAAATTCCTATGAACCACACAGTGTCCTGGGGCTGGCATATTCTGGCTTGTTCATCCTGAGGGGTATATTTAGCCTTTGCACCTGCTGAAGAGTTTGTCCAGCAGATGCATGATCTGAGGGGTCAAATTGAGGGTGTGTAAGTGGGAGTGGTAACAGTGGAAAACCAGGATAGTATTTATATAGAAAAAAGTAATGGATAATGGGCAGGTCCAAGAGATGCTTACAGTTATAGGTAGTCATCTGTCAGTACACATAGGTGTTTATTTGATGATGTCAGTCCATGGATATCAAAATCTGCAGATGCTTAAATTCCTTATATACAATGGCATAATATTTACTTTACATATTCTTCTTTATATTTTGCCACTAGATGATTTATAATATCTAATACAATGTAAACTCTATGGAAATAATGGTCACATTATATTGTTGAGAGCATTAGTATTAAAGAAAAATGTTTGCTTATGTTTTGTACCAAGGCAATTTTTCCCCCAAAATTTCATTCAGGATCGGTTGTATCCACAAAGAGCCCACAGATACGAAGAGCTGACCAGGTAATATTTAAGAGAAACAGTTGGAAAAGTTGGTAAAGCCTCGCTAAGAAAGGAGTTGTGATGCTGAGTTTTGGAGTTTGGATTTGTTTGTTTGTTTGTTTGTTTGTTTGTTTGCAGCCAATGGAAGACAATGATTGGGTAGTAGCTTAATGTTTCTCACTGGACTAGAAAGGGACCATATTACATGAATGGGAGAGAGTGTCAGCACGTGAGATGGAGAAGCACCTGGCGTTCTTCGGTACATGGGAGCTGGCTCATCTTTGCTTTCAGTTTTTGTTTGTTTTTATTTTTGTTTTTGAGGATTACTGGTCTTTGATGGGAGTGTAACAATGGTCCCTGACACTTCTGTTTTCTTGTTTGATACAGATAGTCAAATTAGACGACCAAAATGACCATGTTTTTAATTGTTTTCTTTTGTTAAGTACAACTGGGACCACGTGCCACCAAAACTGTTTAATGGGTTTGTGAAAAGAAGAAAAAAAGGCATGCACTCACAAGGTGCAATAGTTTGAAGATTAACTGTTCGTTTAAATCTGGAAAAAAGAGATTTGAGTTCTTATTTTTCCCTGGAATTTCTTACCCCTACTTTGTGAAAAAGGTAACCTACATATCAAGTGAACACATGCCTGTGCCTTTGATTACTGGTCTTGGTGTCTACCTTGCATCTGTACAGGTATGAGAGTTCCAACGTAGAAATCTGGCATGTGGAGTTACGAGATACATGTATTTGAAACCATTCATAATCTGATCACTAGGATTTTTAGATGGAGGCATTTTCATTAAGCTATTTACCACTTAGATTGTCTTTACACACACACACACACACACACACACAGAGAGAGAGAGAGAGAGAGAGAGAGAGAGAGAGAGAATTTTAAGGATACAGAATGAAAAACAAGTAGAAGGAAAAATGGTAACATTCTTTTTCAGCATTTTCCCAGAAGGTTTAACATTGTTTTAGGACTTGGCATGTGAGTCCTTCACATTTTACAAGGTTCACAGCTGTTTAGGTTTAAGATGTAATTACATTTAATTATCGGTGTCAGATAAAACACACACATCCCCTGTAGTCCAAGTAGAACCGTAGCAATGAGGAGAGTGAACCTGGCCATAGAAAAGTTACACTCGGGGATGCAGCTTTGATCCTTTTCAAAAGAAGTTGCCTGCCACGAGACTTCTCTCTGAACGTTTACCAGACAGAAGATACAGAAGAGACTCTGGATGAAAAAGACTGTTGGAAGATTTATGTGTCAATTCTCAGTGAGATTTATTTTGATGAATTGGACTGTATCAATATGTGAAAATCTAATAAATATAACTCTTTAAACAGGGGGCTGCTCTAATTTTACTGTTTCAGAGAACAGAGTTGGCAAAAACTCAGAATGTGCATTAAAAACACACTTTCAAGAAGTCTAATAAATAAAGTCTTTGAAATATGGTTTCCTAGTGAAAGGCCTTTTAAATCATCTTGATAAAGAATCTAAATTAGACCTTTAAATAAGAAAGGAGAGTTTCCTTAACTTGTTATTTATAGATCGTTTGGAAAGAAAAATCTATGCAAACTGATTTCTTCTTCCATTCTTTACGAGGCAACTAACTATATTGTCAAGTTTGAACAGCACATGTAGCTAACTGGAGAGTCTTCATTAGAAAGGGCAGGTGATGGCTGGCTGGATGGTGTTTATGGAGTGCTTAGTATGTGCTGGTTGCTGTGTGAGATATTTGTGTGAACGGTGTCTCTTTGTCCTTGGCGAACAAGTTAAGAAAATAGATCCTGGCTGTGTGACTTTGAAGAAATTACTTCATTTCACTGTGCCTCAGTTTTTTTTTTTATCTATATGTGGGGCTGATCATTGTCCCTGGCTGGTAGGATCATTGAAAGTTTAACTTGGGTGATGTAAAATGCCTAGGCGATCGAATTTTCTCCATAATTATTATATTTAACAGTGTAGGTTGCAGTACATATTCGTTGACTCCAACATGGGGAATTGGTGTACAAACATGATGCTTCTTAGTCATTTTTATTATATGTCTATTACATAGAGTATATAATATGGTATGTAGCATGCTACATATATATTTTAAACTATGCACCGTGTACTAAGTTATATACAACGTATAATAGTTTTTGTAAGTGGGCCTTCAAGTATAACTTCAATATTTTGAATTTGTGATTGTGCATAACCATACGTATTCAGTAGAAACCAATTATGTGTGTTCTGATCTTTGATATTTTTCTTGAGATAGAGAAATGCCATCTCATCTTCTCTCATGACGCTGGCTAGCAGCAGCAAACTGCAACTCCCAGTCAGTTATTCAGTTATGAGGGGAGAAAACTGGTATCTCATGGTATGGATGTCCAACCTTTCAGCTTGGCTGGGCCAGGTTGAATGAAGAGGAATTGTCTTAGATGGAACATAAAATATATAATAATTGCATATAAGTAAAAACCTTTTTGCAGTTTACATTATTAAATTGTTTTATGAAGTAACACAAGAAGCCCAGGTACAGTAAATAAGTGAAAAAAACTTGCCTGTCTCTTTAATAACACTAAATGCCTGTCTTCACACACACACACACACACACACACACACACACACACACACACACACACACGTAGGTAGTGGGAAATACTTTTGCTAGTAATCCCTGCATCCTACTGGCCAAGTTGCACAGGAGCTGGTAAAGTCTGAGGTGTGGGGTTCCCAGGGGACTGATTCTGTGTGGCAGGTGCAAGAGGTGGAGTTAGAACTGTGCTGTGCCCTCCCCTACACGGTCTCCTATTGCCCCATGCTATCTAGGTTCCAGCACATCTGAGTCACGGAAAATATGGCTAAAAAGCCCCATAACAATGTTAAGACTTTATAATCTTGTCAGGCTGTGTTATCCTCTGTGAAGGCCTGCATGCGACCGACAGGTTGTGGGTTCCACATGCCTGTTCTATAGGACATTGCGTTATTAGTATTTTTGCATACAATATTCAATTAATAAGGGATATTACACACTTATTATGAAATAGGCTTTGTGTCAGGCAATTTTTTTGCTTTCCCCATTTTATTGTTATGTATAAGTGCAATATATAAAATTTACACTGATCTTGAGTATTTTGTGCACACACATATCGTGGTAAAGGTGGTAAAGTTACAAATCCTTCCCTTCTTTCTTTTCACTGCTCCCTACCTTCCCCTTCCCTCCAGTTTCCATTATCCCCCACATTAAGTTCTATGAAATAATTGTGGTCTCGGTTTCTCATATCAGAGAAACCATCGATGTTTCGCCTTCTGCTTCTGACTTACTTCACTAAGCATGATGGTCACAATTTGCCTCCATTTACCGAAAAAAGCCTCCAACCTATCTGTCTTTATAGATGAGTAGTATTCCCTTGTGTACAAATACCATAATTTATGTATCCATTGGTCTGTTGATGGGTATTTTGATAATTTTCACATTTTAGACATTGTTAGTTGGGCTACCATGAACATGGGTATACATGTATCTCTGTTATATGTTGTTTATAACTCTATTGGAATAATTCCCAGAAGAAGTAATGTTGGATTGAAGGGGATATTTATTTCCAGTCTTTTGAAAGACTTCCATCCTGCTTTCCATAGTGGTTGTACCAGTTTACATTCCCACCAGCAGTGCAGAAGTGTTCCTTTCCCCCCACAGCCTCACCAGCACTGATGGCTGTGTTCCTGATAAACGGCAATTTCTCTGTAATTACATGGTATCCTAGTGATGTTTCGATTTGCATTTCTCTAATGGCTAAGGATGATGAACATCTTTTTATGTATTTATTGGCCATTTGAACTTCTTCATCTGAGAACTGGCTATTCATTTATTTTCCCCATTTTTTCAATAGGGTCTTTGATTTTGAGGGGCTTACTTTCCTTCAGTTCTCTGTATATTCTGGTTATGAGCCTCCTATCTGAGGTATTGGTGGTGAATATTGTTTTTCCCAGTCTGTCGGTTCTCTTTTTACACTGTTGATAATTTCCTTTGCTATGCAGAAACTTTTTAATTTGACATAATCCCACTTCTTAGTTCTGGAAGCTATTTCTTTTGATTTTGGTGTCTTATTAAGAAAGTCTTTGCTTACATCTATGTCTTTTACATATTTGCTTAACTTGTCTTCAGTTTTCATATCTAAGTCTTTAATCCACTTGATTTGATTTTGGTGCATGGTGACAGGTGTGTGTCTAGATTTATTGTTCTGCATGTGGATGTCCAATTCTACTAACACCATTTGTTGAAGAGGCTGTCTTTTTCCAGTGCATGCTTTTGGCTCTTTTATTGAAGATTAGGTAACTGAGGGTATTTGAGTTTGGCTCTGCATCCTCAATTGTTTTCCAGTGGCCTATATGTCTGTACTTGTACCAATACCATATAATTTTTGCAACTATTGCTTTATAGTGTAATTTGATGTCTGGAATTGTTATGTCTCCTGCCTTAATCTTGTTAGATAAGATTGCATTGGATTTTCTAGGTCTCCTTTGGTTCCATATGGCTTTAAGGATTATTTTTTCAAGTTCTTTGGAAAAAATTGTTAGGTTTTTTTTTTTACAGGAATTTCATTAAATCTGCATATCAGTTTTGGCACTATATTCATTTTGACTAAATTGATTCTGCCTATCCAAGACCAGGGGATGTCTTTCCATTTTCTGATGTGTCTACAACTTTTTTTCTTCAGTGTAACGTAGTTTTCTTTATATAGGTCCTTTACTTCCTTGGTTAGGTGTACTCCTAAGTATTTGATTTATTGAGGGGCTATTGAGAACGGGATTATTTTTCTGAGCTCTTTCTCAGTGAGTTCTTTGTTGGTTTAGAGAGAAGCTATTACTTTTTCATATTGGTTTTGTAGCCTGCAATTTGGCTGAATTTATTTATTATTTCCAAGAGTTTCATAGTGGGTGTTTAATTTTATCAAAGGCTTTTTCTGTATCAATTGAGATGATCATACTTTTTTTTTTTTTTGCTTTTGTTGATTGATTTACATGTATTGAACCAGCCTTGCATCCCAGGAATGAAGCCCACTTGATCATGGTGTATGATCTTTCTGATTATGTTCTGGGTTCTATTTGCCAGAATCTTACTAAGAATTTTTTCATCTATATTCATTAAGGATATTGGTCCATAATTTTTCTTCCTAGTTATGTCTTTTTCTGGTTTGGGACTAATGTGTTGGTAGTTTTTAGAAATTAGTTTAGTAGTATTCCTTTTCTTTCATGGAACAATGTGAGAAAAATTGTAGTTCTTCCCTGAAATACTGAAAAAATTCTGCTGAAAATCCATCTGGTTCTTGGCTTTTATTTGTAGGTAGTGTTTTATCATGGCTTCAATTTCTGTGTGTGTAAGGGGGTTATTCAAGACTTTTATGTCTTCTTTGTTCAATTTTGGTATTTTGTATGTGTCTAGGAAGTCATCCGTTTCTTCCCAATTCTTTAACTTGTTAGAATATAAGTGCTCAAAGTAATTCCCCGTAATATTCTGAATTTCTACAGAGTCTGTTGTAATTTCACCCTTTTCATTTCTAAGTGGTTAATCTGTGCATTTTCTTTCCTTCTTTTGGTAAGTTTAGATAGAGGTTTGCCAATATTCTTTATTCTTTCAAAGAACCAGCTCTTTGACTCATTTATCTTTTTATTATCTTTTAAATTACATTCATTGTGTTAGGCAATTTTGCTCAATTTTTGATTAATGTTCTGAACGTATTTAAGATGTCCTAGGTTAAACTATGATGTTTTGTAGGTTAGGTGTACTAAATGCATTTCTAGTTAAGATATTTTTAATTTTTTGGTGGGTTGAGATATAACTCTATCACAAGTCAAGTAGGACCTGTATATTATTATATTGTTATACTAATCATATATTATCATATTATTATATATTCAAGTATATATTCCATGTATGATTGTCATCTACTACATTGGCTATATTATATAGATAGTATAGATTCTGTGAAATATATAATACACACATTCATACAAAGTCTTGCTAGGTACTGGAGCTGAAATGAAACTAGACCTTCTGTGCCTGTTCTCCTTACTGCAGAAAGGGGAAGACACACTGTGTCAGGAATTTAAAAAAATGCATCAATCATTATGATCAAGAGAAATATATGCTGCAACAAGGGCAGAGAATCATGGTGGGATCAGGACAGTGACTTGCTTTGGTTTGGATGTTGACAGTCTTTTTGCTGAAGGAGAATTTCTACTTATGAAAAGGCCCCATTCTTTAAATATTTTGGAGAATGGGGCTATTACTTAAAAAAAAAATCACAAAGATCAGAAATGGCCAGGATACCGGATGCTTACTGCTCAGGAAGTTTAGTTTAATTTCATGCCACTTGAAGTAGAAAAAGAGGTGCTGCTAGTCAGTCGCAGTGGGGTAAGAATCCTGGTTCTGTCACCTACCAGCTTGGTAACTTAACTGTGAGTTTTAACTTACAAGAAACTCAATGACAATCACTGTAAAATGGGCGCACTCTCATTTTTTAATATAGAATGTGTGCATGCTTGAAAACCCCAGCTCTACCTTCACGCCTTAGCGTCTCCTTGTCCCTGACAAGAGAGCAGATAAAGATCATCAGGGCATTGAACAAGTCACCATCAGAGATCAAGTTCCGGGTCCCTGGATGATATAATGCTGAGTCATGTGCCATCACGCCAACCCTCTCTGTGCTGTTCTTTCTGTAGATTTTTATGAACAGGTTAAACTTTAAATGAAACAGGAGAATGCTCAGGGGCTCTTGGAATTGTCGGTTCCTTTTTGAGAATTCATTTGTCTTCTGTGTAACTGGTTGGGTACTCTCTAAACTCTTAATTAGCAGAGTTTGTGAGCAGTTTGTCTTTCCATTTGTGTATCTAAATTTGGCTCAGAATTTTTGGTCCAACTTCCAAAACTCTGTTTCTCTCTTTAGACAATAACTCACTGCCCTGAGGAAGCACTTTCGGATTGGCAGAATTTGGAGGAAGCTGCTGTCACAAGTCAGGTTTTAGTTTTGCACTCGCTTTGCACCTGTGATCCACACCCTTCTCTCACCCGGGCATTGATTTGAAAGGTGCTGAACCCTGGTTAATTACTGATGGGAGACAACCCTTCTCCGGTGCTTGAGGCCACCTACCTTTGGTTGCCAAAATGGCAGAGATTTGAAATTTCATCAACCTGTTTAATATAAAACTCTCCTTCTATATGTGCTCACAGATACTTATTTAGTGGAAAATTTATTTACAAAGAACTGTCTGAAACTATTTAAAAACAATTTTAATTTCCAAAAAGGCTGTGTAACTTCAGTGCCAGGCCCTTTGCTTTTTAAACGTGGTAACAACAGACACGGAGGAGAGAGACTGGTCCATTCCTCTGACATTCCTTGTCAGGCACACGCCAAGGGCCACCATTTCTCACATGAAGGAAATCACCATTTGTTTCCATCTGCAGCACCCAAGGAAAATGAAATGCATCCTGGATGAATAAATTGTATTTTTCTGCAAGGGAAAAGACAAAAGAAATGCAGTAAGGCATGTCAGGAAGAGTCATGTTCAAGAGCTCATTTGAAATTAACAGGATGACACAAAATGTGACATCCTCAATTTCATCGCTATTTCATGATTGTTCATTAATTACTGTCTGGTATGCTGAGCTGGAAACTTCATTCCCACACATTAAGGTATGAGGTCAGCAGCTTTGCGGGCTTGGGACTGATCTTAGTGTTTCAAAAGCTCTTGAGGAGACATAGAGCCAGCCATAAGATGGCTTCAACAGCTGGAAGAAAAAAAAATAAAAGAAAGAAAAAGAAGAAAACAGAGAAAAAAATAAAATATCGAAAGCTTTTGAGTGTCTGTGCTTCCTTCACAAACCCACTTGTCAATTAAATAAAAGCAATTTTTCTTAGCTCAGTTCCCTCATCTTCAAATGCGTCTCAATAAACTGCTTGAGATCTTAGCCCTTCTAAGAAATGAATCATATTTCTTCCGTCATACTTGATCGCTGTTGACTACTAATTCACCGAGTATCGATCTCAAGTCCATATTTCTTAATGTTTAGAGGGAGAATTATCTCATGCCATTAAAATGCTGCCAAGTTTCCGAAGCCCTCAGAATCCTTGCACCCAGAGGCCAAGTTCATCTTTGCAAATGAAGCCGTTGGGAGATTGGGCATTTAGACCTGACTCTTTGACACTTAATTTTTAAGGCCTTTTTGTGTTGTGTGTGTCTAGAGGCCTTACCATTTGTGGAAGAGAGAGGAAATGCCATGCTTTAGTGCAACTGAAAGTCAGTGTATAAAGAGATGGCACCTCTGTCGAAAAGCTTGCCGAGTTACCTTCTTCTGATACTTTTCTCTAGCTTTACAAACTTCAAGTACCTTATTAAAAAGGCTCCTTGGTACTGAAGTTTTCTTTTTACTTTGAAGTCTGGACAATGTGAAAAGTAAACATATCACATTTTCTTGATAATAAATGTAATAACATATATTCTTTTTTGTGAATGAGGACAACCTGGGGAAGCAAAAATAGAAAAACAAAATGGATCCATGGGCCTACCTCTCAGGGATTGCTTGTTGTCAGCTTCTGAATTTTGAAAACATCACATGATTAAGAGCATGGACTTTGACCCTAGATCCTTGTAGTGTGACTTTAGGTACCACTAGGTACTACTTTCTTGGCCTTTCCTTTGTGATGCGATGGGCTTCCCTGTGTAAAAGGGATATTAGTGATGAGTAGAAAAGGACCGTGAGAACCAAATGAGGTGCTCCACACAGAGAGACCTTATCCTGGTGCCTAGCCACTGCTAGCAGCACCCAACATATGCAGCTATAACCATTTTATTTTTTGTGTTAGCATTTTCTCCCTCTCTAAGCAGGCATAAAACTGCACATGTGTGACAGAGATTTTTAAGCCTTGGTCACCATGCTAAAAAAACATTGATCCGACATTTTATAGATTTCATATATTGAGCACCTGAATTTAATGTACTTGTCATACAACTCTACATTATTGAATCTCAGTAATTTATATTGTTGCATAAATCATAAGTCTGAATAGGAAATGGAAGTCCATTGTTTCCCCCAGCAGCTGACAGAGTGATTCCAAGGCGGCTCTTGCAAATGGAGCCAGATGCATTATGGGACGCAGAGGGCCAACTTGTCTCTGGGCACAAGGCTCCTGTTAGGGAGGGAAATGAAAGCTAACTTTACCTTCCCCAGTGGGATGGTCATAGGAGCAAAGAAAGAAGAGTGAAGAAAGAGCTCCCGGGCGCATTACCCACCACCTGAATGTTAACAGAGGTTTTATTGAAAGTACCACCTCAGTGGGATTTGAGCCCATGACCTATGAAACATGAAGCAGCCCCGCTGCCCAAAGTCCTGGAAGAGATTTTTGTCTGGGTGGGTAGAATCAAATTGACTACAGCTGGCTTCTAGCCAAGACCCCAGGGAGAATAGTTTCATTTTCTTTGAGGTAGGAGAAATTGTTGGGAAGGAGTCTCAAAGTTGCTGTAATGATTATCTTTCCAAGAACTAACCTTGGGATGCAGAGTGTAATTATCTGGGTTGAAATATAGCCAAGATCTGGGGTTAATATCTTTGCTTTTGTAAGATGTGCCAAGGGGTTGTTAATGACTCTCTGGGTTAGGACCTAGGTTTTCAAGAGAGAAGAGACTGAAAGAAGAGAGGGTGTTAGATTAGAAAGAAGCAAGCTTGATGTTCCCAACCTTTTCATCAAGCATTGCTTTGATGTCAGCTCAGGGGGATGAGCAATAGCACTGTGGTTGCTGCAGAGGCCTTTCTGACCCACTCCATTTATCGATCTCTTTCAAAGCTTTTCATCTGTGTTGCTGTTGAGTTAGGGGTGTCCTAGTTTAATGGTACAGGGAAATAATGCCAAATTGGCTTGGTGCAAACTAGTTTCTGCTGCTAATATACACAACCTGTATTGACAAAGATTAGGAACAGCCAAGCATTTCCACCTATCCCTACCCCCAGACTTCAGGTATCTCTACTTCCCTCTCTACCCAGGATTCACTTGCACTTCTTCATAATGCTTTTCTCATTCTTTCTTTCTTGTGTGTTTAACAAAATACTGGTTTCCTAATACTTAGAAAAAATTTCCCAAATCATAAATACCCTATATTTTTCAATATACAAGTATACTTTTCATGCACACATTAAATTCTGACTAGAAACTCTGTTCATGCCCTGCCATACGCCTTCCCAGCACAATCATTTTTTCTGGGAGGTGATCAGGCTGTGTCCTTTGATAGATAATGGAGCAGAGGCCAAAGATAAGGAACAATTTGCCCATAGACCCACAGCTACTAAGTTGGGAGTGCGGAGTGAGCCAAACTTGACTTATGGATTTCTAGGAATAATTTTAACTGTTATCTCTTCCACAGCCTAAGCACAAGAGAAATCACACATTTCTGTCATTAGGGCTTCTGCTTTTGTATAGTAGATTAGACTTTAATTCCAATTAGGGAGTTATATGCATATGATGTGCCAGAGAGAGCCTCCTCCCAGCAAGGGTGCCCTGGACGCATGGGTCCCCTGTGGCCTTCTCAGATGCTGACACATACCTGGGCCTCCGACTTCTGCCTGTGTATGCCAGCTCCTGGATCCCTCCACTGTCCTTGTTCTAGATGAACTTTTTTGTTTTTTTCCCATGGAAGGGCCTCCTATCTGTTTGGCTTATCCCATCTCATCAGGATGTCTTTTTGACTTAAGGCCAAAGCTTCACTCCCAGGTCAGCCAGGGTCCTCCTCTGGGGGCCCTGGCTGCTTTTCCTACCAGCCTTCTCAGCATTTGTGGGGGCTGCTTCTCAGGAATGCCATGCCTCCCCTCACACCACACCTCGTTTGGTGCCTTTTGCTTTCTTGTTTCTTTTCCAAGTCTTGGCAACTGAACAGCAGCTGAACACCATCATAAAATTCCACCGCAAGTTGTCACTGATGTTTTCCAGGATTGAAAAAGCCCACTCCCCTTTTTTGCCATTGGAGACTAACTGTCGTTCCTGGAACAAGGCAGGAAAGCCTGGAAATACTCTGATGGTGCAGGGAGGGCTCTACAGAAGAGGCTACAGAAGAGGTCAAATCTCAGAGCGATAAAATTATAGAAGAAACAACTCCTTCCACGACGGCGTACATTTACTACAATTCACATGCTTGTTGACTCAACAGACATCTACAAAGCAATGGTTTCTTAATCCAGTGAGTGTGGTGCTGGATAGAGGGAATGCAATGTGCAATAAGACATGGCCTCTGTCCCCCATATGACGCAAAAACTAGAGTGTGGCAGTATGGCTACTCTGACATGATTGAGGACTGGGCAACCATCTGTCTATGGGAAATACCATGTCCAAATAAAACGAAAGGCACACTTCCAGAGCATTTCTTAGCAAAGGAGGCCGTCCACAAACCAGCTTAGGCAACATATCAGTTCAGAAGCTCAGCAAAGGCCGAGAAAAATGTGATCAAGCTCTGGTAACAATATCCACGGAAGCCCAGATGGCAGAAGCAACATGGAGGGATGGCAAGCAGGGGAGAGATGAGGCTGGATCTCAAGGTGGGGGCGACACTGAAAAGATCACGTGGCACCTTGAAAACAAGAGAGCTTCTGGCTACTTTGGTTGTAGCCAGACTCATGTTGTAGGTGTTGTAGTGGAAGCAAGCTGCAGGTAGACTGTTGTGTCATTCTTCCAGGGAAAAGGGGTGGAGGACTCTCACTGATATGGTAGCAGGGGGATGAGGACAGTCTCAGGGTTTTCAGAAGCCACAGCTGCAGGGCTTTGGGGTCGACAAGTGAATAATTGAGAGTGTAAATTTTAAGAATACTCTATTCCTGTCCAATGCAGTTGTTGTTTAGTGAAGGGCGTCATCGATGACGAAGGTCATATAGGCGTGCAGACATCTCTCTGGTAGCACTGAGAAAATAATGACTTTTGATACGTATATTCATTTGGCTACTGAGGAGATTTATAGACAGATTGACAAGATCTTGGCAGGTAAGTCTGCCCTGGAAGTTTCTTCTCATAAAAAGAATATCTGCTGTGCATATTCCCAATATATTCACCTGGATCCCAGTTTTTATCCCTTGGAGATAACAGACAATATTGAAAGGTAACAACATTAAAAAAGGTGAGGTGCTCCCAGGGGATAGACAGGGCAAGAGTGTTTCCCTAACTCAGGCCCTTCTCTGTCCTCTACTCCCAGAATCTTGGACGATGGTGGTATTTTCAGTTTGGCATGCTGTGTAACTGACAATGCCCTTCCCTGTGCAGCTGACACCACTGGAAACCCAGTTGCCAAGTACTTTCAGGGCCTCATTTGATCTTCTTGCAAGAAGATACTCTTTGTTTTGATTACCTTTAAAAGATGAGGAAATTGGAAATTGGAACAGGGAGTGAGGGAACTTTGTGAGGATCGCAAATGGAAACCAAGACTGCTTGCTTCAGGGACTCATCTTTCTTTCTACAAGACAATCATAGAGAAGATCTACATCCATCGTCTAGCAACCCAGAGAATCTTAAAAGCACAGACATAACAAGCACAGGACCTTTTCTGTGAGTTCATCTTTCTGCCATATCACGCTTCTAACAGGAAACATCATGCTCACAATGTAACCCTTTAGGGCATGGTTGATGTTCTGGCTGAGAGATGGCACAGTAAGTTTCAGGAAATAAGTGGCCTGCCCAGTGACAAGGAAGACATTATTATTATTCAAATTAGTTTAACTCAAACTCTTCTATAATTTTTGTAATTCAAGAATGAGATGAAGGAAAGTGCAAGGCCACAAAGAAAATAAGATTATAAGAATTATAGGAAGGGAAATTTTACTCTTAATTTTATTAATAAATGAAAAACATATTCTTATTGACCATAAAATCATACATGCCCACTATAGAAAATTTAGAAAATATTTAAATAAAAATAAATAAATTAGTTTAAAATAATACGGACCAGCTTGAAAGCTGCTAAAAGCCAGAAATTTGTCTCTGCTTTTAGTGCTAATTCCTTTCAAAACTAGAAAAAGAGGTATATAGAAATGAATGAAATAGGCTTATGAAATGAATAAAAAGTAACACATAATTCTGCTACATGAAGATAGGTCATTCCTATTCTTTGCCTCTTCTGCAGAAATTGGATAGAGAGAGATAGAGGCAAAGATAGATAAGCAGACGACTGAGGAAGTTTTCTTTCCATTCTCAGTCACTCAGTGTAACTAACTGCCTAAGACATCAGTGTGCGCTGTGGAGGCTGTTGTCGCCTTGTCCCTTCCCGTCATCATGAGATCTCAGGTGGCTTTTTTTTTTTTTTGGCTTATTGGCTTGGGAGTTCTCTTTTGAAAAGAAAATATACCCACACAGCTGGCTAGGTTCAGTATAAACAAAGTTCGAACTAGGTTCCTGGTTCTTTTGACTAAGAATTTCCACAGATTATCAGAATTTCTCCAGATTTCCAAGAGCCTCCTCCTTTTTAATGACAGTGAGCAACCGACTATCCCACACACATACACGAAGAATCCAGTCTTCTTTAAACTGGAAAAAGGAAAAGTACCATTAGTGAGTTTTCGTTACTAATTTGCCCTTTAGAAAATATAAAGGAATCTCATTATATAAGTCCAAACATACATCAACTGTGCATTGAAGGGCCTTGGTAGTAGAATATAAATCACTCTGACCAAACACACAGAATAAAATTGCCCTGTGGTTCCCATTTGACTAATGTTGAATCCAATAAAAGAGAAGAGACTTTTTACAATCACAGAACACTGGAGCCCTGGGAAATAATCATGTTTGGTGTGCCGTTTAAAGGTGAAGGTGTTGAGTGGCAGAATGGGTGGTGATGGACCGAAAGTCATGTGCATTACTGGGTCCGAGTTCTTGGAATTTCAGCCCAGCCAGCATTCTACTCAGGACATGGGTGGAAAGTTCTACAGGAGGTCTCTAGGGTGATGACCTTCAGAATCCATATGCCTTCCACTCAGCCTGTGATTCAGAGAGGAGCCTTTCTCAGGGGCCAGGAAAGGTGGTACGTTCCCTTAAATTCATGACAAAAGGCCCAATAAGAGACATGTGCCTCACACATGGATTCATATGCATAATCACTTCCACCTAAACAAGCCATATAGTAATACAGTATCCTAAGCTAGCTCCTGCCCCCGGAGATGGCTAATAAAGATGTAAACCTTGAATTTTGCACGTATACATATCAATAAAATGTGGGGAAAAAAGATATTTTACAGATAGAGAAAATAAGAATCGGGGGATAAACCCTCTATTGAACACAAAAGTAATAATTGAAGAGCCTGCATTCTATCTTGAGTTTCTGCCAAGACTTTGTATTTCTCTATCTGAAATTTCCGTAGTCTCTCTTAGTTGTTACTGTCTTCATGGCTTTTTTTTTCTGTTATTAATTTCTTAATTCTGTAGTTTTGAAACAAGCCCTTTCTGTGTAGTTCAGTCTGGCCTTGAACTTGCTACCTGGCTCAGCCAGCCTCAAACGCATGAGGCCTCTTGCCTCAGCTTCCCAAGTGCTAGAATTACAGGTACGAGCTCTTGTGCCCGGATGCTGGTGCCATTTATGGTTCTACACCAGATTTTCTGCTCAGAACTCCTCAGATATTAGTTTAATCTTCACAATACACAGAGGTCTACTGGCCCTTTACTGACACTCTACCAAATGAAAACTGACCCTTCTGGATTCAGTCTTTTTCTCTGTAGTGCAAGGACCTAGATATGTAACCTAGGAAGGCTTCCTCACTTTGGACAATCTCTGGGGCGAGGCACTGAAGATGTTCCAGGACAATTGGCTTCTCTGTCTCCAAATACATTGTACGAAATCTTTTTATTCATCAGCTTCTGTAGAGAAAATTTATATTCTGCTTTGGCTTTTATGTTACAAGAGTGAAATAAAGTTGCCGGAGCTAGTTTGTCATTAGTGAGGTTCACATACATGGAACTTTCATTGCCTTTGTGATTCTTGTCCAGGTATTTATTGTCATAAAGGCAGGGCCCGCACACAAAGCTGCCATTCGCCATTTGGTGAGGCAGAATTCTCTGCCCATACACTTATACATGTCTCCCTTGTAAACGTCATGGTGGTTGTTCCTTAAGTGGTGCTTCATCGCCCTTAAGCAATTATCATCTTAAATAAAACAACTTTCTTCATTGGTGTTGTTCATCCCCACATACAGGGGGTTTTGAGACTGATGGTTGAGAGCTTGCTTCAGAAAGATGAAGGGCCAAGGAGCAAATCCAAGAACAACTGAATTAGAAACTTTTAAATGCCTAGTCTTAAATCATCCTGGCAGATTATCTTTCTACTTGTATCCTTTCAAGTCCCCAGAGCTTGTTGATGGATTGCCACTGAATAGAAAGAGTTGGAGCTTATGATATTAACCTAGTTGCTGTAATGACTAAAGATATCTCTTCTCTGCAAATAATGGGTCTCCTTCAGGGAATGTTGACTAAGCAAATTATTTCAAATTTGGATGGTGAACTCTTTGGCTTAGACCCCCTATGACAGGAATTAGTTGGCTAGTACAGATAAGTTGTTGGTTATGAATAGTTCAGAAACTATTTTGTCAGTTTTTTATGACTTTATAGGCAGGCATATTCACTAAGAAAACTTTATAGTCATACTTGGTTTTCTTTACTTCAAGCAAATCTAGTATTTAATAATGTTGATAAATAATACTTCACATCATTATTCACGGGCGTAGCTTCATTATGTTCGTGTTGAGGAAATAAAGCACAAAGAGGTTTCCTTATTTCCCCCAGTTTTAAGTGGGGGTGCGCAAGATATTACTTATCACTGCTGTTCTCTTCTCGAAAGACTTCCCACCAGATGCTAAGTGCCCTGAGGTCTCTCAGCACATTCTTATTAACAGGACGTACTACTTTGGTCCACTCCCGAAGAACATGCATCGCACCTATTTTCTATTGACCAAAAATTCTTTAAAAATTCCTCTAGATATTTAAATTCAAAAACTTATAATCTTCCAATAAAATTCTCTCCAGTTATATCATGCAGCATTAAATTTTCTTCCTTTACTAATACTATCTTCTCAACATATTTTAGAAATTTGGAACATTTGCTCTTTACATATATGATTTCTAGCTTTCCCTTTTTCTTATGAATGTCTAACCAGTCTTCAAAGGCATTTGATTTAAAACTGCAAGCAAATAAGAATGGAGTTTGTATTTTAGGTCATTCATAAAATAATTTTGTTTGTAGAATACCAACTATATCAAGCCGATTCTGAAACTACCACTATATTAGAATTACGCCAATAAAAATTTGAGATACACTGTGCATCCTAGAAGCTTATCATTCATAAAAGGCATCATTTTGAATAGCCAATAAAGATAAATAGAGTTGTATTTCAAAGTGTCATTTACAAATTTGTTTTATTTGTTGGTATCTAAAACAAGTGAAACCTCTCTCCATGGTTCGGGTAACTATTTCATAAAGACTCATGTATTGAAGCTTGAATCCAACCTGTGATGCTAATAATTGGGGCCTAATGGGAAAAAGTTAGGCCATAGGAAGGAACATTGCTTTTGTGTGAGATATTGGAGCTCTGATTTTTTTCTTTTTTCTTTTTTCTTTTTTCTTTCTTTTTCTTTTTCTTTTTTCTTTTTTCTTTTTTCTTTTTTTTTTTTGCTTTGCTTCCTTGTTCCCATGAGTCAAACAGATTTTTGCCTGCCACATGTTTCTCCCAAGATGCACTTGGCCACCACAGGCCCAAAGTAACAAGCCCAAGTGATCATGGATTGCAATCTTAGAAATTACATGCCAGAACAAATTTTCTTCTTTTTAAGTTGATTATTTTAGGTGTTTGATCTCAGTAATGTAAAACTAACACACCAGTTGAGTGAAGACAGGTCATATTTAAAAGTTAAATAGATGTATGTTTTCTGCCTTGAATGGAAACTTAGAGCTTTCAACCCTTTCTCATGTTGTTGCTCCAGATTTCTTTAGTTCTGTTTAAGAAGTCAAATCTCTCTGAAATGAGAAGATCATGTCTTTATTGCATAAAGGGAAAAAATAACCAGTAATACAAATGGTCGTTATAAAACTTTATGACCTTGGTAACTTTACTAGGCTGATTCTTGGTAACTTTAGCACTCTGATTCATGTGCTTCTCCAAATATAGTTGATTTATAAATCTAGCTATATATTTCCTCTCTTTTATCATGTGAAAAGTCCCTCACAGGATCCTGAGGATATCATAGCATACATAAAAACACATTATCCTTTTTTTTTTTTTAAGACTAGCATATATTAAGCAATAGTCTTTTCCATCTTAGTTGGCTTAAATGCTGGGAGAGTCAAGACTCTCTCATCTTTGCATTATACCATCACCTAGCATGGTCAGCCATGGAACATTGGCCAAAAGCATATTTATTGGTTGGGCCCAGAAAAAAAAGTAAAGTAACTTGCAGAGATGTTTTTCCTGCCATTGTATTTCATGTGTGAAATATGACAGCTGTGATCTGAATGATTGTGTCTTCTCAAAATTCCACATCTTGGAAGCCATGTGATAATAGTAGAGGACAGGGCCTTGGAAGATGAGTAGGCCATGGCAGTAGAGCCCTCATAAATGGGATTAATACTCTTTTTATAAGAGTCCCCAGGGTGATCTTTCTTCCGTTAGACATGTGATGACACACGGAGAAACTAGGAAAAAGGAAATGGGCCTTCTCTAGTCACCACGGCACTGTGTCTTGATCTTGTGTTTTCCCTCCTTGAGAAGCATGAAGAATAAACTTTATTTATTTATTTATTATTTTGTGATATTGAGACTCAACCTAGGGCCTTCACATGAGCTGCATCCCAGCCAATATTTTACTTTCATTTTGAGACAAGTTCTCTGGAAATTGCCCACGCTGGGTTTGAACATGCAGTCTTACTGCTTTTAGTCTCTCAGAGTTCTGGGATTACAAGCCTATGCCACCAGGCTTAGCTTCTATTCTTTTATTTATTACCCACTCAGTTTATAGTGCCCTAGATGAATTAACAGGCCAACTGGAACCCAGGACTCTTTAATGACAGGGCCCTAGTAGAAACTGAGTTTCTTTATTTCCTGGCTTTTTCTGGATGGGGGTAACAAATCCTTAGCCTTAACTTCTCTCAGATGTTTAAAAGTAGACTATAATGAGATCTACTTATTTCAGAGCAAATCAACCGGTGATGTAACCATTTGGAAATTTATTGGAAGAGTAATTGTCTTGAGGCTAGCATTTACTTTTTGGGACTTTATGAAAGCAATTTTCTGCTTTGTCTTAGTATAATAAGCAACTCATAGTATACTTTAGAGTTAGCTGCACTTGGTTTAATTTTTAATTATCTTGATCCATAAGTAGTGAATTAGAAATGAAATAGCTTTTATACAAAGGTGTTAATACTGAATTGTAGATTAGATCTCCAGCCGTAGATCTCTGGGTTGGAGATGACTCAATTTATTTGAAGGAACTTTGTCCTTTTCCAACACTTCCAAAACAGCGGTCTACTCAACAAGGAAGCTAGCTCCAAATGCAGCAACCTCCTGGCATGCCAGATGTTTCCTCTGATCTAAATCTCTTTGGAGGAAGCCAATTAAAACTGCATTGATTCGTTTCTATTTCTGTTAAAAGACAGATTCCTATTCTTTCTCTTGCCACACATCAGGTTTCATCCATTGAGATGAACAATATGAAACAATGAGCCGAGTATTGCGTGTAGCCTTGTTATGCCATTGTCACAGCTGGGCCAATGGACGCAGGGTTGCAAAGACTGTTAATTGCATGCCGAGGCCAAGGATTTCCTCCTGAGGGTGGTTTTAGGACAGACCTGTAAAACACAGCCTCTCCACTTCTCATTAGGACTTAAGATGTACACGTGCAAAACAATTGTTTTTCTATCCTAGATATGTAACGCTGTCTTTATTTGGAAACATTGCCTGAAGCCTGGGAGGAAAAATTAAAAAAAAAAGGACATCTTCCTCTATGTATAGCATATGCTCGAAATATATTTTCACTCTTTAGAGCTATGCGTAGAAGTATTTTTGTGCTCACAGAGGAAAAACAGCACATTTTTAAAAGTCGAATATTCCTTTTTCTGTCTTTCTGGTTAGAAGTTGTTGCGATGTTTATAAATACTCCAAAACAAATAGCTTAATGTGTATTTATTTTGGGGAATAGCAATTGTTTGAGAAAAACGAAAGGAAATATTTGAAGCACAGGCAGCACTGATTCCTTAGAAGTGGTGATTTGCCCAAAGGATGCATTTTAGAATTTGCTGAAATAAGTCCATTTCCTCTCAATTTTCATCCCATATAAAGGTCAGCTGTCTGCTATGTATTAATTTTTATAGGCAAGTTATAGACCTAGAGAGAGAGGATGGGGGCTGTTGTAATGAAGATGTGGAGAGATCTGCACTCTGGAAGAGTAGGGAGAGGATTTTTTTCTTTTTAAACTATGACAATTGATTTTATTTTCAGCTTTAAGACTTTCATCACCTACCGAAAGGGCTCACAAATTAATGAAGTCTTCTTCTGCTACTGGTGGATTAAGCCCTAAAGACATCTAATGGTTACATAAAACCACAGTTAGCTTACTATAGGCAATAGAAAGATTTATAGTACACTTGTCACTAGTGAACACACATCTCTTTTCTCTGTCACCCCAAGATCAAAGGGAAGAGAAATGGGTTTAAACAATATTGAAAGGAGATTTGTTTTTCATGAAGTACACAGCTCATCACATTCTTAGCTGTGTTAACATTTCCTATTTAACTCAGCCGCATGGCTAAAAATTAGAGCATCTGTTGGCAATGAAAAGTGCAATACGGAAGCATCACTTTCTTCATATGGTGGGTGTCATCAAAATCATCAAGAACAAAGTTTGTTCTTGAGGCCAAAGGGATGTGGGTATTGGTGGTCAGGCAGTACTGTGGTTTGGATCTGTACTGTCCCCTCAAAGTCTTATGCATTTGAATATTATGCATTATCTATGGAATCACGTGCTGTTAGGAGTTGGTAGCCTGATCTGGGTCGGGGGTGGATTATGGGGATGTGTGATGGATTCTAGGTGTGTGGTCAAAGACAGGCATGTATCGGATTATGGATTATAGGCAAGCATGTGATGGGAGAGGGGTCTTAAACCTGGAAGGGGTGGAACACTGAGTCTGGGTCCAGAAGGGGCACATCAGTGGGGTAGAACCTGGAAGGATATATGCTCTTTTCTCCCCGACTTGGCTTTCTGCTTGCAATGCTGTGAGGAGCATTGGAGTTAGTTATTCAATGAAATACTGAAAAAATTCTGCTGTGAATCCATCTGGTCCTGGGCTTTTATTTGTATGTAGAACTTTTATTACTGCTTTGATTTCTCTGTGTGTAAGAGGGTTATATAAGATTTTTATGTCTTCTTCATTCAATTTTGGTATTTTTTATGTGTCTAGGAAGTCATCCATTTTTTCCCAGTTCTATAACTTGTTAGAATATGGGTGTTCAAAATAATTTCTCATGTTATTCTTAGTTTCTGCAAAGTCTGTTGTAATTTCACCCTTTTCATTTCTAAGTGTGTTAATCTATGCCTTTTCTTTCCTTCTCTTGGTGAGTTTAGCTAGAGAATTGTCAATCTTGCTTATTCTTTCAATGAATAAGCTCTTTGACTCATTAGTCTTTTATATTGCCTTTTTAATTTCAATTTGATTAATTTCAGACCTGATCTTTATAACTTCTTCTACTGCTTTTTGGCTGAGATTGTTCTTGTTTTTCTAGGGCCTTAATGTGCATCATTCACCTATTTATTTGTGACTGTTCTGTTCTTTGATGTGTGCATTTATGGCTATGAAGTTTCCTCTATGTACTGCTTTCATTGTGTCCCATAGATTCTGATATGATGTACTTCCTTTATCATTTAACTCTATGAAGATTTCTTCTGTGGTCCATTGTTTGGTCAATAGTAAGTAGTTTAATATCCATGCATTTGTGTATTTTCTTCTGTTTCTTTTGCTGTCGAGTTCCAATTTTATTTCACTATAATCTAAAAGTATATAAGGAACTATTTCTATCCCTTTGTATTTAGTTATGCCTTGTGACCTAGAATATGCTCTATTTTAGAAAGTGTTCCAATTGGCCCTCCCACATCTGGGTGGGTGCTCTTCTCTCATTGGCCAGCCCACAAATGACTCACACTCTAATCCCGACCAGTTGTTGATCCCCAATCTATGGTGGTTGACAAATCCTAATCCTAATAGAGGTGTGGCTCCTAATTCCATCAAGTTGACAAAAACCCATCACATATCTATACATCATCTTTAGTGAAATATCCTTTCAAATCTTATTTGTATGGGGGGACTAAGGGCAAAGCTCAGTAGTACACTTGCTCCCAATAAGCAGGACCCTGGGTTCAATCCCAATTCCCATCCCACAATTATGTGCATTTAATGTAAGTTTTATTCTTATTATCAAGTTTGGAAAGGTATTTATGGGTTCTAGATACTAGTCTGCTATCAGATAGATGATATGAAAATATCTTTTTTTGTGGCTTGTCTTTTCATTTGCTTATTTGTATTTTTAAGCATTATAAAATACACATTAAGTAAATCACACAAAATCTTTAAGTACTTTATATATACAGTTTTAAATTTAAAAAAACAGTAAAGCAGAAAAACTATCAAAACCATTGAGTAAGTGTGGTCAGTCCTTCTTTGAGACTGTCGATAAATTACTTCACAGTCATATTTCATACATTGTTTTCGATCAATGTATACCTTTTTAAAATTTTAGTTTCTTTCCAACATTGAAACAATTAGCTTTAATTCTCCATCTGCAGTGTCCATGGGAGCAGCTAAATTATGTAAACTGAAAATGACTTGCCAGTTCTAGACCTATAAATATGTGTTTGTAAGCTCCTAAGTACTTACGGCCTCAAATCACCATGGTTCAACTTATAATGAATCACACATAGTTCAGGATGTTGTGAAAGTGAGTATGCATTCAGTATGCATTATGCTAAAATTTTTAAATTTGAATATCTTCAGAGTCTTACAACATCCCACATGATTTTCTCTTGATCCTGAGCAGCAGCATTGAGTCACAGTTCTCGCTAATCAAGGAGGTAGTGGGCATAAAAATCAGTACCCAACAGTGCACTGTGTTGCTAAGTCACAGTGTTTGGTAGGTTAGGTGTGTTTGTGATTTGCTTGTATTTTTTGTTGTTGTTTGTTTAGTTTCTTCCTTTTCCTGCAATTGATCAAATTTTCTTTTCCCCCCTCTTTTCTTTGTACCATTTTTTGTTAAATGTTGTCTTTTTCTTTTTTCTTCTCTCCTTTTTATGTTCCCTTTTCTCTCCTTTTCTTCCAACCCTTTCTGTCTCTATATTTGATAGCTGCTGAAACCTTCCTTCTCTTTATTAATTCTCTAAGCCCTGTATCATAAATCATTTCACAGTTCTGGAAGCTGTACTCTCTCCACTCCACTCTCAGCACTCTCCATTTCATCTTAATCTTGCGTATAATGCTTCTCCCTGTTACCCTCTGTGTGGGGTAGGAGTACCAACAGACTCTCCACTACCATATAAATACTCCTCTGCTTTCTTTTTTCTTTCTTTCCTTTCTTTCTTTCTTTCTTTCTTTCTTTCTTTCTTTCTTTCTTTCTTTTGAGACAGGGTCTTACTCTGTAGCCCAGGCTTGTCCTGAACTCACTATGGAGCCCAGGCTGGCCTTGGACTCATGGTAATCCTCTTGCCTCAGCCTCCCAAGTGCTGGGATTACAAGCGTGCACCACCATGCCCAGCTTATGTGGTGCTGGGGAATTAAACTCAGGTACTTAGCGCTTGACAAAGTGCTTGCTACACAAGCACTTTAACTGCTGAGCCATTCCTCTGGTCTTTTGCTTTCTATTTTATATCTAAAGCTAACCTCTAATCATACTCTGCTGTCCCCCTCCCTACTCCAATTCCCTCTACAAGTAGAACTGTTAAGTATCAATAATTAACAACCATATAGATAGACTAGATAGGTTACCAAACATTAGGTATAAAAACCATACTCAGTAGTTGAGATCATAATTAGAAGGTTAGTTGGATTGGGTGGATATGTCAACTTTTGATATTTTCAACTATGAGTTTGTTGAGAGTTAAGCCCATTGTAAATTGAAGAGCATCTGTATCAGTTGTCCTGAATCCCTCTTGCAGCAACACTAAATTCTGGCTTATATCGCTCAGTAAAATCTGCCACCATCAAAGGTAAAATAAACACCAGAACAGGAACCCTCACTGTAGCACTGATGGTTTCCCAGGCAACTCAGAGTTGTGCTTTGAGTGGATAGAAATAGATTATTCCCGGTGCATCTATTGGCCCAACCATATTTCAACCTTTTTACTTCTTTTCTACATCTTATTATGTTATTATTCTTATTCTGACTAGTGTAGGAGGTACTGCGTAGACCTGCAAATAGGTGAAGAAAATGCATCACCTGTATACACTTCCACCACCTGACTGGTGATGTCAGTGGTCTATACTAAAAATGTACTAAAACGTTCCTATAGCTTAGTTGCAGCATGCAAAAGTTCACAGCAAACATGTATGTAGCCAGCAGGGCCACTGTAAAGAACCTTTCTGTCTGCTCCATGTTCCATGAGAAACATAGTCCATTTCCTGCTATAGAGAGGCAGTTGCTAAAGCCTGTAAGCGTCAACATTCAATGACACAACGATGGCCACTTTACACACAATGGTCTGTGCTTCCATCTCCGTCACGCTATTCAGAAGACTCCTGATCTCACAGCACCATCCTGCTGGTGTTTACCAGGTGGAGGAATGAGAGCCAGTCCTATGCACACTCGAGGGACAACTTGTCCCATGTAGCTTGGTGCAGCTTTCTCCTGAAGATGCAGAGAAAGTAAAGGAAATCAAGGTCAATTGAGAGATTATACCGATCAGTGCTGAGCCCACAACCCCAACGTTCAGTGGGCAGAGGAACGCATTGATCAGGACACTGGCGTGGTTGACTGCAACTCCAGCTATGATCTGGGGCAATATAATCCCCTGGCTGAATAAATACTTCATGTACACTGGGTGTAGTGGGAGAAAGGAAGGAGCTCTTGATATCATCTGGGTAAAACTGGCCATGGCCATGTCCTACATACAAAGCCGAGGGATATGCTGGATGTTGAGGAAGGACGTTGCATTAGCTTTCCATTGCAGTGACAAAATACCTAACATAAACAACTTAGAAGAGGAAATATTGATTTTGGTTCACAGTTTCAGAGATTTCAGTCTATGATCATGATGCCTGTGGCAAGGCAAGCGTATCGTGGCAGGAAAGCATGGTGGGGGAAATTTGATCACATCAGCATCCTGGGGTTGATGAGAAATCAGAGAGAAGGACAACAAGCTGGAAAGGAAGGGGCCAGGAGCCAGATACAATCCCAAAGTTCATGTCCCTATGACCCCTTTTCTTTATCTGGGCCCCACCTCATGTACCGCGCACAAGTGTCACCAGATTATGTTCTCATCATTGAATCCATCCAGGGACAGACTTAGACACTGCATGATCTAAGGTTCTCAGCAAACGATCTCAAACTCAATGAACCTTGGCACATTTTGAGTCTTGTCTGTAACAAACATGCTAAAGGGAAATCCAAAGGATGTGTCTCCTGCAAGATGTCCCCACGTGGCTGGGAGATGAGAGCGTTACAAGTTAGGCCAAGCCCGTGATAACTGATAACAATGACAAGGGAAAGCCTCTGGTCTAGATTGCCCAGGCTTCTGCACAACAGGAGTGTATAAAATGGAGCAGAGACGTCATCAACTGGGCCAAGAAAGCAGGATGACTCACGTGTCCCTCTAACCATGGACAAAGGAGCTTTTGGTGCTCCCAAATGAGCCCCCCCCCCACCTGTGCACCCAGGAACCGTCTCCTCAGACAACTCTAGGTGCCTGATGTATTGTAGGTAGGTGACCATGTCTCTCAAAGAGCTTGTGACACTAATTTTGATGAATTTAAAGTTATCACATTTTTCTTCTATGGATAATTCTTTTAGCATTATGTCAAATAAAGCCACAAATACTTTCCCTCTTTTTTTCTAAACATTTTATAGTAATATTTAGTTCCAGGATTCATTCTAATGTACATAACACAAGGTACACTCCAATGTTTATTTATTTGTTTGCAAAATATATCCAATTATCCCAGTATCATTTCTTGGAAAAATTATTTGATTTCCAGTCATTTGTCTTTATACAATAAAAACTCCATGATATGGGTGTCTTCTTATATTTCTGGACTATCTCTCTTGACCTATTTGCCAATCTTACAGCATTACTACATCATCTTAATCATTGTAGTTTCTTGGTCAGGCGGAATTAATCTTTCAACTATGTTCCTTCCAAAAGGTGGTCTGGCTATTCAGCCTGTTGCATTTTAGAATCAGTTCATCAACTTGTAGAATAGATTTCCTGAGTTTTGGTGGATCTTGCTATGCAGATAAGCATGTAATTTTATCAAGGAAAGCTGTCAACTAGAAAAAAGATATAACATTCCTAAATCATTATGTATATAATAAGAGATTTAAAAAACATGGAAAAGGCAATGCAAATCCTATGAAATACAGACAAATCTACGATTGCCAATAATTTCAGCTTCCTTCTCAGTAGTTTATACAACACATAGATAAAACAGTAGTAGTATAGAAAAAAAGACACAACCAACCAACTATAGTTTGTTAATATTTATAGAACACTCCACTCTAGAAGTAGCATGTAGATTATTCTTCAGCACATACAGAATAGTTATCAAGACACATAATATTCTATCTTTTATGACATCTCACTTGTTCTTGATATATAATCCTTCTTTTCATCATTAAATTAGGTTTACTATTTGTTGAGGACTTTTGTGTCTATATTTATAAGAATAACTAATGTTTTGATAACTTTTTATTTTTGGAATCAGAACAAGTTTGATCTAGTAAAATTAATTAGAAATTGGTGTTCCTTCAATTTCTAATCCTGAAAGAGTATGTGAAGAATAAATATTATTTTTTTAAAAAGTTTTCCTGGTTTAATTAATTTACCAGAAAAAAAACATATGGTTCTGGGCATTTCTTCTTGCAAATTTTTACAATTATCAACTCAGTCTTTAACTTGTTATAGGTGTATTTAAATGTCATAGGTAAGGCAGTTTTAGTAGCTCTTGCACTACACATTTGCATACTTTAGCTAGATTATCTCTTCCATTTATTTATTTATTTAGGCGTATTGTTGCTCATGGCATTTTCTTATATTTCTTCTTATTTACGTAAGTTTGACAGCCACATCTAAATTTGTTTTTAATTTTAGTGATTAGAACTTTTTCCCAATCTAACTAAAGATTTGTTAGCATTGCTTGTTTATTCATTCATTCATTCATTCATTCAGACACAGGATCTCCTCTGTAGTCCTGTGCAGCTTAGGCTAGCTTTGAACTCATGGCCATCCTCCTGCTTCAGCCTCCTGAATGCTGGAATTGTAAATATGCGTTACCAAGCCCAGCGTAAGTGATACTGGGGAATCGAACCCAGGACCTTGAACTTGGTAGGCAAGTGCATTAGCCTCTGAGCTATGACCCAGATGCTAAATTTTCTTTTAAAAATCAACTTTCGACACTGAATTTTCTGAACTGCTTTTCTATTTTCCATGTTTTATTCAAATCTTAACTTTATTACTCTTTCCTTTGCATTTAGTTCACATTCTACATGACATTTCTTTTTGTTTTTTAATGTGAACTAAGAACATTAGGTTGAGATATTACTCTTTAAGTAAAATAAGTTCTTAGAACTGTACTTTTTTGTCCTTTTTCAGTTTTGTTCTACAAATTTCGCTGTGCTGTATTTTCATTCATCTCATATACCACGATGTCTGACTTAAGTGGAGCTAAGGACTCAAAACCAGAGCCTTGTATTTACTAGACAAGGGCTTTAATCACTGCGCTCTTCCTCCAGCCCTAATATTTTCTCTTAACTATGACCTTTACAGGTGTTGAGCAACATGATTATGTGTTTTCCATTTGGGTTTTCTCATGTTTTCTGTGCTTGGTTTATTGAGCTTCTTCGACCTATGGCTTTATACTTTTTTTTTTTTTTCAAATCTGGAAGTTTTTAAGCCATAAGTTCTTACGTACTTTGTCTTACCTTGGTCTTTTCCATGTCTGTACTTAAAGTCCCAAACTTGGGAGTCATATTTAATTCCTTTCTTTTTCTTTCTTGATAAACTCATCAATAG
Source organism: Ctenodactylus gundi (assembly GCA_004027205.1). NCBI lineage: Eukaryota > Metazoa > Chordata > Mammalia > Rodentia > Ctenodactylidae > Ctenodactylus > Ctenodactylus gundi. The sequence goes on from PVKB01000173.1 coordinate 379,388, forward strand.
CTCTTCTGTTTTCACTGAAACTGTCTGGAATCTATTCACTGATGTCCATTACCACAGGCCAGTTGCAGCTGTGACGCCATTACATCCTGGACCGGCTTCTTTATGGCTTGTTCTTCAATCCACTGCCCATTTGCAGCCATACTTTTCCCTTTTAAGCTGCTTGGACCCATTCATTAGCCTGTTATCACCATTAAAATAAACTTTTAATTTTATTTTTAATCTTTTTTTATAGATTTACATAAGTTTTTCGAAACTAATATGGATGGTTTTTCTGTTTCCTGTACTCAGGTTGGTTTATTTCTGACATTTCACATGATTATGTTACAATATATATTTTTACCACTAATATATTATTGCTGATATATTATATCTCATCATTTGTTCCTCTTCCACTAGCTTTTACCCAATGATAATGATATTATTTTTCTATTATAGGATGCACACAGGATCCTACCTTCCACAGAAATTTCATGTGTTTTGCCTCTTTTGAACTCTGATATGATACTAAGACTTTTTTATCATGACCTCAATAGACTTTAGGAGTACTAACCGGATAGTTTTTAGGATATTCCTAAATTTGAGTTTGTCTGATGTGTTTTCATGATTTGTCCTTAGTTATGGATTTGAAGTGAAAGATCTTGGAGATAAGTGTCCTTATTACGTCATCTTATCCAGGGTACACAGTATCCAAAAAGATCTTAGCCTTGGTCACCTGGCTGTGGTAGTGCTTGCTAAGTTTCTCTACCGAAAAGTTACTCCTTACCCAGGATCCATTGTTCTCTTGTAATCAAGTCACAGTGCATACCCAAACTCCACAGGCAGCAGATTAAGATCCACCTTTTTGAAGAGGTATGTATGTGAATTATTTTGAATCCTTTTGTATGAGAGATTCGTTAGTTTTTTCCCATTTGCTTGTTTATTTAATAATTTCTTTATATCAATATAGATTTATAAATATTATTTTATGCATCGGGTTATAATCTCTTTATATACTGTGTTTTATGTCTCTGTGCCCAAATCATCCCAGCTTTATTCACGGAGTGTCTGTTGTTCGCCATTTGTGTTGCCATCATTTCACATTTTACCCCCTTGCTCCTGCAACTACAAATGTTCCAGGATCGCTTCCTTGCTCGAGCCCTGAGAGGAGACTTTTCTCCTTTTATTGGAAAATGTTATAAAGACTCAAAGAATTAGATGGGCCTTAATCCTACTGTGAACACAAACTCTGCCTCTTAATCTGCAAGACTCTAGAGCATTTAGTCCTGCTTGTCTCTTAATTCCTGCTTCGTGACACTCACTCACCTTCATCCTAGTCTAGTTGCAAGACTTTGCTTAGGCTCTGAATCTCTTTGGCTTCTTTTCCCTTTGTTATAGTGTGGATCTGGAATGTTCCCTGAAGGCCTGTATGTTTAAGACTCAGTTCGCAATGCAACACTGTTCAGGGTGAGGGCTTCTGAGAGCCTAACGAGGGATCTGATGCCATCACCAAATCAATCCTCTGGTGGAAATGTAGGAGGCGGTGCCTGCTTGGGTCAAATAAAGTATGGGCTTCTGAAGTCATTTTACATAGCTGGCTTCTTCTCATTTTCAAGTATATTCTCACCAAATTTCTTGTAGAAGTGGTTGTGTAACCTTATTCTCTATTGAAGCAAATGCAGTTTTATTATAATCATAATGGATATTATTTTGCTTATTTTAAAAAATTATTTATTCTGTCTCCTACATTAGAAAGTAAGCTCCACGAGTAAAGAGACCTTGCTTTTATTGTGTTTTCCTGCCATCGGATACATGGAATACACTGAATGATTGTGGGCTAAATTAAATTAATTCACCCTTCTCTTTGCTGCCTCTTACGTAGATGTTGCTTGTGTGTTTGCACATTTGCTTCTTACGCAGTCTTTTTTTCTCCTATCTTCTATAACTGCCTATCTCAGCTTCAATCTATACTCCATTTTATAGAGGCCGCTTGGCTTTTTAATGAAATTTAAGATTGCCAACAAGTTGCCTGAAATTCATTCTAACAATCCTATAGTAATTTATCTTCAAATGTCTTTTTTTTTTTTATTTTCATCCACTTCTCTGTTGTTCTGAATCATTTTACTACAGGGCAGATAAAAATTTTGCAGGCAAATGGAAGAAACTTGAGAACATCATGCTTAGTGAAGTGAGTCAGAAGCAGAAGGTGAGACATCGAATGGTCGCTCTGATATGAGAGACCCAGACCACAAGTATCTCATGGAAATGAAAAGGAAAAACAAAATGAAGCAGGGGGTAGGGTGGGTTGGGGGGGAGGGACAAAAGAAAAGTGAGAAAGTCCTTGTCACCTTGACACGATATGCATGCACACCAAATCCTCAACTTCATTGTATACCTTAAATTTTGTGCTTACGCATATCAACAGAATGGGGAAAAAAAGAATTTTGCGTTTAGTTTTAGTTTCTCCATGTGGACTAAAGAATGGTTGTTAGATTCTTGGAACTGTGCTGAGCAAGACTGTGACTGGAGTCAATTCAGCAAGATTTTTAGCAACTCGTTTGTTCATTTTCTCAGATCTATAGCATAAAGATGAGCTGACATGTCCCACAGCATATCAATTTATTGATTAATAACAAATTTACACCAACATAACTACCACTCTTAAAATGCTCTCAACACCTTTGATCCCTCCCAGGTCCTCCTTTTAGTCCTATTTATTGCGTGTATGAGTCTATGTGCTTCTTTAAACACAGGCAGAAAGAAAGCACACGTCCTGCTATTGTTTTTCAAGTATTTTCTCATCACTGTGATTACTACTACTACTTCTGTTATGACCAACACTAAGCAGCAAGAGCAATAGTGAGTAATATTTATTGGATGTTTTCAGGCTACCAACACCATGTTAGATTATCTGACTCTAGAGTCTAAGTTCTAAACTGTTCTGGTTTGAACTTGAAATGTCTCCCAGAACTCATGCGCTAAAGGTTTAGTTGCAGCCGATGAGCTTTTAGGATAAGTAAATAGATCCTGAGGGCTTGAGAGCACCGACTTCATCACTTGTTTAACTCATTGATAAGTCACAAGTTGAAAGGTGATGGAAAGAAGAGGTGGGGCCTGGTTGAAGGGTTTGGGTTATAACTTTATGACCGTGGGGCTGTATCTGGCCTCTGGCCCCTTCTTCCATGTTAGTCTTGTCTCTTACTTCTTGACAAGAAGTGAACTTTTTTTTTTCTCCACCACACACTTTCACTATGAAGTTTCTGCCTCACCACAGACTTCAAAGAACATTATCAGCTGGCCACAGACTGAAACTTCTGAAACCCTAAGACAACATAAACCTTTCCTTCCCCAAGTGGGTTGATGCCAAGTATTTTGTCATAGTGATTGAAAAAACTGATTAATTTATCATGTGTGATGATCACATGTGCTCACTGACCCATGGGAACCTCCCATTAATGTAGCTCTTGTAAATCTTTTATCTCCTATGAGGTTACAAGGTTTACTGTGGTCAGTTACTTCTGGCAAATATTATCCTTTCACCCTGAGTCCCGGGATATTAGACTTTTAAATTAATTTCAGTGACAATGTGATGCTATACACTCAGAGGTTCTCTAGGAGAAATCATGACCAATGATTTTTAAAAAGAGTGAGTTAATTGATGATCTACATGATTAAACCTAGAATATGTTGTCTGGTACATTAAGAAATTGCTGAGTACTTCTGATCTAGATGGCAGCCAGAGCTACATAACATCTCCTTGTGGACCCACTTAAAAAGTTGAGACTATAGTTAAAAACCTCTTGCTCAATGTAGCCAGGACAAAAAGTAATGTCTGTATAATTGAAGGGAGACCACAGAAGCTCAGCCATCTTCCCTAGGCCAACTGTGAATGGCTGTGAGCTGCTGGCATCCGCAAATGGAGGAAAACCGCCGAGAGCCCAGAACTTCTGACTGAGATAGAAGAGGAAAGAGTATCCCTACAACTGAGAAGAGGCCATGGGAAGGTCAGAAATCCCAAAAACATATCGGAAGTAGAGGAAACTAGCAGCCCAGAAGCATACTCAGACTGACTGAGTGTAACCCTGAGATATGGACACCCGCAGATAGAGGAAAGTCTGTCCAGAAACCAGAACCTCAGACTGAGTTAAGCAAGGATTCTGGAGAAGTAGGAACTGATAGCAGCTGGTAGGCCCAGACTCTAAAAACAAAAGCGTAAGAAAACCACAAAAAACCCCCAAACAACAACAACAATAACAAAATAAAAACAAGCCTGCAGGTGATGCATACTACAAATGCAATGTGACCCGCTGCTAGGAAAAGCTGCCCAGAACCTAGACCAGAAGCAGCCCAACAGCAAATGACACCAGCAGGAGCCATTTTAAAAAAAAAGAATCCAAGACTGAACTGTTTAGAGTAAAAGAAAACTCAGAAGAGCACAGTAGGACTTTTGGGATAACTCCTAAAATAGTGCCTAGGAAGAACCTGGCTCAAGAGACAGTTGTAAAGAGGAGAGAAAGGCACTGAAACTCAAGGGTGGCAGTGGGAGAATCTCCAAGGGTGGAGAGTCCCGCTTCCAGGGGAGGGAATCCAAGGCAGGCAGGAGAGGTTTGCTGAAGGGCTGGGTGTGATCAGGACACCTCAGAGACCACTGGGCTGTTAGGTCCTCCCTCACACCTACTCCCAGCACAGAACTCAGAGGAATTTTAGCTCCCCTCCCACACACTCTTGGCCATTCAAAGAAACCTCTCAGCTAGGCCTTTAAAGTGAAGCTGCTCAACAATAGAAACATGGAAAGAAGACAAGGCAACGGGACACACACAGAAATGCCTGAGACCCAGGAAATTAATGTCATGGGCCCTGAAAAAGTGAAACTCATAAGGAAGGAAGTCAAAAAGCAAATAAATGAGTGAAACAACCAGTTCAATCAAGATATTCTCAAAGAAATGCAAGCAATGATCATCAGACTTAAAGAGGAACTTACTAAACAAATAGTGGTCCTAATGAATACAAAGCTCACTGAGCATATAGAAGCCACAAATAAAAAGTTGGCTGGGGTAAATAAAAATGGAAGATATGAAGAAACATTTTGATAGAGAGTTGGAAATTCTGAAAAGAAATCTAGCTGCAATTCAGGATATGAAAACTACATTTGAAAGCAGGGGAAGTCGACCCAAACATCGTGAGTACAGAACTTCAGACAAATGCTGTTGTCCAGCATGTCTCCAAAGTTAGAAATGAATAAAGTAGCTGGATACAACAGCTGACAGTTGAGTCAAAGGGAACCAACCTCAGAATTATGGGTGTGGGAGAAAGAGCAGAAGACAGCAGCAAATTATAAAGAAATTATTTACTGAAATCATGCAAGAAAATTTCCCAAATCTAGGTAAGGAAATTAATTTTCAGGTAAAAAAAAAAATGTTTCTAGAACACCAAATAACCTCAACCAGCACTGAGACTTGCCATGACATTTCATAATCTAAACCTCAGAAATACATCATAAGGAGAAAATCTTAAAAGTAGCAAGAGAAGAAAAGACATTATTCTACTAAGGCAAACCTATTCTAATCACTGCAGATTTCTCAATGCAAACTTTAAAGGACAAGAGATCCTGAAGCAAAACCTTTCAATCTTTAAACAACAGCAAGTGTCAATACAAGTTGTTGTACCCAGCAAAATTTTCCCTGAAAACTGAAGAAGTAAAAATTTTTCATGACCAAGAATCTCCAAAGAAATTTGCAACCACTAGCTCAGCATTGCTGAAAATACTTGTAGGAATCTTTGAGAGAAACAGAGACAAGCAGCACCAAGAAAAAAAAATGAAGAAAAGGAAGCATCTAAACAGAAAGTATAACAAAAATACATTGGTATTTGAATCATTTGATTGCTGTCCTACTAAAAATTTCTCAAAAAAATCTTTGAAACTTCTCCCATAATTATTATTTTAATAGTATATTAGTTTGTAAATCATAATAATTATATTCAACATGGAGAATTTGTATTAAATCTTCAAAAAATGTACACATTAATTTATGGATGGATAAGTAGATAAAATAATAACCCAAATCTGGTGAAATGTTAGTAATTAGTGAAATGTGAGTAAATAATTTATGAAAGTTAAAACATAGTCTAGATTAACTACATATGCCATTATATCTATTGCTTTACATGAGTACTTCCAATTATATCTATTGATTTAATAAACTTTCGTGATATAGACAAGTTCATTTAATGTAGTAATTTGATAGAGTCTTAAGTTCATTTAATGTAGCAGTTCACTTAGTCAGTCTTTGATGTAAGTTTATCCTAAGAAATCTGGTTGATGCAATGAGAACCTGAATGTCTTTTGAATGTACAAACATTTATCTTTCATCACTCACATTTTCTAGCCTTATGAATTTCATTGTTATACATTTTTTCTTATGTGGACTGGTGAATGAGGCCATGTTAAAGAATTTCAACAAAGACATAGTCAGGTAGAGGGGAAAAAAAAAGAACTTTTGGCAAATCATCCCAATAAAGGGCTGTCCTGAAGCTCGAGAAGAGGCATCAAGGTGTGGTCACTGCAGCCCATTCTGGGTGTGGGAAGCTGAGCTGAAGAGTGGTAATTTGAGTGGTGGAGTGAGTCAGATGAAATATGTCAAATATTACACGGTTTCTCTGATTTGGGGAACCCAGCAGACAGGCATTCTGTAGGCACAAATGGGTGTGATAGCTGAAGTCGGGGGGATGGGGAGCATGTGGGAGGGCCAAAAACGGGGAGGGGAAGGGATTGTAACATTGATGTGACATATAGGAGCACAAAATACTCAAGTTCATTGTAAACATTATATATCACATATACATATATTAATAAATATGAGGAGAAACTAGAAAAATCTTTTATTATCTAAAAAATAAGAGAAATTGCTGACTGTTCCATTTCTATTTTGAAAAGTGAAAAAATAGCCCTAACTGCTTAAATATATAATTTAGAGAGACCCTTAGTGGCAAGACACACCGAGTGGTAGCTACAGAGCCATCTGGATAGGGCCTCAACTTCAGACTTATGGGTCTGTATCCAAGAAACGTGGTACTCACAGCAAGAGATAGATTGGCAATAGTCACGAAAAATGCTATTTATCCATTTATTGAATTTTTACATATAAACAATTATGATTTTTTATACTTTTTATTGCCCTATTTTTGCATTTCTCAATTAAAAACAAGTTTACAAACCCGCGAGTTTATTTAAGTGTGTTAGGTCTCACTTGATTTCTGAGACATTCCAAGTAGGATGTGTCCAGGGAAATTTTCTTGCTCGTGAATCGTCCCTACTGGAAAGATACCTTGTCATAGATGTTGAATTTTGGACTTGTGGTGTTAGTGTTGAATGCAAATTGATCTTTGCAGTTTTCTGAGGAAAGGAGCACTCAGAGGTTGTGTGGCAGGAGGAGACATCACAAACACGGAGCCTGATTACCTCATTCTGAAACAAGAGAAAAGAGACCCGTAGAGCATGTGGACCTTGGCTAAGACCACACACCCTCTGGCTGGTAGGTGAAGAGGAATGATCAGTCCTTGATTCACCCTGTCTTTCTAAGACTCAGAGTCCGACCCTTTTGTAGGCTAGGGTGGAGCACAGAGCAGTGCACGTGTTGATCAGGGAGCTGGAGAGGGGTTTCACGCAACCATATTTCTTGGAATTATTTTCTCTGGTTTGAACTGAGGTTGATACCAATGAATTCTCTCCAGCTGATTCAAGAAAATGATACTCAGCCACAATGGCCTGTTCTGTGGCAGATTATGACATCGGCAGGATGGATGGATGGATGGAATGCTTACAAATAAAAATACATCTTCCTTGACTATAGCTGGGTAAGCTGTTCTGAGCCTCAGTTTGTGCATCCATAAATCGGGAATGATGGCTAACACAATGGGTTGTTGGGGAGAAAAACTGAAAAAAAATGAAATGAAACATATAATATGGGGCCAAAACATTTAATTCCTTCTCTCTTAATTTCCTCTGTGTAGATTAGAGAGGTAGCCTTTCCTGAAGTAAAAGAAAGTTATTCTGAAATGAATGGTTATGCTAATAACAAAAAAACCTCGGTCTTACCCATTCTATCTTTTGTACGTTATCTACATGGTTCAGATCCAGGACACTTCCAGAGATCAGTGGCTACTAGCTAGAGCCTTATATTTAAAATAATGACATGTCGCTGTAGCTGAGTGGTCAAATACATGCTTAGCATCTGTGTGGCCCAGGATTCAATCAGCATCATGAAAAAGGGGGAAACAAATAAAAAAATAAACTTAAGTAATCAGCTTTTTATTATAATACTGGAAATCTTGATATAACCAATTTAGTCATTACCTTTGCCACGCAGGACTCACAAGTTTAATTGAAAGATGACCATATTAGTTTTTCCACTTCCCTTTCAGCCACTCAGAACGATGCATCTATGGGCCACTCATGAATTTGCTGATTGTTATTAGATTCCCCAAATCACTCTCTTCGTAAAACTACCCTGATGTAATAATGTCAGTGTCCAGTCCCATTAAGAAGTCGTCCGTTCACTCTGCTGTCCTCTCGCAGTTGTGCCTCACTTTGGGCCAGCCACTGCTCAGGAGAATGGGAGGTCTGAAGACAGCCACATTCCCTTCAGAAAGGCTTAGAAAGTCTACCAGATTGAAATCCCAGCAAGAAAAATGATCTAAGGTGAGCAAGGAAACAGAAGACTTCTTACTGGTCTAATGTTATCGAATTATATGCTCTGATCTTGCCTTACATTTAAAATTTCCTTTTCCTATTCTGAGATTGCCCCTCCCCCACCCATATGTATAGATCCCTGAGTAGCTATTACCTGTGGTTCTCTCTGGGTGGAACAAGCATCTTCCTGTTCTAGCTGGTTATGTGTACTCCATCTGCCGTGTCCATCGAAAGTCTCATGAGTTTGGAAGGTGATGGGATCGTGGGGTTAGCTGGATCAAGTGGTTAATCTGTTAATGATTTCCTGTGCTATCAAGAAACACGGCCTGGTGGGAGGGATGGGGAACTGGGAGTGTGACATAGAAGGGTCACCCTGCTTCCTGTCTTGTCCTGCTATGAACAGCTTTTTCTCTGGCACGTTCTTCAGCTGAGACTGACTGAGACTTTGGAGCTTAGAGCTGAAATCCTTTAAGTTGTGCATTTAGATATTGTGCCCCAGCAATAAGAGATGGTGACTTAGACCTGTTCGTGTCACAGCTTGCAGCTGCTTGCTGCTGAAGCTTCCTTTGCCCAGGGCTCCTCATGCGTGAATCTGGGACAAGTCCCACCCTTAACCCTGGGGGCTCACATCTCACCTATGGAAGACACCCCAGCGCTGTATTCCCCTGACACTCCGGTCATCTAAGCCTGTGCCTGCACTGGCCGTCCTACCACAGAAGCCAGCTAGGTCCCGTGGGCCCAAGCATGCAAGCTGTGTCACACTTGAGCTGTCTCAGATAAACTAGAAAGTTCTATCCTCAGTAGATGGTGATAAACTTGCCTGAGGATAAAAAAGATGCCCATTAACTTTGAATTTCAGGTAAATGTGTGAAATATTTAATAATATAAATGTGTCCTATGTAATACTTGAGACATACCATACTTAAAGAAATTATTCTTTATTTACACGAAAATCAGAGTTAATTGGGTGCCCTGTGGGGTTTTTTCCCCTTCTGTCAAAAATCTTCGTTGTTCAGACATAGAAACACTATAATTCCTATTCTTTCTTGATTTAAATGGGGCACTAAAGAGACTTGTAAGCACCTTTTAGTCCACCTGTTTGAGAAGTTGGCATTCAGTTCTGAGACATCAACTTTGAACCGTGGTATTGAATATCTTGGTGCTGTGGCTGGAATTTCCATGCAACTATCATATTCCAGATTTAAAATAAAATGTCCTTTGCTCACCATCCTTAGCACCCCCAACTCCCTGGGTCTCAGGAAATTTATATATTTAGGGCATGTTCTGTCAAGTTGGACTTCACCACTACATGAAAGATGGAGACGGAGATTTCTCAGGAAATGCTTTGGCTGCAGTTGCAACTTATTTGGAGGTGTCGGGATTCCTGACGCATTAGGAATCATTGAGCTTCCTTCAACTTTTGAAGCACAGCTGGCTCCTGCCCAGTGATGGAGAACAGGACATCTAGTTCACAGTGAACCCAGCCCAAATTTTCTATATAAGCTTGTCTTCCAGGGCCATCCATATAGTTCCTTTTGAGTGAATGATATATGATATGAATATTGTTCTTAATCAAAAGCATGTTAACAAGCCACCATAAATGTGGAGTTACAGGGAAACACTATCATATATTTGGAGAAGATTATTTTTACGAGCAACACATATTCATTTTTCTGTCTGCCTTTTATCAACATGTATTTATCAAAATGTAGAAGCTTGTCCATGGGGCATGTTTTAATTACTGGCAGGTTGTTTGAAGACAGCTCTAGTCTAGAAAGCTGGAGAGAGATTGGAAAGAAGAGAACACTCTTAAAATTTGGCTGTATTTGGAACTAGAAGACTCGGTTTTATTCTAAAAATTTAAAGAGAAGTCTTTCCCCAATTTTTCTAGTCACATTGATATTTTCCTACCTAAGACTTCCACTGGATCCTCATTTGGTTTCACTTGCTTTCTATATGCACTTGTTCTTTTGTAACACTTTTATTGATAGATTTAAAATTATATAATTTCATCAGAAAACATACACCCTTGCAGGAGGAGAAAGACAGTTTCTTGGAGTCTACCATTATGTTTTAGTGGTTATGGGAGTACTATATGTACTATTTTCCAATGAAACAAATCACAGAAGTCTTGTGGGATACATTGTTTTGTAAATTCCTTTTCTCTCTTAGTTATATGGCATAGTAATCTGTAATTAAATTAAAATTCTATAATATCATTTTAAAATGTACTATTTTGGTTGCATGTACTGATATACACTGTGTGATAATTTGATACATGCGCAAAGCACATAATGGTCAAACCAGAAGATAATGCCATTTTTTGTCTATAGAGTATTGCATAAGAAAAATTGTCCCACAAATACCTTCTATAATTGTATCTGTATATAGGATTTTCTATTTTTACATCACTGTAATGAATTCCATAGTAAATATCTTTGAATACAAATATTTCTGGGTATCTGGTCATTTCCATAGTTTGTTAGAAAAATCAAATTGCATAACCAAGAAGTATACTTTGAGGCCTTTAAACCATAACACTAATGCGCTTTTAAGAAAGGTGCAACATTAGAACTCTTTGAGACTGATTATTTCTAGAAAATTTCCTGAGCCCTCATTAACATTGAAAAACATTTGAAAAACTTTGAAAAGTGAAAAAAGAAACAATTGAAAAAATCATCAATCTAGGTACGGCGGTATATGCCTGTAATCCCAGGTTTGTGGGTAATTGAAGCTCAAGGATCCTAAGGTCAAATCTAGACTGGGCCGCCTAGCAACTTTACAAGATTCTCTCTCAAAAATAAAAAAGATAAAAAAGAAAAAAATCGCTGAAGAAGTAACTCAGTTCACATTCATTCCCAAGTCTGTCTCTGTTTCTCTCTGTCTCTCAGGAACATACACACACGCACACACACACACACACACACACACACACACACACACACACAGAAAAAGGAAAAAAAGGAAGGAAAGAAGAAAGGAAGGAAGGAAATAAGGAGGGAAGGAAGAAAGAACTCGAACCCACCTCCCACCAGGGACAGCCTGTGCTCATGGTGCCTTCTGCTCTGGGTGCCTTCTCCCTGCAGCTGAAGCCCTTCCATTCTCTTTTGTGGGGGATTCGAGATACTTGATGTTAGAGCCATTCTAGGAAGATTTTATGCTGGAATATTCTCCTCTTTTGATTATTATACTGTGAATCCCCAAGAGACTATTGTCTTATTCTTGATATAAATTATGATTTCTGTTTGTATGAATTAAAGGCAGAGTGGCCTTCACCGAAAGACAGATGTAGAAATTGACCTTAGGTTGTTGATCTCCCATGTCAGTCACTCTGGCAGCCATCTTCACCAGGACAGTCACCGTATTCCAATTCTACTGCTGCCTTTCTGCAAAGTCCACGTATAGTTTCAGATAGCAGTTCCCTCCACATAAGCCAGAATTTCTGCTGAGTCATGCTGTGTATGTACATATGTGTTTGTGGGAGAGTGTGAACATGTGCGAGCATGTATGAGTTGTGTGTTACTTGTGTTAATTAACTTGTTTTTTTTTCTCTCACTAACCAAAATAAATGTATTGATTTCTTCATTCCTCTGTTTTTGTGACTCTGGAGATCGAACCCAGGGCCTTTCAAGTAGCTACATACTCAGCTCTTCTCGATGTTTTCCCCCCCACATTTTATTGATATGTATACGTGCACAATTCAAGGTTTACAACGAGGTAGGACATTTTGTGCACATTCGTATCTTGTCAAGGTGACAAGGGCTTTCCCACTCTCCTTTTGTCCCTCCCCGTACTAACTCCTCCCTCCCTCCTCCCCCACCCTCCTCCCCTCTTTCACTTTGTCTTTCATCTTAAGTTCCACAGGAGTTGTGATCTGGGTCTCTCATGTCAGAGAGACCATTCGATGTTTCACCTTCTGCTTCTGACTCACTTCACTAAGCATGATGTTCTCAAGTTTCTTCCATTTGCCTATAAAAGCCTCCACGCTGTTGGACTTTATTGATACATAGTATTCCATTGTGTATAAATATCTTCTTTATGTTTTTTATTTTGAGACAGAACATTGCCAATCTGTTAGGGCTTGAACTTTTGATCCTCCTGCCTCAGGCTCCCAGAATGCTGGGTTTGCATATATGTGCCATCCCATTTGATTAAATTTGTTTTTTAAAGGAAACTGTCCTATGCTGCATTTGTGTGCTAGGGATTGCGCGTCCTTGAGTGTGAGCCAGGATGGCACCTTAGTGCGGGTCGGTGGGTTCACTGTGTGCCCTGTGTTGGAGGAAAGCTCTGCGAGATACAGAGGCTGAGCAGCCCGCTGGCCGCACGGGGCTCCATGAGCAAGGCTGTCACAAATAAGAGGCGCTGAGTGTGAGCAGGTGACTCCCCCGTGCTAGAATCATCCCCAGAATTCAGAATTAACCAGAATTTCCTTTTGATTTCAAGCACCATTAAAAGCTATTTTTATGTGTGTCTCCTTTTCCTGCTAATCTTAGTTTAAGCTTTTGAAATAGTTACTCTTGTGGCACTTTGGTGTCATGGTCCTCCCCTTCTTTATTTACGAATTAATATAACAAAGGTGAACTTTCAAACTGAAAAAGTAAGGGAATCTCAGCTACAATTACTATAGTTATAAAAAACAAGGCTTTCCTTTTTATCTGCCCCCCATGCCCACCCCCCCCCCACAGTAACTGTGGTGATCCCAAGTACTATTTAATTGAAGAGGATAAGATTAGTCAGGCAAAAGAATTTCTATTGTATTAGATGTCCAAATGAAAAATTATCTACTTTTGTACTTTTTTTCCTGCTACTTCTTTAGCCAGAAAACAAAATCTAGAAAACAAACTGTCATATGGCTCAAAATGAATCCACAGATAGAGAAGATGAAAGCTTGTGGCACACCACATTTATGTCTTCGTGAAGGAGAGAAAAGTTTCAAAATATGTTAGTCAACAGACAGTGTCTAGAGTAGATAAACCAAGACACAACAGTATGAGAAACAGTTTTAGAAATTATTAATCATAGAAAAGAACAAGGATGGGAAGAGGTAGGACTTCCAGGGAACTAAGGTCAGGTGGGAGGCTCAGGACTTGATGGAAAGATCTCTGCCCGTATTGTACTTAAAAATGTACTTATCCTTATAATTCAATAACACTAATCAGTGATTGCAAAGCAAAAGTTCAGTGGAAGAGGTTGAGAGGGAGAGAGGACAAGACAGAGGCAGAGGTAGAGACAGACAAACAGGGACAGACTGGAGACAGTAAATACACCTGTACTTTTTAAAGAAAGACGGGAAGAAGTAGGGTGGTGATGGAATACAGCCAACAACTAACTGTCCCATTGAATTATGTCCCGTTCATGGCACCACACTGAGACAGAAAGCAAGGGCTCACTCGTGGCCCTTCCTAAAGTCTCACTGCTCAGGTTCCTGTGTGTCTTAGGACAATAGCCTTGAGATAACTCTCTAGATTGGTCACAGTCTGCAGTTTGGTACAGATCCTTTTCACCGTCAGAGACTTCGGAAGATCAGCCTTCGTAGGTGTGGTCAAGCTGCCTGCCCAATCCACTCTGCCTCTGCAGAGAGGGTCTGTCGTCAGTCTCTCCTTGGGCCTCATTAGATGTTTTTCCCTCATAGTTTATGACTTTGACATACAAATCTGGTATCCAGAGCCTAGCATTTGGCCAGAAGTTGAGAGTTTTTGCTGCTCCCATGGCGTGGATCAGAAGAGCCTGGTCTCATTCACTAGTCTTTGTTCAGGTTTTCTCATATGGAAGGATCTTTAGAGAAATTAAACTGTATTTAGTCTTTCGGAAAATACATATTTTAAGCCAAGCATAGCAGTGTACGTTTGTAATCCAAGTACTGTAGGAATCTGAGGCAAGAGAATCACAAATTTGAAGACAGCCAAGGAAAATTTAGAGACTCAGGTGAAAGTATATGTAGAATGTATGAATATTTCTTAGAATAGTAATTACAACTGCAAAACGTCTATTATTTAGTACCATGTGGCAAAGATAAAAAAGAATCAGGGAAATTTGTTGGCTGTAAATTAATCAGTGATGCTTGTAGATAGATGCTGTGACCTTTGGTTACAAAGATAAGGGTTCATCTGTTGTAAAAAATAATAATAAATTTAAAAGGCTGGGGGTATTGCTCTGAATTTGATCTCCAGTATAGAAAAACAAATGAGTAAAATGGAAAATTTGGTGAAGATTTTGATTTTTTCTTTTCTCTTGATGGTAAAGGCAGTAATCTTCCTCTTACTGAGCTTTTAAGGAGATGTTCTGGATTCTGGATTAAGTGAATCCTATATAATTTGGACCAAGTTTGGGTGATTCAAAGGCAACTTATCAAACTTCATTATATAGGGGATTCTACTTAAGTCAAATTAATTTTGGGGATGGGAGTGAAACTCAGTGATAGAGTGTGTGTTTGATTCTGAGCACCAAGTGTAAATCAATTCCAGTCGACTCATGTCCATTAGGGTTATTCCAAAAAGCAGAAACCATGGTGTGTTTCCTGGAGCTCTGTCATTTGGAGCCTGTTCAAGATGAGATTTGACTTGCCTCCAGGCTGGGGTAGGTATTGGTGACAGCGTTGTTCCCTTTCAGGGCAGGAGCAGAAGCAGCCAATAGCAGAAGGTCAGGTGGCGGGACAAGAGCAGAGGCAGGCCACAGATGCTCCTTCCTTTCCCATCTGCTCCAACTTTCTCTTTGGTTCAGTCTTGATCTCTCCTCAACAGGATGAATGTCTCTCATGAAGCCAAGGTGGGGCAGGAGTATTCACAGTGTCCTGGCTGATAAGGTGACTTTTCTCCTGGGAGCTGAGTGTTGCGCAGGACGCAATCTGCTCCTTTGCCTGGGTTGAGCTATGGTGAACAGTAAAAATGGCAGAAGACGGGATTTGCAGAACAATCGGGATTGGGAACTGTCAGACTCAGTGATGTTACTGTTAGAGTTCATCTCATTGTCATGGTTATTTATGCCGTAGGCAACGTTTCTACCACGAGTCTGCACTAGTTGTTATTATTAATTGTGACCATCAGAACAGCAGCCATTTGCCCAGTCTCTGTGGTATGCTATGCACTGGGCTCTGCACTTTAATGATGCCATTGAATCTGGCCTTTAAAGCATCTGATGAAACTGAAGAATATATCTAGAAATACAGCAAAATGGTTGGAGAAAAATAGCTGATAGCACAACAAATTAATAATATTGGTAAGTGACAAAGGTGTGGTCACTACAAATTTGCAGAAGACAGCAGACTTAGGATACAGAAATGATTTGTCAGACTGGAACCATGGTCAGTTGAACCTACCTTAGAGGTTAGGGTATGAACATTTCTAGTTTCACAATAATAGCTACAAAAGTCTATCACTGGTACACAGTTTAGTGCCAAGTGGCATGGATAGATTGAAATTTCCTGAATGTAAATTAATAGGTGGTGTTTATAGCTGGCAAAATATCTGTGTGACATCTGGTTGTATTGACACGGGCAAAAGATGTGGTCAAGTTATTTTGCAGAGCACTCCCTTTCAGATGCAGCATTTACAGAGAAATGTAAGTGAAAGGGCATGTGTTCAGGGGACAGCTATCTGGCTTGTGATGGTATATGGACCTATGTCAGATATGGAGCTAATAAAGAAATAAGGCTAGTTAGGGGAAGAATGGATTCAGCTGTGTGCTGGTCGGGGTGATGAGATAGAGGGAGGCTTTGAGCATTACTTTGAAAGTTAGAGAGAGAAATGATGTCCTTAAAGCCAAGAGGCAAAGGCAAACTTAGAAAGTTTGAACTCTTAGGAAGAGTTCAACTGAAATCAGAAAAGTCCTTTCAGACATTTAGACCAATTTTGAAAGTAATGAGTTGTCAAGGAAGTTTTTGGTTTTAAATTTTAATTTCATAAATAGAAGCCTGTACCTTTAAATCAAAATAGGACAAAACTCGTCAGTAGATGGCGGTAGGATACCGCGGATTTTGCCAGAAGCATCTGGAATTTCACCATTAAACATGATGGAAATGATGGGGTTTTTTTCCTAATTATTACTTGAAGGTGTGTCCTATTCTATTGTTAGAGAGAAATCGCTGATTTGAGAAACAGGAAATAATATTTCCTAATTAAATGAGCAAGAATCATTAGTTAAATATTTTTATCTTAATACTACAGCAGTGATTCTTTGCTGGTCTTTAAAAATTCACAAGTGTGTGTGTGTGTGTGTGTGTGTGTGTGTGTGTGTGTGTGTAATTTTTAGAACTGGATTGTTTCAAAATAACTCCCATTTTAATTTATGCTAATTTGTATCAAATTTTGAATATTTCATTCTTCAACTAAATGGGAGATCTTTCGGTGAAACAACTGATTGAAAGGTGTTTTCCTCACATGTTTTTGAATTTAGACATTTATAAATTTGGAATAAAGTATTGATTGTTCACAAAAGCATCGAATTAAAGCTGTTTTCCTAGATTATTGTAAAAATAAACTTTGTTCAGGGATGCTCAGCATGTGAGATTTTTATCCACATATGATTTCATCTTGATTCCGATGTTTTTTGGAGCATTGCAATGGAGAGACAGGCCTGTATTTTTAGCCTAAGTAAATATTCTTCAGGAGTGTGTGTGTCAAAACACAGGGGAAATAGAAGCGTGCAGGTCTTTTAATTTGGAGACAGGGAGATGATGATGACCGACCCCCCCCCCCCCCGCGCCCCTTTTTGTTTTTCAAAAAGCATAGCATGACATTTCTGCCTTTGGGTTCAGAAGCAGCTAAGGGAACGTCACCTTGTCCCATCTAACTCTCAGTAGTGTGTTTATACCAGGTGCCAGTTTCACATATTCTAAGCTGGTTGCGTATCTGAAAAGTTGTGTGCGGAGAGCAGCTGGGCACAGGAGCACACACGGGCTCCCTTATTCCTCAACTGGGAACGCGGACATGTACGCCGGGCTTCCAGCGACTCAAGTTGTTTTCATTTACTGACATTCTGGAACTCTAGAATTGTGAGAGCTAGCTGCGGTGTAGAAAGGCCCAGGTAAAGTCTTTGCCAGACATTTTCCAAGATAATTCTTCTAGACAAAACCAAGCAAAACATGAATTTTGGTCAAGCTTCTCGTCCAACCTATCCAATCCTCGCAGGCATGTTATTCTTCCTCATTTATTCTCTCTCCCTTTTTTCTGTCAGTCTCTCTTGTTTTTATTTTAATTGATAGGAAACATAGAGTTGTACTTCCCTGCAGGGGAAATGAAAGCCGGAGAAGCGGCATCCCTCACAGAACGGCTATGTGACCTGCTCCAGGACCCCAGGCTTGCTGAACCTTCATTTTGCTCCTTGTCACTCTCTGCTCGCCTTTTGATGAAAATTTGGCAAAGATTTATGAAATAGGTGTCTGAAAAGTTTTGTCATACTTCCCTTAACAAAAGACCCTATGTAAAATGAAAATAATATATGCTTATACCTAAAACCACCAACACATTTCCACTTTGGCCAGTAAAATAATTATGATTAATAGTTGTTCATGCATTTAATTCATGAAGCCTTTCTATTTCTCTAATATTATTTTTATTAAAAGGAGAAATTAAGTAAAGACTAAACTTATTTTAGTAGATCACACTAATGTTCTTTTTCTGATGTGCATATACATATGTTTCAGCTATATATGTAAATAGAATGTATAAATAATATGCTACCTATTTTCTTGCTCCAGTGTTTCTACATGTGTTAACATTTTAATGAAGTACAATTTAAACTCTTTTTACAAGTGTCCATTATGTATATATACATTTCTATCAATTAGAATACTACTTTAAGGCAAGATTTTTCAGACACATATACATGCTATATATATATAATAAAATTAGAGGCTTGCTTCAGCCAAAAATATTGCAAAGTCCACTCTACAGTTGTGTGGAAATTTCTAGTTATTGAATCCAAACTCTTAAAAATAAATCTAATCTTTTGAAACATATCTTTGTCAGCCAGCAAATTCTTCTTATGCTCACAAAATAAAAGACTTAGGGAACTTGCACAATGGAAATATTTCACTATATATATATATATATATATATATATATATATATATATATGCCTTGCTCAATTTGATCTCAGAAGAGATCACCTTATATGTTTGTTTGTCTTTTCTCTCAGAAAGATAGCTAATTACTGAAACATGGAGAATATCCTCTGTTCCTCCTTTGCAATCGTGCCTTGCAATCCTGAGACTAATGAGGCCAACTTCTCACCCCAACTCTGAACTTGCTGACTTATCTGATTTTAAATCTGAGCCTCTGAACATTGGTGAGTTATCTTAAATAATGATTTCTTTTTGTGGTTGCTGTTGATTCACAAGGAAATTAAAAAATAATTATACAACAAAGACAATGTCTTGGATCCCATATAGTAGAAATAGGCACGATGGATCTGGCAGACCTCTACGGCGTGTATATTTATTTAAGGGTCTGTTAAAATGCATGTTAGTAAGGATGACAATCATGAACTTGCATGCATTGTTTATTTTGTAAATACACATAATGGAGCTTTCAAAAAAAGGAGACCAGTTGTCCTTGCAACCTGGCGGTCTGCTGTGGATGCCACGACTCAGAGGCTCTTTGTGACTTGGGTTCTTGACCTGCTCTATTTCTCTATTTATGTTCCTGGTACTTTTCTTAAGTCCATCTAGACTTTCCCTGCACAAGCATCAAAAATGAGCCACTTATTTTGTAGATTAGACATCGGATATTGCTAAGTAAACTGGAATGTCAACCGTACCTGAAAAACTCAAAATATATTCAATGCCATAAATTTG
Source organism: Ctenodactylus gundi (assembly GCA_004027205.1). Classification (NCBI taxonomy): domain Eukaryota; kingdom Metazoa; phylum Chordata; class Mammalia; order Rodentia; family Ctenodactylidae; genus Ctenodactylus; species Ctenodactylus gundi. Next base: position 398,845 of record PVKB01000173.1, read on the forward strand.
GGGTCACTAAATGCAGGAAAGATTCCTGGATCCCACAGGATACTCTTTAGATTAGAGATTGGTAATTTAATTAGCATGAATCTCTAATCTATGGTATTTTGGCTCCGAGGAGAAGACATAGAATAAAAAAAGAAAAATCCTGTTCTCTCTGTGAGACCTGAGGCACTCATCTCGGTTTATTTCAGGACTTTTAATTTTAATTTTATATTTTCACCCCAACTCATAAAGCATCTCCTGGGCCGTGGGGCTTCATTTTGACCCTGCCCTGCTCTCTGTCCCATTATTTGAATTATTTGATTTTAGGCCGGCTAGACAGGATGGGACGGAAGAGGGAAGTCCTTGGAACGCTAGCTCAGAATTCATCTGTGTTTCCTGAACCCTGGCTATCCAGCTTGCCTCATGCCCGTTCCTCTCTGACTGAGAGTCCCAGACCGAGAATGCTAGAAGCGAGAATTCTAGGAAAACATTCACGTGAAAAGAAGGAAATGTTTGTTTTTGTAAATTTTGTAAGCCCTGGCCTTAACAGATCTTAAAAGGGCGTCTTCTAGAGCGCTGAGACTTTACACATTACATCTGCTTTAAATATCGTTGGTTGTCTCCGGCCTTTGTGGAGAGAGTTTGATGCTGCCTTTTGTTGTAGGACAACCAGTATATTCTGTGATGCAGAGGAGTCGCCAGTTCAAAGGATACAGCCTTACTTAGGGTGGCTTTTCTTTCTTGCCTTCTCCCCTCCCCCATCCCCACATTGTGGTTTTTGCTGGGGGGCTTTAGCTTGAAACATTCACATGGAACTCCCAGTCTTTCTTCTTTCAAGAAAAGACAAGCCCTTTATGATAAGAAGGACTCAAATCTGTGGGAAGGTTTATAAATTGAATGTGGAGGAAAATACATTGACTAATATCTCAACCTTTTTGTCCTGAATTAGGTAAATAACTCTAAACTTTGTGTTGAAGGCATGCACAGCATTTATAGAAATTAATTAGCATCGAGCTCTTTTAAAGTAGCTTTTATTAATTTTTTCTGGTTTAATAATTTTTAGGCATAATTGCAGTCACTTACATGAGCATTCCTCCTATAATATTTTTTAACTATATTAAAGCTCTACTCTCAACCCTTCCCAGTTTAAGTGGCCCTTTAATAAGTATTCTACATTTCAAAATTTGAAAAAGTCTTTTTTTCTCCCATTTTTGTTTTTATTAAACAGAACATTAGACAGTGAAGAAATCAAAGACCAAGGGACCACAGCAGGCCTTCGACATTTCTCAGACAATGATTTCGGCTAGGTGACTGTGTGTTTTGTTGAAAAAAGGGCTGGATGGGATATTGACAGTTTCCTATCAATAGCTGGGCCCTGGAGGCCTAGCTGCTTGGACCCATGCTGATTGACTACTCCTTAATAGACACATAATTGTTGACAAATACCTTCCAATAGACTGTGGCAGTGCCCAGGCAGACAAGACAGATTTCAGGGTGATAGGGACCCCAGGGCCCAGCTATTTGGTAGAGGCGGTGCCTTAGAGGGTAAAGGACTTTGGTTACCATTGATCCATGTAAGGGAAACCAGGCTAAGGCATCCCCGTGGCCAATCCTGGCAACCTTACTGAAATGCAGAAATTAAAAAGATGTTCATGATGTTCTTGAGGGAAAAAATGAATTCAAACTCTATTTTGTCAATCTTGGTATCAAATATAATGTTTTCCATGCTAAAACTATTTGTATATATTTGTATTACACACCACACACACACACACACACACACACATATGTATGATATATAATGTGCACACACATACAGAGCGACGTGAGATGTCCCAATGAGATTTAATATCTAGAATTCTTTTTTTACCTTGCTCATCATATTATAGAGCATCAACCTGATGCTTGCAGGTTACAATAGGCGATTTAGATAATTTCAAAGAGCCTTGGGCAGTGACAACAGCACTAAAAAAAAATGAATTTGAACATCAGCCCCGTTTACTCCTAAAATACCAGAGGAGCCTGGAGCTGTCCCTACAGGACAGGTGCATCCAAGAGCATTCGGGAACCTCTGTCTCAGCCTCTGCGGCCGTTGTCTGGCAGAGGCTGCCTTCCCAGATCAATGCCTGGCTGAGAAATAGCTCTTGAAAGTTTGCCTCCTCCCGTTCCCGGGTCCATGCAGTTTCGGTAAATCTCCTTCCTTGGGGGCTGACTCTCAACCACGGGAGGCCATGGTTGCTTTCAGCTCCTGACAGGAGCCAGCCTGCTGACAATGGGACTAGGGGATGTTGTTAAGATCTGCAGGCTAGTGTAAGCTAATAAAATAAAATGTAAACAAAGTTAAAATGCAAACTCAGCCTCATTGGCAGCAAGGAAAAAAAAAGACACCAGGCAGAACAGAAAATCCAGCGAGGCCTAATGTGATCAGCCAGGCGGGTCCTCTCTTAGTCCCGTGAAAGCATCAAGGTGACACTGCAGGCAGCCTCTTGACATGCCGTGTGACAGCAAACCTGCTCCTGCCCACAAGACCTTGAGTCCTGCCTTTCATTCTTATTGATCGAGTACGCAGATTAAGCCCCACATCATACAGCACCGCCAAATCTGAGCTTCTGTGTCGACTCTTAGGAATCCCAGTGAAGCCCTTCCTGAACCACCTTTTTATGCGTGAAGAGAAACGGAGTGTACATGTATTTCAGAAAGACGTACCAAGTGGGAGAGCAGATATGGGGGCCTGATAGCTTCCAGGCTTCGTGGCAGACGGAGAAGCCAGATAAGAAGGGTACTTGTTACCTGTTGTCAAATTCAAACCCATAGTTAACATTCATTGAAGGAGGAGGGGGAGATTATTTTTGAAGTTGCTTCTTTTGCAATCTGTAAGCATTCTTAAACAGGCAGGCTTCTGCAAACAGCTGCCTCAAAATGTTTGTGTGTGTGTGCGTGTGTGTGTGCGTGCGTGTGTGTGTCCATTAATTCAGAATTACTCCAATTACAAGCTTTTGATGCTCTGAAACCCTCTCTCTAACCCAAAAGAGATGGAGAGCCCTCGGACCGTCCAATCAGATCATTTTCCCGGCCGCTTGCAGCAGATGTAAGCAATTTACTTTTTTATTTCTGCATATTCAGTGTGAGCCGAGCTGTTGGGGACCTTTCACCCCAGAGCCTGCAGGATTCTAACCCTATCAAATTAAAGCATTTTGCTCACTTATTCCCAAACGCTTTGCTGGTGCTAAGCAGACATCCCGCTGCATAGCAATGGCGGGTGTTCGTGTCCACTCATAGCCCCAGCCTAATCAGAGATTATTAAGGAAAATATACAGTCCTTTAATTTGATGAGATTGGTTATAGGTAGTGCAGCTAAAGGTCACACTCCTGCGTGTATCTCCCTCCGTCTCTGTAATATTTTCTTCTCGCTTGACAATCCTGAGCTGCAAACAATAGGCCAAGGCGACACATTTATTTTTGACATGCTGTGATGGGCTCAATAGGGATAAAGATGAATTATTTAAAGATTGCATAAACAAACATCCTGGGCCAGGTTTTGGTTACATCTTTCCTTTTGTGCTCTGTGGATGCTGTTGCCTTAAAAGAACATGTTCAAGAAATGTGTGTCCTTTGGACAGAAACGCATTTAGACGGAGGGCCCAGAGAGGCTGCTGCCAGATGGCTGGGTCTGCTCCCTAACTCCTGTTGCTGGCTGGGCAGGGGGGAGCCTGGCGGCTCGCAGCTCCCAGGGAAAGGCGCCTCTGAAGAAATGATTTACTCTTCTGACCCTGGAAACTTCTCCACCTGCTGTGAGCTAATTGAGCCAGCCTGCTTGCACCGATGGGAGGGGTGGGGCCCCTGGGGGCCTTGGTGGCTGTTTATTTGCATTTTACGCTTCATCCTGGGGAGGAAGCCAGGCTAACGGGAGGTGGCCCAGTCTTTCTCTGGCAGGGGGAGAGAATTACCTGGCTCGGTCTGCTCATTTAGGGGCTGGTTTTCATGCCCGCTTTCCTTTCTCGCCCGGGGAGGCTCTGTCTGATTTCAGTGTATCCAAACACAACAGCGAGCAGAGCGGCTACGCGAGAGTCCTGCCGGTGTGGGTGCGTAAGGCTTGGGGATTTTCCCCTCTTCCTGTTTCCGAACTGGGACACAGGGAACGACCTAGGAGTAGACAGGGCAACTTCTAATCTTCTGTCAGACTTGATGGTTTCTGTGTATGTGACTATGTAATAGACCAACTACAGGCTGATTTACCTAGAAATTTACATGAAAATTGCTTTATGCAGCTGTATGTAAAAATTCAAGCTGTACCCTGTCACTGTACCACACAGGTCAAGGCTGAGCCTGGGGGTATTGTAGCCGAAAACAATTTGTTCCCATTCACAGGATGAGGGGGGGGGGGAGGCAGCAGGGTAGGGGCCATGGGAGGACACTGCTGGGGCTCTTTGGGACAGCACTCCTGTTCAGGGAGGAGCAGCAAGAGAGGGTGACAAGAGACAAGCCTCCTCCTCCCTCTCTTCCCTGAGTATGTTCCCAGAATCCCCTCTGTCCTTGATGCCCCTTTTTTTTTTCTGGCGCTTTTAATATTTTTTTTTTAAAATTATGCCTTGCTTATTGTCTCAGTCCCAAAAATATCACTTAATATTCATTATTGAATCTCTCCCCTCTTTAAACTGAAAAACAGAATAAAGGAAGAATAAAGCTCCTAAAAATTGTTTGCGGGGTACTCCTTAAGATGGCTTGAAAATTCCACAGAAAGCCTCTCTCCATATGTTGTTTTGTTTTTCAATTTTTCGTGCACTTGAAATGCGATAATTTGGAGATAATAGAGGACTCATGATTAATGACAACAATGAGAACGTAGATGATTGTGGAACAATTTTCCTGATGGAAGCTCAGGGTGAAGCTGGGGTCGAAGGAAGGCCTTGGCCTCTGGGTTTGGCTCAGTCTTGTGAACGTGCCCTCTTCCTTCCCAAGGACACAGCCATGACTGGTGGAGGGACTCTGTGACATTCCACAGAGCCCTTCTGCAATGATGGTCGGACCTGTAGCCTGTCTCCAACTGTGTGCACTTGGCCCTGCCAAGGCGGCCCTGGCGGCTGAGATCAGAGACCCTGCCGCCTCCCCACAGGCAGCAGGGCTGCAGCTGCATGGAAGAAGTCTGCCTTTTCTCTGATTACAGAACCTGCAGGCCTGGAAGTGAACTCTCCAGATTTCCAAGGAGGAGCCATGAGCTAAACACACCAATTGCAATTTCTTCACTTTACTTCATGCCTCATAAGTGTGTATATGTGCATATAATCATATCAGCCAACTTTTTTTGAATTATCTGTGCGATTAAATGTTTCCTCTAAGACAATTGCCATGATGGCTTCTATTGGCTGTATTGTATGGGCCAGTGAGCATCTTTATTTAGAGCAATTTGATCTAGCTGGGGTTTGGAGAGTTTGAAGAGGGCCTTAGAATAGGATGGTGAGGAGTGGCTAGGGGAGGGCAGCCTTTCCAATGGGACCAGCTGGGTTCCTTGATTTGTTTGCTGTTACTATCTTAGCAATTTTTTCCCCTTTCTTTCTTTCTCATCTCATTTTAAAACTTATATTTTAGGTATCTGTCTCAGTTTTTCTTCCTCTGCTCCAAGTTAACTTTTGCCTGGTTACAGACCAAACCTAAAATAATCAAGAGAAAAATGAACGGCCCAGTGCTCTTCCTGATATAATATGCAAGCTAGTGAAAATTATGTTCTGATCTTTAAATTTTAAAATCATAACTCTGCTATGTGTGCCACTTCCCATTCTTGCCTTTACTTAGACATCAAAGGTATAGTTGACACAGGCTTTTGCTCTTCTTGGGAGGACATTATTGGAAAGAAGACATAGGTCCACTAAGAAGTTGGTTTTTTTTTGTTGTTGTTGAATAACTGAAATCTTCATTTGGCAAAAATTTTTCTTATATTGAAAGGCCTTAAAATAGAAAATTGATAATTTGGGGACCCATCTGTGAGTAAAATGTGATCGACCTTACTGATTTTATTCTTATAAGCTCAATAGTATAAGGAATAATGTCTTTACTTAAAAAAAATGAGCAGTTATTGTTTGATAGCTGTTTTTGAAGCTCAGGGAAGGAAGGAATTGGCTTTGCAAGCTGTTGAGTTGATTATATAAATTAAATTGGAAGAAATGCTTGTATTATTACATATTTCTGTTGGATACTCATTCCAGTTGCACTCAAAGCCCTTTTTGGGAATTGAAATATTGCTCTTAAGTTATGCTCACACTGATGATCATAATATTATATCACCATTAGTCCCTGAAAGGGCATGTATTATTGTTCCAATAGCTGCTACAATATTATGAGGCCGCCAGGTCCTGTAGCAAGTTTGCATGGGTTTCCAGTCATTGAGGCCCTTCTGCTGCTTCAATGCCTCATGGATGCAGTCCTGCTCTCAGATGCGATCTGGCTGCTGGAAGAATCTGGTTAGAAAAGGCCACTAAAATTTAGATGAAAGATCCTGATAAAAATCCGAAGAGGTTTCTTCTAGGAATTTTTATACGAGTATTTGTGTTGTTTCTGGATGATTTGGTGTGTATGTAAAGTAATGGTATAGCTAGTTTCAGGCAGGTCATTTAAACTCGCTTGATCATCTAGAGAAAAAAATAAAAAAAACAAACAAGCTGAAATTCACTGTTATACTTCAGTTTAATGTAATGGGACGAATATACTATTATACTTCCATCATAAGAAAATATTTTCTTACTGTTTTCTTGGGATTCTTTCTTTTTATGAATGAGATTATTCCCCCGCCCCCATTTTATTGATATGTATAAGTGCAAAGCATAAAGTTTATATTCATCTTGAGTACTTCGTGCACATACATATCATGGCAAAGTTACAAATCCTTCTCTCTTTTTGACCCTCTCTCCCCTCCCCTCTAGTTCTCATTATTTCTCACATTAAGTTCTATGAAATAATTGTGATCTGAGTTGCTCACATCAGAGAAACCATTCGATATTTCACTTTCTGCTTCTGACTCACTTCACTGAGCATGATGATCTCAAGTCGCCTCCGTTTTCTGAAGGACCTGAAACCTTTAAAGATGTTTTCCTGCCAAAAACCTCTGCATGTGATTCTGAGAAGGGCCACTAGGTGGGAGTAGTGCCAAGCAGGGTAACTGAGGTCTCTATGAACTAAAAAAATGTGTCCAGAAATTGGGCTTCAATCTATAAATATGGCTTCCACACAACAAAGCTCTTAGTAAAGCAACACAACTAATATACTATAAACCACAAGTTATCATATTGCTTTTGAAATCAGTGAGGAGTACATTATGAGAAGGAGAAAAACAGAGCCATGTGAGTAGATGTAGTTGTCCATACAGTCTACATAAAATGTCTTGGTTGCAAATAACTTAGCTTTGCTAGTTGAACGTCATCAAGGGCATCACAGAAAAGCTACTTGAGTACAATTTTTCTTTTTCCTCTTAATAAAAAATGCTTCTTGTGTTTTAGCAATCTGTTGAGAAATGAAAACAAATAATAAACTAAAAAAAGTCACATTCCAGCCCAATAGAAAGAACTTTTCAATATTTCAAAAACTTTACATGAATGAAAACAAATAAAATTGGCTTAGTTAGAAATTTTAATGTATGATTTTAAATCCCTCAAATGTCTGTTGGGTCAAGATTGAAATAATAAGCACTATTATATCAAAAGCAAAAGCAAAATACTTTCCCTAAAAACTATTGGGTGCTTCCAAAACTGTAGTAATAAGCAAATTCATAGCATTAGTAGATAAGACACTTAAAAATGAAGTTATCTTATGAGTAAAGAAAGCATAAGTGTTATAAATTTGAACACCCAATGCCACTAAAGAAGAGAATAGGTAGGTGTAAGACACAATTTTTATGAAGAAAATAATTTTAACGCATATTTTTTGTTAGTCATTTTCTTTTTACTGCAACACAATACTCAACACAGACAACTTAAGGAGCAGCAGTTTATTTTAACTTAAAGTCCAGAGGTCTCAGCCTGTTCAGGGTCAGCTGACAGGGACAGAACTGCCTGGTAGAAGGCCCTGGTGGGAAGGGCGTGGCACAGGGGCGTGGTGGAAGGTCTTGGTGAAATGGCTTGACTGAGATCAGCTGCTCATTGCATCAGGACCAGGAAGCAGAGAGAGACAGGGAAGAGGCTGGGTATCAGAATTTAGCTTTCTAAGCCAAGTCTCCATGGATCCATCCCTTCAAACCAGGTTCTACCTAACAGCTTATAAAATGAACTACAGATTAATATTCTTGATCCAATTAATCATCTCTCAAATATGTGAGTCTTTTGGTGGATATCCAAATCAGAATATACCTCTAGAATTTTCAAGACAATTAAAATGGCTAGCACAAATACAGTAAGAATTGAGAAAAGCTATAACAATGAATTTGAAGAACATAAAAATTCTAACATCTGTCTGCTTCATTGATGTTGTTAAGCTAAAAGACTGAAATAACCTGTGTAATTAATTCTTTTCTTTTAAAGAAAATATCAAATACTTCTATGAATTCCAGAACAATGGGTAAGCTGGCTGTGCCAATATCAACAAAAAGCAGAAATATATACTTAAGCATTAAAAAAAAAAAACAACAAGCAAATGAAGTCAAAGAATATTTGAAAGAATAACACACAGGTTTATCCTATTTCTCCACAAGGAATGCATCAACTATAGATGTAATTGCTTTGGAAAATTAGAAATGCACATCTTAAATGAGTACTATCCAAGTACTTATCAACCACACATCCCGTGTTTTCACTTGCAACTAGAAACAAGATTTAGGCATGTGTTCATATTAAAAAGCAAAAGTGAAGCAATAGAAAGAGAAAGCCAGGATAATGTTTAGAAAAAAAAACTATTAATGCTAACAGAAGATTTCATTCACGTTGCTGAGTCCTAAAGAAAGAAATGTGAAACTTTCATATATTTTCTATATGAGAAACATTTTATTTGGGAGATAGAATTGATTTAGAAACACGTGAAGCCCTAAGTCAATGAGGAAGTATTTATGAACGGTGACATGGCTATTGTAATTCCAGGCTGATTCCTTACTACTCTAACAAAATCACCAGTGGGCACTGTTTGTGTGATTAGAAGGTTCATGGGCTGAATGGATAGTTGGGTTGATTCAACACATTGAAAAAAAAAAAAAAACAGTACTTGCCCTAATAAGTGGTACTGATTTTTTAATATTAGAAGTAATTTAGGAAAGTGCATTGGTTTGAGAATTGGTAAGCCACATCAATGGTTCCAGACTCACTATGTAGCCCAGGCTGGCCTTGCACTCACAGCAATCGTCCTGTCTCAGCCTCCCAGGTGCTGAGATTTTAGGCATGTGCCACCACACCCAGTATATGTGGTGCTGGGGAATTGAACCCTGGCCCCTGTTTTTGCTAGGCCAACATTCTAACCTCTGTGCTATTCCTCCATCTACTTACTGTGTAATTTAAATTCCTTACTAGCCCCTGTGAGCCTATGGTGTGGTCTTTTCCTTTCCTTTTCCAACTCTGTATCCCTTTGAACCTCCCCCCCCCCCTTAGAGAATCTGCGCATGCTCTATCTTCTGCCCCAAAAGCCGTCTTGATCTCATCCTTGTGATCTCTGACCAATATTTTTTTTAAAGAAAGAAAAATTTTTCCCCGCATTTTATTGATATGTAAATGTGCAAAATTTGAGGTTTACAATGGAGTTGAGCCTTTTATGCACATATGTATCTTGTCAAGGTTGGCCAATACTTCTTTATTTAGGAAATGCTTCCTCCTTGACCTAACCATATAGTGTACAATTAAACCAGCTCTCAACCCACGTATGCACTAGATTCTAATACTCCATATTACTTGGCCATCCTCTTAGTCTGAAATACTTGTATTTTTCTTTCTGGGAATAAACTGTACAGGGATAATGGGAGTTCTGGGAACAGATTTTTGTGCAAGGTTGCTTCTCTTTCTCTCTCTCTCTCTCTCTCTCTCTCTCTCTCTCTCTGTGTGTGTGTGTGTGTGTGTGTGTGTGTGTGTGTGTGTGTGTGTGTGTGTGTGTTTGTGTAATACTGGAGATGGAACCCAGGACGTTCACACTGAGCTATACTCCCAAACTCTCTCCTCCTGTTGCTTTTTGATTTTTGAGACAGAGTCCTGTTAACTAAGCTGTTCAGGCTTGGCTCAAACTTCTAAATTTTCTGCCTTAGCTACCTACTGTCTGTTACTTTAAACTGGCAAAAATCAGAATCAACTTAAAATAAAAAATGTGTCAATCTCAGTAAACTGTAGTACCTCCTACAACAGAGTGCTAGTACAAAGACATAAAGGTTGTTCTGTTCAAAATTAGCTAGTGACATATTAACAAATATTTATATTTTTGGTTCAGTTTTCTGTACTACAAATCAAACTGCATCAATTGCTCATATGTGTGTATAACTTTATATTTTCTTAACGCAGATATAATGACCGATATTTTTATTTTGGTAAGGTGGACTTACAAGGTGGAAATTACTTATCTCACCATCAGTATTGTCAAACTCGCCCTTTTAAACTTTTCATTTAATTATTTTGGCAATAGCAAATCTTTATAAATGGAATTGCATTGTTTAATTTACATCCCTGGCTATCAGTGAGTGTCAACAAATTAAAAACCCAACTCTTAAAAGTCTACCCTAGTTTATTTTTTCTTTTTTCTATACATCAAATGGTGCAACTTGGGACTAGGACTCAAGAGGGTTCCACGTTGGCCCAGCGACACCTGCGCCAAGTGGTTATTTACTCAACTTTTCATTATAGCTAAATATTCATGATGATATTCTGTTTATGAAATACTTTCAAATACATCATCAAATGTAATACAAGGCACAAACTCCGTGCAAAATGGTTTGTAAAGCACAGAAGTAACTCATTATGCATAAATATAAAAGGCTTTTTACTGCCCTAGAGATTGTCAAAAGAAAATGTGTTCTTATTCCCTGTTTTTTTTGTTTTTGATTCAAGAGGAACTATGAGATGTGTCCATCAATTTTTGTGTTTGAGGGCCTGTTCCATCTTCAATCTTTCATCTCAGAGCACCTCAAAGATGCTCATTCTTGATGTCCTGTTCTATTGGGGGATGCATTTAGATGTTCTATGTGTACCTCAAAGCTTGTGGAAAGTATCATGCCTCAAAAAGCAAATTCAGGCTCACTTTAAAAGTTTCCTTCAAAATATTGCCAGTCTGGAGTTGTGCAGAGAGAGAAAGGACCAAGTTCCAAAATATAAGGGACGTTATTCCACTGATGTTGGTCTACATGCATCACATGAAAAAATTTCTATGTGGATATCATTGCCACCAAATGACCAGGACGTGGCTTGGCATAGCAAAAGGCATACACAGGATCAAATTAAGAGAAGATCAATTCTGTAGGTCTGACTAAAGAGAAAAGAGCTTTCTGCAGACAAAACCCACCTCTGAATCAGTCCAGCAGGACACAACATCTGAAGGTATTTGCCACAGTCTGGATATTGAAAGTCAAATTGTTCTCATTCAGAAGCAAAGCCCATCTTCCCTTTTCATGTGGTCAGTGCTTATTGACAAGAGCAATGGTGAGAATGCTAAAGAGAAATTGATCTGCAGTGGCTTTTATACAGAGGGGGCACTGGCTATACAGACAGGCTGTAATGACTTCCTCCTCTGGGGAGGGACTGTGGACAGGGCAATATGACATAGATATCTACTCAGGAAAGGCACATGACTTGTACTCCCATGACTTCTTTCCTGTGGGCACCATGTTCACTAGTTTTCCCATCACCATTACAGAGTGCCTCAGATAGTTAACTTAGAAGAGAAATGATTTATTTAGATTATCGTTCTGCAAATTTCAATAAACTATTGGACCTGGTGGGGGTGTCTGATGGTGACGGACAATGGCTGAGCAAATTGCTGACTTTATGAGGTAGGCAGCAAGACTAACAAGATAGATGAGGGCCCCAAAATCCTCTTCAAGGTCATGTACTCGGTGAGCTAAGGATCGTTCAGAAGGTATGACTTTCTGAAAGTTCCCTCTCCCATCAGTGCCACCTGGGGGATGGAGCTTCCATCATATGGATGTTTGGGGGGACACTTGTCTAAGCCATAGCAGTCACTCCTACGTTACTGGACTTTGAGGATGTTGTCATGAATTGGAGCCAAGACAGAACATGGTGGTTTCTTCTCCTGCCTTCCCATTTTGTAGGTCATGAATAAGGGATAAGTGCATTAGAAAAGCCAAGAAGTCTGCAGGACCATCGTATTTTACCACGCGGCTTCCAATGGGAAGCACATTCTCAGGACTTGCATAGCACAGTATAACCTGGATTCTCCAGCGATCTTTTCTCATTTAATTTGACATCAGTTCTGTTGATCACTCTGTTCTACTCCACACCACCCTTCTTTGGTAAGACCACAGAGAACTCCTTGCTGGCTGCTTGAGCTCTGCTCTTCCAGCCACATCGACCCCTAGTGAACTCCTGATGACTCTTCATTTCTAATCATTTCTCATTCAAGTTAGGTTTGATCAGCAACGAGAACTTCACTGAGGGAAATTAGATGCCAATTGTCTTACCTGGAATCTAGAAAGGCATGAGAAGCTATGTGATACCCTGAAGCTATCTTTAGAATATGCGATGCCAGTCTTTGCTGTGCTACATGGAAATACTTTACATTTCCATGCCTGCACATTTGATCTTGTGAACTTAATATTATCTGGTATATAAGTTGTTCAGTGGCTTAAAGTAATGCTGAATTTTAAAAATCCACAGGATTATTCTGGGATCAGGTGGTCATACACATTGGGGCAGCAGAGGGAGGACATTCTAGGATGACCTAGTTGTGAACCAATGCCATAGGGCTCTACTACTGAAAGGATGAGTTAGCCTGGTATCACTTCCACTTTGCAAAGGGGTGGCGATTCTGCCTTCTCTGAACTTTTAAGGGGATTTTTAAATAAACATTGTTCTAGTCATCTAAGTGAATTAAAAAGCTATAGTCATTTTAACTGGTGGATCTTTCCCTTTTTTTCTGTTTCAAAGCTCATTCTTGATTCCTCTGACTCAGTCTTGATCAGAGGTGTGGGAGTCGTGTGGACCTAACTTGAGATACTGAGGATGATATAACAAAGCTGTGACATCTTGGAGACTTGTAACACTGAGGGAAAGCCAGAACGAACTATTCAGCTTCACCTGCACATAGCTACTGCCTTGGTTATTGTGTTAAAAGTCACTTAGCTAAAACTTAAAGTATTAGACCTCCCACTCACTCAAATATAGATATTAGTCTGGCAAAGACTCACTATGTCAGTGGTTAAGTTAATTTGAGGAATTTGGAGGTAATCTTGTCTAAATCAAATTGCACAAACACCTGGCAGGCAACATTTTAAATCAAAGGGCCCAAATTCTACCCATAGATCATACAATTGCCACCATTTTTCTGAACCCAGAATCTATGAAAAGACATGAAGTTTGATCACATGTACACATACTAACAATCACTTTACTCCTCCTTAACCTCAAATCACCTTTCTCCATGCCTTTGACTTGCCTTTTCTTTATCCCATAGATACCCCTAAGTGCTGTTCACAGGAATGTAGACATGGTCTACCATCTTCACATAGACACCACCTGAATAAGCCATTTTTCTTTTGAAAAAAATACATCATTTGAATGACTGGTATACTAAGCAACTGGCAAAATAAATCTAGTTAGGTAATACTGGAAATATTTGAGCCACATTCTCTACTGCAGGAATGTGGGAATGGAGACAGTTAAGTCAAGGTGATGCTTTTTTTGAGGTTAGGTATGCAATTTCATACAAGATTATCTATAGCATAGTCCCAGTTTCATGTGGGGCCTTCGTGGCCACTAAGAATAACTAGCTCGTCTTGTTGGTGACTCAGGAAGCAAGAAGGAGACAGTATCTGCTGAGTTCAAAAAGACTAAGGGCATGCACAACTAATTATTCCATTATCATTCAGTGTCCTCAATGCCTTCCAGAAAATACACCTTAAACACTGTTGTGCTAAAACAACACCAACTCCTTTTAGATATTCTTTTATCCCTTCCCCATCATGGCTACCTTTTCACTGGCATTTACCATTTACTCTGTACTCTGTGTGTGTTCAAGGTGGATGAAAGTCAGGGAGGCATTGAGGTGGATTAGAAATGGACCACAGCTCGAAGAATTTAAATTCAGCAAGTTACCTAGGAATAAAAATGTTGCACAGTAGTGAGGGTGCTCATGTGCTGCTGATGCTGACAATCAGGGGAGAAGAGGCGAGCCTTTGGTTTCTTGGGCTACATTTTTCTGGAGATGTTGCTGCGTTATTTATCTCCCCATGGCTGGCACCTCACGGGTGGGGGGTAGGTCTAAGAATCCAAGCCAGATGCATGAAGAGATGAGTAATTTCCCCCCAACAACTGTCTCTTCTTATCACAGAGCTGTCCTAATACACACTCAGACATTTCTCATTTGAAACAATTTGAAGAGTCTCTTGTTTCCATTCTGATCGTTAAGAAGCTCTTTAAAAAATGAAAGCACTACATAGCAAAGAATGAGAATACCCCACATGCTAAAATATTACTGAAATGTCAAAGATCTCAAAACCAACAACCATAGGGGAAAACCGAGTGAGGTGGTTAAGGACACTGATCAGGAGGCACAGAGGAGCCACCCGAAGGAGCTTTTACAAAGCTTTCTGTTTCAGACAACTTTTCTAAGTGACAATCTACCTGCTATGAAGGAGGCATTAGAAGTTAGGCTCAACTGAGAGCATGAGACATATTGTAACAGTGTTGGTAGAAATATTCTCACTCAACTTTAGGCTTGTGTGGTGTGGCAGGAGCCTGCTGTTTGTTGGCCTCGTCTGAAGATGCCCCTTTGGTCCTGTCCGTGGAATAGTACCTCAGCTGTCCAACATCTGGAAAACCTCACTGTTGACTACCACTGTGGACCTTGGACTCATTAACCTTGAAGATGGATAATTCTTCTGTAATATTAAGAAGAAATTGTTGCTCAGTAGCATCAACTGTACTCATTAAACTTCAAATACTGAGATTTTTATCTCGTGACAGGCGACTTCTAGTTTGCTACCTGTTTCTCTTGTATTAGGCCCCAGAATGTAACCTTACTTACGATATCCTAATTTAGAAAATTCCCAAGCTTTTTATCACCAGAAATGCTTAAGATCATTGGCAAATAAGGTGAATTTAAGCACTGTGGCCCACTCACCAAATACAATTTGCAACTGACGTGTTATGGCTTTTTAAATGTGCTTTCATGTGTGTGATTTTACTTGATTCTCCTAAGCTTTCGGGGCAGTTGTGTCGGACTGCTATTCTTATTTTATCTTTTAAGAAGCAGTGGCCTAAAGTCATTTTGACTCACCCAACCAAAATTCCATGTCTTTTAGGAATGAGCTTAGTGATAGATCTAGTTGATCTGACTGTATGATTTCCATCCCCCTCCCCCCCCGAACTCCATTAAAATTAGTCATTGTATTCTGAGGATTCAGAACAGAAAATGAGGAGCCACACAGAAAACCGAAGCTCAAATGAAACATATTCCAGTCTTCCTCAGTACAGTTAAATATTGATTTGTCTCTTAGCATCTCCATATAAAAGTTATCCTGATATTTGCTGACTCTTTTTTCCCCCAAATGCTTCACAGCAAACAAATTGGCTCTCCAGCAGCTCCCTTATTATATTCGCCTATTCTCCTAGGGAAGATTATGAAACTAAGCTTGAACCGAGGAAGCTTTGGGAAGTAGAGGCTGACTTCCTATTTTTCTTTGGGGCTGGAAGCAGGTTACTGGTCGCCTTTGGCAGATGTTAAGACAAGGCTCCTTAGCCCCCGCAGAGCCTTCTAGCTACATTGGCCTTTACTCTTTGAACTCTGCCCTCTTATTTACAATAGGGCATTTCTAAAACAAAGCCAACATTTGTGAAAGGTCAGCTGCCAAGATGATCACAGAATATCAGAGAAAATGACAGGAAGAAGATAAACAAACTGGAAAACATCATCTCAAATGTTTACCCAGGCCAGCCACCTTGGGATATTGGCCTGCAGGGCTGATAGGTAGAGAGATGTTGGAAGGTGATGTTTCCTACCCTCTTTTCCCTACCCACAGACGTTAAGAGGACTTGGGCTGTCTTCCTTGCTGTCTGATCCTAAAGATAGTTCTGATCATTTTTATGCACTACTCTCGAGCGTTCATACTTAAAAAGAGAAAGCTTGGAAAAACATAGTGTTTTGCAAATTGTGGAGCAATTGACCCTGGAGCAAGGGTTGGAAAGAAAGAAGAGGAGGGGGCATGGGGGAAGTATTGTTTTGTTTTATTTCAGATTCTGGTGCCAGTTTGTTCATATATTTAGTTTTGAGGACTGGCTATTCATGTAAGATCACACAGAAGCAGGGTGTCTAGAAGGAGCAATGTATTGTTTGTCCATCCACCAATGCCAAAAGCAGCTGGACTACAGAGATGTACCTGATTTTTCCAAATTTCTTTCTAATAATCCTTAAGTGCTCACTTTGGCACCGACAAAGCAAATGTAGCCGGGAGTGGCTGATCACTCAATCCACCAGTGACAGTCACACAGAATACAGGAACTAGCGATGTTTAGGTGTCCATTTATTGGAAATGTGCACAGAGTCCACCAGGGCCCAGAGTCCCTTGAAGAGGAAGTGTGTGCTTACTGAGCCCATCTGGAGCTCATTGAAGATTATGATTTACTCAGATATTATTAGGGAAATCTTATGGCAGCATCTATCATGAGACCTCTAGATTTACCATAAGGTTCTGGACTTTGTCTTTGAAATCAATATCATAAGATATTAATGTTTCTATATAGGTCAGTGCCAAAGATTTGCGGTGTGGCACTACTAAAATTTATTAATTTATAATAGCAGTAAGGATAATTCCTGGAAATTTTCGCTCTTGCAAGAATAGCCGAAGGCCCTCCCCTTGTTAAAAAAATGTGGCTTATTATAATAGTGATCTGCATATCCTGGGGCCTAAGTCATTTTCCTTGAAATGAAGCAACTCTAACAATTAAGTCTTGAACAAAAGTTGCCTATAACACTGACAGAAATTCTTTCCTTTGCATCAAACTTACAATATAAATTCTAGTTAATGGCTGTTAGAATATTTTAGAACTTTGTGAGAGAGCTGAATAATATGTTGTTTCTTTTTGTCTTAATTTATTTTGAAATTTTCTTTTCATCTATTTTCATATGTATATAAAATTTAAAAATATATAAATACATATGATACCTCTCTTCTTCTCTCTTCCACACACACACACACACACACACACACACACACACACACACGCCAAATACACAGAAAGCCTTTTCTCAAATACACATGCCTATTTTCCATCAATTTTTTCTCCTTACTAACTAAACCTGGGAGGTTCTTGAGACTGATTTAATTTATATTTCTGCTACCAACTTGCTGTGATCTTGTCTAACAGGTACACAACGCTTTCATAAGAATGTATAACAAGTGGCTAAAAACTGACTCAAGGACAAGCTAACCTAATTATACCCTTGAATCTGCCATTTATAGGTTCCATGAATTCAGGTAAATTGTCTAAGTTTTCTGAGCATCTGTTTGCTTATCAGTAATTGCGGTGTAAGAATGTATCTACCATACAGTCTTTCACACCTGTATGTGTGTGCGAGACATTGCTTAGCACATGACCCAAAGTGAAGTCTGTCTCTTAACAGTAGTATTTCTTTTTGTTAAAAAGTTAGGGTAGTATATCATTTAATGGATCCATGGTTTGAAGAATTAGATTCATTCTTCATTTAAGAAAACTTGAGTTTTACTTTCAAACAGTAAGATGGCAATGATAATACTCTAATATTGAACATTCTTGCTTTTGCCCTGCAGCTTCATGCTGTTGTGGTAAGACAATATCATAGACAAACATTCCTTATAAACTGAGAAATGATCTTCAAAGGGTGCCATTATTCCTGGGCGTCTCATCTTCACTGACATATTAGATAAAGGGAATTTACCTTGGATCCCACCCAATCAGTTATCAAATTTTATATGTACACTTAGATGGAATACTCAAAGGTCCTTACAATATGTTAGAAAATTACTTTATGATAATGGCTCCTTAGAGCAATGTAATAAAATTTCAGTGTGAACGCTTTTGCAGTCCATAGCAATTAATAATTTCTGTTGACAGGTTGAGGTTTTTAAAAAGTCAAATACATCAACATGTGCTACAGGTAACATCTTTAAGCAGGTAATATTTGAGAGAGGGTCTTTTTTATGCAATTATGATGCAAAAAGCTCTGGCATATGTCCCACAGACTTAAGGGGTTGAGGGTGAGAGTGGGAGGTGCAGGTTCTGCCTTTTGCCAACTGAGATAAAGCAAAAAAAAAAAGCTTCACCTTGAGATCCTTGGTTCTTCTCCTTTAGATGATAAGGACGGTGAAGGCTGAATGAGGTGATCTTTTTCTAAGATCCTTTAGTGATCTAAAACTAAGTCGTTTCACAAACACAGAGGTGGATCTGCTAGGTACATGTGAATGCCTATGTATGAGCACATTTTACCTGTGTATGCATTGGCTCAGTGCCTGTAAAGAAGTCTTTCATTTTAAGAGAGAAAGAAAATTTTTTAAAAGCACATGATATACATTTGCAAAATTAAAATTACTGTTAGATTATACAAATTTTCTTTAAAAATACAACCCAGTGGATAACACTATCATATCCAAATCTGACTCGTAAAATGCAGAATCTGGGCTTTGAGTCATAGTTCTCTTAATTAGGGTCATTGCTACAAATGAAAGCGATTTGGGTGCTCCTCTAATAAGAAAACGCGAGTTACGGTATATTATCAGCCCCGACTTGCCAGGCATTGAATTTCCTGATATGGTCTGCTGGGAACCTTAAATGAACAAGAGCAATTATAAACCTAAAGTCTGCAGCCATTTGTTGGCATTATCTCAGGATAATTTCCCTGAAACATTCATGATGAAATGCAAAGGTAGATAATTTAAAAATCCATTTAAAATAGCTGTGGTATAATTTAAGCTAAGGTCTCTCTCTATAGTGGACATTATAGCAAGACTGTGCACTTTGAAATGGAGCTTTTACAAATGAGCTTTTCTTAAATATCATTGCCTTGGGAAGCACTTTAAACAAGTTTAAATAGTCCTTCTTAAGTGTGGTCAGAGTAAAACAAAAACATTTGCATCCTTTGGGGTTTGTTTAAATAAAGAAAATCACAAAAATTTATCTGAAAGGACGTCTGCCAATGGCTTATTATTGCCAAAGGAAAAAGAAAAGAATAAAAATAAATCAAGTTAGAGCATCGTTGTTTTTCTTTTTTGACTTTTGCACAGAGTTAAAGATTATGTAGTGAATTATGGGATTATTTTGTGAAATATGAATAAGGCAATTGTTTAGCTAGAAAATTGATATGATTTTGCATTTGATTTTCTTTCTATCGTATACTTTGTCGTGTATGCAACAGATACCTTCCTAAATGGGAGCAAAATGAATCCAAAGTGAAATTTAAAATGGGAAAATTGCTAAAATAAATATTGGAATCACTATGCCACACCCACAGTTTTCTACTTCTCTTTCTCAACCTTTCTTTCTAGAGTTTACCTTTTTAAATTCTTGAGAAGGGATGGAATAATGAGATTAAGACTCAGTACTAGCCCAATTTTATTGTAAATCTCCCCACTCAGAAAAAATAGGGGTTTATTATAGAACTCCTAACATGGGCTTTTCTCTAGTAAGTTACTAGCTGGACCAATAAACTGCATCAAGAGCCTATTACCAGCAACCATTTCTGCTCAGAGAACAGTGCAAAATTGTTTTTCTTCTGAATCTTGCCCAAGATCTCTAGCATCACAGGGTTATATGGAACTCTGCTCCATGTCAAAAGGAAGCCTTTCTCGCTTGTCCTGTCCTAGCCATCTCCAGTGTGTCACATTGATGTGGGATGTGACTCATCTCTGAAGGACACTTATGCTTGGATAAAACACAATGGGCCTATGGATCACATTCATAATTGATTTAAAAAAGAACCACTTGAGAGATGGGTTACATCTTGCTTTTCAATCTCAATAGACTTTTGTATTCTATTTTGTTTTTTCTTCATCCTGGGCACTGTTATGTGTGACTTTAGAAGGGGCCCGAGGGTCACCCTTTAGACGTTTATTTTTAGTATCTTTTCATCTCTTTAAGCTCCAGGTTACCTTCTTCGCTAAGGTGTTCCAGTCATTTGGTGATGGCAACTTATTGAGAATGGTCCTTTAGTGTTATCCTCAGTGGGATGATGAGTAGGGGCTGGGCCTGTTGCTTACTCTTGTTCTGATACTTAAACACATTCTTCTCCGAAGCAGGGGTGTTGGTTGGGTATAAGCTTTTCTTATTCCTGTAGCAATGTTCATGGCTCCAGCTGCTGGGCACAGAGTCTCACAATTTTAAGATAGGCTTTCGGAAAAACAGATGCAACCGATTTCAGTTTTGAAAAAGTGACCAGCCATCACGGATCTTCCTTGGTTGTCCTAAATTTGACTGACACATCCTAGGTCTTTTTCCTCTTTCTGGCCCTCTGAGGATTTTTATTTTTTTCATTTGCTTTCTCAGAATCTGACACTGACCATTTCTCCCAAGTTGATCCGTGTCTTCCAGTTCAGTTTGTTACATAGGAAAATAGGTTAGGGCAGATAGACAGGACAAAGACAGGGTGTTCCAGTGGCCAAGGGAGCAGAAGTGGAATCAGTGTGGAGCCAAGGGCCCAGCCAAGGCCCCAGCCCTTCTTGGGAACAATAAAGGAGAAGCAGCTAACACAAGCAGCTAATCCTCCCCCTCCCATTTCTTCTAGATTCCCTAAAGTAGTTAGTGGGCCGACATTGTTGTACAGCCTCCACCACAGCAGACTGCCTGAAAACACCTGAGCAAAAGCTTTATCCAGGGTGCAAGTCCTTCATTCCCTCGGGATCCTCACTGGAGATGTCCTCTTGACTTTTCCTTGAGAGCTTTACTTTCTCAATAAACCTCTCCTTGCTCTAAATCTTCCACGTGTAGTCCCACTGATTATTCTTAATCATATCGAGAGAGTCCCTGAACCCAGACGTCAGGCAACACCAGTAGTAACAAATCTTGGCATTTAGGCCCTGAACACTTCTCAGGAGTCACATTTACGTTGCTGTACTTCCTCTTTCCCCCTAAACTCCGATATCACACTCATACGGCACCAGCTTCATCGGCTCAAGGGTGACTTTAGGCGGAGAGTGGGATTGCTTTTCCACCAAAAGACAGAAAAATTGCATGGATGTCCAAAAAGCAAGTAAAAGACTGAAAGCCTAAAAACATCAAAAATAAAAGCTGAGAGTGTTTATGCATATTTATAGATTATAGACATGTATATATCAGAAAAGAATAAAGTATTGAGGACCTAGGCACAAATGGTGTTGAGTCCATGTTTCCTGTACAAAGACTTTTCTCTAGTACTCCGTCATCTTTCTCTCAGCTTGTTGGTGGTTACAGTAAATAATTAGAAGCACAGCAATTCTGAACCATTTTCATGTGAACATTGTTGAAAAAAATAAAGGTGAAGGCAGAAAAAAAAAACATAAAGAAAAACCTACTAAGAAACCATGAACAGAAATGGCTAACTATAGATCCGTTATTAAAATGCTTTTTTTCCCCCGTCTTCTTGAAACAGAATTTTTGTTTGATAATTAACAGACCTACAGGGCCCATTACATTCTCAGGCTCTGAAGGTATCGATCCCTCTGTCTCTTGCTGCCACGTTTCTTCTTTCTGGGGCTTCTTCCCCTGAGAATTTTGCTGATTTCATAATTGAGGGTAGGAGTAAGGGCTGAAAGTTACCGAAGATAACCTGCTGTGAGAGAGAGACCGGAGAGGGGGCTATCTGGTCCTCCATGCATTTTTTTTCTGCTTTATTCTCTATACATCTTTTTTTTTTCTCTGATGAATTTCGCAGTTGGGAGACCCCATATCATGGTATGGTTTTTAAAAAGCACATGCCTTCAGGCATACAAAATATTCATATACAGTTCAGCGTATTCTGTTACTATGGGTGTAAGTAATAAAAGAAATAGCTCCCTTTAACCAACATCCTTTGGTGTTTGCCCCACTGAAAGAAACGGAGAATAAGCAATTTTTATTGTCTCAAGCCCAGTTCATAAGGACGAGCTTTGGAGCTCTCGGCCAGTGGTGAATTTCGTAATGGGACACCTCACTTCATCCCTTAAAGGGATTTTTTGCTTTGAGCTGAAACTTCCCTGCAAGGACTTCTTCATTCCTCTTTTTCAGGACCCAGGATAGAGCTGAGTGGACTCCCCCACCCCACCCCCGACCCCCTTTTTTGTCCCCAGTTCTGGGCAAAAGGAGAAGCAGGCTTAGCCTGAACACACTAAACTGTGCTCCAAAGAGCAGCTCTTTCAAAGGACGGAAGAATCTCAGCTAAACAATAGCTGGATTGACACAGGCAGCGTGTGGACCTTCTGACTCCACCCAGAGTTGTCTACGGGCAAGGACTCTGCTGAACAGTCCGGCCGTGAACATATTAGCTCTTCGGGAAGTGGCACCCCTGCCACGTGAAGGCAAGTGGAGAGACAGAACGAAAAAAGTATAGGATATCTTTTCTTTCTTGAAAGTATTCTACGAAAAGCAGGGTTTATTAAGGTATCATTTTAACAATAAAAATATTTAAGTGCAGTAGAACAGTTTTAGAATGGAGTTGCTGAATAAACTCATTTTTCCTTAAATTCTGCATCTTCCTAAATGTATATCTTTCACATAGTAGGTGCTAAATAAAATATTCCTTGATGATCACATGCTCTGTGGTTGGGCCCCCATATCCATGAGCTCCACATGAAATTATGGATTCTTTTTGAAAATAAGTATCTGAACTAAATATGTATAAGAATTTTCTTTTTGTTGTTGGTCCATAAACAATACAGTGTAACAACTATTTACATTGCACTTATATTGTGTTAGGTTTCATAAATAATGGGGAGATTATTTAAAGTATTCAGAAGAATGTGCATATGCGGACACTACACTGCGCCACTATACGTGGGGAGACTTGATTATCACAGGAGTTTGGTATCTACAGGCTTTTCTGGAGCCAATCACTAAGGATTTTTAAAAGAATGCTATATATGTGTATGTATGTATATACTCACATATGCTCATATGTGTGCACACATATGTAAAACATGTATTAAAATAAAATATTAAAAGAAGAAAGAATTTTAGCGTCAGTTTCTCTGCCTTCTTCTTCTGTCCCCAGGGTGAATAGAGAGTTGGCATCATGAGGTAGAGGTTCCGGTAATGTGGATGGGTCCTCATTCTTTACGTAGTTAACAAAACAGTTGATCGAAGGAGCAGGAAACAAATTTCAGTTACAGGAGAACAAGGTCAGATCTGTTCTGACAATCTGGCAACGAAGAACCTTTTAATCCAGACGGAGCCACCGAAACTCCACAGTCTAAGTGGAGGAGGCTCTCGAGTGCCAAGACTCCACAGAGGGCACCGGATCCCTTGTGGACTCTTGCGTTGGGATGTCCTTCACCTTGCCAGCCCATGAGAGACCAGAGTAGACTGCTAACCTGACCTTCTCATGTACTGTCTGTCTGGGTCCCAGCTGGGAAGGCTGGAGATTTACTCCTGACATCTGGCACAAGTCATCAAAACAATTCAGCCCGTAGTTGAAGTATGCCCAAGTATGCCCAAGGCTGCCACTCAAACCTGCCTGTGTGCCGGGCTCCTAGTCCCCCGAACCAAATGGTCTCATTAGAATGTAATCTGAGTGTCCTGATCTCCTTGGCCCTGTCTATGGCTTGTTTTGTTTCATTTTTTTCTTATTTGAGCCAAGTGTCCTAACAGTAATTTTGTCCTTTTGGTCTTTTAATGGTCATTTCTGAAGTTTAGCTGGTTCCTAACCCCTGTAATAACAACACTTGGCATATTTTTCTTCCTGAAGCTTCGAAGCGAATCAGTAGGAATCTGTCCACATCCTCAGCCCTCGCATTCTCTCCTTTCATCCTGCTGTCTCCCACGCATCCCCTCGTTGCTCCACTGGTGGCCCCCAGCGCAGGTCTATCAGGAGCAGGGAGAGGTCAACATCAAAGCTCACTGCCAGCCAGCGGCTTGCCTCTAATGCTGGCATCAGAGAGAGAGAGAGAGAGAGAGAGAGAGAGAGAGAGAGTATGTGTGAGGGAGAGAGAAAGAGAGAGAGAGACTGGGAGAGTGGGAGAGAAGTATCAGGCTCCTTAAATGGCCTCTCACACAGAAGGAGCCTGAAGAATAGAACAAAACCTCCCATTCTCCCTGTCTTTGTAAGAGGCCTGAGCAGAATGGGCATGACTAGTGCACAGACGGGTTTGAACTGCATTAGCACTCTTTCAGTTTACAAACAAGAGGCCTAATTTAGAAGAAAAATCTTCTATCTGATTATTTCTTTGTGTTCATCCATGTGGAAAAAATGTCTGTTCAGGCTGGGCGGGAGTTGGTATTGAGGTGGCTTATTAACTCTTCAGGCTGAATCATGATTGTGAAGGGCAATTGGAAGACTGTTATCCATCCTTAATTTCTAAATTTAAAAAATGAATTAAGAATCGCTAGTTTTGAGCAATGCATAAAAATACTAAGCAGTTAATGTTGTCATCCCATCTAAGCAGCCTCCTCACAGGCAAGGCAGCAAACGCTGTGGCATGTGAGCAAATGCCTCCTTTCTCTTAATTACGTTTTGTGGCAATCCAAGAGGATGCAATTAGGGTCAGTGATAGAGAGACAGCTCCAGAGAGTTTTTATGAAACCTTCTAAGTTAGCAACACTATGGCCAGTTCCTGGGCCCGAGAGCCTGCGGTGCAAGCTAGGGCTACTGCCACCAGCGTTTTCCAAAAGTGATCAGCTCAAATGGCTTACAAACAGATACATTTATAAAAAGATTGCTAATAAGTCTTATTGTGGAATGGCTCTGTACATCACTGCTGGAAAGTTTTATTAATTTCTCAATAATAAGATACGGATTAATGTTTATAAAATGCAAAAACATTGCTAGAGATGGGAGAGGAGTCTTTCTCCCCCCCTCCCCCCCCACAAAATGATGTCTCTGTCTTTCCTAAATTATGGGAAGAAGAACTAGTCATTGGAAGAAAATTCATGTTAGCACTTGGGAGGTAAAATATGTTTTAGGGAGAGATAAGATGAATACAGATACCGGTTTAGAGTATGTCTGATCATTCATTCCACTCATTTCATCATCTCATGTTGACATGTTTTTCTAAATTCTCAGAAGTATGTAGTTATATACTTAAGATTTGTAGGCATCTTATGGCTGTGATTGAAATTTCACACAAAGTCCAGTCTTAGAATAACATCAAGGGGATTTAATTTCACTAATTTGTGCTCTGATCTTTATAATTTCTTTTCTTCTACTACTTTTTTAATTTAGATTGTTCTTGATTCAATAGGGATTGCTCTTTTTTAAAATGTGTGCCTTTATAGCTATGAATTTCTTTTTTTAGGACAGCTTTCATTGTGTACCACAGGTTCTGGTGTGATGTGTTTTCTTTGTCGTTTAGCTCTGGGAAGTTTTTGGTTCTTTTTTGATTTCTTCCATGACCAGTTGTTCAGTAGTAAGTTATTTGGGCTCCACTGATCTGTCTAGTTTCTACTGTTTCTTTTGCTGTTGATTCCCAGTTTTATTTCATTATGATCTGGAGGTAAACAAGGAATTATTTTGACTCCTTTGTGCTTATTTAGGCATGTTTTATGGCCTATAATACAGTCTGTTTTGGAAAATGTCCCATGTTCTTCTAAGAAAAAAATGTAATCTGTTGATGTTGGGTAGAACAGTGTGTAGGTATTCGTTAAGTCCAATTTTTCCCTAGTGTGATTTAACTGTAATATTTCTTTGTTGATTTTCTGTCTAGTTGACCTGTCTTTCTGTGATCGTGGGGTACTATAATTGTACTGGGGCCTACATGGCCTTTCCATGTATGGCCTGGGGGCAGATTCTTGTCTACAGGTAAGAATGAGAACTTAATTGGGATTCTGAGCCTAGAGAATAACTTCCCTGGAGAGTTAAACTGAGGAACAGCTTTACTGATCTTCAATAGTTCAAGTGTGCTCTTTTATTGAATATAGGAGAAATGTGAAAATGGAACCAATAGTATTTGCTGTGACAGGTTGAGCTGAAAGCCAACTTGTTATCAAATACAAAACAAGATAGAATTTTTGGAAATCTGCTGGGCATGTGTCCGCGAAGGAAGGGAGGGAGTTCTGAGGGAAGGCAATTCTTTGAGAAGTTTTTATTCTTGGGACATTGGAAGAGATTAGGCTGCTCGTTTCAGGCCATTTTTTTTTTTTTTAATGCTAAGATGGGATGTTGGGGGTTTTCTAGGTATCATGTACTCACAAAGCAAAAAGCCTGGGTACAGATGCCTTTACCCTAAAATTTTGGCCTACTAATCTTATAGAACAGGAAGATTGACTTTGCTCAGAAATAATTCACCTTTTAATAATGTTATATGGAGTTCTATTTTGCCATGAAGAAAGACCACTTTGAGTCATTTGTAGGAAAATGTATGCACTTTGAGAACATTATGCTTTGCAAAATGAAGCAGACGTAAGAGGTTAAATATGCCATGCTTCCTCGAATATTAGAAACCAAAAGGATAAATGAGTACAGGAACAAAGTAAAAAAGAGGTAGAGGCTGGAGGAATAGCTCAGAGGTTTATACATTTGTCTAGAAAGCACCGAGTACCTGAGATCTATTCCCTAGCACCGCATAAACCAGGCATTGTGGTTCATGCCAGTAATCCCAGCACTTGCGAGGCTGAGACAGAGGATTGATGTGAGTCCAAGACTAGTCTGGGCTACATAGAGAGTTCAGGACCAGCCTGGGCTACAGAGTGAGACCCTGTCTCAAAAAAAAAGGTGGTAGGAAATAAGGAAATGGGTATCACAGATAGGAAAGATGGGAAAAGTAGAAGAAGTGAAAATAATCAACATGTGATTTGTGTGTTCACTGATTCCTCAAACTGATTTTAATTATTTAAATATGCAAAAAACACCATTTTTGGGGAAAAATAAAAATGTTTTCAAGGTGATAATGAAGCAATAAGAAAAGATTCAATAAAGAAAGGTGATTTGTTCGCAACAGGGGAAGGTAAACAATAGTATTGTACAAAAGATACATTTCCTCTAACTTCTAATAGTTTATGGAGGTTTATTTGCTTGTTTGATAAGCTGAACTTACTAAACACTATGATTTGACCAATTTTGACACATTTCTATGCTTACAAATGCTGTGTGTAAGACATTTTGCCTATAGTTCTAATAGCATTGTTTAGTACGTTTTAATTTAATTTTTCTGGCATTCATTACTAGTATGTGTATTTGTATATATCATAATATACAAAATAGCCTTTATGTATTAACACTGTGTCTTGCAATCTTTATAAACTCACGTATTTGCACTTACTTCTTTTCTGCAGTTTGCACGCTATTTCTACATGAACGATTGATTACATGTTGTAAGATTGGAGCCAGGTTTATTTCTTCCTTTCCAACGAGTATGCTTTTTGTTCCTTATTTAATGTACTCCATACTCCACACAGAAAGAAACTTAATAGAAATTATGAGAGTAGAATTCATGCCTTAGCCCAGATTTTAGAGACAAAACATGTAGTCTTTTACCATTAAATAGGTAAGCTATTGATACTGAGACATTATCAGATTAGAAAATTTCCCCCATATTCCTAGTCAATTGTTTTAGATATGTATGCTGAATTTTATTCGACGTTTATGTTTGCATGGGTCGAAGTAATCACAGTATAGTTTATCAAATTTAATTTATTAATATAGCATATATGGTTGGTATGATTGACCTTTGAGCACTAAAGCAATTATAATTTTCTAAAATAAGCCTTTCTTGGTTATAGTGTGTGAATTATGTAATGTATAAATGTAAATGCCATCTAGAATTTTTGTTTTATGTTCAAGAGGCTTTCTTTGGTTGTCTTTGCTTGTAATTTATTTGTCAAAAATTGGTATGTACATAATGTTGGCCTCACACAAAGCACTAGGAAGTTTATCTTCCTGGTAGTCCAGGGGCTGGTGTAGAATTCGTATTAACTCTTTTGTAAATGTTCAGTAACATTCATCCAGAAAGCCAGTACTTTCTCTGTAGAAAAACGGCTAACCATATATTTAATTTGTTCAAAAAATCTAAAGTCATTTACATTTAGGCATTCATTGTTTGTGCCTCTCAAAGAATTGATCCGTTATATCTAAGCTGTTAAATTTATTGGCATAATATCCTTTATAATGTTTCTGCATTATACACTTAATATGTATACAATATTTTAATACTTATTATTTATGTTCCTCTGTCCTTCACTAGTGACTAAGCTTCTTAATGTCTGTCACATTTATATATTCCACAAAGAATCAGGTTTGGGTTCATTGAGATTTTTCCTAATATTATTATCTATTCCTCTGATATTTACTTGAAATTACATTAGTTTCTTTCTTCCTTCTTTTGTCTTAATCCACTCTCTTTTTTCCTTTATTTTTAATGTGGCTGGGTGTCATTAAGTTGATGTTTTTCTTTTTTTCTAAAAGAAGATGACTGTTACTATCAATTTCCCTTTAATGCTGCTATAGATGCATCTCATACATTTTGAAATATATTCTTCTTGATTTTTATCTATCTCAAAATATTTTCTACATTTTTTTTTGGATTTTCATTGAAACTGTAGGTTATTTTTGAAAAAATTTGAAACAGGGTTTCTCTCTGTAGCCCAGGCTGGTCCTGAATTCACTAGGTAGCCCAGACTAGCTGTGGACTCATGACAATCCTCCTGCCTCAGCCTCCTGAGTGTTGGGACAACAGGCTTGTTCCACTATTCCCATCTTATAAGTTATTTTTATATATTACATTGTTTACAAATGTTTCACAATTATTTGTATTGGTTTTCCTGCTAATAATCTCTAATTTATTTTTTACTGTGGAGGGACAATGCCCTTTGCATGACTTTTAAATTTTTATCTATATTTATTTTATGGCCCCAAGATAATTTAACTTTCAAATGTTTCATATGAATTTGATTATGTGTTCTACTGCTTTGAAGTTTCACATAGGCCAAATGTTTTGACAGTATTATTTATCTTCTTTTAGTGATTTATTTTAATTGCTCTATCATACTAAGGAAAAGTGGTTAAATATTAGACCATAATTATGAGTTTTCAATTCTTCTCTTTGCACTTCTGTTATTTTATAATTTTTTTATTTGAAGCTCTCATTAGATGCAAAAACATTGCAGATAGTTATATGCTATTGATGGATTGGTATATTTAACACTGAGGAAAGCTCTCTTCTATAGTAATATTTGGCATTAAATATACCCCATCGGATAGGATAAACAATTTTCTATAAACTACAGTGAGCAGAGTGTACTTTCTACATTCTTTTGTCTTTTCTTTTTATTTACTGATGTCCTTAAATTTTAAGATCATTTCCCATAGGCAGAATATACTTAAATCTTGTTCTTTTATCCCTAACAGTCATTTCTAGTTTTTTAAAGAACTTTTTAGACTATTAAGATGAAATGATGATCAATATGGCAGGGCTGGCATGTGTGTATCATGCTTTTCTATGTTGTATGCATTTGTTCATCATTTTAAACTCTTGAGTTGGCATTAGACTTTTGTGCCTTCTTTCTATATTTATTATTAGCTTGTTAACTATCATTACACAGTTTTCGAGTGGTTGCATTAGGGTTGATAGCATGAGATGTTTTTACTTATCACTATCTGCCTTCAAATGATACCATAATAATAGCATACCAATAATATTCCATTAATATATTTTGCAGGGGTTTTCCTTCCATTTCCTTTACCTTTATGTTGTATTATAGTTTATTTCTACATGCTTTTTAGCTACCTCTGACATTTTTCAAATGATTATTCATTTCTATGTGAAAGATTAGATAATACAGTCAAACTTCTTATTAAGAGAAAAGTTAATTTATATTTATGTACCTAGCCGCTACTTTGGTGTCTTCATTAGTCTGTGTGAGCTGATATATCTCTCAGCCCCTATTTCGCTATTGCCTGAAATTTTTCTTTTTACCCTCACTGTGACCCAAATCTGCTACGGTTGCATTCTTGCAGTGAAATAGCTCATGGTTTGCCTGCATTTGATGAACATTTTTGCTGAGTAAATAATTCTAGGTTGACACATTTTTCACCTTCCTTTAACTATATATATTTTTGCTATGTGCTGGCTTGAATTATTTCTGACACATTTGTTGTTATTTTCATCTTCTACTTTACATAACCTCTTTTGTGGATGATTTTGAGACTTCCCATTGTTGCCTGAAAGAAATTTGATTATGATGCCTTTTGGTAGCTTTCATCATTTTGTGGTGTGTGTGTGTGTGTGTGTGTGTGTGTGTGTGTGTGTGTGTGTGTGTGCGTGCGCCTGGAGATCTTTCATATTCTTGGATGTGTATATTTATAGTTTTCATCAAATACAGAAATATTTTAATCATTTCAAATACATTTTGGTTCCTCCTTACTCCATTTCTTTCCAGGGCAGTAATTACACGTATAGCAATTGTAAACTGCTGAAAGTTCTCCTATTGTCATTCTCACTGAAGTTCTTCCCATGAGCTTCAGGCTGTGTGTGTTTGTCTGTGTACCTGTGTGTCTGTGTGAGTCTGGGTCTCTGTATTTTTGTATGTTTGTCTTGATCTTATTTGATCTTCAGAATCTCTAATCTTTTCCTTTTCAATGTCTGATCTGCTGTTTAGTAAGTCTATTGTTTCTATAACCTAGTACATTGTACTTTTTACCTCTAGACGTTCAAATGTTGCATGAACTATTTTCCTCTGTGTTTCTGAAAAAATATATATAATAACAATATAGAACATTACTATTATAACTTTTAATGTGTAATATCTACCTTTTCTCTCCTTTTGAAGTATATTTGAACTGATTATTTTTCTTTTCATAGGCATAATCTACCTCTTTCTTTGTATATCTGGTAATTATTTTATTGAATTCCAGATTTTACAAAAAATTTTCTTCTTCATTTCTGGGTATGTTCTCACTTTTATTTTTTACTTTCTCATCAGTGTTTTAATTGGTGTATGTCTACGAGACACTAATTATATTTATCTAGCGTTATTACCACCTATAATACCACATCCATCACCATTGGAGACATTGTGTCAATTTGATGAGATTAGGAAACACCTAGGACAGAGCTGTCAGGTGTGCCTGATTGGCTCATATGCCAGCAAATGAGAGACCACTCACCCTGCGTGTGGGTGGCCCGACTAGCAGCTTGGAAAAAAAAAATAAAAAGGAAGCTGAAGGACAAGGTTGTTACCTTTCTCCTGGGAGAGCTCTGGCTTTGCCAACAACTCCAGACGTTGACTCACCTCTGTCTTCCTATCACTGATCTTTGTCTCAGAATCGCTTCAGTCTTTTGTTTTCACGATTCCTTTCTGGACAAAGATCTACAGCAGATTCTCAGTGACTCTCCTACAGTCTTGGACTAGAATCTTCTGTCTCTTGTCTCGGCAGCTACCAGGCTTCCGGTTCTCAAATGTGCACGTGGCCATTTTGGACCATTTCTCTCCTTGAACTTGTAGTTCTGCCTATCGAAGAACCCTAAGAAATACACATCTTAATTATTTTTACTTCCCCTTCTTCTCCCTGACCTTCCCCCTTTTCCCCTTACCTTGAGCCCCTTTTCATCTTCACAAAATGTATCTCCCTGTTCCCCATCATAATTTTCGTTTACTCTTTATTTACATTGTGGGGTTCCCATGTAAGAAACCATATAATATTTAACTTTCTATGTATGATTTATTTTACTTGGCATTATGGTCTCATGATGCATCTGTTTTTCTACAAATGACTCAAATTTGTTCTTCTTTGTGGTTGAGTAGTACTCTACTATGTACATAAAAATATTTTCTTTCTTCATCTATTTATGGGTAGATACACGGCTTTCGTAATTTAGTTATTATGAGTTGCATGACTATGAGCATGTATATTTATCTACCACTGTCGTATGATGCCTTTAATCTTTCAGGAAGATACCCAAAAGAAGTATAGTTGGCCCAACTGGAATTTCCATTTTTAGTTTCTTGAGTAATGTCCTTATGAACTTTCACAGTGATTACACTACGTTGCCTTTTCATCATTAATGTAGAAGAGTTCAATTTCTGAATGCATTTGGTTTTCTAACAATGTCCTTGAGATTTGTAGATGACTATCTCATTCAATTTATCAGGAAATGTCCCAGCTTTACAACTACCCATCCCTCATTCCAAAACTTCCCAATCCAGGAAAAACTAGGGTGATTGTTTGTTTTAGTTATTTGGAACAACTTTGGTTTATCGGGCTTGCTTTTAATCCTAGTTAAGAGAGCTCAGAGCATTGCTATTATGGCAATGTTACGATTTAGGTCTGGAATGTCCCCCCGAAAGTCTCATGTAATTCAATATTGTGGAGTACCTATGAAACCATCTGTTGTTCGGACATGGCACTCAGTCAGAAGGGGTGGAATACTGGTGCTTGACACAGAAGGGCAGATTACTGGGACCGGACCTGAAAGGCTATAGGCTAGCTCTTCCCTTTCGCCATCACTTGGCTTCCTGTCTGCTGTATTGCAAACAGCTTTCTTCCGGCTAGGCCTCTGTATGAGCTTTCACCGTGGCCAACCCCTCCATGAATGGATTGAGACCTCTTGAAACTGTGAGCTAAAATGCATCTGTCCTCCCTTAAGTTGTAGGTTTCAGGTGGTGTGCCTAAGCAATGAGACAATAACTGAGACAGATATTGGTAGCAGACAAACGGGGTCATGGCTTCTTGGCCAAGAGTTTTTTTTTTTTTTCTCCGTGGTTCAACAAAATGTTGCTTGCATAAAAACAAACAAACAAAACAACAATAACAAAAGTGAAATCCAAAAGTGGGGCAAAGATGGCATGGTTGTCAAAGAGATTAACATTACAAGATGCCAAGTGTATGAAATAAGGGCTATAAAAGAGGCTATGAGGCTCTTAGCAGTTATGGAACTGTTAAGGCTTTGGCAGCTCTTAGAGAAGGGCTAAACGCATTTTGTATGAGAAGATGGACATGCATTTTGGGGTAGGGGGAGGTAGGGGCAGAAAGTTATGTCTTGGATATGGAATGTCTCCCAAAAGTCTTATGTAATTCAATATTGTGGAGTACCTGTGGAACTATTTGCTGTTAAGAGGTGGGACCTGATTAGAAGGGATGAAACTCTGGGGCTTGACCTGGAAGGACAGGCTACTGGGACAGGATCTGGAAGTGTATACCCTAGTTATTTCCTCCCTTCTTCTCGGCTTCCTGTTTGCTATGTCATGAATAGCTTTCATCCAGATAGGCCTCTGCCATGTATTTTTGCCATTATTATCCTCCAATAAGTGGACTGAGACCTTTGGAAACTGTGAGCTAAAATAAATCTTTCTGAACTTTTGGTTGTTGAGTACTGTGTCACAGCAAAGAGAAAATAACTAAGACAAGCACTAAGTTTGCCCTACTCCTGAGGCAATAATCTTCTGAGTTTTCTGCCTAATTCCTTTGAATTAACATGTTCTATATAAGGCCCAGGGATTGGCCCTGTGCTGCCTTCAGGTGTTCTTTTGCTAATCCTCACACTCAAACACTCAGAAGCATTTAGCTACAGACTCACGCATGACCCTTTGTTGACGTACAGAGCTCTCTGGTATGTGCACCGCTGCTTCTCAGGGATTCTGCCCTGTCACCTCGGCTTACCACGATCTCTCCAGGTTCTAATGTTGTCTCCTCATCTTGGAAAACCACAAGGATTTGCCACGATGTCTTCCCTCTCTATTGCAGCTTGGAAGGTTTCTCCAAGA
This sequence comes from Ctenodactylus gundi, assembly GCA_004027205.1. Taxonomy (NCBI): domain Eukaryota; kingdom Metazoa; phylum Chordata; class Mammalia; order Rodentia; family Ctenodactylidae; genus Ctenodactylus; species Ctenodactylus gundi. The sequence continues at coordinate 432,771 of PVKB01000173.1, forward strand.
TGAAACCTGGGAAATCCTAGGACTTAAGTCATTTGGTGTGTGTGTGTGTGTGTGTGTGTGTGTGTGTGTGTGTGTTTTCTTTTCCCAGGAATCACTGTTTAGGTTGCTCATATGTATTGTTCACTAAGTGATGTTTTATGTATTCTGTCCATTTTTATGGTTGTTTAATATAGTACAGTAAATTCTGTCAGCATTGTTTCACGCTGGACAGGATCATAGTTCGGTGCCAATTTCAACATGTTCCTTTGGCTGGGTTGTCTTTGTAAGTAAAAATATCTAGATGACATAAATACCCATAATGTTATTCTGGGAAGAAAACTGGTGTGTCAAAACGACTGGTTTTAAATTTTATCTTAAAGCTAAGCAGCCTAAACTTTTTCCTGAAGTCACTTAATATCCTTATCTACTGAATGAATAAAATAGGAAAACATTATGTTATCAGGCTTAATGAAAATGTAATATTTTTATTTTTACAAATATAAAACATTATGTAGGTATATATTACCCAAATGATTATTTATAATTTTTAAAATAAAAACAAAATTCCCAATGCTATTTATTACCATGTGAAAGTTCAGGTACAAAAATCAAATATATCATTAAATCATTTACAAAATGCTATTTTTTTCCATGACTACCTACTAAGTAAAAGCAGGACCCCACTTGCTACCACAGTATGTGATATTATTTACTATGCTATGTTACTGGCTAAACAAAGTTGGGAGGAAGATTAGGATGTTCAATGGTAGTTCTTTTTCATACAGAGCTCCAGAGATGATTTTATGACTATAAAAAATTTAAAGGGACTGATTTATTTTAGTTTTTAAATTTATGAATTGTTCAGCTACGTCAGTAAGACTTGAGTCTTCATCTTGGGTGGGCACTGTGTACTTCTTCCTTTGTAGCTATCACCACCCGTCTTGGTGGGTGACACTAATTTTGTTCAGATCTCCACCTATATGATTCCCTTCAGTTAGTTATGGGACAGGTACTGCTTACACTAAATCAGTAAGGTCACTGTACTTGTAAAAATTAACCCTGGTGCAGGCATCTCGATAAAACTCACTTCTTTTCTCCACTGCTTTAAGTATTCCAATGTGTTTATATGTTGGAACTCATCGAGATATGTTCTTGGCAGTTACTACATTGGATTATTATTTTTTTTTCTGTACTGGAAATGGAACCTAAAGCCGCCTTGCTTAGCTACAGCTCCATCTCTTAGTCTAATTTTTGTTTTTCAGATAGGAACTCACTAAATTGCCAAGCTTGGGCTTGAATTTAAAATCTTCCTACCTCAACTTCCCAACATGCTAAGATTACAGGTGTGTGCCAACCTGGCTGGCATGATTTTGTTTTTTAAACTTTTGCGATACTAACGTTATTAGCATCCATTTACATGTTTCCTGGAATTGTGAAAATCTTTATTCTTTTTTTCTGAATAATCAACTGTTACTTTGCTTATTCTATCTGCAATGTTGTATGCACCACTTTGTATTTTTTCCATTTCTATTAAACTGTGTACTGGAGACACCCTTGAAAACAATAAGAGTAAAAGAGAAAACAATGGGCATCATATACTATATGTGGGCTGCATTGATCACTGTAAGTTTTTGACCCCGGAGCCTTTATATTGAGCTACATTCCCAGCTCCTTTCTTTTTCTTTTCTTTTTTAGATAGGTGCTTATTAACTTGCTAAGTTGTCTTACTGGGCTTAGACTTGTAATCTTCCTGCTTCAGCCTTCCACAGTGCTGGAATTAGTCCCGCAGGCTACTTGGTTTGGATCCAGAGTGTCCTGCAAAAGCCTCCTGTTCCTATGGATACTGTGTACAGTTAGGATGGGCCTGGCTGGAAGAAGCCGATGCTTGGGGCTTGACCGGAAGGGGCGTGTGCTGGTTCCGGCCTTCCTCCCAGACTTGTCTGTTCTTCCGTGTTGTGAGAATCTCTGTCGCGGGAGCTCCAGCTTTGGCCCCAGTTTGGACCCTAGCCCTGCTATGTGATTCCACCATTTTTCCAGCTGCCCACATTTGAATGGACTGACACTTTCTGAAACTATAAGCTACAGTGAATCTTTTCTCCTTAAGTTGCATATGTTGGGTATTGGGTCACAGAGATGAAAAAGTAACTGAGACAGAAATTGATACCAGAGAAGTGAAGCCATTGTTGTGACTTTACCTGGCCATGTGGTTTGGAAACCTTTTGAACTGGTTTGAGGGAGGAATTTGGAAAGATTTTAGGATGCCAGGTGGAGAAGCCTTGGAGTGCTCTGAGCTGAGCTTGATGGGATATTCTGGTCAGAGCTGAGAAGACCAGACTAGTGATAGAAGTGTGGATTGGAAAGGCGAGGCTCAAGAAGTTTCAGGTGAGGAGAACTGTTTTGGTAAATGGACTAACATGAAGTCAAATACTTGCCATGAAAACTATAAGAAAGATGACTTGAAGGCATCTCCAAAGACATTAAGACCACAAACTTTACCATCTCAAGGGTGGAGAGCCAAGTGACTTTGCTCTGAGAAGTATCCCGCAGGGCCAGAGAGAGAAATGTTTGCCAAATATCAGCTACTTGGAGTTCAACCTTCTAAAAATCTCAGAGACTTCAGCAGCATTTGTTTGAGGGGGGCCAGGCTGCTGCTCAAGCCAGTGGCAGACCTTGGTGATATCCACACAATCCTGGCTTTTCAGGCTTGCAGAGTGCAAGAGTTGTGGGTTCAAAGAGGCTTCCTCGCAGGTTTCAGAGGAAGGCCTTGGAGGCCAGGCAGTGAGCCCCTGGGAGGGCAGTGTGTGAAGTTGTAAAGGAGAAGCCTAAGGTCCAGTGGAGAGCCCAGGAGTTGCAGAAGCCAGGAGCGTGGATCATCACTGAGAAAAGCTGCAGGCTGTAAATGGATTCTTCCCAAAGCAGAGAATATGGAGGTTGCAGCCAGCAGCCAGGCTGTAGGAGCAGGGCCACCTAAGCCCTCTGGAGTTCGTATCTTGTAGCAGTTTATACCAGGTGCTGAATATGAGACTACAGGATTTAACCCTTGCCGTGTTTGGTTTAAAAATCGTTTTGGTCCAGTTGCTTTTTACCCTTCTCTACCTCCCTATTGGAACGGGAATGTTTGCCCTGTTCCATTGCATGTCGGAAGCACTTAATTCTTTAGTTTTAACAGGAGCTCACAGCTGAGAGTTTGCCCGAGGAGACTTTGGACTTGGCCTTTCTTTAACAGTGCTGAAACTGGTAAGACTTTGACAACACTTGGAGAAGGACTAAATGTCTTTTGCTTAAGGGAGTAAACATGAGTCTTTTGGGGATCAGGGGTGAGATGTTATGGTTTGCATCTGGAATGTCCCCCAAAGCCCTCATGATCCTATGGATACTGTGTAGGGTTGGGAAGTGGTGCCTGGCTGGGGTGGATGCTTGGGGTTTGACCTGGAGGGGCGGGAGCTGGTTCTTCCCTTCCATCCAGACTTCTCTGTTGCTCTGTGCTGCGGCGATCTCTGTCTCTGGAGCTCTGACTTTGGCCCCAGACTGGACTCCAGCCCTGCTATGCGATTCCACCATCTTCCAGCTGTCTGCCCTTGATAGACTGAAACTTTCCAAAACTGTAAGCTACAATAAATCTTTCCTCCCTAAATTGTGGGCATTGAGTATTGAGTTACAACAACAAAAAAGTATTTTGGTGACTTCCATATTTGAGATATTTTTAGTTGTGCTGCTATGAACATGGGTATACATATATCTCTGTTGTGTGTTGTTTTGACCTCTTTTGGATATATTCCCAGGAAGGGTGTTGCTGGATCGAAGGGGGCATTTATTTCTAGTCTTTTGAGAGCTCTCCATGCTGCTTTCCAAAGGGGTTGTACAAATTTACATTCCCACCAGCGGTGCAGAAGGGTTCCTTTCTCCCTGCAGCCAGGCCAGCACTGATTACTACTTGACTTGTTGATGTAGGCCATTCTCTCTGAGGTGAGATGGTATCTTAGCGTTGTTTTGATTTGTATTTCTCTTATGGCTAGAGATGTTGAACATCTTTTCATGTATCTGTTGGCCTTTTGCATTTCTTCCTGAGTGAACTCTCTCTTCATTTCATTTGCCCACTTTTCAAGAGGATCCTTTATTTTGGTAGGCTTACTTTTCTTCAGCTCCTTGTATATTCTAGTTATAAGCTTCTTATCTGAGATGTTGGTGGTAAACATTTTTTTCCCACTCTGTTGGTTCTCTTTTTACAATGTTAATAGTTTCCTTTGCTGTGCAGAAACACCAAAATATCCATCAACAGACCAGTGGATACACAAATTGTGGTATTTATACACAGTGGAATGCCATGCATCAATAAAGTCCAACAATGTGGAGGCTTTTACAGGCAAATGGAAGAAACTTGAGACCATCATGCTTAGTGAAGTGAGTCAGAAGCAGAAGGTGAAACATCCAATGGTCTCTGATATGAGAGTCCCAGATCATAACTATCTCATGGAACTTAAAACGGAAAAACAAAGTGAAACAGGGGGGTAGGGTAGGGGAGGAGGGAGGAAGGGGAAGGAAGGGGGAGGGACAAAAGGAGAGTGGGAAAGCCCTTGTCACCTTGACAAGATACCTATGTGCATAAAACGCTCAACTCCATTGTGAACCTTAAATTTCGCAAGTATACATATTGACAAAGTGGGGGAAAAAGTAACTGAGATAGTTATAATGCCCAGATTTAATGCTATTTTATGTAATTAATTCATTTTATAAAGTAGAATAGTAAAAGAATAGAGATAGTACAAATGTATTTTCCCAGAATTCTATTTTATTAATAAACACTTGTGATACATAATAATTGCATTCGAACTAGAGAATCGGCACATTATAAATACCACATTTTACTCATTTTTGCGTCTGCTTCCCTTCCCTGACCTCTGGCTTCCCTTAACTCTACATTAGAAATTTTAGTAAGAGTTTAAGCACAGCAAACTGAAAGTTATTTTTAGATTTGCCTCACCTGCTTCTTCCCGGAGCACAACCATATAAATATATGCACATGCAATATTGCAATATATGCAAGTGTATATAAATATATATTATGATATTTATAAATGTACATACACTCCAACAATGAATGTTTTAAAATGTAGCTTCATGTTCATTAACTGCAAATATTTAGAAGTGTATGAATACTGATTGCAGATACTAAAGTATCTTTAAAACGCTGGCTCATTGCTACCTTGGTGCTCTTGCGTTTGCATTGCCAAGGTAACTAGTGTTTAGAAGTTGGATGATTCAATATTTCATGTAAGAGTTGAATATCTTATTTGTTTCATAATTGTAAGGCATTCTTCTTTTAGGCTCATGAGTACAAATTATAATAATTAATTCAACAAACTTAAAGAAATTATATTATGTTTTCTCTTCTCCTCATCTCCTTGCCTGACTTCAGCATATCCCCATAGGAAAAATGTATTTTGAAGATAAAAGCAGCAAGTATCTGATAGACAATAGGGATGCCAGGCAAAAAAGCATATAGTTGAGAAGAGTATAGAGAGAGGATGATTAGGCATAATAAAAGAGAGTATCTCATAGATTTCAGTCCCAATTGATATCTTTAAACATGTTTTAATACGTCGTTCACATTTCATAAAGAAAGTTGTTCTACATTTCAATTTGATTTTGCTGCCTAGAGAAGCCTAATTAGTATCATGAAAATGAAGATTTACCCTTCTTTTAGTCTATCCCTATCTTAATCCGTTCTCACGATTTGACATCGTGTATGTGAGGAAACTTTGCAACCAAGAAATATTTTGCTATTCTCATTTACTTCAAAGTGATTTAAGTACAAAGAGAGATGCGCAGAACCTTTCTCAGATGCAGGACTTTACGACAGGGACGATGAGTGGAATCCCATGAAAACCCGAGAAACGAGATTGTAACAGAAAGCCAGGGGATGGACCTCTTCCTTTTTCAGCAACTGCTGCAAATATGCCGGGTAACAAAATACCCCAACCACGTGGCTGGAAACAACAAACATTCTCTCACAGATGTGTTTCAGCTGTAATTCTGTGTGATAAGCCAGGTCTGGAATCCAGGCTGCTGGAGTACTCAAGAGTGCTCTCGGGATCTCATTATGGAGACAATTAATCTTAACTGTCGGCTTGACTAAAGCAAGAGAATCCTGGAGGAGGCATGGGTCGTGGAAAAGCCCCACTCCTCAGCTGGATGTGCTGTTAAGCGGTGAGGCCCAGTTGGAGGAGGCGAGCCACTCGGGCTTTGACTTCGGAGGCTTTATCTCTTTTGGAGGTAGTGCTTCCCTGGGTTCTGCATCCCAGCTGCCAAAACTTTAGCAGGTGATGCTCACCAAGCCCTTCAGCCATGGCTCATGCCTTGGAGATAGCCAGGCATGAACTGAAACTCCTGAATCAATGAGCTAAGTTGGACCCCCCTCCTTCAAATTTTGGATGCTACATACTATGGACTAGCAATAGGAAAGCTAACGTCCATACCTCCTATAGTCTACTTTTCTTGATGTGAACATGGCATTGCACGAGGCTATGGAGACAACATGTGTGCTTGTGGATTTTGCTGCCATCATGTCTACTAATGTTCTATTGGCCAAACTGACTCACATGACCAGGCTCAACTTCAATCATGAGGGGGTGAAGAATCTTATTCTATGCAAAATGGGAGAGAAATGCAAATTTACATGGAAAATAATATGAATATATTCTTATTATTCTCTGAATTAGGGTATCAAAATTCATTCTTTTCTTTCCAAAGATTTTTTTTTTTTGAGCGAGGCCCTAGAGGCAGGCTTTTATTTTATCTGTATTCATTTTGTTTTTACATGTGTGTCATGTGCCCCCCACACCCAGCCTATATGGTCCTGGGGAATTGAACCCAGGGGTCCATATTTGCCAGGCAAATGCTCTTAACCTCCAAGTTATGCTCCTAGTTCCTGGAGATTCATTCTTAATCCTGTGTTCCACAACTTTCATGAAAGGTGGTAAGAGACTTAAGATTATTTTGAAGTTCTTAGCAAAAGATTTTGTTGTTGTTGTTGATGTTTGAAAGAGTAATCTATATTGCTTTATTTATAATCACTTTCTCTTTGAAATTCCTTAACCATCAGATCATTTATTGAGTAAAGGAGTCTCAATGGTTAGTTACTGTGCAAATGAATCCAAAAGGCCACTGTGCAATCACAGTTTTGAGTTTGTAGGAACTATTATTTAATAACATGATGGAAGCACTGTTTTTTTTTTTTAGATTTTTTTCTTTTTCTGAGACAGGGTCTCGCTCTGTGGTCCAGGCTGGTCCTGAACTCACGGCAATCCTCCTGTCTTAGCCTCCTGAGTGCTGGGATTACAGGCGTGCGCCATCACACCCAGCTTATGTGGTGCTGGGGAATCAAACTCCGGTACTTAGTGCTTGGCTTAGTGCTTGCTCAAGCTCTTTAACAGCTGAGCCATTTCTCCAGCCCCTGTTTTTTTAGATTTAAAACATTTAGATTTGCAGAGCTTAACTCATTAACAGAATAGAAAACGTTTGAATATGATTTGTTGTGAGTACACATGGTGACAATTTTGTTCCCATATATTTTTATCCTTTTGACTAAATCAGAAACGTCCTATGTAGTAGTAACTATTTCTGATTGTCGTATAGGAGAGCATTACTATTCACCTTTCCTAGGAAATGGTGAAGAAAGGGAGTATACTTCCAATGAACATTTAAAAATGCCCAATTTCCGTTAAATGACATAGCTACCAGTTCACAAAATTAGTTAAGATATTAGTATTTGTGATTGAGATTTGTCTAAGGGTAGTTGTATCACTTTGTGTCAGTTAATCTCTCAGAGAATCGTACTTATGTGCATTATGGAAACAACAAATTCTAATGCTTTTATAGCAGTACGAGGACCTTTTAGTTTTCTTCATAAGTGAGTCAAGTACGTCGGTAACACCTTCTTTCTGATATACGTCTTTAATCCCTTAACCAAACTTTACTTCACATTAAGTAAAAATGGTCAGCCATTAAAAGCACCCAAACCAAAGGCAGATTGAAAAATATCAAGCAATATAAGAAACCTCTTCTACAAGGTGTGCTCTCACATACATCAGTTAATATTCTTAAAAAGCAGATTACATGCCAGTAAATCATCCAGTTGTGCCTTTAAGATCTTTGTCTTTGCTTACATGTGTCTTTAACTTTTCTTTAAAAATAAATCAGAAAAAATGCAAAGAAATGAAAACTAGAAGAAAGTCAGTTAAAATGGCATTATATATGAAATAGATAAGATTCAATATAGAGCTAATAAGATTTCTAGAGAAAAGGAATAGAATAAAATCACAAATTGAACAGGTGACCTTTTAAGGATCAAAGAATAAGAATTCCCAAATTCAAACGGTCCAACAGAGAACCCAAAGCGGTGAATAAGCAGCTATTATAACTCCACATTTCATTACTTCTGGGATAGAAGTTTGTTAAAACTCTCAGAAACAAAGTGCAGATTACATATGCATAGAGAGAATTAATTATCAGAGCAACCATTTCAAAAAACAAGACCCAAGAGAAAAAAGAAAAAGAAGGCCTTTGCAGTTCTGAATAAAAAAAAAAAATTCAAGGCTGAATGACTGAACAATTGTGAAAGGAAAATCAAAGACATTTGGCTCTAAAACTTTCCAGAGCCCTGTATTTAGTACTCTTTTCTCAGAAATCTACAAGAGTGTGCATTCCACCTAAATAAAGAAAACATCCAGGGAAGAGAACGAGAAAACAAGAATGGGATTGATATGGTAGACCAGCGCAAGATATTCCTAAATGGTGGCGCTACGGTGGTCCAGGAGCACATTGTCCAATTTGGAACAGAGGCTTGAGCATTCCACAGAAATGTCCACAATCCTACTTGAAATATATGAGAGTTTGAATTAAAACATTTTGATAGGTACAAAAGAAATTCAGAAAAATGCTGTCTTTATTAACTTCAGGAGAAAACATAAAAATAAGTTGAAAACCTTAATATGTAGAAATGAAATGTAGCACTTCCTACTGTGTATGTAAGCAGTATTTAAGTGGTCTTGGTAATAGCACTAAATATTGATATAACGAAAATTTTTTATTATCCTACTGAGTGGATACATATATTCGCGTGTTCGAGGCGAGCGTGAAGAGTACTTGATTTATATCTTCCATAGAAGGAGTTGGAAGAGAGTGTCCAAAACTCAACAGTCAAGAAAGAGTGGTGCAAAAATATTACTTATAAATATGGGAATAACTACCGGGTTCCTCAACAAAGATGTGGAGGATAAAGAACCAAGGAAATGACTGGCTCTCCTTTTATTGGATATTATAAAATACTGATATATCCATCTATATTGAGCTAAGATAAAATGCTAAAGACATGATCCTGAAAAAGGTCATGATGATACATTATACCTTCATTAAGCTGTAATTATTATTATTATTTTCAAAACCCCAACTCACTAGGTTTTATATAGGGGGATTTATGTAAACTTAGGTTCATATGTGTCAAAGAGATTAACCTCTCCTTCTTGAGATCAGCCTTCTTGGAGATTTTATTCTTCCATTCATCTGTCCATCTGCCCTTCCATCCGTCCATCTAGCCACCTGTCCAAACATTCATTCATTTTCAAAAAAAAAAAAAACCTAAGAATATAAGAGAACAGAAATACATTGAATATTGAACCAAGGGTCATTTTTCTGTCCAAACCTGGCCTGTCACCAAGGCTCCTTGCCTACCGTGGGTTTACTCTTTCTGTCTGTATAAGGCAGGAAAACAGAAGCATAAATATTTAACCTTCAAAAAGAGACTCATTTACTGGAACTCTGACTGTATGAAACAGGGTTATAAATCTTTCTGAGGTATTTTAATATGCATAAAAGAATGAAACCACATGAATGACGGGGCTAACTTTAACCTTTGATTGTTTAAAAGCATAGTTTTTTGCTTCCCTTTTAAAAATGGGCCTCTGAACATACACGACACTGTCAAGCATACACGATAAAATTTATCTTTTAAAATGGCCCCTCCTATCCTTCCAACCCGCTGAAATTTTTGTCAAGTCTGTCAAGGAGCTGGAAAGAAATTCTACTTTCCAGCTGCCTATAGGTTTTCTCGTGTCCAGTGAGGAACGTTTTGTTCACAATAGACGGAAAGGCCAGTTCTCCCCTGGCTTCCTGTCAATGAGGAGTGAGCACCGGAAGATTCTTAGAGTACCAAGAGAGGCTACAGAGCCCTGTAGACTGACGTAGATTGTACACCGCTATGGATTCTTTCTGAAGGTTTATATTTAATTAAAAGCATCTGTTAGCAGGTGAATTGAAATAGCATTCTTCCTCTGTGCACGATACTGTCCTAGATGCTGAGATAAAATTTAATCTAAGGACATGCCCAGTTTGTACAAAAATGCTCACACATTCGAACTTTGGAGCAGACAGTAGCCAAAGCTGGGAAAGTGTGCAGGGGGTTGGGAGGTTCTTTGGCGCAATGTAATGCTTTAATTAACCATTAGGACCTTCTTTTTCCCTCCACACTCCGCTTGTGGGAAAATGAAAGATCAAAGACTTCAACTTTCCCCGAAGTACAGTTGGTAGTGACGGAGTCTAGAGAGACCACTCTGTCTCATAAGAGAGTTTTACACCTCTTGGCTTTCCCTTAGATTTATTTTAAGAAACAAGGATTAGTGAACCCTGACTTCGAGACATTTAGAGTGTTTCTAGTTAAAAGAGAAATTTTATCATCGTCTTATCAAATAAATAATTTACTACATTTGCATCTGTGGATGGCTGGGTTTATTTAACCCTGTTCAAGTAAATATAATCCCTGATTTCAAAGACAGTTTTCCATCAGGTGAAGCGTCTTACTTATTTTTAGTTTATTTTTGTCTTGAAATACTCTTCTATTGATTGTGTTTCTGTAGCATTTCCTACTTTTACACGCTGTCGTTTACAGTTTGTTAGTCAAAATGAAACTCTGGGCCTCATCCCTTCCGCTGTGCTTTCCCCTTGTTCTCTACACACGATGCAGCATGAAGTCTTCTGAGAAGTTGCATGGTCAGCTTCTCTGGGCCTTATCATTTTGCTGACTCCGCCTCTCCCTACATGATAGTCGTTCCTTTGGCTATGTATTAGTCAGAGTTGTCCAGAGAGAGAGAAAATGGATGGATGGATGGAAAAAAGGATGGAGGAGAGGAAGAGACAGAAATGAGAGAGAGAGAGAGAGAGAGAGAGAGAGAGAGAGAGAGAGAGGGGAGAAGGAAGAGGATGAGTATAGAAGGGAGGAAAGAGGAAAGCAGTGGAGAAAGACAGGAAGATACAATCTGTTTATTCTTGTCTACATGTTACGTGTCATCAGAAGTCTTCTTCCCTATCTCTTGCTGACTGTTTCTGCGGAGTCTCTGGATGACCCTGACCCCTGAGCCTCATGCATTGGTCCCACACCTCCTTACACACAGCACAGGGGCTCATCCATGAAACACGTACGGTGAATGAATGAATGAATAAAGTGGTCAAATCTCTTGAAGCTTAACCGGAAATATTGGACTCCTCAGCAGCTGTCTTCCCTGATCTCTAGTCCTTCTTCCATACTTCCAAAATTTTCCTTAGCACTTCTTCTAGTCTGTGAATTCGCTCCAGCATTTCTGTCCTTTACCAGTACACAGTTGTATTCTGCCATCACTACATGCCTTCTTGAAGGCTTACTCAGCCAAACTTTTATATGAACTGATTTTTATTACTTGAAATTTCTAGCAACTGACACAGTACAATACAACTCCAGCTTTCATTGGGTATGTTTGAAGTCCTGCTGAAAACATAGTTGTCCCTTCAGTTTCTGCAGGCAGTGTATGGGATGTCCCACACCTTTTAATCAGTGGTATTTATCATGACAGTTTGACGTGTGAACCCTTGACAGTTTTTTTTACTTCTGCCACTATGGCCTTTAGGCCTGGCCAGCTCATAGCTCTAGGAACAAGTAGCTCACCTAAAACACATTGTTCACCTGTTTCTTAATTACTTTTCTTTGATGGGATAGAATACCCAGTATCTACAGTTTAACAGAGGAAAGGTTTATCTTAGCTCATAGTTTCAGGAGCTCTCAGTCCATTCAGGGGCAGCTGTCAATGGCTGAAGCACGTGGCAGAGGCCTAGCATGTATCTTTCTGGGTCATACCCCAATAATCCATACCTTCTAGGTCAAGCTGCATTGTTTCACCACTTCTGGGTCAAGCCCCAGTGTTCAGCCGGCCCTAGATCACACCCCTCCTACCAGAACTCAACCCTTAGCAGCACTTGGATTCCATAGGTACCCCACAACTTCCAAATACACGAGGCTTTGGGGGGACACTTCATACCAAATCATAACAACCTACGTTTGATCTTAACACAGGTGCACACTTATGTGGCATCATGTAACTGGTCATTCAAGCAGACAGCAAAATAGTATGACCCAGAGTCACCATTCTTGCTCCAAATATTTTGAGTGAAACACGGATTTTTTTTTCCCTTCAAGACTGGAATGGTTACGTTTCTTGATTCTGCCTCTGATTTCTCAGGAGTAAATACAATCACCATTCAATGTGATTAATCAACTTACTCAAAGCACTTTTTCAGAAGATCGAATTTCAAAAAATCAGGTCATATTTTACTTTTATTTATAAGTAGAGTCTGATATCAACTTAAACAGACTATTTTGTTTCTTTTAAAAACTCACTTATGTAAGTAACATGGTGATATGGCTATTCGAATTCCAAGCAGCACTTCAAGCACAGCTTTCACATTATCAATCTCCACATCCTAAGTCTGGATTGGATTCGAGTGAGCTATGAAGCTAGTGGCTTCGTTTTCATTATTTTTCTAAGTATGTAGAATGTTAAGCTTTTCTTAGAGCAAATACCACATTCATTCTACTATAAACTAGATGTGTTCCCTCAATCTAAAGTTCCTGTAGAACAGGGAATTGTACTGTTGAGGATTTGGCAGAGAAGATAAAAGAGAAGCTACACAAAATTGGAGCACAAAATGAAGAGATGGAAATCCAAGGTTTCCTTTGAAATCCCCAGTTCTGTCTAAACAAGCAAACTTCCATTTCTGATGTTTTAAGACATAACAAGTTAACAATAAAGCAGGAGATTTGAGATGTGACCAGAGGAAGGTAAACCAAAAACAACTGAGAGCCTGGCAGTTGAAGGGAATTAAAAATAATAAAAATCACATTTATAAAAAGTACCTATTATGGATATTCTTAAGCCATTAGTGTAGGGGCAAACTGACTTTCTGAGGACACTCATACTACAGTCTATTGTGAAGTTCTATATTTGATATAATGATTCTTAGGGATAATTCCAATTATTTCAACATGTGTTAATAATGGATTTCACAGTTAGCAAGAGGCCCATCCCAAAATATTCAAAGATTAGTATGTCCGTCTATTCAAAATGATAAGCTTTAATCACCAGAAAACTTACTTATGAGAAATGTGCTACTCTCCAGTTACCCTGTGTAAGCATGACAGGAGAATAATAACCAATTAAAGCAAAGCAGTGACAACACGCTTCCCTGACAGTCTCTGTTTGAGAGGCTTTGTGTGATCACCTCACGATAAGTCTTTCTTAAGCTCCATGAGGTAGAGTCTCAGTTACCTCTAGGAGGATACTGAAGCACAGAGAAGGTGAGCATCTTATCCAGCATCACACAGTGAATGCAAAATTCAAGTCTGTGGCCTTGGTAATGGTAAATATTCTACATGGCGCCATGTCTTAATTGGCAGGGCAGTCAAGCCCTTTGTCCCTCAGTCTGAGGGACTCCCACTGAATTCCAAGGATAAAAAAGCTAAGGGTGCAGAAATATTGGTAGCTATTTTGTAGGAAATGATGATAAACATATGTTAGGAATTTTAGTGCACCCACTCACTTCAATATATTGAACGAGATCTGATTAGGTGCCACATGGACAACCCAGTTAATGTTCATAAATGGATGCGTGATTTAATTAAATAGCATTATAGGTATTTTAAGTGAGGTAAACTCTCTCTATAAGGAAAGAAATAGAAGCCTGAGCAGTAAAAATCCTAAGAATGGGTGGAGACTTTACATCCCGAATAAAGAGTTAATTTCAAGAAATCACACTTCATTGCGTTAGGATCTTTCATGGATTCAGAAGGTTGCCATCCCGGGTTCAGAGTCTCCCTTTTAGATAATGGGAAACTCACTTATCAATACCAAAGACAAAAAGGTTAAAAAATAAAAGTTCACAAGAGAGACACAGCAATGCCCTTGATCATTTATTTATAATAGAGCAATGACAGGAGATAGGGTGGCATACAAGGCCCCTTGCAAGAAAGTGTACACTGAACAGAGTGAGAGAAGCACACAGCCCATTTTTGTTCCTAGTTCTACGCTTTTCAAGTCCGAATTCCCTAACTGTGCTTTCCTTTTCATCTGACCTTGGTCATTTCCTCTTCGCTCTCTTACTTGCAGACTCCTAGGAGTTCCTGAGAGGTCGCTGGACACACACCCGCTTCCAGGCCTTTGCCCCATCCTTTCTTCCGGCTGTGAAGGACTGATTAACAACTTAACTTCAATTACAAGTGTCAAGGACAGGTTCCCTTGGAAAACTTCCTGTAATTCAGGTGTCACCTTATGACCCTTTGGGCGATGGTCCTCCTGCAGTTAACCTGTCCCCACCTGAAGGTCATTTTTCCTTTTCTTTTCTTTCCCGGTATGCAGAAATGGTTTAGGTCCTGTTTGTGAGTGGAAGCTTGGTACAGAGTGCATGAGAGACTTGGAATATATTTATTGAGTGAGTAAACACATGCATGATTTACTTACTATCCCTTATTATTCTACAGAGGAATCCCCTGATAATGCTCACCCTCACCTGTGTCACCTGTTAGCCATCACGCCAGTACTGAGTCCTCTCAGATGTCACTGTGGCACCTAGGATTGCCCATCTACCTTTAACACTCGAGCCCAACAAAAAGGGGTCATCTTGCATTATTAGTTTGTAAATTCCTTCAATCTGAGAGTTTTTGTAGGATTTTCTCAAGTAAAACTGTGTTCAGTGGAGCATCTGTGAACAACCTTTAATAAAGAGAATAACACTTTATGAGCCATCTGAGAGACCCTGGGAGCTAGCTACAGCCCCATACGGACAAATCTCTCGTTTGCCAACAAAGGCAGCTTCTCCTCGTCCCCAGGCACCCACACTAGAAAAGGAGCTACTGTCACATAAATCCTTTTTACTGACAATCTCCTTTTACCACCTGGTTTTCAGTAAGCTTGACAGGCCTTATTTATTTATTTATTTATTTTTTGTTAAATTGTATTTCTAAGCTTGGAGTGTGTGTTTCCCCTATTTATCATTCTGTCCTTGGTCCAAGTTTCTCCTCAAGGCCATTTCACTTTCCCAACAGTCATGTTCAAGTGTATCTACACCGAGAAGCACAGACACAATGGAAGGGCATTTACCTTCACTAATTAAAAGGTGAGTATCATTTCTAACAGCTGGGCTCGGAGAATGGCATTGTAACAATTAAAGCACATTGTGGGCTCTTCCTAAGATGGCATTTTTTGCTCCCCACAAAAACTTATTAAAATAAGGTCCTAGTCTCTTCTAATGGAATCTATGATTCATCATCTGGGCTCTCACTTGTCTTCTGGGAGATTTGTCTCCTTTTAGTCCTAGACACATTCTGGACACATGTGGCCCAAGCAATTCTCCTTGTTTGGGACATAATTCAAACCATTCTTTTTACCTTGTATTTTTATTTATTGATTGAAATTATGTGCACTCTTAAAGTAAGCAAAGATGTCACCGTGATTTAAACACAGAATCAGGATTTTAGAAAACTGTGATTTCATTGAAGGAGGAAGTGAGTGCTCCCATGAGTGACTATTTGGGGACAAAAATGGTGCTTACAAGAGGGGAAAATAACAAAGGAAGAAAAAAAGGTGTACCTCTCTCAGAATACAGTCCTATTTTCCAAATTTCAAGTCATGAGAACATCCAGAACATTTCTGAAGAGGTCTTCCCTTGAAGATTTGAAGGAATTTTTTAAATCAGTCTTTAAAAAAATTTCCCCCATTTTTTGATACGAATAAGTGCAAGATTTAAGGTTTACATTGAAGTTGAGCATTTTGTGCACGTACATATTGTGTCAAGGTGACAAGGACTTTTCTGCTTTTCTTTCAATTCTACCCCTATCTACCCCTCCCATCCCTCCCATTCCCACCCCCCCTAGTTCCTTCTGTTTTTCACTTTAAGTTCCATGAGATAGTTGTGGTCTGGGTTTCTCATATCAGAGAGACCATTCCACATTTCACCTTCTGCTTCTGACTCACTTCATTAAGCACGATGGTCTCAAGTTTCCTCCATTTGCCTACAAAATCCTCCACGCTGTTGGACTTTATAGATGCATAGTATTCCGTTGTGTATAAATACCACGGTTTTTGTAAGTGCAACACAAGAAGTGTGTTCAGAAAGGTCCTAAGTTTTATTGGTCTTGGGAAAGTAGTTCTGGAGTCAGGGGTCATGATCCCGTAGGATGATGGCAGGCAGGTTGATAGCAAGTCTTTCCTTTGCCAATTTGGTGAAAAACAAAAGCAAAACTCCACCATGCAATCAACAATGACTATCACTGACTGTGTCTAAGGGAGCACTTAGAGATCTGAATTTGTGTCAAGGGCTTTGGCTTGCTCCACTCAGAACATGATAGTTATTCCAGGGACTCCCATGTTATTTATAATATGACAATAATCCCTAAAGCCTTGGAGGCTTTCTGTGTCTGAGATAAACTATACTACTGCTCTAGGCAACTATTTGTATTCAGCACAGTAGCCTATGTCATTGCCTTAGTGCTTTGTATTACAACTTTTGGAAGGTGACTGGGGAGAAGAGGAAAATGTGCACAGGGGACAAAACTTCCTGAAGGGGAAAATAAGCCTTCAGGCACCCTGTCCTTATGAAGAAGTCAGTGATGGAACAATTTCCCTAATAACAACAGGTGACTTGTGAGGTCACTGGGATTCCCTTCTCCCAAGAGGAAGTCTAAAAGGGGAACCAAATCTCACTCCCCAAACAGGTGTTTTGGAGACATTACTTCCAAATATGAAATGTGGCTGTAGTCAGATGGTTCTCTTAACTCAGTCTCTTGGAACCGGGGTGTGGGGTGCTTTGAAACTGTAAGTACACATCAAGACTAAATTACTTAAATGTGCCTTTGTGTATTCAGGCTTGTGGTGGGCTGGGCTGGGCTGACCTGTGATTTTAACACTATGTGAGCCTCTATTCCTCTTAATCAGGAGAAGCTCCTGTGAGAGAAAGAATCAAGGAACTACTTTAGGCAGGAAGAAAAGGAGGGAGAGATGGTATTCTAAGGCCTGGTGACAAGGTTGGGTCACAGGAGAGAAGCAGGAAAATCACAGCTCGGACATCTTCAATATATGTGTGGAACACACAATGGTAGGCACCCTGACACTATCCATATCTCATTACATCTTAAAATGTTCTATTTTGAGACACTTGAAGATACAAATGAAGTTGTGAGAAATGAACAGAGCACCTGAGTCTTTTACAAAATCTTCCCACTGCTAACATCTTAGGTAGCATAGCATTGTACCTTTAAGGTCCATGAATAATATTTCATGATATAATGATCTAAGGTTCACCTAAACATTTCCTGTTAAAGGGCATTCAAGTTGATTGTAGGTTTAGGCTACTTTTAATGAAGCTGTCAATGGCACATATTATATATATATGTGTGTGTGTGTGTGTGTGTGTGTGTGTGTATACACACACATATATATGTGTTTGAATGTACGTTACAGTTTTTGTGATATATGGCTTCACTTTGGTAGTAAATGGGTATAGTCCAATTGCTGAGTCATACAGTACGTACACATTTAGATCAAGACTCTTATGACCACTATTCCAGAGTGGTTGCACCACATAGATTCCCATCAATATGCACGTGATCTAGTTTTTCTGCGTTTCACCCGCATTTGGTGATAATACTTTTTGATAAATAGTAGAATTATCTCACGTAGTTTGAAATTGTCTTTCTCTGACTTCTAGTGGTGCTGCTTTTCTTTTTATGAGCTTATTTGCCATCTTTACATTTTACATCATTTTTGGCAAAATCTGTTTGTTTTTCCATTTTTTTTGTTGGACTTTTCCTTTTGAGTTTTGAGATTTGCTCATACAGTCTCAAAACAAGTTCTTTGTTGGTTGAGTAGTTTGCAAGTATTTTCTACCACTTGATAGTTGCTTTTCATCCTAGCATTATCTTCTGTAAATTAGAAGTTTTTAATTGAGACGAGATGAAATCTATCAATTTTTTTCTTCTATTCTTGTGATTTTTGAAGTAATGTCTAAGAACTCCATACTTAACTTTAGGTTATGAATATAGTCTCATGGTTTCATCTGCAGGTACTGTAGTTTTATGTCTTACAAGTAACTCTGTCATCTATTTGAACGTTGGATTATGGTATTTAGGTTGATGTTCATTTTTTTGTATACAAATATCATATGGCCGAGTCACATTTGTTGAAAATTTTAATCTTCTCTCATTGAGTTGCAGTACACTTAAAGTATTAAACATTACACTGTCTTTTTACATTTTATTTTGATTAATATGTATTACTTAGTGGCGTTTCATGTGATATGGCAATCCATGAATACAGTGTGGAATGATCAAATACAGCCCTAGGAAGCTTCCCGACCTCTAATAATCACTCGTCCTCATCATTAGCTGCCACGAGGTGTGATAACCTGCATTCTGTTTTTGAGTTTCTTGGCTTATTTCACTTAACATAATGTTCTCTAGTTCCATTTTGCTGATTCATCACACAGAAATATCATATGGTAGTCCTCCTCTCCTTCCACGGTACTTCTTTTGTTCCTTTGCCTCTTGGCAAAATATCACACGTACTCTCTCTTCCCACAAAACATTTTCAAACAGATATTGCCAGACCATGAAAAATCTAGACACATTATATTTGTATTATTAGAGATTCTAATGCAGACTCATATCAAATACACAAGACCTGTTTAGTTAGGCTTTGTACCCTTAATATTAAGCTCAGAATGGCCAGTTGTGCATAGGTTTAAGGACAGAATGTTTTGTTTTCAGAATGCCTAAAACTGAACTGTTTTTTTTAATGTTGCTTTATCAGTTGCTTTGAAAATCTAACACAGAGTAAGTGGACCCCTGACTACTGTTCAAGACCTAGGAACAGAGGCAGAATAACTACAATTATTTCACATTAATTGAGAATAGACAGACTTTCGAAATACTGTACATTTTGCTCACTGCAAGTATACAAAAAGTACTTCAAAGAATTTTCAAAAATAATGACATGGAAACTGGATGTGGTAAACAGACTCAGGCAGCAAGGATTCCACATGAGAAGGAACTAACCACGTTAAGATATTAGATTGGAATATACGTCAAGGTAGGAATATTTAATGAAACATGGTCATTTTGTCATTCTATTCCCCTAGTATCCAAGAAAGGTTCCCCTGTACCTCTGGCTTCGTATGGGATCTCCAGGGACCGTTAATGAGAAAGAAAGCTGGAGGTAAAAATGAAATGATCCAGAGGAAGGCGTATTAGGCTCCACAGAGATAGTGCTGGCAGCAGATAGGGTTGGAAAAGGGCATGCGATGGGGTTCTACTGAAGGAGGTGGGACAATCAGAGAAACTTCGTGCTCACTTTCTAGGTGTGACACCACCAGTACACCTTACTTCTTTTCTCTTTAACATTTCTTCCACTTTTAACTAGTTCTCTGGGAAGTTCTTACTAAACATTAGATGCTTGATCTTAGTCACCTGAGAATTGGAAATTTAAATGAGAAATAACAGTACTTTGCAGAGACAAATGATCTCGAACTGAGAAGGCTGCAGCCATATGTTTCCGAACAATGCACTTTTGTTTCTATAAGTTGCAAGGCAGAAGATAACAGACGAGAGACAACAAAGGTATAAATTAAAACCCAGCATTTAAAAACAGTATTGTATAATGGAGATGCAAGGTCAGACTTGCAGGTGTGTGTGTTACCTCAGCTAGGCTCGGAGCAGCAGCTTTTAGTCCGGAATGCCCTTCACTCCTGGAACAGTGGAAGCAGACTCCCAGAGACGTGAGGCCCTGATGTTACCCTCCAAGCTAACCTCCAAATGACTTGTGAAGTTCTTTACAAAATCCTTGGAAAAAGAAAGCCATGATTTTGCCTAAAAACTCTTTGGAGAAATTTACTCAGTCTTCTTCAGTCCATTTATGCTTTTAATCCGTTCTTTCATTGAAGTCAAACTCACTGTCTCGTAACTTCTTGACAGAAGCACTATGCTCCAGAGTACACAGGAAAAGTTGAAAACTACGTGCATATGACAGGCTTTTAAAAATGTGAAGTCCGTTCTCATGTCTCCGTCCTAAAGCTTTTTCTTTCCAAGATGAAATAACCGCTTCTATTTAGCGAATGTGAACTGTGCAAAGCACGGGCTTGATGTGTTTTCACATTGCCGTATGAATCTTGTCAAGAGCACTGCTGGGGAGAGAATATTGTTGGCATTTTGAGATGAGTAGATTGAAGTTAAGAGGGTCAGTGGTCTCAAGGTCCCCTAGCTGTGTTTAAGCTGAGACTGGAGCCCCTAACTACTCACTGCAGACTGTGTTTCCCTTTCTTAGTTTGACTCCTGTGGTTAAGCACCCGCGATTCCTTTAACTTTCTCTTCCTATTGCAGATTTTATATTACCTAACCTCCTCAAGTGGATAACTCATCTGTTTGCTTTCATTCTGTAGTTGTTGTAGCTTTGTTTTGCTTTTTTTTTTTTTTTTTTTTTTTCCTTATTAATGACCGGTCCCCATGTTCCAACTAGGAGTTGACTGTAGGAGCTTACGTTCATATGTGACACTTCATGACTATTGCCACATCAGTTAGACAGGGGTGAAAAAATCTTACGTGGGTCAGATAATACCCTTTCCTAGGCTCCTTTTTTTTTGTTTTTTGTTTTTAGTTAGAGGTTTGAGCGAGAAAACCCATTGTGATTGTCAGTTTTCCACTGTTGTGACAGAATACCCGAGAAAGTGATTTTATAAGGAGGAAAGATTGATTCTGCTTCTTGGCTCTAGAAGTTTCAGTCCATGGTTGGTGGTCTCCCTTCTTTGAGGGCTTGTGGTGAGTCAGAATGTCATGAAGGGAAGTGCACATACAGTAAAACTGACCACCTCATGACACTTTGGGTGACAGGAGAAGGGAAATGGTCGGAGTCCCCCATATGAGCACGTTCCCAGTGGCCTCATTTCCTTATTCCAGGCCCCACAACTTAAAGGATCCCTTGTATCCTAATAGTATCACAAGATGGCAACTGAGGCTTTAGCACATGAGTCTTTCAGGACTAATTCAGACTATGTTAACTGTGGCAACTGTCCCTGGTCCCCAAAGGCTCATATCTATTTTAGGTCAAAATTTATTGAATGTATCTCCAAGAGTTCCCAAAGTTTTGACTATTCCAAGATTGTTCAAAAGACCAAAGTCTTTGCCAAGACTCAAGACAAACTCTTAGTTATGAGCCTTTGTCAAAAACAATAATAACAGATTACATGCTTCTAGGGTACAACAGTGTAGGGTCAACGTTTTCATTTTAAAAAGAAGAAAGAATAGCATAGAAAAGAAAGACGAACCAAAAGTAAGAATGAAACCCATCAGAGTGACTATTAAGTGCTACATAGGTACATTATATACCTAGGACACGTAGTGGTTTGATGTAAAGCCCAAAGGGCTTGGGCAACCCAGCCTTTATCGCGCCCTTGGCTTCAGCCCACCTGATACTCTTGAGTTGGTTTTGCTTGCTGCCGGCAGGTGTTTGGCAGGTGTTCCATGCTCCTAATATCTATAACTTTCTGAGCTCTCTCCATCACATTTTCAGCTCCCCATCACAATTTCACAGAGAGCTTTCTCAGGAGCTGCTTACATGGACTCTATTATCAAGTAGGTTTTCCTTTGCAGTGTCAGTAGAAGCCTTTGTAACCCCATAACTTTCGTATTCTCTTTATCTGCTGCTATAGTTTGGATCTAGAATATTCTTCAAAAGCCTCATGTATTGGGATGTAGTGGTATAACTGTGGAATCAAGTGTTGTTAGGAGGTATGGCCTGGCTGGAAGGAGCAATTAATTCGTGTTTGATCTGAAAGGATTGTGAATTTGTTGAGATTGGGGTTGCCTAGGGCAGAGCTCTTAGGTTTGGTACCAACTTGTGGGTCAGGAAGTAAGGGAGGGACACCCACCCTGTGTGTGAGGTCCCAACTGGCAGCTTGAACTAAGTAAAGAAAGGAAAAAGAAACATTGTTGCAGCTTCTTCCTGGGAAGGCCCTAGTCTTGTCGGGAGTCTGCCCAGACTGGGATACCAGCTTGCTCCTGCTTCATTTAGTTTCTGTCTGCAGTGCTGTGAGCAACTTTCAACCTCTGCCGTATGCTTCCACTATTGCCGGCTGCCTATGAATGAACTGTGTGAGACCTTCTGAATCTTGGAAATAAATCTTTCTGCTCTTAATTTGTGGGAGTCAGGATGCTGGGTATTCTGTTACAGGAATGAATAAGTAATTAGGTACAAAACCAGCAGCACAAAAATGCTGCCAAGATCAGCCACTAGTGCCAGCAGGAGCTGGACACCTCAAAGATGTCTAAAGATGCTGTGACCCCTGAATGCCCTGACAGCTAAACAGAGTCCTGCAGAAATAGTTGCTTAGAGTGCCCTAAAGGAGCATGGTACTCTGGGTTTCTTGTTTCCAGAGAAAAGTCTGTGGAAGGAGTTTACACTTCACAATCTCTGAGTCTGTCTTTTTCTCCTAGACTGAGATGCCTGCATCTTTCCTGAAATACCTCAAGACATCTTTCCTATTGCCCAGGTGCAAAGTACTAAGATTGTTTGTAATTGTGCTAATTTCTCTACTCACGGTCGTTGTCTTAGTTACTTTTTCATTGCTGTGACTCAATACCCGACAACCACAAATTTAGCAGAGGAAAAATTTATTTTAGCTCAGTTTCAGAAGGTCACAGTCCATTCAGGGGCGGCCAGCAGCAATGGAAGTACATGGCAGAGGCAGAGGTGGAGGCAGCTTCTCACGACATCACAGACAGGAAGCCAAGTCAAGACAAGCTCAGACTGGAGCGAATCTGCGATGAAGATCTGCAGCATACAGCAAGCCAGCGTCGTCAGCAGACAAGTGGAAAGGCCAGAGCTTTCCCAGGTGGAAAACAAAACAAAACAAAAAAAAACTGTAACAATCTTTCTTCTTCCTTTTACACAGTTTGAGCTCCCAGTTGGGCCTCCCACATCTGGGTGGGTGCTCTTCCATCATTCGCTGGCCCACAAATCACTCACACTCTAATCCAGGCCGGGTGTAAATTGCCTAATCTAGGTGTGGTTCCCAAACTAATCCAGGCATGCTTCCTGATTGCCTCAAATTGACGTAGTCTCTCCAATTGTCGTGGCCACAGTGGTCGCAACTTGAAAGGGACTCCTTTTATGAGGAAATTGTGAGTTTTCTCACTTTGATTTTTGTTCCTGATTCTCATTGTAAATCTGGCTAAACGTAGCAGGTGATTGCTGTGCTGCTGCCTAAATGCTGTCTTTCCTGCCATGAAATTCCTTCCACCATTACCTTTAAATTCATCACCTTTAAATTCAACCTTGCACAATGTATCAGAGCAGGGGCAAACTGTGGACACATTTTTTGCCAGAATCTAAAATAAATGGCTCCTCTTCTGGCTCCTAGTAGAGCCTTCATTTCCATCTGAAACCTCATCAGCACTGCCTTCACAGTGCACCTGCACCTTTCTGCCAGCATTTTTGTCTTTTAGATCCAAGCACAATTACCCATTAAGCATTCTAGGTTTTACTAGCCGGCCTCTCTACAGTTCTCCCCACAAGTCCTCTCCAAAGGCTCTTGAACCATCTTGTCAAGTATAGTTACGAACATTACCTCAGCACTTTCTGGTCCCAGTTCTTGTAGTGAGTGTTTCATTTTTTTCTTGTGTGGGACAAAATACTCAATATAAACAATGTAAAAGAAGGTACAACTTATCTTGGCCCGTATTTCCGAAGTTATGATTCATGGTTGCTTAGTTGCTGTACCTTAGGTTCTGTGGCAAAGCAGCACAATGTGGTGGAAGCACATGATACAGGAAACCTGCCCACCCAGTTGCAGCTGGGAGACACAAGGGAAAAATAGGGGAAGTATCAGGTATCTCAGCATCTTTCTAACGGATATGCCCAATTATGTGACTTCTTCCCTTTGTGCTCCACTTCCTAAAATTTCTATTACCTTCCAACAGTTCAGCTGATTGATGACTAAGCTTTCAACACATGAACATTTGGGCAACATCCAAGATCCAAGCTATAGCAGGCATTCTTCATTGGTGAGGGCTTGTCGTTTTCTTTTCCTTCCTTTTCTTTTCCTTTCCTTTCTTTTTCTTTCTTTCTTTCTTTCTTTCTTTCTTTCTTTCTTTCTTTCTTTCTCTCTCTTTTTTTGAGACAGGCTGTCGCTCTTTAGGCCAGGCTAGTTCTGAACCCATTATGTAGTTCAAGCTGTCCTTGAAATTATGGCAATCCTCCTGCCTCAGCTTCCCAAGAGCTGGTGTTGCAGTTTTGCATCATTGTACCCAGTTATTATGTGGTGCCATGGGACTGAATGAAGGCCTTTCACTTTCTAGGCAAGGGCTCTAATCACTGAGCTACATCTCCAGCCTGGCAGTCTGTTGAGGGCAATTTTGAAACCAAAACGGTAAAAACTTTTAGAAAGAGAGTGAAAAACATGAGAAGAATACTGGTTGGAGAAGTAAAAGTAAAGATGTGAACTAGAGAGAGAGGGAGGAGAAAACAAAGAGAAGAGAGAGAGAGAGAGAGAGAGAAGCAAAAGAAAGGCATGGGGGAGATCAGAGGAAATGAGTGAAGAAAAGCAAAATAAAAAAACAGCGACATCACCTGTGCCTCTCCCCTGTTGTTCTAAGAGCACGCTGAGCCGTGTGAGGAGGAACATGCCTATATTCCTAGTGATCTTGGAGGCTAAGGCAGGGCATTCGCAAGTTTCAGCCTGGTCTGATCATTTTGGTGATTAGGGAGATCTCTCAAAATTAAAAAAAAAAATAGAAAAAGGACTGAGGATATAGCTCAGTGCAAAGGCCTTGGAATTAACCTTCATTACTGTAAATAAATAAATAAAAAACAAACAAAGAAGGTGAAGCTATGCTTCACTATTGGGATAGTCAGCATTTCCAAGCCAATCTGTATAATGTAGCTGCTGTAATTTGGACAATCTCAATCAAAATTCAGATGTTGTCAGTGTGTAGTATTAAGAGATGGGTACTTTCAGATGTATTTTGGCCTTTGGTGCTTGTCTTAGTGACTTATTTGTTACTTGGACACATTTCCCAATATCACAACTTAAGAAAGGAAAGGTTTACTCTGCGTCACGGTTTCCTGAGGTCTCTACTCATGCATGGATGATTGACATTGGCAGGAAGGCTCTGGTTCAGAGCAGCTGCAGAGCATAGCGAGAGACAGGATCAAGACCTTCCAGAAGAAGCCAGAGAACCCTATAATTCCAGGCCAAACTCCTGTAATAGGTCATGTGCCTGTAATCCACCATACACCTGGAATCTACTACATGCTTCTAATTTGTTCTAACTCTTTAGGTCCCCCTCCTAATAGCACATGAAATCCATAGATAATTCACAACATCTGACTATGTGAAATCTGGGGGGGGGGGGGGGCATTCCAGGTCCAGACCATAACAGTGGTTGCTGTGGTTTGAATCTGGAGTGTTTCCCCAAAAGCTTCAGGTATTTGGATGTACTGAGATAACTGTGGAACTCTGTGCTGTTAGTAGGCACAGCTTGGCTGTAAGGGGCAGATGCTTGGCATTTGACCTCGTGGGATCATATCAACTTGTTGAGATTGGGATGGGGGGGTGTGACCAAGGCAGAACTTTCAGGTGTGTGGTGTTGACTTGTGGGCCAGGAAGTAAGAGAGAGATGCCACTCTTGGTATGGGGTGCCCAACTGGCAGTGTGAGCTAAGTAAAAGAAGGAAGAAGAAATATTGTTGCAGCTTCTTTCCAGGAAAGTTCTAGTTTTGCCTGAGTCTCCGGACAGTAGTTTGCTTCTGCTTCACTTAGTATCTGTCTGCAACGCTGTGAACTATTCTCCAGCCTTTGCCACGTACATCACCAATGCTGGCTGCCCCTACACGGATTGTGTCAGACCTTCTGAAACCGTGAGCTAAAATAAATCTTGCCTCTCCAAAGTAGTGGATGTTAAGTACTTTGTCCCACCAAGTAATAAGTAACAAAGACGGTGCTCTTCCTTCAGCATATGGAATTAGCACCTCCACACACTATTCAGCTAGCCCACCCACTACCATCTCCTTCTGCTATGTGAGGACACAACCTGCCTCCCTTTCAAGGTGGAACAATAAGGCTCCATTTTGGAAGAAGAGAGCAGCCAATAGCAGACAACCAATGCAATGCTGTCCACACCTTTCTAGAGCTGTAAGAAAATAAAATTATTTCCTTTATTAAATTACCCAGTTTCTGATACTCCCTTAGAGCAGAACAAATGGACCAGAGGCACTACTGTAGTTGAGTTTTTTCTCAGCTACACAAGGTTCTAAGATCAAAGAGTCATAGATTATGGGATTTATCCTAAAATGTGAGATTAACCAAGTTCCGTTGGGCTAGGATGCAGTAAGAATCCTTCTGCTTTGTGTTAGGAAGTTAGCTTTGTCTTCATTATGCTAAGCAGTTGGTCTGGCTATTGCCTATACTCCCACAGGAATCAGACCATATGCCCACAAAGTCTGTAGCTTTAGGCAACTTGGTATAAAAATGTCAAGATGTCGAGTGTGCCAGCTACTCCTGGTCTCCAGTAAGGTGCTGCACACAATCTCCAGTGAAAGCAACCTAACTGAAACCAAATAGCAAAAAAAGCAAGTCTCATGTAAGTGGCCAAAATTATGTCCAAGATATAAAAACAGGTGATTTTCATTCAAGTTCATTGCGGTCATGTATCCAAGTTCTTGTCTTCAAAGAGACATGAAAAAGTGATACACACGTAGTTTGTGAAAGACAACCAAAAGTGGGCATAATATTGCTAAGGGAGATAAGCCATAATGAAATCACATAGAGCAATTGAACTATAACATCTAGTGTCATATTTCAACTGAACATAGAGCATTTTTACCATTATTAGGTAAAGATGATTTGCACATTTGTGGGAAAAATCATTTGCACCGCAATTAGACAAAAGATCACTCACAACTTCTACCAATTCTACAAATAAACATTAGTTTTTCAAATACTATAAAATAGCTGGGCTTACTTTGAGGAAAGAATAGATGATTGCTAGATAAGCTTGTTAGGAAGTGTCCTTATGTGATGCTGAAAATCCTGTATGTTTACTTGTCTTTGTTTCAGGTATTTGATTATTTTCTTATTTTTAAAAAAGATAGGTATGAAAAGTACTCTTTGTGTGTAGTTTTCAGTTTTTGTAGATTAACAGATTTTTGCTTTACCATAGTATTACTTATTTGGAAACTTAAAAAATTGAATAGCAATATTGTAGTAGAATCAACAGAATCACACACAATCATTTCTCATCCAGACACCTATTACTGCTAACCCTCAGTCTTATGCGGACTTGCATAAGTCTGGATCTACCCTCTTTTGGGTAATCTCAGGTGTATCTTCTCAAGTGTTCTCCAAAGAGAGTTTCTCAGTCTGGAACTAAGAAAGCGATATTTAAAGCAGAGTCCGTAATCAAAGTATATAGCCAGGGCATATGAATGGATAAATATAAATAAATAAATAAATAAATAAGGGTGGGTATTTAAATATATTTATTTAATTTTTCCATATATTTATTTAAAAGATAATAAATAAGTTTGCTTAAAATATGTTGTTGCATATAAGTGAAAAATATATTTTATTATTTTGATGTATATATGTGTGCATATATATGCATATATATGCTTAGTGGCATGCCTGGAAAGATGACTATGTTTAAATTGATACAAACACGACAAAAGTTAAATCAGAAGGTCATTGATTGAATACCCAACTGATGAATATGTTAAAAGGTCAATTTTTAAACTCTTTTTCTAGATTTAATAGATCTAGTTTGAGTCGCAATTATCTACATTTTAAAAAAATTTACCTTGTTGATTTAGGTACTGGTGATTTGATGATACTATTATGAAAATATTCCTTGATACCCACACCAGTTGAGGGTAGTAGTGTGTACCTGTAACCCCAGAACTCTTGAGCTTGTGGATGGAGCACACACATGTATACACACACACACACACACACACACACACACACACACACACTGGAGAGCTAGGGATGTAGCTCAGTGTGAAGGCCTTGGGTTCAATTGTCAGTACTAAAAAAAAAAGTGAATGTACTCTTGTAAGGAGAGAACTTTCCTTATTTTCTTCTTGGCTTTGCTTATTAATGAAAAGGATTAAATGAGGATCACATTACTGAAGAGGGAATCATTGAATTATCAAGAAAGTGAATGGGGTGGGATATGTGTAGCTGAGTGGTTACAGTACTTGCCTAGCAAGTTAGATTCCCCAGAGCCACAAACACTGGATGTGGTGACACATGCTTGTAATCCCAGTGACCCGGAGTTTGAGATACGGTGATTGCCCTGTGCTCGAGGTCAGTATGGGCTACATAATGAGTTCAGGACCAGCCTGGACTAATGAGATCTTGTCATAAGAAAGAGAGACAAAGAGAAAGAGGGAGAGAGAAGGAGAGAGAGAGAGAGAGAGAGAGAGAGAGAGAGAGACAGAGACAGAGAATCAACTAATAGATACTTAAGATACTTAAAGGCTTTTTTGAATGTATCGTTTTTGTTTGCATAATTAGGACAAAGCAACACCCAATAGAAAGAAGTAAAGACAATATGATTTTCTTTCTTTCCTTTTTCAGTATGAGAATTTTACTGAGGTTGATCCTGTTTTTTCATCTTCCATTGTTCAAATATTTTAGGTTTCTGTCATTTAAACTTTAGACCACATATTTCAGATGCAAAATGGATGCCTGTAGGTGTGACAGTAAATTTCCAGGGAATAAACCTATCTCTGAGAAGAGAGTGGGCCTATGAAATTGTTGCTAAATAAGCTAGTTAGATTATACTTAATTGGAAGAGCTGAAAATAAGTGCATCTGTGGTAATACACGTTTTTAATCAAATGAATCCCATATTTAAAATGAGGTAACGATGTCTAGGCAGGATCTAGAAACAATGTGTTGTGGTTTCCACTCACGATGGATAGTTAAACAGACTGTGGCTTATCAACTGTTTTTTCCCCCATTTTATTGATATGAATAAGTGCAAAATTTGTTTACAATGGAGTTGAGCATTTTGTGCACGTACATATCCTGTCAAGGTGACAAGGGCTTTCCCACTCTCTTTTTGTCCCTCCCACTACCTCCCCCCCCCCCGCCCACCCCTCCTTACCCTCCTCTTTCACTTTGTTTTTCGTCTTAAGTTCCATAGGAGTTGTGATCTGGGACTGAACTGAATAGTATTTAGTATTGAAGAATAAAGAACAAGATCCCAATCTCTTAGCCCATTTTGCACTGCTATACCAACCAGACTGCACAATTCATAACGAACAGAAATTGATTTCTTACAATTCTCGGGCCTAGAAGCCTGAGGTCACAATGTTGACGTCTGGCGAGGAACTTCTTGCTGTGGCACAACATGGCAGAAGGCATCATGTTGCCAATGAGCAGAGAAAGCTGGAGAGAAGGGCATGGAGAGACTACGTCGTCAAACTGCATGAGTCGGTTCATGAGAGAAAACATGGCCACAACACCTCCTTAAGGTCTTACCCTTTAACACTGTTATGCTAGAAATTTGATTCCACCAAGAGTTTAAGAGAGAAACAATAAAGCTGTTGCGCTGTGACTGATGGACTGGTATAGGCAAGAATTTGTATTACCCCAAAAGAATTTCACCCAGTGAAAGATCGCATCCTAGATCAGCACTGCTGTATACCTGGACGA
This sequence comes from Ctenodactylus gundi, assembly GCA_004027205.1. Lineage (NCBI taxonomy): Eukaryota > Metazoa > Chordata > Mammalia > Rodentia > Ctenodactylidae > Ctenodactylus > Ctenodactylus gundi. The sequence continues at coordinate 462,808 of PVKB01000173.1, forward strand.
CTTTACGTTCCTCCTAAAAGTAACAAGTTCTGAGCTTATCGCCTTTGCCAGTTTTGTTCCCCCTGCTCTGGTGAAGGGCATCATTTCTAGAAGATAGCTCACCTAAGAGATTATAATCTCTGGGAAGCATGTGGTTGTGATGATGGCACGACACTTTATCCACAGCACACTCTATAATTGGATGGACATAGCCGTTGCCCAAGGGAATCTTGGCGTATGCTTCATGAAACAAGCATCCGCCAATATCAGAATACACACTCAGTTCAGCTATGGTCCAGCAAAGTCATGAATGAGAGCACTGGAAGAGAATTCCTTCCCTCAGTTCCAGATGATTGACAACTACATCTTTCTAATGGAGTAAATAGGCTTTTCAATTCTTACTATTCAAAGGCAGACAAAAAGACATAGGAAATATTCGGATCAATACTACGTCAGCAGTTTTCGGAAGACATTTTAAAGAAAGAAAACCTCTGTTTTTAAATTTTTCAATATTTTGTGTTCTAACAAAAGAGAGGACAATGCTACTAAGTTACGCCTTTTTATTTGCTTTGTAATTTTTTAAATTACATGAGATTAATATAAAAGTAATCCAAGATATTTACATATTTTAAATAGAATGTCTTCATTCGATGTTGGCACATGTTCAAATGCACACTGTGTGTATACAGACAGCCATCGTGGTTTCTCCTGGACTGAACGTGAAGGCTGTCTTCCATGGAAAGCTGGGGCATCCTGCTTTCTGTGACCCTGTGACTTCCGCATAGTCTTTGGCAATTTCAGGTCAAGTCCATACATTTAGACGATTCTGTCTTGATCATTTGAAATCCATGGCCAAGTGTTATTCTGTGTAATTGAGTTCTTGTATTATTTTTTGTCACTGTGGCTCAGTACCTGACATGCACAACTTAGTAAGGGAAGATTTTTTGTAGCTTTCAATTTCAGAAGGTCTCAGTCCATTCATGGATGGGTGGCTGGCAAATGGTGGAATGACATGGTGAGGCTGCAGCTAGGGCTTGAATGGGAGTTCCTGGGGCAAAGATTCTTACAGCATGGTGGAAGAGAGAGATTGAGAGGAAGGGCAGAACTAGACCTCTCCACTCAGCGTCCAGCCCCAAGTACCCATCCCCTTCCAGGCAGACCCTACCTCCCAACCCTAAATAGTATTCACACTAACATGAAGCTTTTGGGGGACATTCCAGATTCAAACTGCAGGAGATCTTCTGTTGGAGAAAGGCCATGTGCAGAGGCCACCTGGGAGAGAGGCCTGGGATAGGACAGCTAGGCTCCCGCCAACAGTGAGCTCCCAGGGCAAGAGTCTTGGGTGGAGGCTTTCCTGTCCAGCCAAGCTCAGTGCCCAAAGAATGAATGCAATCCTCTGAAGGGGTCCATTTGGATGCTGACTGGTGCATGGAGCAAAGCTATCCAGTTGAACTACAGAAGCATGGGATATAGAAATTTCATGGTGGTTTGTCATATTGCAATTGCTAAATGAGACCTACACTGTCTTCTTCATTTTAGGAAGAACAGATACAGTTTGCCCAGGACTCAAGATTTATTTTCTCTCAGTGTTCATTCATACTCAATCTGCAAGAGATCTCTTGAGGCCTTTGTTAAGAAACATGGCTTTCGATGAATCTCTGCTGAAACACTCAGAAATATACACCATCACTAGTGATGCTAGCCATCATAATTATAAAAATGTCTATAAAAATGTATCCTGACTTACTTTGAATAATTCATTTGAAAAAGGCAATTAGTAATTCTCTTATACAGTCAGAAAGTACTCAATCCAATCATTTTGGGTAGCAGAGCCTGGTCTACTCTGTCCAAGATGGGCAGTATACAGACTCTGTGTGTGACCTGTTTATTCTAGAACAGTCTCTAAAGTGGACCAATCATCTATTCTTTCAATGGTTTTCCATTTAGTTTCATTAATACATATTCTTGAACAGATCAGTTGGAAAAATGCTGAACTCTGTTAATTATTTCATGGACTTGTAGACAAAGGTAAACATGTTTGAACAGAAGCAATGGAAAAAGGGAGGCAAACTATTTCATTATGTTGGTGAGATGCTACCTGTTCCAAAATGGAGAGAAGACAAACTTATTTTGGACTCTAAGGATGTTGAGATATCAGACTGAAATTAGCACTCATTTTTTTTTTCTGATGAAAGGTCTCAAACTGAGCACTGTGGATTATTGTAGGCCGTTAATAACCACCAACTGCTTGAGATAACCATGGCAACATCCAGTAGATAAGTACAGTACAATCACCCTGATTACCATAGAATCAAGACAAAACAAATGTTTGTTCCATTTCTAAATAGATGGATTGTTAGAATGATAGCAGCTTCCTGGTTACCCCGGCTTTTCCCATCACTACACCTACGCCTTGCAGTGGGAAAGCAAGCCTTGGCTGGTATTTTTTTTTTTTTTTTTCTTATGGCTTGTGTCAAGACCTCAGGAAAGTTCAGAGGGGGAATGGGTGGTAGCTGACCTTTCGTTTCTGTCCCTTTTCTCCTCAATCTGATACACAAGTAAACAAACACACACATCAATTCATTGATCGCTGTCTGGGTGTCACGAGGCAGGATGTTAACCTTTAAAATTAATCGTGCCTTGAAGCTTCCGATTTAAATGGCTAGCCTGAATTGCATGTTAATTGAAATTGCATAATTTTGATTTCTTTGGCATCTACCGTGCATGGGCCCCAGATTCCATTTGTTCCTGGCGTATCTTGTCAAAGGAGCGGTAGACACACCTCAGCTGCGAGTACGTTAGTTACCTGCCTATGTGCACTCATGGTGTGCACCCGACAAAGGCACAGCCAGCCCAGGTGTCACTGAAGGCCTGAAGGCGGCGAGGGGAAGCTGACGTCTAGTCTCAGCTTGTCCGCTTGCCGATGTTGTGAGCGGTGGTGACAGCTGGCACTGGGCTGTCCCTAAAACCTTCTTTCACAGTACCCAGTGCCACGTTTCCACACGCGATTGAAGCAATTAGCTGCCGTGCGGCTGATGTACCCCACAGAGGACTGGTGGCTCGGCTGACACATCTGGGCACTGAAAGTAATTGAAACAGCTGCTTCCGCCCATATGGCAGCAAAAACTGGTCGTGCGGAGTCTGCTGCCTGGGCTGCACCAACCTCAGGCAAATTAGCCGTCATTAATCCCCAGATCTGACCAGCATACGCAGAGCCACTAATCAAGACAGCTGGGGGGCGGGTGTGCCTGAGGAGAGGAGTCCCTTTAAGATTTCTAAATAGCATCCCAGGTTAAAAAATAAAACACATACACACAAGCACAAATTGCAGCCTTCCTCTTCACTGCCACTTTTATTCTCGCTGCCTGAGGAGGATGGGCTGTGTCTGTTGGTGTTCTTCGTTAGGAGATTGCTAAAATAGCAGTGCGACTTTCTGGAAGTGTCACACTGCTTGCTCTATGCAAGCCTGGCATCCTGCAGTTATAAATAGCTGGTGGTGTGGAGAGAGAGAACGGGGTATTGTGCAGTCTTGGTGCTTGTGAGCTGGCCCTGTGGGCAGAGAACCGCAGTAATCAAGGCCCCGCCTTCGAAAGGTCAAAAGCATCTAAGCCACACAAGGGTGTGGGCAGCTGCTTCTCCTCCCCAAGGCGGCTGACTTTGCAGACATCTGGTTTCCACCTTTCCACCCACCTCTCGGGCATGCGCCTTTTATTCTGATAAAGAATTTTCAGGCGAAACTTAGCAGTTAGTTGTTGCCAATGAGCCTTGTAGACAGTGTAGAGGCCACATGCCATCTGGCAGGTAAAGGGACTGTGTCACATCCCTGACACAGAGATTTATTAAAAGACAGCGTCTGCAGTTTCAAAGAACTGTGGTGACTCAACTTCCACGTTGTGGGACAGAGACAGGTGGATGTCTCATTCACACCCTCAGCCAAGTGTATTGTTCAGATGGCTCATCATTATGTGTGACAACACCCCCACGTGTTAAAGACGTGGTGTGGTGCATCTGGACAGGGGGCTGCGGAGCGGGTACGTAATCCCAGAGGTATAAGGGAGACTAGCCCCCAGCGGCAAAGGCGTGGGTGCAGAGTGGGTCCACACTGTGTGGCCCTCTCTCTAATGCCAATAACCAGAAAGATAGGTCAGACTTGAGGCTTGTGATTGTTTGTGAAATGGAAATTCATATAATGATCTACATTTCAATGAGAAAACATAGCAGCTGTTAGATTCATTGTCAAAATCGTGGCAATTACTCTTATCCGTACTTACTAGATGGTTAAAGTAGATCATCAGCTTGAATCACTTGGGAGCCTCAAGAGATTAGCAAAGTATACATCTGGGTGTGTCTGGTTGGGTCTCTGCCAAGATGTAACCTTGGGACCTGTACTTGGTCCCTGTCTCTTCCTCTCTGGCACGGTTCTACTCTTAGGCTAGAATGAACTGAGCGTCTTGGATCTCCCGTACATCCCACCATGCTGTTTCTCCCTTGGAGCTAACAGACCATGAACTGAGTATCGTGAAACCACGAGCCAAATCAAACCTTTGCTCCTAAGTTGTGAACATCAGGCATTACGTTCCAGCTGTCGGAAAGCTGACTCTTCTGGGTCCCCGGTGCTTTGCCTTGAAGACAGTGGGAATTGCTTCTACTTGCCATTGCCAATCGCCTGTGACGATCTGTTCTATACGAAAACCAACAGAAAACGATTGATAAATGACACTTGCATCGTTACGTTGTCCATTTAACTCATTGCTGAACTACAGAGACTTGTAATAAAAAACAATGTTGGGGTCATGGTGACAACTGTTTGCTGGAACTTTTGCTTAGAAAGTGAAGGCAGAGAGTGAGTCATCCCTTGTATATACAGCAAAAACATAGTTTTTGTCAGAATATCTGGTTTGAAACCATGGTCCAAGGGAAAGATAAGATAGAGAAATGTTTCTGAGTGTTTCTTCAAACTCTTCTTGTTGAGACCACTATTATGTGGGATGCATTTTTTTTTCTCTGAATACAGAGATTCGTTTTGTAAACAATAACCGTTTCCTTTCTTCTTCCCTTCTCTCTTAAACAATAGAGTCTTCAGCTTAAGGTGCATGTCCTTCTCTTTAGTACAAATGCTGCCACTTCACATTTATTCCATGTTTTTGTTGTACTTTTAAAAATTGATTAATTAATGGCGTTTAAATAATTTCTATTTATTAAAAACTAGTGATACATATTAATTTACTATTTGATGAATTTAAATGAAGTTTCTGCTGTATAGTCACTTCGTATAGCATCAGTACAGGTATTTGTCTCATGAAGCTTGCAACCTAGTGACATGAGAGAAATACAAAGGAATAAATGAATAAAATCTATCATATGCGCAGTGGTGGTGGTTGTTGGAGAAAGAGGATGTGACGCAGGAGCTGGAACTGGACAGTAAGGTAGGATACTCTGGATCTTTACGGGATTTCGGGTGTCTCGAGATAAAACTGCTTTTTAAAAAAAAATTGGTGTTACTGAGGATTGAGTGCAGGGCTTCACATTGAGCTACAGCCCCAGCTAAGTTTTTTTTGTTTTTGATTTTGGGACAGAATCTTGCTAAGTCACTAAGTTCTCCAGGCTGGGCTCGAGCTCAGAATTCTTCAGCACTGTAGGATTTCAGGCCTACAGCAAGAGGTCCAGAGTTGAGATGATGGGGCCAACTATTGGGGAGTTTTGAATGGTCAAGTGACGTGTTTTTATTGGTATTTAACAATTCAGAAAATTGTCAGATGGAGACAAAAGAGGAAAAGGTCACAAATTAAGAGGCTGCTATCATTTGGATGTTAATTACCTCCTCCCCTCTCCAAGGCATATGTGTTTAAAGCTTTGTCCCTAGGCTGGTGCTATTGCATGGTGAAAACTTTAGGAAGTGGGGCCTTTAGCAGGACTTCGGGTCATTGGAGATTTTCCCCTAGAGGGGAACGTGGGATCGGACTATTTCTTATTATTCTTTTTCTTTCTCATTGATGGCGAAGCAAGCAGTTTTGGTCTGCCATGATCTCTCAATCATTGTATTTTAGGACCGAGCCTCAGTCACAGACTGGAACCTCTAAAATCGTAAACCAAAATAAACCTTTTCTCTTTATACATAGATTCTCTTGGTAATATGCTAATCTCATGGAAAGTTGACTAACTGGAAACCTACTGAACCAAACCAAATAAAGGATACCTCGAGCTTGGACCAGGTGGCCGTGCCCAGGAGATAAGGGAGAACAGAATCTGGGTTCACATGGGAAGCTGATGAACTGGCTGAGAAATCCCTCATGAGACAGGAAAGACAAGAGTTTCATGCCAGGGTTTCAAGCCAAGTCACTCCATTTTTGCTATGTGCCTGATCATGCATTAAGCACTTACCTTTATCATTTAATCACCAAGCAGCAGTGAACATTTGGCCTGAAGATCTTCATCACTCTGCATAGCTCATGCAACTTGCCAAGGTTATTTACATGGGGAATTAATGACAAAGTCAGAATGGAGACCAGGGACTGTGACAAAGTCAGCACCCTAGAACTTTGATCACTGTTTTCTTTTGATGAGCTGAGAAGCACCTAAAGCTAACATCTAACTTTCAACTGCAGTTGATTTCTTCAATTATGTTTGCTTTCCGTCTTCCAACATGCGTAAGTTTGTGGTTTCTAGTCTAAATAGGATGAAATATGACTTCCCTCAGTGCTTTTTCACTCCTTCGGGAACTGGGATCCTAATCGCCAACAAGTTTTCTCTTGCACTTATTCCATCAGTTATATAATATCCCCTCTTGGTGAAGTAAAATAGAATGATTTCATGATCAGATCGATATTTCCAAACATTGTCTACACAGTCACTGGGAGGAATCAATTCTCTAAGGTTTATTTTCTTGTGAGTCTCCATATGCCCACTGAACTTAGGTTTGGCGTTTGGGGTTATATTTCAAAATTTCCTAAAATGTGAGTTGAGGGTGTATCTCATTGCTGGAGTGTTTGCCTAGCACAAGTGAGGTTTGATCCCCAGCACTGAAAAAACACAAAGAAACAAAGAAACAAAGAAAACTCAAGTGCTTTTAAATGGAGGATTCCTTTGGGAATTGTTTGACAGCTTATTAGTGAAGAGCCCATGTTCTTGAGTTAAACTGCCTCCAGTGAGGCGAACTCTGCAATTTTTAGTTGTGTGGTATTGAATAAATAATGCTACTTCTCTCTGCTCATGTTTCTTCCTTTATAAAAATGGAGTTAAACAGTATCAACATTAGATGGTGGTCGTGAAGATCGTCACCATATGTGAAGTCCTGACATTTAGGGCTAATGCATATTACTAATTTCGACATTGGTACTAATAATCTTTAACATCCTATCATCATCATCATCATCATCACCATCATCATCATCTAACTTAATCTTGACTAAAATGTCCCATTGTGGTAGATTTGAAGACAGTCAGTCACCAGGGGACCCACAATATCGAGGCTGTCTGCCTCAAATATTTGGATATGTTTTTCACACATGCATATGTGTTAGACAACTGTTAAAAGTAAGCATTAAAATCATGGGGACCAAGACATTGTGCTTCAATGTTGATTATGGGTCAAACTAAGAACTACAGCACACTTTACCAGGCTCACTTGTCTATTTTTGGGTGTCAAAGAAAGAGCACAGCTGGCTGGTTGCATATCACATATTTAAGTAATTAAAAGATACTGTAACTCATCTCTACAGATGAGTGTTCCCTTGGGCTGACTTGGGCTGGTGACCATGGGAATTGCACTGCACGTGTCCTTCTCACTCTGAGACATAACAAACAGTCCATGTGTCTTTTGTCCCTGAAACAGAAAGATCCTAGGTCACAGGTCCATCGGAGCAACCACCAAGTGAGCATAGGGAGATTCCCTGGGCCACAGGTAATGATAAAGAGAGTGTCTTCATGCAGATCCCAGGGGAATGTTATGTGTTTGACCATGCTAGGAATGAATTGCACGTGATTCTTGGGAAAAGCAGCATAACATTCTCGTTCTTTCAGCCTACTTACTATATGTTTTCCATCTATTCTCTCAAACTAAAATGGCTGTTTTCTTTTCTTTTCTTCTTCTTTTTTTCTTTCTGAAACAGAGTCGCACTGCGTAGTCCAGGCTGGTCCTGACCTCCCTGTGTATCCCAGGCTGGGATCAAACTCACAACAATCCTCCTGCCTCTGTCCCTAATAGATGAGATTATAGGAATGTACCATCATGCTTGGTTTATGTGGTACTGGGAGATTGGACCCAGGGCATTGCACTTGCTAGGCAAGCACTCTAACTGCTGAGCTACGCCCTGAGCCTGTCCAAGAATGGCTATTTGCAAGAATAGTTACGAAAAAGAAGACATACAGAAATGAAAACACACCAGTCAGTGTAAGACAGACAAGAAGCTCTCCTTATTTCTACCAGTATAAAGTTTCCTTGGACTTGCCACCTCTTTCTTAATCATTGATGATATTTTTATTGTTCTATATCTAAGATAGATTATGTGTTACTTGGCTTTAGATTGATTCCTCCAGGGAATTTTAATTATCTACACAACCGATTCGAGAACTAATTTCTCCTTCACATTTAACATACCCTGCAGATGCCAGGCGTGAAGAAAGACCAACAGGATGTGAGGAACAGCATGGAATCTGTTCACTACATTCGATTCTATTGGCATCCTAGTAGCTCCATTCTAATGGATATTGTGTAGCTCTTTTAACTGAGAGTGGTTGTGTTTAAGAAATAATGGGATCTTTCTCTGTATTCAGGTTAAGAGATTTTTTATAGGGTGGACCAGGGTGAGGCGTAGGTTACAAGTAATAATATTTTCTTCTTATAGTTTAATACTTGGAAAAAATAAATAGGCACCTCAACAGTGCTAAAGAGCCTGAAAAACTAGTTCTTTTCTCTTCTGTTTTTGCTAACATCTCTGGTTCCTTTTCATTCATAGCATTGTGATAAATAGGAGTAGAAAATCAATCCATAGGTTAAAGAGACCCAGTCCAGTTATTTCCTCTTTCAGTTATTTGCATCTGCCTTGTATTGTAGTCTCTGTGGAAGGTAATCTCTATGGACAATTAAAAGAGGACAGTCAGCATCCCCATCAAAGAGAGCCTGATATGCAGCCCTTATTCAGTGTTATTTTGCAAATTTCCTCTAAGAAAGCTGATAAGCAAGCAGCAGAGCTGGAAAATGAAATCCTCTATTGACTTTCAGACTCAAACTCAGGTGCTGACGAATCATAACTCATCTCCTAATTGCTTGAAGATGAAATCCCAACAAAATTAAATGCTTTAGCTCTACATTGCTGTATTTTATTTTGAAATGTAAAATAGGCTTTATGAAATATCAAATAAACTTTTATTGGTAAAAAGAGGAAAATAGTGTTAAAATGTCAATAAATATATCCATGACCCTAGTTGTCTGAAATAGAATGTGTCCTAATCAGTTTTCTCAGGTTTGGGGCAGAGCCGTGTTTCTGGTCACACGTTGATGTAAGACATTCAGAGCAGTAATAGTTTTCCTTTTTTAGTCATTTACAAGCTAATAGCAAAAAGATCAGAAACAAATTTTGTGTCAGTTGTAATGAAATTATAATAGAACTGACTGTAGAGAAATAGTTACGAAAGCAATGTTTTTATTTCTTAAAATGTTATCTTTATTAGCTTTATCTCTGTTTTTCAAACGACTGGAGCTAAATTATGATCACAGCTGATAAAGTACGAGGCAAGACTGAAAACTCAGACCGATGTTTAAATTTAAAAAAAAATTATTGTAGTAAAATACATTGCCTTTATTCCCCCTTGAAATACTCCATCACACATCAAACATTTATTCTATCATTCTTGCCATTTTCTAAAGCAGTTTTAGAAGTCCTCTCCCTGAGCATCTTTACTTGACTAGTTGTGGCTGTCTCAATGTCCTGAATCCATTAAAGATATTGACTTTTCATTGTCACTTTCATGTTGGGGAAGTGGCATAATACCATCCATGGTGAATAAGGTGGATGAAGACACTCTGTAATGTTCTCATGGGCCTTCCTTTCCATTAAATGGAACTTGGCAATGCAATTCCCCGTATATCTGATCACACTCGTAAAGGCATTCACAAAAAGAACTTACAGAACTGCTTCAGTAAGTGGCAATTATGATGGGATCAGTGCTTTAGAATCTAGGGGAATTGATGGCAATGTGTTGATGCCTAGTCTCTGGTGATAAAGTTTTTCTGGGGTTGGGGTTTATTCCAGAATGGATCTATGGTAGAGTTCTGGCTACAGGGAAGTGAAAGTGAGTCAACTGGAAAGACTACAGACCAAGGAAGAAAGAGAAACCCTTATCTTTGAGCCATGGATATATGTTGTGTGACATTTTGTTTTTTAAAGGCTGAGCATAAATATTTCATTGAATCAAGTGATATCTCTTTTGGATATCTTTCCAAAAAAAGGTAAATGCAATGTGTAATATAGATACATGTACACCTATGTTTATAGCAGCGCCACTAACAATACTTAAATTGTGGAAGATGCTAAAATATTCATCAACAGACCAGTGGATATAAAAATTGTGGATATGTACACAATGGAGTACCACTCTTCTACAAAGACAGATAAATTTGAAGCTTTTGTAGACAAATTAATTCAACTTGAGACCATGATGCTTAGTGAAGTCAAACTTAGAATGTTAAATATTGTATGGTCTCTCTAGTATGAGAAATCCAGAATAGAGATATTTTATAGAACGAAGTGGGTGTGACAGCAAGAGTGGGGGTGGGTGAGGGAGCGAGTGAGAGGACCAACGGGGAGAGAGAAAGGAATTGTAATGTTCATGTAATATATATGTGTACAAAATTCTCATGTTCAATGTAACCATTAAATATTACATATATAAACCAGTAAAATTGAGGAAAAATGAAAAGAAAAAGAGAAAAGCTCTATGTCCAATTCTTATGGCAGTCTGGAACTAGTCCCCATGATAATGTTTATTAATGTCAAACCCAGAAAGAATGACTTTGAACCCTGGCTTCAAGAAATTACACTTAAATCATAAATTGGCATTTTTGATTCCTTTTCTTCTTTACCTAAATCTGCTCTGGCCTTATCATTAAGTTTTGGTAGTAAATAGACAATTCCCAAGGCCTTAATTCAATGTAAACAATAGAAATGTCCTTCCATTGACATCTCTCCTGCCTCCTTGTGTGTGCCACCCTGCATTTCCTGCGTCTATTTGTGAAATTCTACTTGTGCATTTTGAGGGTTGGACCTGCTATACCTTGGATGTAAGGTGTCTCCAAAGGTCTGCATGCAAAGACGTGGTCTGCAGGATGGAAGGATGCGAGGTCTGTGGACCTTTCAGAAGTAGGGAGTAGTGGGAATTCAGTAGGTCATTACGAATGTGCATTCAAAGATGATTGTGTGAGGCCGGAGTCTATCAGTCTTTTTCTGCTTTCAGGTTTGATATGTGACTGTGTGCTCTTCCATATACTGTGTCACCTCAACATGGAACCAAAAACTTGGGGATCTTTAATCTTGGACTTGGACCTCAAAAATTGTTAGCTACATATTTTGTCTTTATGATGTTAGATTATAAAGAACTATAAAGTCAGTTGTCTCAGGTAATTTATTGCAGTAACATAAAGCTGACTAATGCAAATCCTTTAGTAACTATTCTTGTATCTTAGAATCTATAAACATTTCCTTTTTGTGAAAAATTGTGTCTTTAATTTGTCCACTACGCCTTCCTAACAATACAACTACTTCTTGCATAAGAACAGATAACTACTTAGATACATTTCTACTCTTGAAAGCTTAAATACAGATTATAAAATCCTCCTAGAATATAAATGATTGTAATGTAGATATTATGTTCTGACTGTCTGTTGGTCCAGGATGTACAAATGGACATCAACTTCTTATAAATTTTATAGGTAAAATCATGTTGAAACTCAGCTATCTTTTAAAAAACCACTTTCTATTTCAACCTGGACTCTTAGCCCAGAAGTTATCTGACTTCCTTTTGGTTCTATTTCTTTGTTAAAAATATATCACAAAATGTTTCACAAGTTTAGACATTTTATTCTAGTTCAGCATGGCCTTGGTCTTGAATTTGATGTTAATATCTAAACATTGGCCTCAGTGATATGTTTTTTGACATTTTATCATTCTAAATTTACACAATATGTGACTTTTTTCATAGACGGTGTATTTGACTGGAGGACAAATCTTAAAGTTGATTCAAATATGATTCCTAGAATTTAGAATAATCTCAAATATATTAGGTTTTTAGTATTTTGTAAGAAATCCCTCTATCTTTAGTTAGGTACCTATTCTTCCCAGTCAAATACAAATATTGGCTCTGTTTACATGATTCTTGAGAATTTTCACACTTAACTTTTATAGTGAAATGAGATATTGTCAATGGCCAGTGGTTCTGTTTCCACTCGTCAGAGCAAACGTGTGGTCTCATAGTCAGATCCCTGATTGCTATAAAGGTTCATTGGGCAGAGAGGCTATGAAAGTCTAAGTCTTCTCACGCCTCCTGTCTCTCCTGTTCGTAGCTCACCTCTTGGTACTGTCTAGGACACCATAAGGAAGCTCCACACGGAGACAATCCAGGGCAACTCAGACCAAACAAGGTTTAATCTTCTAACTGAAATGGCTGGTTGATCAAAACAGCACAGACCAATATGGGAGGCAAAAAAAAAACCTCATTGACTGTGCTTTGTATATGGTAAGTGCATAAATGTCCCCTTGGTCTGGCGACACCCCTCCTGGGAGTATATCCAAAAGAGGCCAAAACAACATACAACAGAGATATGTGTATACCCATGTTCATAGCAGCACAACTAACAATAGCTAAGACATGGAAGTCACCAAAATACACATCAACAGACCAGTGGATACACAAACTGTGGTACTTATACACAATGGAATACTATGCATCTGTAAGGTCCAACAGCGCGGATGTTTTTACAGGCAAATGGAAGAAACTTGAGAACACCGTGCTTAGTGAAGTGAGTCAGAAGCAGAAGGTGAAACATCGAATGGTCTCTCGGATATGAGAGACCCAGATCACAACTGTCTCATGGAACTTTAGACTAAAGACAAAGTGAAAGAGGGGGACAGGGTGGGGGTGGATGGAGGGAAGGGAGGGTAGGGGGAGGGACAAAAGGAGAGCGGGAAAGTCCTTGTCACCTTGATAAGATACGTATGTGCATAAAAGGCTCAACTCCATTGTAAAACTTAAAATTTGCACTTGTACATATCAATAAAATGGGGAAAAAAAGAAAAGCTTTTGAAAAATTAAAAAAAAAAATAAGATGCACTTAGTTTGAACAGTCTTTCAAGTTGATAAATTAATAATGGTCAGTATGCTTATTTTTTGTGTGTTGTCTAATAGTAAAACTTGGAAATGAGGATAGTATAACTGCTGGAAGTATAAATGCCATATGCATTCATCTACTTAAAAATCAGTCTATTGTGTTTGGTAAACATCTAATTATTGTATAAGTAGCTCACTTCTAATGAGATGGTTGTCTTAGCAGGGCCAGAACAAATAGCAATTTGGGCCATGAACAGCCCATGGGCAGGACTTTCCCCACCCTACAATTAGGGTCAGGCTTGCAGTCACCCGCAGTCTCTTCTATATTGCCTGCTGTCTGAGTATTTGGTCACCTTTCAGTTGGGAGCAGCCCATGGGCTTCCATGTGTTGTTCATAATTAACACGCTTTCCCTGTGAGATGATCACGTTCCTGTCTTTGTCCTTTCCTATCTCCTCCTTCTTCTCTAGCTTGTAGCCCTCTCTCTGTCCATCTCTTTGCAAAATTACTATGTTTCTCTGTCTGGGCATGGAGCACGTGTGAACATGCATGCATAGCTAAATTAATGTTAAGAATTGCTACTGATATGTAATTTCATTTTAAATCAGAAACACAGCTTTTGTCACTTACATGCCACATTGTTGGGTTGACACTTGTTTCCTTATAGATATCCATGCAAACTCTTCAGGGTCATTGAACAATAACCTCTTAGAAAATCTTTATTGATACTGATGAGTGGAGATGAGACATATAAATTGATGTGTTTTGGCAAGATCATATTTATCTTATTTTTCTCGGTATGGAGCCCAACACACACAGAGGAATGTTGAATTCTGGAGACATACAAGCTAATTAGAAGATTTTTAAAAGTCTGTAGATGAGAGAAAAACAGTTATTTTGAGCAGTGCTGCTTTAGGTGGGAGGAAATGAGATGTCAATTGTGAGACAGAACAACGTAAACTTGAATACGTGGTGCCTGGGTTCAGCAGCGATCCAAGTGAATCTTAATATCCTTCTGTGGCTTCACAGGAAAATTTTTATTGGTAGATCTATTCTGCATTTTACTAATTTAAAAAATTAGTCGAAATCATGTTTCAATACTAACAATATCTTGTTCCATTTCTAGTAACTCATAACTTGTTTGTTGAGATCTCAAATTTCCTCTTGACTTATTAATATTGCTTTGACTTTCTGACAATGCATTTAGACAATAATTAATATGCAAGTGTGTAGATAGAAAAAAGATAGATATAAATACTTTTCAGCATCGTTTTTCTAAACAAATGCTTCATTTAAATATGATTAAGCATATTATATTCCATAGCAGAAGAAGGATGTGCCTTCTGAAATATCATAAGAATATTTAACAAATTCTTTCATCCTAAACGTCAATTTAAAAACCACTTGCTGTTTTACATCCACATGGCTCTCTATAATCCTCTTTGCATATTTCTGCCATGTCATTCTTACTATTTTAGTTTTCTTTTTCATGCCTTTGGCTGTTTGGGTGCAGGTATTGTGTCTGCATCTTCCATAGATGAGAAAAAAGCTTTTCTTTAAGATTTCAGTTAAGGAAATTCATTTATCTCACATTGAAGAATATAGGATGCATGGTTACTGGTAGCATCATCACTTGCCATAGGAAAAGAAATCATCAATACTTAGTCTAGATAACCATCGCAGGCTTTGAAGTAGACACCTGCCCTCCTTCTGAGTACTAAACTGAAGAATTAATTGGAATCACTTTTAGGAAGGTAGATGCCTCCTGAGACATAATGTTACGTTAAAGAAAACACAGGAGGTTATATATCGTGTGGCTTCTCTTACAAGAGAAGTCCAAGAACCTAAAATATAAAAACATAAATATCAAAACAAAGCTAAAAGATAGGAAAAATGAAGGTAGGAACTGCGGAGGTGATGAGGGGATTTAGGAGTAGAAAGGATAGGAGGGTGGGATGGGTAGGAAAATTAATAATAATTGACACACAATATGAATGCATAGTACTTTCCCAAGGTGAATGGAATTATTATGTTTCTTAAATGTAGACTAATAAAATAGTAATTGTGAAGAACATAAAAGAAGGAATAAAAAGTGTTCTATGGCTATTTGACCAAAATAATTTTTTAAAATTTGTGACTTTTTAAAATTTGTTAAACAAGTGGGAGATTTAACTATGGGTAGTGGAGAGAGTTTAGATAATGTGGCCCTTCGTTCTAACATCAATTACACATTTTAGAAGGTCTTTTAAACCACATTCAATTTTGAAAATCCAATAGAAAATTCTGAGAACAGAGAACTCTTGAATTCCTGATTATAATTTATTATAAAGAAGAATGAATGTTAAAAGTAGCTATGGAAGAAACAGAGTGCAGTGTTATTCAGTGTGGAGCATTGCTATCCTTTCTGACTGGAGACAGTGTGTGGTCACTCATAGGAAATGGATGTGGGCCTATAGGCAGAGGAGTGCCATCTGGGGAAGCTCACTCAACCCCCATGTGGAAGGTTTTTTTGGAGCTCTTACATATGTGATTAATACCCCTCTTGGCTGATGTGAACTTCTGATTTTTAACTTCCCTGGGCGTGACCCAGAGCTCCTCCCCTCAGTCACATTATCTTGTCTCTCTGGTGTGGTCAGTCCCTGTCTTGTGATGATTGGATGTGTCCATAATCACTGTCAGTCACATTTCTGACTCTTCAACGTAACTTACGACCTCAGGAAAGCATAGATGTTCCTGTCATGTGTAACAACCCAAAGATTTAAAAGATTATTTCTCAGAAGCAACAATAAAGACCAAATGTCTCTTTGATAAGATTAAGTTATTTACCATGCTACTACAGGGGTGGACAAAAATGTGCATTTTGTTACAAAGCCAGTTTTTGCTAAAATATGCAGAAACTTTGAAATAATAAAAGTAAGGATTTTTTGAAGGCATTTAATTGTAAAGATTTAATTATATAGAGGCTGAAGGATTTCAAAAGGGAAGTCCAATTTCCATGCATGAATTCTCCAAACTTTGTTTTATAGAACATACAAATATACACATTTTAAAGACAAGTTGATATAATGTTACAATCAGACATGCTTAGAAGGCACTGGAATTTACCAAAATTTGCTTCTGGACTCGGTAGTTTTTCATATGCTGATATGGTTGTTCTCAAAATTATTGGTCTTCGCACACTCTACTTTTTAAAGAATTATTAACAACGCTAAAGGACTCTGTTTGGGTGGTATTTATTATGGTATGCATTAAATTGAAAGTTTTAAATTTATTTCATTATCAATTCATTGAAAAGCACTACAATAGACTCCTTAAATATAAAATAGAAATATTTTTATGAAAAATTATTTTTCCAAGCCAAAAAGTTAATAAGAATAATTATATTGCCTTATATCCCAAAATACTTAAAGTTTGAAACTTCGGAAGTCAACAAGATCTTTGTTCATTTATTGTTCCAATTGAAATATATAAAGAAAATCTGGTTTTGTACTTAGATGTAGTTGTCAAAATGCAGACTATCTTAAATAATTTTGGAAACTTTTGCATAATATGTGAATGTATATGTCATCATTTCTTAAAGATTACTTGTAATGTGGAATTTAAAAATTATATCCATGTAACTTTTATATTGTGGCATATTAATATCTGTTACTCTGTTGTTCTAAGTGGTTCATTTAGCCAAGTAAAATTTTGTAAAACAATATTTTAGTTATTTGGAAAATATTGAATTGTCATTCAAAAGTTAACAATTATTATTATTTAACATAAAAAAGTTAACATTCCTTAATGTCAACAAGTCTTATCATTACTTGTGATAGGCCAACTTAATTTGATAGTGCCTTAGCAAAGCACAAATTCTGATGTGTCTTGGTGTGTCAGGGAGACTTGACCTTCAAGGTCCCTGGTCCTTTCCCTCTGTGGCACTGTTTTTGTGTTCAGCTTCCTGGTCATCATCGCTAAGTGGCTTTGTTATGCCACGCCCTTTTACTATGACATTTGTTCCTTGAAGCTAGTCAGTCTTGAGCTAAATTCCCTGAAACTGTGGACCAAATTCGACTTCTCATTTTTAAGTTGTGGGTGTTGGGTGTCGTGTTCCAGGGATGAGGAAGCTGACTACCAGAAGTAATGGGGTCAAATAATGACCATATCTAGCCAAAGAGTTCTGAAGTCATTGGAACTGGTTTGTGGGAAGAATTTGGAGAGGTTCGGAGGTGTTTTGTAGAGGAGTCCTAGCATGTTTTAAGCACTTCGGTTAGGATGCCTATAATCAAAGAGATGAATATGTGGAGTAAAGGGAATCCTCATACACTGGTGATAGGACGTAAATTTGTACAGTCATTGCATTGGTTAGGATTCTTAGAGAAATAAAATTAATAGAATAATTAACAAAGAGGAATTTATTAGACCTGCTTGCAAGTCTGAAGAGTCCAAAATGGCTGCCTGAGGGAATAGGAGGATCTAAGAACTTCTCAGAAATGAAATGGAAAACTGCAGTTCTACGTAGGGCAGTTGGCAAAAGTCTGTGCCCCAGCTGGCCACAGCTGGACATCCAAAGGTGATGGTGAAGACCTGGAGACTAGAGAAAAACTGCTGTGGAGATTGAGGATATGAAGACAGGAGTGGACCAATGTCTAGAGACAGTGATGGAGGCCTGAGCTCTTCCAGGTTAAAAAGAAATTGTAACAATCTCCCCTCTTCCTTCTCTTTTACTTAATTTATGCTGCCAGTCTATTGGTTGCTATACACACACTAAGGGTAGAATTTCTTTTCTTATTTGATGGTCTATAAGTCAATCATTGACACTCAAAACTCTCCATAGAGGCTGTGAGTGCCTTCTTTCAAGTTGACATCATCCTTTCAATGGTCGCAGTCTTATGAAAAACAATATAAAGTTTCATCGAAAAATTAAAAATGGAATTACTGTGTGTTTCAGCAATTCCAATGCTGAGGATATATTCAAGGAAATGAAATAGCTACATCAAAGAGTCATCTGCACTTCTGTGTTTATTACAACACTATTCACAACAGCAAAGAAACAGAAATAGTTTCATCAACTGCTGAATGGACAAAGAAAATATATTAATACAAACAAAAGGCCAGCCACTAAAAGGTAGAAATTGTGTCTTTTGCAATGACATGTATAGAATTGGAGAAGATTATGTCAAGAGAAATTAGATGCATGAACCCAAATATTGCATGATCTCCCTTATATGTGGAATATGATTATAGCTGATCTCAGAGAAACTGAGAAATAGAATGATGGTCACTATGGTTTCAGAAATTATAGAAAGGAGGAAGGAGGACCTGTTGACCCATGAGCCCTATGTGACATACATGTAAGCGGTTTGGTGTACGACTTTATAGTAGAGTGGCTATAGATGACCATTATGTGCCATATATCCAAATAATCTAGAGTAACATATTCTTATTTTATTTTATTTTTTACCATAAAAACAGGTAACTGAGGAGATAGTTTTGTGCAACCTGACTTACACATTACAAAATGTATATATATAGTGAAATATCCCATAATACACTATAGTCCTGTAAGATTCTTGGGTTTTTATGTCTGAGTTAAAACAAATTTAAATTAAAAATAGCCAAAACATTAATTTATTACAAATAAGTAGTTTAGCTGAGAGATGAAAGAATGGTTTAGTATTAGATGGTTTATTTGTGAGATGAGTAGATTGCTAGATTAAAGAAATCTCTATCAAAATCTTAATAGATAAAGAAAAAAGCACTAGACAAAACTCAACATAATTTGTAACAAGAATTTTTAGTTTAGTAAATGAAATGGTACTTTTTTATTTGTTTAAAGGGTTCCTATTAACACTACAGAATATTCAAATACTTAAAATTCACACATCTGAAATCTGGAAAAAGGCAAAAATTCCTGATCTTACTGTCAGTCTTCGTTGTGTGTAAAATTGCAGATGGTAATATGGTACAATTTGTAAAAGAAATAGTGTTAATGCTAGAGGGGAAGAAATTATATTATTAAAACATTTACTTTCTATACAGAAAGATATAAAATAATCCAGTTAAACTATTAAGATTAGTAAGTTTCACAAGTTTTCTATCTTATATCATCATATAAACAATTGTTCCAAATTGCCTTATATATGCAGAATAATCCTGATTTAAAAATGGAACACTGTATATTTAGGGAAATTATTATCTTTGAAAGGGAGATTTTAGCAGTATGAATAAATAATCTTATCCAATATAACTCATTATATCAATGAAATGTCAGTTAAAATCTCCAGATGATAATTTTGTTGAATTGGGAAAGCTGATTCTATTCTATTGGAATAAATAAACAATTGAAATAATATAAACTCATTGTGAATTTGTGAAGAGATGCTAGACTTTCTTGTATTTAGCTGTGGGACCAACGGATCTTCCCGTGGGAAATGTAACTCGAAATAATTATACTTTCATGTGGGTTACAGTTATAACTCAGAAAAATTAAACTTCTAACCCTTTCTAACATATAGAATGATGTGGTGATAATTCTTGCATAGAAAAGTAAAACTAGAAATTAGAATAAATTTGGCTAGCTAAAATTACAAAATTTACTAATACATAGTGAAAGACAAGTATCGTGTTTAAAAAATCTCTATATAATGTAAATCATAAGCAAATGCTTACAATCGGATTGTAAATAGACTACTTGTTATTACAGAAGAATGAAAAACAAGGATTCACTCAATGGTGCAACCTGTAATACCAATAATCTGGAAGGCTGAGGCAGGAAGATTTCCAGTTTAAACCCAATCTGGATAACCTAGTGATTTAGGAAGACCTAGTCTCAGAGTATGAGGTAAAAATGAGCTAGGGATATACCTCAGTGTGAAGGCACAGGGCTCTATCTCAACTCTTACAAAGATAAAAAAGGAATTACACAATAATTATAATAGAAAATGAGCAAAAGAATGTGAACAGGTTGTTCATGAGGAAGAGTTTCAATGGATAATGATGATACAATACAATGTTAAACCTTGAGAAGAAACAGGACCTTGAAATACGTAATTAAAGGAACTTCTTGCCCTGTCATGTGAACAAGATTGTTAGAATACCTACAAAATAATGTTTATAATTATGAAAATTGTAATTTACCTGACTATCATCTCACAAGGGCTGAAATAAAATGCAGGAACCAAAATAAATAGTCTATGCATGTATGGAACAACATTAATAATTTAGAAAAAATGCATGAATATCTTTTGTAGGACAAAATGTAGTTTATTGGAAATGCCACCCTATAGAATGAACACACACTCATTAATTATATTTAACACTCATAGAATGTGCCTAACATTGTAACTAACATTGCTCATAGATTCAGATATATTAAAGTCTAAAAAAATGCCTGGACATAATAAATAGCCCATTACTTTGAGGGTGGTAAAGAAGACTGAGAACTGTGTGGTGTCTGTGCTGTGCTTTGACTTTGATAGATACTATAACTGTAAAAACCAGGTCAGCTCCTGTCTGTTGTGTCAAGAGTCATCCATCCTTCTCAGAAAAGGAGAGGATGAGGAGTCCAAGCATCAGTTCAGATGGGGCCACTCAGGGGTGGCTCCTACCCGGCACCTCCTCATATAGGAGCTTCACTTAACCTGACTGGGTGCAACTCAAACTTGTAGTTCCTACTTGACACACATCATGAATCCAGGGTAAAACAAGTCTCCTCGTTCTTAAACATTCCTTTGCAAGTCTCTCAATTTCCTGAATTCTTCCTGATCAAAGTTCTCTCAGGTCAGGCTTCTAGAGTCAAGCCACTTATTGATTGCACAAGTTTTTCTTGGGTGTGGGTGACTAGCAGGGAAGCCAGCAAGCTGAGGCGATAAAACCTCCAGATGTGGGTGCCATGACCAATGGACTAGTAGTTTCAGCTGAATAAAAAAATGAAGAGGAAGAAAGGCTTATGACTTCATCCAGAACGTGCCATCATCTTGAGATTTCGATCTCCAGAAAATACTTGCTCCATTCTTCAGGTCTTTGCCATCAACCCTGGACATCATCTGTAATACAGACCCACAATGACTGTTCTGCAGTGACCTTTCAAACATTCAGTCTTGGACTGGTGCTCTTCCATCCTTTCAACTCTGTGAGTGCAGACAGCCATTTTGGACTCTCTCTTTTGACTCTGGAAGCTGACATGATAAACCTCCATATATATATAACATATATGTGTGTGTGACCATATGCGAACTTGAACTCCTGGATTCAAATATTTCAGAAGCTTCAGAACCAAGCAAAGAAAGCAGTGGTGTAACTCTCCACTTAAAGCTGAAAGCCCAAGCATCTGAAAGTCTACTGGTGGAGGTCCCAGAGCCCACAGGCAGGAGAAAATGCTCATCCTGGTTCTGGAAAAGCATCAGTTTGCCCCTTCTTTGCTATTTTGGTGTATCTAGAGACAGAGTGGATTGTCTAGTTCATGCTGTATCGAGGATGTTTTTTCTTAGTCCTCTGACTCAACTGTCTTCCTTTGCAATCCCTGTCACAGACACACCTGGGCCAGCCCAATTACTCTAACCAAAAAAACCCCCCAAACCTCCTGGGTGCCTAAAGAAGTACTGAGGATGCATACGCTTTCTAGACATTGTGTATTCCGTAATTTAGTTAAAGTGATGGCCAGAAAATAATGATAATAATAATAATAATAATAATAATAATAATAACGACATCATGGAACTAAAGGAGGGCATTTATTTTTTGAGTTAGGGAATGTAAAGAGCAAATGTAAGAAATTAGATTTTTGTTGACATTTCCTTAGAAATGTATAGAGGACAGAACCTATTCCCATCTGGCTAAAAGCCCAGGGAGAAAATTATCTGACGATATTACTTGAGATTTGCAGGGCAAGCCATTTCTAGAAGGACTCATTGAACACCTGCAGCAAGAAGTCCAACCAAATTTGCACAAGGGCGGGGTGACAGACCGAGCTTTGCTTGGCGATCAGACAGCCGTGACTTGCTCTGCATGAGGCTCGAAGCCCTCACCTTTCCCGCTCAGCACTGATTCCATTTTCTCAATGTGACCTCTTCAGAGATCAGAATCAATAATGTGTCTGTCTTGAAACCTCTCCCTGTGATATTTTTTTAAGGCTTATCATGACTTTTATAAAAATAGAAATAAATACCCCGGTAAATGAGCAGTTCTGAATAATATGTGAGTATTTTCTTAAAATGCCTGAGAGAATCCCCAGATTGGTCATTTATCTATGTGGATCAGATAAGGCATGACTGATGTCAGCTCTCAGAGTTGCTTTGCCAAGAACTTTAACAAGCCAATTAGCTACAATGCTCAATTAAAATAGGCCTGCTTTCTTCTCCTGTGTGAGCAAGTTCAGTCAATGTGGTATTTAACCCCAGTGTGATTTCAGCATTGTGGGCCATCTCATGACCCTTAAATGCCCTATGGAACGAGCCTTCCTATAGCCATTTTAAAAAGTGGATCCAGACTAAGTCCAAACTGGGGCCGGGAGAGTTAGGCACAGTGGGGGCAGAAGGGGAAACAAAATATGAGACAGAGATACGTATGACCTCATTTGAACTCCTGGATTCAAGTATTTCTGAAGCCAACTTAGATCTTGGAAGTCTCATTACATAAACTGACACAGATTATTGGGGGTATTATTTACATTAAAATATAACACATACATCTGTTAAGTGTACAGTTTGATACATTTTGGCAAATGTTTACACTGTTGTGACATACTACTTATTTCAAGGCATAAAATATTTCTTTCACCCTGTGAAGTTTTGGCATGATCTTTTTTTTCCTTTTGTTTTAATATACAAAAAATCGCAGCTCTGCCCCTGATGCAACCTTGGTTCTGACTTTCCTCTCCAGTGAGTAGTCTGACACTCTTACATAGGATTTGAGACATTTGGTCATTCTTTACTTTTCTGTGTCTATAGTCTTAATCATCATTTTTGATGTTCATAAGTGCTGCTACAGACAATTGTAATTCTTTTTTATTGCTGAGTTTTCATTTATTGTTTGAATAATACACTACAATTCATTGTGTTATTTCTGGGTTTTGGTGACTACATGCAAAAATTGACATGAGCATGCTAACATTTTGACAAGGTTTTGGGTGGACATATATGATGAAAAGCATAAATATTTAATAATACAATTACAGTTTTATGAATACATAGGTATGTTAGAAATTTCTAGAATCCAGATGGGCTATCCTGTCTTATACCCTCACTGTGAACACATGCTTGGCAATATTCAAAATTATCAGTTGTTTTTAGTTTAGGTCTCATGTCTATAAAAGATCTATTTTAAAATTTGGTTTATAGTTTTTACTGGTTTCTATGGATTGCTATATATGCTTAATTTGTTGGGCACCTAAGTTGTAAATTTTTTCTTCTAGTATGAGATGTATTTCCTGCATGGCATCTTTTGATGTTCAGAAACTATTAGTTCTGATGAGCTCCAATAGCACCTTCCTTTCTTGATGTTTTCCTTCTTTTTCATGTAATGGGAGTGTGAGTTGTTAAAGACTACTGCCAAGAGCCTTCATGGGAGACTTGTCCTCAGCCCAAGGGAGCCATCCCATCTAGAAACTGTAAGGAAATCATGCTCTCTTCTGGAATGGCTTAGATAAATGATTGGCTGATATGGGGGTATTCAGGGCCTGTCCCCTGACCTCCATGTGGGACAATCCTGAGGTGTCATCTATATCCTGGAGGCTGTACTTGAGCTGACCCCATTATTTTTTGCCTGCTTGCCTTATTCCTCTGCCCTATCAGTGCCCCTTATGTCCTCAGAGCAGTCTTCTTCAAGCAGTCACTCAATAAATGTCTCATACAACAGTCACCACTCCAGGCTGAGCCTCCAGGGCACTCAATCTAAAACGCCAACTTCTCTATTTTTCCCATGTACTTTCTTTTTCATATATCTTAAGAAATCTCTGCCTATTTAATGTCATGAAAATAGCCTGCGTCTGCTGTTAGTGACATTATAGCTTCATTGTTACATTTAGGTCTATGTTCTGTTTCAAATGAGTTTTCTTGCATAATGTAAGGTAAGGGTCAATTTCTACTTTGGTCCAGAAAAAAATGTTCCAACACCTTTATCTTTTTTAAATGAATTAATTACATTACTTTTATTGTACAAAAGTGATTGCATTAACTCCAGTGTACAAACGTCATTATACAATGTTTATTTTGTTTTTACTTTAAGCAACTCGGCATGGTTTTCTATTTCTTGGTATGGAATAGACATAGCTAATTTAGGGTCTCTCTTTTTTTAAAAAGGAGCTTTATACTTAATGTTGCCATATGTAACAAATAAAATATAGAAAATCAAATTAAGCATGAAATTTTAGGCACACAACAAATAATTTTAATGTGGATGAGTCTCATTAAATACTTGACTCTCATTATTTGTGTTCCAGAAATGAATTTAAATATCTGAATTTGGAAAATTAATATTCTGTATTTTATGTGACAATTCTATTCTCACCTGAGTCTTTGGATTCTGATGTCTGCATCTCATCACTACCTCCTGTTTGACTTTCTCGGCTCATCCCTGACCACCTCCAACCAGGACTTACCCAAAGATGAAGCTTTCTGACCTTCTGACTTCTGACCCTCTCAACTTTTCCTGCCGGGGAGGCTGGAAAGGCCAATTCACACCCCTATCACACTTTTTAGCTCTCTTGGTTATCAGCTACTGAAACAACTTGATTATTTTTAAAACCATGTTCCACTTTTGAGGTGCAAATTCAATGATATTGACCTGTCAGGCCAGGCAGAGAGGTGTTGTGACTTCCTGACTCTCATCAGCAGTAGGTTTGGGTTAATCAATTCATAGCCTCACACTTGAATCTTTCTGACTGGGTCTAAAGCTGCTACCTGTGATTGCCAGATGGTGCCAAACTCTCAGACATTGAGGAAATTTAATCTTGGATCTTGGCATCGTGAGGACCAATCTGAAAGTTACTGGAGACACACTTCTCTGAACCTGCACAAGGACATTATAGCCACACAGCCAAGAAGGGGCAATGAGGAATTCTCTCTGCAGGGACTACAAGAGATGCCCACTGAAGCAGGGGGGTGTGGAGGGAGCCAACAAGCCTAAAGCCCATTCTGCAGGAACAATGTTCCCCTTTCTGGACGCCAGGGACTTCAAAGATCTCAGTGCTGTCTTTTTCACAGAACATTGCCTGAGTCTCTCGCATGGGATGCCCCAAAGGTGGAACCATAAAAGGTAACCAGCCAAAGGCTCATCATGGACTCTTTGTGACAGAGCGGATTTCCTGCAAAGCCCATCAAACGTAAGCTTTGCACCGTACTCACATGGGTCTCTGGGAGTCCTGGAAGGGCTAGGAGCTGCAACTTGTCCACTGAGGAGAAAGCCAGTTTATTAGAAGGAACCATTGCTCTGTAAGCATTTCTAGCCAATAGCATAAGGCTTTTGCGTAAAAATGGACCTGAATTTCCAATCCTCAAATAACTTTTTTGTGATTTCTTCTCTTATCCTAAATAAATAATTCTATTCATAACTAATTTTGCACTTGTTAGGCAGAAAGTTGGATATTAGCAGAATTGGAGCCAGACCTTACTAATTCACTTGGGGCAGCAGCTCCACGGCTGGCTGGGATTATTATGTAATCTCTCTAAAAAGAACATTCCAGCACTACCTCTTCCTGCTGTAGTAACACCATCCAGTTTCTTTCATTTTCTGACACAGTTTTTAACATGCTTGCAGCGGTGATTTGATTTACATCTGTGTGCAATAAAATCCATTTGTTTCATAAAAGGAATCTAGAATTAGAGCTGCAGGGACTACATTTTTCCATAAAAATAAGCAAAATAAAAACTTTGACTTACTCTCTAACACACTATTGCATGAGCTAGTATGGCTTCTGTGCGTATTAGCTGAAAAATAGAACATCAATTATTGAAAATGGAAAATTGTATGAAGTTATTTTCTCCTTCTGAATAGTTAATAAAATGTATAATCCAAACCACGATGTAAAAATATCTAAATTTGAAAAAATAAAAAAAGCCTAGATAGGCACTGTGGCACACTTCTGTAATCACAGTACCCTAGGAGACTGGAGTGGGAAGACTGCAAGTTAAATTTAACCAGCTAGTGAAACACTGTTAAAAAAAAAAAATCACAGAGGATGTATGTACCTCAGCACAAAGGCTCTAGGTTCAATACCCTGTATCTCAAGATAAAGTAAAACAAAACGAACTGAAGAAAAATTTTCTCATTTTATGATAACATTTAGTAATCTCTGAATTATTTTCTTTCAGTTCTTTTGAAATATTATTATGATTTACTATACATCTTTCTGACAATTTCAAGGGTTTTATTGAATAAATTATACAATATTTATATTTAGATTCCATAAAAGATTAGTTTACTATTACCAGAATTTGATGTTTTTTATTTTAGATTTTTTTTTTTTTTGAGACAGGGTCTCGCTCTGTGGTCCAGGCTGGTCCTGAATTCACTTCAGAGCCCAGGCTGGCCTTGGACTCACCGCAATCCTCCTGTCTCAGCCTCCCGAGTGCTGGGATTACAGGCGTGCGCCACCACGCCCAGCTTATGTGGTGCTGGGGAATCAAACTCGGGTACTTAGCGCTTGGCTTAGTGCTTGCTCAAGCGCTTTAACCGCTGAGCCATTCCTTCAGCCCCCAGAATTTGATGTTTATACATTTTATATTGTTCTAAAATTATGAGCAATTACAAAAGGCTGATACCTTCATTTTTTAAACTTTGCTGAAAGCTTTACTTTGATCTCACTTACCTCATGCACACACATACACACACATATAATTCAACTAATCTGTAGTTATCTTGAAGTGTGGTTAGTATTGAAGAAATGAGTTAATACTATTCTTTTGTTCTATACTACCACTCAAAAAATTTCCTATATTTAATTGCATTATATAAACTTATGAATATGAACTTTTTATCCCACTTGATATAATGTGCTTAAATATTATGCTATTGAGTTTTCTGACTTCCAGAATGAATCAATCTCTGACAAACCTGTAGCCCACCTGCTTGCCCTCCTAACCAATCAGGCTGCCTCTCTTTGTCCTCTTTCAACTGATCCCTGATCCACATGTGAGCCAAACAGCCCAACCCCTGACCTTCACGTTGAGCGTCCACCCACAGTGAGCAAAAGCCTCATTCACCTCCTGTTTATGGCTCTACTCCTGGACCTGCTGCCTGGACATAAGGTCATCTGAGGCAATAAGTTGTTCATTTCCAACCTCTTGATGCTGCGCATTTGAGTTTTCACCCGGGTTCTTCTTTGACCTAACATAAACCACCGAAGCAATGATTTGCTCCTGTTAATTTTCTTTTTCTTCCACAATACCTGTAAAAATGCATTTGCCTAAAAAGTTACACCCTAAAAATATTTTCATAGTGTCGCGAGCACTCCGTAAGAGGAGACAGATGGGACAGAAGCATTTGAATTTACCTTGGAAATGTTCTTTATTTTTCTTTATTTAAACAACAATCAATCCAATTCATAAATTAAACTATAATAAATTGATCAATTGATTAATTAAGCAGGAAAGCAAGCGTTGGTCTGCCTCTTAAAAGTACTCCCGTCCCTGGTCCCTTATGCTCACCATGCAACGTGTTCTTGACTATCGGCGACCACAGCCGACCCGCGTATGAGCTTGTCCAGGACTCTCCAGTCCATGGCTGGATCAGGCCCCGCCATAGCTGTCCGGTTGGACAGTCACTCCTTCTCCAGCAGGGGGTCTCGCTGTCGGCCTACCAAGAGGTGTAGTCTCACACTGGGAGGCGAGGAGGCTGGGGACGAGGAGCAAGACGCGTATCCTGCCTTCAGAGTCTGTGACTCCTACCTTGACTCTGAGCTTAGGACCTGCATGGTTTATATACTACTTTTATGCCCACAAGCTAAGGATAGCAATTTTTTTCGGGGTCCACACGCAGGTGGACAGGGGTTCTGGTTATCGATCATACAAGGGCTTTACCTACAGATAACGATTTTGTCACACGAGGTCCACCCGCAGGTGGCTCGCAACTTATCAGTATCAGACAGAGCTTTAGGCAGTTTCCAGCAATTTACTTTATTGCACTTGATATGGGTTTGCTTTCTCTTTGCAGTCCTCATGCCGTTCATACCAATGCCTTCAGGTCTACTCTCCACATTCTACCTGTGCTCTGAACACAGACACAATGAAAATCCATGTCTGAGCGAGGTTCCAACCTAGTAGTGTAAGACTGCATTAGCAAGAGTCTCCAGCACAGTGAGCAGTCTGCCCTGGAGAAAGATCAAGAAACGACTTAGTCAGAAATACAGATTAACTCGCTGATTTCAAGTTCAAAGAAAAACATATTTAATTTTTTTCAATATTTCTTTTTTGGATCTACCAGAGGTCCTTTAAGTAGTAGAGCTTTAATCTTAGCAATAAATGCCTTAGCAGCTTGCTGCCTTGATTCCTAGAAGGCTCCTACAGATGAAAATCCACAAATTTGGTATTTTCCCACCCAGACAAAGGGAAAAAACCACTTAAACCACTTCTGAGTATGCTCTAAAAATATATTTTTTACTTAAAAAAAAACCCTGAACACTCACCTTGGATTATTGCCTTATCCAATAAAATGCTCAGAAGCCTAGGACAGACTTCGTGTACTGAACTAAAAATGCCACTGACATTTCTATCCCCGACTTTTGAAATGTGCAAAAGTGGAATGGTCTTTCCCAGAAGGGAGCCTCATTCTTACATTTATGTGCTCAAAAATAAACAAAAATTCCCTATTGGACCATCCTCTGGAAAGTTCCAGTCTATAGAAAATATATGCTCTGACTTTTAAATGTCGACCAGCCTTGGAAATCTATATGACATAAACTTTTGCCAAAAAAAATCAATCTTGAGTTATGATTTGATTAGCAGAAAATTGCTATCACATTTGTTTCTACATTTGTCTACCTCATGTCCTTTTCACTCATAGGCTGGCTGATTCAAACCTTCTTTAAAAACTCCCCGAGAAAGTCTGTGACATTAAAATGTCCTTTGATGCTCTTTTACTAAGCAGTGAATATTAACAGTTATGGTGACCCTGTTCCCTAATGTGTCTCAGCAGGATCAATAGCAGTTAAGTGCCACTGTTTTACAATTAAAAAGGGGATCATTTTAAATTTAAAAGCTCATAGCTAATTTTCTTCCTGGCACTTAATAGCATAATTCATTTTTGAAAAAATCTCATAGGGAGAACAGACTTTTTTTTTTTCTTTTTTCCTTCTACCTTTTTTTTTTCTTTTTTGGTAGCAGCACAGGAAGGGGCTAGTTGGCACCCCTTGTTGCCTCAGAAATGACTTGTAGGGTTCTTTCATTAAGCTGTCAGCTGGTATCCATGAAATTTTCTCCTGAAAGAGATTCGCCAGGATGCAAGCATGGACACCCGTGACAGCCCCTCCTCTCCGCGTCAGTGGGAGCTTCCCTCCTGTTGCTGATGTTCGCAGCCCATCTTCCCTTCGCAGTTCCATCCTCCCCACCCCCCCTCACGCCTGGACTTTTGCTTTTCTCTCCCTTGACCTCCTTCTTTTCCCCATTAGGAACCCAAGCACATGACAGGTGGCTCAGAACCACGCATACATATTTCCACCATCTAATTGGCTAACGTTACACTGCAAATGTCATTCTGATCCTACCTCGTTGACATTGCGGAGAGCCTCAGCTCCCGCTCTGCACAAGGATGCCTTGCCTGGTTCCCAATTACAACAGTAACAGACGCATCGCATTACGTATACACTCTGTCCCTGGGGAAAAACACTCCATAGAGATCCACTTTGGGGTAAGTCTCGTGTCTGTTTACGGAATTTACATTACCTGGAGGCAAATGAGAACTCCTGTCTGTCACTTATATTTATTGCTCGAAGCAGAAGAATATGTGCATGTATTCAGTATGTGTTCAGTATTTTTAAGTGTCTATTTTAAAAGTAGAAGATAGCCACCATTTCCCCCCCTCACTGCTATTACTTCTAACTAAAAACAATAACAAGCATTGGGATATTGACTGTAATGTTAGACATCATGCTCAGCAATGCTTCATATAACTGTATTCCCTTTAAATTCACAAAATGGACAATCTTGTGCAAGATCTATAGGCAAAGATGCAGAATTTCAGGAAGATTAAGTTACAGGCTTAAGGTCACATAGCTCACAAATACCGCTAATAACACAAAAAGATTTCAACTATTTTGTTCCTAATCACCCCCATCTTTCAATCACGCTGTCGACTGTATCCATTCAAACTATTTTAAGTTTGGTTAGCCGTCTTAGACATTATGCAAAAAACTAGACCTGCCAAAATTTGTGGAATTTCAAAATATTTCTGTGATACTAGTTATTAGAAAATTAGGACTAGCCACAATATACTGCTTGATTCATTCTTCAAGTAAATTTTGACCTGTGTTCGAAAGTATTTTTGGTATTCATCACTTTATCACAGTGTGGATATGGTAGCTCGTGAGCTGTCGAACACCAGACGAGGTATATCCTTTCCTCTGCTTTCTTTCTGAATCTGATCATTTTCTCTGTAAATATAAATTTTGGACTAAATGCTAATATTTCAGTAAATATAATGCTGAGTAAACAAGGGCACATTGCAATTACACGAGGATCTAGAATAAATGGGATGCTGGGTCCTGCAGGGTCAGTGCTCCCTGCGACTACAGCTAATGTCTACTGAGAACTAACGGTGGGCTCTGTGTCCCTTGCCTGCCTATAGAAGATCACAAAGGGACAAACTGTGGATGTTAGTACGTCTTGGAGAAAATCAGGCTGATGAACAGAACTTTCTGTTTGCAGGAATTCCTCCGCGTCTCTTGCTTTTTTACCGTCTCTTTTTCTCCTCTTTCCGTCCCCCATCCTACCTTCCTCCTCTTTTCCACTTGCTTCTTGCTTCAGACTCTAATTGCGAAAGTTCTTCCTTGCAATATAGCCCTGAAACTGGCAAACAGCGAGCGCTGTCCAAGCTGTGCAAGGGTTTGGTAGAACTTCTGACTGGCACTGCTGAGGCTGAGGCAGCGAGACTACAAGCTCAAGCCCAGTCTAAGCAACTTCATGACTTAGAGACCCTGTCTCAAAATCAAAACTCAGAAGTGGGCTGAGGATGGAGCTCTGCAAGAAAGCCCTGTGCTAGGAATAAACAAATAAATAAACAAATGCACGCAATACATGCAGAAATACATAAATAAATAACAAAGAAAGGAGGGGAGTTTTGGAGTCAGGCTGGTCCATCCCAGAGGCAGAGGAAGTGGCAGAGCCCGGAAGGCAAACGCTGGGGCGGAAGTGCGCTGCTCTGACGTGCCACAGTACAACAGCCCGCCCCCCCAGGTGCTGCGTGGTTTCCTCAGCGTCTCCTTTCTCGCATTTCCTGTAACGGTGTTGGTGAAATAGCCCCCTTTTCCCGCCCGGTGCAGTGCAGGGGACCCACGAGCCTGCGGCGGTCAACTGGACTCTGCTCAGAGCTAAGTGCAGCGTCCAAGCTCCGTGGTGGCAAAGCGGCTTAAAGCCTGTCGTGGGGCGTAAAGTACGCCTTAGGCTCCTGATCAGTGCTGCCGCTCTTCCCCTGTTTACGTTTAAGGAAGAGACAAGGGGACGCTTCTACAAACAAGCTCCAGCTACTTCCCCCTGGCTTTGGCTACTGAAGCGTCCTAGGTAGGGAGAGATTGGGGAGATTCCTTGCCACTCCGGTCCTCTTTGAAGTAGCTGCCCCCCGCCTGGCTGAGCATTCAAAACCTCACTCCTCATCTCTGCAATAAACGATACCTGCTCCATTTTTTTTTCTTGTACATATTATCCTTTTACATTTGCATAAGGGGCTGCCCTGGGAGTGGGTATGAATGCGGAGGACCACAGAGCAACTGTGCTCCCCGCATGCGCTGCATTAGCTGCTGATACTCCGGAGTCTCCAGGTGCCTCTGATCTCCTCCACTCAAGCACATTGTGTAATTTAAATTCACATTTGGTCCTATTAAAAGGGGTCAGGCCAGAGCTGAACGTATTTTGATATACCTCTTTAAAAATTTTTTTTCTTTCTTTCTTCCCTTTTTCATTGGGCCTTGTAGGTAAAAGGGCAGCAGGAGTCTAGCAGGACCCCTGGGAGTGAGGGGTGTGGATTCAGGTTCTGCCAGTATTAACTCTGGATGGAATTGTACTAGTCGTTTTCCCTCCTGCTAATTAGCAGCCTTTCTCCCCTGCACCACTGCATTGTGGGTTTTCGTGTTCTCTCAGCTCTTCTGAGAGGTAACTTGCTTTGTTTGGATGACAGGTAGGCCTTTTGTGCTCTATGGCAATTCGGTGGAGTTGGGTGTCATTCCTCTGCTTTTATCAAAGGGAAAATTGCACTCTGTTGAATGAAGCGCACGCCCCACACCCACGTCCTTGGAGAACAGGGCTCCAGTCTAACGTGAATTCTGGCACCTTGTTACGGTTTGGATCTGAAATGTCTTCAAAAGCCTCGTGCTTGGAAGGTTATTCAATCATTGCGATCAATCCATTGATTTCCTCTGTTGTGAAGAAGACATGGGGCCTGATCAGAAAGAGGGAATATCACTGGGATTTGACCCAGAAAAGGTTGAGCACTAGAAATGGGACGTGACCAGGAAGAATAGATGCTAACTCCACCCTTCCTCCTCCTGGGCTTCCTGCCCCACCATGCTGACACAGCCTGTCTCTGCCTAGGCCGTCATCAAACCCTTCCACCATTGGCAGCTGCCCCTGAATGGACTGAACCATTTGAAACTCTGAGTTAAAGCAAACTTTCTCTTTCTTAAGCCATGGGTGTTGGATATTATGTCCCAGCCATGAAAAAGTAACTAAAAGATAGGAACCTCTCATATATTTTGTTCTCAGCCCTATACTGTGGATGTGGGGTTCCATTTGAAGAACAAAAATTGAACTTGATGGAAGGTTGTTTGGGGACTGTAGTTAGATGTGTTGTGTAAATGTATCTAGAACTGACTCTCACAAATGTCTGTACGTAAGACATTGGAGTTCAGGGTGAGCAGAAGGAACCATAGTTCCTTCATCAACACAGCACAAGTTTTTCTTAACATACTTTTGTATTTGTTTATCTACAAACTCAATTATCAAAACCAGCCATCTGAACTGCTCTTCTGTGCCTAGATCCTTTGGAATCCTCTAGAATTATGTTGCATCTTCCAAAGATGATTCCTTTTTTTGTTTTTCTGTGCTCATGTCAGCTCACGGGTATAACTTTTGTTCAAGACCAGAGCTGGTCTCTACTGCTCTCAGCAGGGAATCACACTCAAACAGAAATTTGACAGTAATCAAGGTAAATTTTTAGACTAATGCTAAGACTCTGTGAAGTTCACATGGCTCAATAAAAAGATTAGCCTTTTTCAGAGTTATTCCAATAGTTTTCAGTTGAAGCTGCTGTATTTTCAGCAAATGTAAGAGCAGAGAGGTGCAGCAGAATAAATAGTATGAAAGCCAAACTTGCTTTTCCCAATGATGTAGTCCAAGTTGAAATTTTTGCAAGACTGAGTTTTGTCTTTTGGAAATTGGAGTTGTTAAACATCTGCCTTTTGGAAATGGCAATTGAAAATACAGTAGAGATTT
The DNA here is from genome assembly GCA_004027205.1 of Ctenodactylus gundi. NCBI lineage: Eukaryota > Metazoa > Chordata > Mammalia > Rodentia > Ctenodactylidae > Ctenodactylus > Ctenodactylus gundi. The sequence continues at coordinate 496,724 of PVKB01000173.1, forward strand.
GATGTTTTTTGGTACAGAATAGGAAAATATGCCACTTCTTCCCCTTCTCATTGTTGTCTCCTTCCTTCTTCCACTATTTGTCTTCAGTTTTGTTGCTTGTTGCCGACTTGTTTTACCCATAATGAGCTGATTACCGAAAGAGGGAGCTTTGCAGTTGCAAATCCACCTGTAGAGAACAGAGGTTCAGAATACTTGTAGGATAAAAAGCATGATGATTTCAGATATGGGAAAGGTGATTGGAGGTGATTGAGGTGATCAGTGCTGAGCATGTGTGTAATCAATTCTCACAGTGCTTTTTAAGGCACACGTGTTAAGAAAATAGTCAAGTTGGCATGATCTGATGATTGGGCTTCTTGACCTCTCTGGTCAAAAAATCATTGTTATGGTTAATATCTAAAAGTCTCCTAAATTGTCATGTGTTTGGAGGGTATGGTTGGATCATGGGGGATTAATCTATTGATGACTGGCAGCTGAATGTGGTCTGGCTGGAGGTGGGTCACTGGGGCTCCAACCTAGAAGGGTACATCGTTGGTCCTGGCTCTTCCTTTTCCCCACTGCCATGATAGAACAGATTTCCTCTGCCACATCCTTCCAACATGCCACTTCTCTCTTGGGGTCAGCCAGTCATGGACTGAAACTGTGAGCAGGTAGCAGACTTTTTGTCTGAGTGATGGGAAAGTGACTAATAAAGTCACTTATGGGATGCTCATGCAAGCCTAAGTGAAGAGTCAGGGGTTTTGAGAGAACAAAGACTTTCAAGTTCCTGAAAAGTAGCATAAGAGCTACAGTCATCATAAACCATGCCTCAGACGTGCTAACTGTAACAAAAAGCTGTGAGCAGACTAATCGCATATTTCTCAGCTGTCTGATCTCCGGAGTTGGCGATTCCCCCCCCGCCCCATTTTATTGATATGTATATGTGCAAAATTTAGGTTTTACAATGGAGTCAAGCATTTTGTGAACATATGTATCTTGTCAAGGTGACAAGGGCTTTCCCACTCTCTTTCTGTCCCTCCCGCTCCCCTCCACCCCATCCCCAACCTCCCCCACCCAAGCCCCCTGTCTCACCTTGTTTTCAGTTTAAAGGAAGTGAATCTAGGAAGTTTGTTTAGGTTTTCCTCTGGTTCAACTTTTCTGTTCTAGTTCAAGGAAAATGGAAACTCTTGTCTTTCCCCGTTTTTCACCTTTGACATTGAACCTGGTGTCAGCTACATGTGTTCCTCAGTATCCGCTGGATCTCAGTTTGAGGACCTTCATGGGTACCAATGCCTGCCGATTGTTGAGTCTTGACTTATAAGATGGCACAAAATTTGCATACAATCTACCACATTCATCATCTCCAGGTTACGGGTCATCATTGATACAATGTAAATGTTATGTAAATTGTAGTATTGTTCAGGGAAGAATGACCTAGACAAAATGTCTGCTCATGTTCAGAACAGATGCAATATTTTTAAAGTATTTTTGATATGCAGGTGGTTGAATGTGAGGATGTGGACCCTGTGGATATGAAGCAGCAGCTGTAGTTTCTTCAGCTTCCCAGGGTCACTCATCTGTGTCTCATCCTGGCCTTCCTGTATCATGTCTCGCTGCCTTGGTTATTTCTTGACCTTTCAACCCACTTTCTTAATTCTGGGAGATTCAGCTTTCTGACAGTTAGGCCAAACCTTATCATTACATTTCATTTTATACCTTCAATAATAGCCCAGTAAGGGATTCAAAAAATAAAAAAGGCCACTCATTTGCTTGTTGGTTTTCACTTATTTTTGTCACACAGGAACTAACTGTTAATACTAAGTGGAGTTCTTGAGTTACAGGGGCAGCAGTTGGAGAGTGATCCTTGGAAAGTTCTCTAAAGCCTTTCCAGGCCCTGTCAAGGCAGTTCTCCCACTTCCATCATTTCTTTATTGATGACAGTGGACATAAGCACATGCCCAGGTCGTGGTCAGTAGGTTGACCTTTAGTCTAGGTGTTGCTAAAAACTTAACTTTGCTCTAGGTGCTATGTTAAATATTTCACATGCACCAACTTGCTTAATCTTCCTGGACTATTAGAAAAAAAGTCTTTTTGACTTTTTTTCAGACTGAGAGAAAGCTCAGATAACTCCTGTAAGCATTTTAGCTAGGGTAGTGGAGCTGGGATATAAACAAAAATTGGATTAATGCCACTTGCCAACAGGCAGACCTAGTTTGGAGCTTTGTTTATACCCAGGGCCTATTTAAAAATTTGGCACACACTATGGCATTTGCCTATCTAAGCCCTTCTGACATGCACCTGTCCTGCTACAACTAAGATTTGGCCTCACTTATGCATATCTGAAATACCGGGGAGAGGTGCAGAGGAAATTTTTTAACAGTTTACTTTTATCGCTTTGTCTTGTTTTATAGCTGTCTATGTCTCCAGCCATGTTGGAAATAAAATGAATGCTTTTTCCACTGCTGAGTTCCATCCGACAACTAAAATTTTAACTTTTTCCTATGATTAAAGAGTTCTACTTTAAAATAATTTATCTCCTTGGGCTTGATAATAGGTGATCGGGGTTGCAGTCATGATTTTGGTAAAAATAGTGTGAAACCACGTGTCTGTAGGTTGTGGGGGAAGAGGCCAACCCCTCATGGGAATGTGGGGTGAAGGTGTGGAGAACCGGCTCCGAGCTGTGTGGGTTCTGCTGCAAGGGTTCTGCTGGGGTACCCTTTGGCAGCACAGGGGCAGGCCTCTGCAGTGAGCCTTCCTTATGGGACACAAGATAGCTCCCCCAAAGAGAACACTATCTCCTTTCTGCCTGACCATTCTAAGATCTTGAGTGTGCAGCACTAGGTAAGTTACATTATTTACTTGTGTGTGTTTGTGTGTGTGTGTGTGTGTGTGTGTAATTTTTTTTTAATATTCAAAATCCATATTGTGAGCTATTCCACCACTGATGGTGACTTTTTCTTTCTAAAATTCTGTAGGACTCTCTTTCCCAAGAATTTGGGTGTCAGAGACTTTCACTACCCTGGCATTCTTCCCTCCTGTTGGACAATCTAACCTACTCTCTGGGCCCGTTCTGAGCACCCCATACCTCCCAGTTCACTCCTTCCTACCACTGCAGGATTGCGTGTCTCCCAATTTCCAATTACTCTTTGTTTATTTCAAATTGCATATCATAATTTTGCTTAATTTGGTTCATGTATTATTTTTAGAACATTTTTTACATTTACAGAAAAATTGCCCAAGGAAAAGGAATTTCCCTATAGCCTTTTCTTTATATCCTTTCCCCATCCTAGATGGACTTGGTTCATTTATTTGAATTGGTGCAATTATTTCAATGCATCCTTATGAACTAAACCCCACTGTTTATGCTAGGATTTACTTTTATATGGTGAATTCTATTGGTTTCCATAATTGTATGGCATGTATTATCATTATAGTTTCCTATAGAATAGGTTCATTGCACTAAAATAAAATACCCCTGCATTCCAACTCTGTGTCCCTGTCTCCTTTGTCCATACTCCAGGGACTACTGACTTTTCCTAAGAATTTTAAGTAGTGGGACTGACAGCCTGCGATTTACAGTCATTTCTATCATTGGTATGCATTTACGGTTTCTCCATGTCTTTTCTTTAGTTTGAAGATTCACATCTTTTTTCTTTGCCAATGAGTAATACTTCATTGCATGCATGTGCTAGTATTATTTTTTTCTATTTACCTATGGAAGCTCCTCTAAGATGGTTTAAAAATTTAGCAACTCTGAAAAAAATTCTATAAATGGTCACATGCAGGTTTTCTTACAGACATAGTTATAAGTGATTTTTAGGCAAATATCTAAAAATGCAATTACAATGCATATTCATTTTCCGTTTATCCATTCCTCTTTTTAAAAATCGCTAGTCCACTTGCAATGTAGCATTCTTAAAAGTTTGTAAAAAATACCAAATTTAAAATTATTTTATATGGTGACCTGGGATCCTAACAACATTTATTAAAAGATCTATATTTTCCCACCAAATTTGAGACAGAGTCTTGCTCTGTAATCCAGGCTCATCCTGAACTCACCATGAACTCAGGCTGGCCTTGAACTCATGGCACTTCTGCTGCCACAGCAAATTCCAAGGTCAACATAAAGAATATAAAATGTTACATAGTTACTAAATACACAGAATCACAAAATTCTTATCCTTGAGCAATAAAATGGAGATCAATTTGATAATTATTATTTTTTTCTTCTACAATAGGGATGGATAAGGTATAATTTGAAAAGCATCTTTAACCTGAAGAATAAAGTAGGTGATCTTTATAGATTAGTGAAGTCTTCCTAGAAAATGAAACCAAATTTAATACTGCAGAAACAAAAGACAGAGAATCAAGAAGAGAGTTGGATGTGGTGGTAAAGGCCTATAATCCTATCACTTGGGAGGCTGAGGCAGGAAGATGATGAATTCAAGATCAGCCTAGGTTACAGAGTAATATTTTGTCTCAATAAGGCAAAACAAAGCAAAAAGTCAATAAACAAATATCAAAAAGAGCACTTGAAGTTCTGTAGAAGATAAACACACCAATAGTATCAATATTTAATAAAAAATGTAAAGAATGATCACATCATGTTAATAATAAAAATAATAAAGTATCAATGAGTAAAATTAACAAAAATGATCAAGAACTAGTTGTGAAATAAATGTTAACAATTTACTAAAATAATAAAAAAATGGAGATCTAGTTCACGTTTTTGCATAAAGATGTAATAGGTTTGTTAATAGTAATCATCCTAATAGTATTAACTTCTAGTTACTTACACCCAGTAAGCAATATTATCCTAATAATATTTGCAGGCTGAATATAACACTGATTTCACAATTTTTTGTGGACAAAATCAAGAAAGAGAAACAAGTGTTGCATGAACCATTCACTTATAAATTTCATGCCTTTTAACTCAGCCCCCAATAAAATAACTTACCGAATTCCAGCAATAAAATGTGCCTTACCTAAAACTTACACTAATGCATACATGATTTTTTAAGCCAAAAAAGAACGATATCAAGAGATAAACCATCAGGCATCTTGGTACATGCTCGTCATTCCGACGCTCTAGGAGGCTCAGCTAGAAAAACAGCAATTTCAAGCCCAGTCTGGATGACTTAGCAAATCAGTGTGAACTTGTTTCAAAAATCAAAATAAATGAACAAATACAAATGACTGGAAACATAGCTGAGTGCAAAACTCTGAGTTCAATTCCCTGTACTAAATCAAATAAAATAAACAATGAGAAAACCTCAAAGAAGCCTAGTTGTTCAGAGAAGTGATATTGGAGTAGAATAAATCACTTTTCTTCAATGACATAGAATGGGAAATTTTACTTACGGCAGTGTCTCAAAAGAGTGGAAAAACATGGACTTTCAACAATTGATGTATCAGTTTCTTCTGAAATAAATAGCATTTTGTGACACACATTCATTCAAAATGAATTCCAGATAAATCAAAGAAGAAACCTAAAACATCACAAAGGATCAGAATAAAATAATTCTTATTTTAGTATGAATTTAGGTGTTTTTAACTAGAATGAAAAACTTGGTAACCCTCCACACAAGACTTCCAGTGTAACTAAATACAGACAGAAAACTCCTACACCACAAAGGGGCCTTCAAGTATCAACTTCAGGAAAAATTCCTTTGATAATTTAAAACTTGGATTTATGAAAATATACTAAAATCAATAAAATAGACACATCCTTAGACACGCAAAATATGTGAAGAAAGGAAATGCAAGGGATTTTCCAGAAGAAGAAATAGTTGGAAAAATAATCTCATCTCCTTGGCAATATGAAATAAAACGGCCTCGGTCACAATAAGAATTGATACTATAAATGAGAAAATTTGATATCAAATGTTGGGGAGAAATGGGCAAATGGCTTATAACTATTTAGCATTTTGAAGACAATTTAACAGTATATATCAACATTTTTAATTTATGTACTTTTAGATTAAGTAATTTTATTTCAAGGAAATTGTTTTAGATAAATGCATCCAAGTTTCTTATAACATTAGAAATGGAAAACAACTTAAAAGGAGTCAATAGCAGATAATGATATAAAGATATTCTTTGTTGCTAAAATACATAGGTATGAAATTTTCATGTAAAATGGGCCAAGGCAAAGTTTAAAATGAAATAAATGTGCTTAGATAAAGCATATAGTAACTTCTTATTTAAGCAAAAACTGAAAACTAACCTAATTGACCTTTCTGTCACCCTTTAAGTATGGCTACCTCATTATGCATATTAAGCTTTTTCATTTGGTTGCATTCTTCTCCAAGGAATTCACTAGCTGGCTGCTGTTTTAATCTTCCTCTGTTGGCCCAAGCAATGCCCTCAGTTTCTAAACTTGTTGACTCCATTCAACAAAACAAAGTCCCTGTGGTTAATCAGGTAAAAATGCCAAGCAAAAAACCCAACATAGCAATGCTACATTATTATAGATCTAAACATTTATATTTCATTATTTCTTTTCCAGATCTTTACTGTCTTAGTTATATTAACGAGGCAGGGACAGTGTCTGACACTCACAACTTAAGAGAGTAGGAGGACTCAGGCATAACTCAGTGGCAGAGTAGTTACCTAGTAAGTCCAAGCCCTGGGTTCAATTCCCCAAAACCACATAAGTTGGGCGCTGTGGGCCACACTTGCAGTATTCATGCTCAGGAGGATTGCTGTGTGTTTGAGGTCAGTCTAGGATACATTTCTGATGAGCCTAGACTTCAGAGGGAGACTCTGTCTCAAAAAACAAACCCACAAACAAGCAAACAAAAAACTTACGGGAGGAAAGGTTTATTTTAGCTCACAGTTTCAGAAGGTCACGGTCCATTTTTAGGTGGCCAGCAAAGGTGGAAGCACATGGCTGAGCCCAGCTGGAGAGAAGCTGTTCATCCCGTGGTGGACAGGAACCTAAGGGTAAGGAAGGTCAGAGCTAGCGTACACCCTTCCAGGCCACGTCATGGGGCTGTGCCTTTTCCATGCCAAGCTCTAGTGACCAGGCCTCGCCTCTTACAGGACAGGAAATCAGTGGATTCACCTGCATGATTGAGACAGTGTCCAAAAACGAGGTTTTGGGACCGGGTGAAATTCCAAATCCAAACCATAACAATTATAATGATCTGGCAGAAAATGCCACATTTTTATCTTTTCCATCCCGTCAGTTCCATAGAGACTAGAAGACTATTTTAGGGGTGAATTCATGTGTGGTGAGATTCATCACTCCTAGCATTGTGCCTGTGGTTAATCTTCCCTTTCCTATAGTTAACTCATGTTTAAGTGACCTGATTGCAATGTTACATTGTATCGCTGTTTATTTCCCAAAGACAAAAGCTTCATACTTTTTCCTCCCATGTATGACTACTTTCAAATATCAGGTTGAAATAATGCACTTGAAACACAAGATGCCTTTTCCTTGCCCTTCCTTAACTCAAACATGCTTGGTTCTTCAGGGAATTGGTTTTGCGATCTTGAGCAAGTGATTTGATGTCTTTGGACTCATTTTTCCCTTTGGAAATTACAAACAGGCAAAAAATATAACTAAGGTCTATCATAACTCAACTCAATCTGTTAAGTACGTAAGTCCAGGAATTGATGTAAGTTTGTATGTATGAGTAAATTATTGTAAATAATTATAATCTATTTAAAAGAATACAAATTAAAAGAAAGTCAAAGGTAAGTTTTTTAACATACCAATACAACATAAGTGACAACAATATTTGCATGTATCTCAAGTATTTTATCTGATATATATTAAAAAGATAGTTTGAGCTTCATAAACACATAAAAACTTTATAGTAGAGAATGGCTCTTCTTGAGCAACATGTCTTAGTTACTTTCTCATTGCTGTGAAAAATACCTGGCATCCACAATGTAAGGGAGGAAAGATTTTTTTTTTAGCTCAGTTTCAGGTCTCTACAGTTTATTCATGGGAAAGGTGGAAGTAGTGAAGGCTATGATAAGACAGACTTGAGAGCAGCTCACCCCATTGCAAAGAGAAACCAAATGAGTCTGAAGACTTAGGCCAGGTCAAAGATCCCAAACATTTGCCCTTCCAGCTCCACCTACCAGTAACACACGGTTTCAAATACATGAGGCTTTTGGGGAACACTGAAGATCCAACCCATAGCATAGTGCCTTGTTACCAACCAGCATTTCAACCACTGGAGTCTGTTTCTGCAGTGTACAACAAGTGCCATATGACAGTGCTGCAGCATCACACCCATAGGAAGAATTAACCTATAGCAATCTTTACATGAAGACATATTCTTTCTTCAACTCATTATTAAAAATATGCATCTTAAAAAGAACACCTGAAAAGAAAATGGGAGGTAATTATTGAACATGGTTTCAACGGCGAGATATATGACATAATTATAATGTACAGGTGTAACTTACACAGAGAGAACAGGCCTTTTATGATACAAAATAAAGTTTATAATTATGGGTTAGTTATGATTATGGGTCAAAATCAGTAGGTTGAGGCAGAATGGCTTTCGCTAGAGAAGCCTAGAATTCTGTGTAATTTCTTGTCAATATATAGGTCATAATTATACAGAAGTGTTTCCAGACCTACTGAGTGGAGATAAGCTGAGGATGCCTAACATTACAGAAGCAAAAAAGTCTCTACCATACGCTCGTGAAGAAAACTTCAATGTAGGGACCCAAGGGAAATCTTTGTAGGGAGCACAGATGAAATAATCGGAAACCACAGACATATTTAATGATAGCTTTATGAAACCTGCGAATGCTCATCTATAGACTAAGAATGAGTCATGTGCTGTATGAGCATACGTGGCTAGAGATGAACCACATACACAAGGTGGACCCATATGGTTATCGCGGAGCTAAAAGTTGCGATCTCCTAGCGGCGTCAGATCACAATGCATTATCAGTCACATTTGCTATGACTCCAATGTATAAAAAAAGAGTCTGTACTGCCAGTAATTTAAAAGTATAGTTCATATGATTTTATAGAGTAAAAACACTTGATAATGGCACTAGGTGATTCTTACTGGTTTGTGTCCTTACTATGCTTTTTTATCATTATTTTAAAATGTGCTACTCCTACTCCTGCAAATGCCAACTGCGCAGCTGCCCCTGCAGGTCCTTCAGGAGGTGATCCAGGCGGAGGCTGTCCTGTCACAGGAGACAAGAACAGCTCCGTGTGTGCGGCTGCCCCTGAAGACCTGCCGGTTGGACACGATGTGGAGGCGGGAGGCAATGATACTGATTATCCTGACCCTGTGTGGGCCTACAGAATACATGTGTTGGTGTTTGCTCTCAACAAAAACTTTGTAAGTTAAAATAAATTAAAAGTAAAAAATTCCTATAGCACAAAGATATAAAAATAGAAAGCACTTTAAAAAAATAGAAAGCACTTTTGTACAGCTGTACAATATTTGTGTTTTGAGATGACTATTAATACAAAAAATTCTAAAAGTTAAAAACATTTAAAATTTCAAATGTAATAAAGTTATGATGAGACAAGGTTAATTGCTTACTAATTTTTTTTTTTATAATTTGAGATATCCTAAGTGCACAGTGTTTATAAAGTATATAGCAAAGCGCATAATATCTTGGTCCTTCATGTTCACTCATTCCTTATTCACTGACTCACCCAGAGCAACCTCCAATCCTACAGATGTCATACATAGAGCAAGACTTTCAAAGGTATACCATGTTTTATCTTCTCTACAATATTTTTCCTGTACATTTTCTATTTGTATAAACCCTAATATTTACTGTTGTCATAGAGTTATCGGAACTATTCACCACAGTAACATATTTTGTAGGTTTGTAGCTATCTCTATAGATTTTATTCCTAGTAGGCTATGCTATTTAGATTAGTGTCCTCTTGCTGTGTGACGTCCACACAATGACACATTCATATAGGGGAGCCTTTCTTAGATTCTCGTGTGCTCAGTGGCACACAGTTGCATTTCAGTGAAAATGGAGTAAAAACGGAGTGAAAAAACTACCTGAAGTTAAGTAGCACCATCTTTTCAGTCGACCTGATTTCAATACTTTATCCACCTATGAGGTGATTATACCATCACTAGAAAGGAGAGGTGGAGTTGGAGTGAGGTTAACATCTACAGATTTGCCATTCAACAAATCTCAAATCTCTGTCTATCTATCTATTTATCTATCCTATCTATCTATCTATCTATCTATCTATCTATCTATCTATCTATCTATCTATCATCTACCTATATAAAACCCAAAATTAAAGTCTTGTCTGTTGCTATCAGAAGATATTATGATTCTTTACAGGTGATTGGGAAGTTATTCTGGTCAATGTTAGTTGTCAAGTTTTCAGGTGTCTTAGCTCCTTTTTCATTGCTGTGACTCATTACCTGACACCCACAATTTAGGAAAGGAAAGGTTTATTTTAGCTCACAGTTTCAGAAGGTCACATTCCATTCAGGGGTGGCTGGCAGCAATCAGAGTACAGGGCAGAGACAGAGGTGGAGGAAGCTTCTCAGGACATCACAAACAGGAAGGCAAGTTGAGACCAGTTGAGACTAGTCCCCATCCTCCAGGAAGGCAGGTGCAGCTTATATATCCTTCCAGGTCTGTGCCCAGTGATCAGCCCCTCTTGCATCCAGGTGTGGAAGGTGTGGCCACTACACACCATTAATCCTAACTCACATGTCTTTAATACTAACTCACACGCCTTTAGTCTTAACTCACATGCCTTTAATCCTAATTTAACTGTAATCCACCCCTCCAGACCAGACCCCAATTCACCAACATCACATGGTTCCATAGAAAATCCGTAACATTAAAATACATGAGACTTTTGGGGGACACTACAGATCCTAACCACAACAACAGGATTAAAAGTCTCCTGGAGACAGGATTGGGTTGTAAGAGTGTGAACCTCATCAACCCACTGGGTACATAGCTGAATGGGTTATTATGAGGTCGGGCCTAGAGGGAGTAAGCGAGTCAAAGAGACTTGGACTTGGAGAATATATCACGTATGTAGCTCTCCTTTTAATGAGTTTTTCCAAAGCGCCCCGTTTCCCCACTGCCCTGAATTAAGCAGTTTTCACCTGCCATCTCTTTCCAATAGAATGTTTATGCTTTGGAATCAGCTAGTCACGGACTGAAACTTGAAATTAGGAGACTTTTTAAAGATGGAAGTGTTGATTATTTTGCCACAGAAACAGCAAAGCTGTCTACTACAGATATCATTAGGTTTTCACCCCTTTTGGGATCTTGTTTATGAGGTCAGTAATTTAGTCTCACATATACTCATACCAGGATGAACTGCCTTACTGGAGGCCCAAAGAAATGGAGTATTCAGTCATGGACTGGCACCTCTAAACTCGTGAACCAAATAAATGTTCTCTTTATAGGTTAATTAACCCAGATACTTTGTGATAATGATGTAAATCTGTCTAATATAGTGCACAATGGTAAGAGAAGATTTTAAGGGATGAAGTAAAAAAAAAATCATTTCTTTAAGAAAATTGATGGATGCCAGGGATTCATAAAGAGAATTAAGGAGTGACTAGATCATTAATGAATACTGGTGTGTGTGTATGTGTGTGTGTATATGTGTGTGCGTGTGTGTATGCATGTGTGTGGTCTGAAAATGTTCTAAACTTAGATATGGTATTAGACACAAGTGTGAGTTTAAAATTACCAAATTGTATACTTTAAATGATGTATTTTATGGCATAAGATCTTAATAAGGTTTTCTTATTTATTGTGGGATACGCAAAATTAAGTGCTTATATTAATATCTGAAAAATGAAAATGTTTTCAGTTATGGAAAGATCAATTCATGATAACAAAATCGTTAATCTGTCAAGAATACATAACATTCTTAAATGATTGTGTATTTGGTAATGGATAGTCAAAATACATGAAGTAAAACTGATGCAATCACAAAGAGAAGTTGTCAAAGTTTTCAGCTATTGTTGAATATTTCACTAAAATTCTTTCAGTAATTTGTAGAAAAAGTAGATACCACATGAGAGATCATGTAAAAGATTTAAATAACACAAACAATCAAATAGAACTAAATAGAGTAATTTTAAAAATTCCACTCCATACCAATACAGTACACATGGAATAATAGGATATATAAGTAGGCCACAGTTAGGATTATAAAATAATCCTGTGATTTAAAAAGATTGATGTCATCTTATGTTACCTAAACACAATGAAATTAAGTTAGAAATCAATAATGAAAGTATAGAAAATAGCTCCAAATATTTCGACTCTAAATAATACATTTTTAGCTGGGCCAGGTTGTACAGGCCTGTAATCTCTGCACTCTTGGAGGCTAAGGTAGGAAGACTACAAGTTTGAGGGTGGGCAATTTAGTGACTCAGTGAGACCATTTTCAAAAAATAAAAATATCCTGAAGATGTTGCTCAATGTGAAGGACTGGAGTGGGGTCTTCAGCACTACTGAAAATACATTTCTAAACAGTAAAAGAAAAACCAGAAGTTATTTTTAGCCAAATATGAATGAAAAGGGAATTTTTAAAAATTAGAGCTAAAGCAGTACTCAGAGGAAAATTTATAGCCCTATCATTTGTGTTAGAAAATAGAGAACAAATTGACGTAGAACCAAACAAAATAAACAAAACATCAAATGCTATTCAGTCATTATAAGAAAGGAGATTCTGATGACTGCTACAAGATGATGAACTTTAAGGGCATTAAGCTAAGTGAAACCATCCAGTAAAAAAGAAAGAAAGAAAGAAAGAAAACCTATATAATTCTACTTGTCTACTTGTACGAAGTGTCTGGAGTCATCAGATTCATTAATCAAATTCCTAGAGAAAGAAAGAATAGGCTATTTCTAGGGGTTGGGTTAGAGAAGAGTAAGGAGTTAGTATTTAGTGGGTATAGTTTCTGCTTTTCAAAATGAAAAGAGTTCTGGAGACAGAATGTGGGGGTGTTTGTAGAACAACGTGGTTGTTTAACAATGTAATTTCACAGAATAGTGCTGACCTGTACACTTTAAAGTAATTATAGTGGTAAATTATATTTATGTATATTTTACCACAATTAATTAAAAAATACTGCCAAACACTGCAGTATGTATTACTTTCAGTTGTTTCACCTTCTCACCAGGACTTGATATTTTTATTTGTTTCATTTTAACTACCCCAGTGAGTGTGTAGTAGTGCTTTGTTATGGTTCTACCCTTTGTCTGGTGACTAAAGGACACTGAATTCCCTAAGATCTTCATGGCTTCTTCAAGTATCTTCTATTTTATTTTTTGGAGATTTTGGAGTTTTTTTTTTTTTTTTTCAATTTTTTGAGAATACTTCCATTCCGTTAGTAGCTTTTATCTTACCAGTACTCATAAAAGTAAAGCACTATCTTTCAGTCTAAAGTTGAAAGGTAACCTCTGAACTAAAAATATAAAAGAGAAACATCAACCCAGTGACACCAGCTTTAACCTTAAAGAATCAAAACAGTGCAAATGTAGCCCACACAAATCAGAGTAGAAACACAAATCAGAGCAAATATTACCAAGTAGAATAGAAAGAAGTAGAGAAAAATAAATCAAAGAGTAGAAGAATTAATGTCTAGGTACAGTTATCAGAATAATATCACGAATGTATAGTAATGTTAGGAATGAAAGAAGTGACAAGAAAGACACCGTGGAGGTCACAAATAACAAGACAATGGTGAGAAGGTGGTAACATTGGAAACACCTTTATGCCAAAAGGTAACAACTAAAAGGAAATACAGAAATTATTTGAAAGGCATAAACAATCAGAATTCACTCAAACATAAATGTATAGCCTGACTCCCTGGTATCTGCTAAAGTGAGTTCAAGTTGTACTAAAAAGCAGATGAGCAAAAACTTCTTACAAAGAAAAACTGGCCTCTAGGGCTTCAAAAATTTGGCACAATCTATAGCTTAAAGGAAGAAAAAGGTTTTCTGTAAGTCTTCTAGAATATTAAAGAGGAGAATTATTTTCCAACTTATTCCACAAAGATAGTTTACTATTGATAGTAAACTTAGGCAATGATGATGAGAGAGAGAGAGAGACAGAGAGAGACAGGGAGAGAGAGACAGAGAGAGAGAGACAGAAAGAGAGAGGGGAGAGAGAGAGAGAGAGAGAGAGAGAGAGAGAGAGAGAGAGAGAGAGAAGAAAGAAAGAGGGAATAAACTTTGGACAAAAATACCAAAAGAACATAGATACCAATATTCTAAGCACAATTTTATCAAATAAAATATATATCCTAAGAAATGAAATTTTTCCTAATCATACAAGTTCATCTTACTTTCAATTAATTTCAAAATCATCTAATGTATTTACAAATTAACAAGGTAAACCTTGCAATGAACATCTCAATTAATGAACACATGGATCTGACCAAATTCTACATGCATTTCTGTTAAACTCTCCTGGAAAGACCCCTCCATTTTGCAAAAGATTTTGCTCTGAGAAACGTACCCCAGGACCAAAAGAAAAAAAAATTTTCTTTTGCAGTTCAGTTTCCTGGAGTTCAACCGTCTAAAAACTTGGAGACTTCTATCTACAGCATTTGTCCAAGTGGGGCAGGCTACTGCTTGAGCCAGTGACAGACATTGGAAATGTCCACATTTTCCTGGCTTTACAAACTTGCAGAGTGCTGGAGTTGTGGGTTCATGACGGCTTCTCCCCAGATTTCAGAGGATGGCCTTGGAGGCCAGGCAGTGTGCCCCTGGGAGGGCAGTGTGTGAAGTTGTAAAGGAGAAGCCTAAGGTGTAGTGGAAAGACCAGAACTTTGTAAAAGCCAGGTGCATGGATCATCTGCTGAGGAAAGCTGCCGGCTGTGAGTGGATTCATCCCAAAGCAGAGAATATGGAGGTTGCCGCCAGCAGCCACGCTGTAGGAGTGGGGCCACCCAAACCCTGTGGAGTTCATATCCCGGGTGCTGAACATGGTACTACAAGATTTAACCTTTGCCCTGTTGGGTTTAAAACTTGTTTTTGTCCAATTGCTTTTTACCATTTTATTTCTCCCTTTTGGAGGGGGAATGTTTACCCTGTGCTAACGTATGTTGGAAGTGATTAACGTTTTGTTTTTAACCAGAGCTCACGACTGATAGTTTGTCTTGCATTTCAGAAGAGACTTTGAACTTGGACTTTCTGTAACAGCGCTGAAACTATAAAGACTTTGGCAACTCTTAGAGAAGGACTAAATACATTTTGCTTAAGTAAATATTTGTCTTTCAGGATCCAGGGGCAAAATGTTGTGGTTTAGACCTGCAGTGTTCCGCAAAAGCCTTTTGTTCTTATGGAAACTGTGTAGGGTTGGGAAGTGGGGCCTGGCAGGAAGGGGTGAATGCTTAGGGTTTGACCTGGAGGAGCACGTACTGGTTCCACCCTCCTCCCAGTCTCTCTATTCCACCATATGGTGAGGAACTCTGTCACCTGGAGCCTCAGCTCCAGCCCAGCCATGTGATTCCACCATTTTCCAGCCACTCACCCACAAATGGACTGAGACCTTATGAACATTATAAATCTTTCCTCCCTGAGTTATAGATGTTGGTCATTGATTGAGTCACAGCAATGAAAAAGTAACTAAGAGAATCTTCCCATCTCTGCCTCCTGAGTTCTGAGATTATAGGTGTGTGTCAGTATGCCCAGTATGGGACTGGAGGTATGGAATTTGAACCTGGAGCCTTACACTTCCTAGGCAAGCACTCTCATTAATGAGTTATGCCCCAAGCTTGAACTTATTTTTAAATATATGCAATTTTTAGAGTTGGAGGGTCATCAGCCTCAGCTTTACTACCAGTAGCTAGCATCCTCACCATAAACTTGTTCCTCTGGTCGTTCTTAGGTCAGCACCTCTCAAAGTGACCTAGCTGTGGAAAAGAGGTAACTAGCTGCTCACAAAGTATAGCCCTCCCATGCCATTATTCCACAGCTGGGGGAATGTGGCCATTTATCTATGATATTTGTATGGAAAATGACTTTAAGAAGTATGCATGCTTCTGGGTCTGAGATATTAGAGTTATATGATGTCTCTTCTAATTTTAAATCCATCGTAGCTCACTTCAGTGGTGTAGATGTTTACAGTTTCTAAATAATGGTTAACCAGATGAAAGGAACATTATTTCACAGAGAACAGCATGTTTACAGCAACCAGCATTGTGCTTTAACCTGACTCCTTTCCTGGCAATGCTGTGTGGCACAGGCAGAACTCTCTTAACACTTCACAAAAGCATTAGCTCTGCTTGTTATGTCAGCCTGGCTTCATTCAAATATGCTCTCCTATTTTATACTGGAAGATGACCTTTCTCTGAGTGATACAGGAAATGGAGCACCCTTATTTTGATAACTGGCTGGGGTACAGCATTACATGTAATATATTACATTCAATGATTTTGCCTACTTAGGAAAAGTTCTGTAAAAAGTAACTCTCTCCAGCATTTGACCCGGTACCTGGGATGGGACCTATTTGCAGGTATAACTGTGCAAAAGTTTATAATATATATAAAGTAAGTCAGAGGAATACATTAGTTGAAATATGCAGTCAAATTTCATCCCATTCAGCTAAATAAAGCAGAAAATCATCACCCACATTAATGATTAATGGTAACCACCCATATTAATGACCGGTAATTCAAGATGATTGGCAGAAATCAATAAAGTTTTCTTATCTCAGACATAAATAACCACCAGATGAGGAACATGCACAAGAGATCACAGAGCAAGAGAGTGTTGACGAAGTATGGCAATAGCTGGGACCAAGCAGAGAATATTAATGAAAAGTTACGTCAAAGAGGTGGGAGGTGTAGTCCAGAAGTTAAAACATTTGCCTAGCAAGTACAAGGTTCTGGGTTCGATTCTCCAGCACCACATGAGCTGTGCACAATGATGCACTCCTGTAACCCCAGAACTCGGGAAGCTGAGGTAGGAGTCTTGCCATGAGTTTCGAGGCCAGCCTGTGCTACCTAGTGATTTAAAGACCAGCTTGGACTAAAGTGAGACTCTGTCTCAAAAGAAAAAGGAAAAAAAAAGAAAAAATTATGTGGGAAAATGGATTCATTGGTATTCATTAATCGGTTCACACAAATATGTAGTGAGTGAACCTAGCATATTTTGAAAAATGGATAAGAAACTGAGACTTCTGAGCTAATTGTGAGACCTAATCTGCTCATGCCAAGAACCTCATGGTACAGCGGCACAAGACAGATTATTATGGGATGTGCTAATTGCTTTAATGGTGGCAAGGAGGCTTACAGGGGCATGAAGAATTCAGCAAAGACTATAATCAATTAAAATTGTAATAAATATTATGACCGCTACTGAGGTATGGACATTATTACATCCAAAGATTACTTGCTATGGGCTATAAACTTCAGTTGCATTATTTCAGTGATTTCTTCAGATAATGGTATAATGTGGGTATCAAAATTCTCCCACGTTATGTATAGAAAGCTTCATTTTAGAGAGTCAGGTTGTTAACCAAAGGTCACAAAAGCTAAGTCATTGATTTTGAAGACTGAAAGTGAAGAAAAAAGTTTTCTTCCCCTGATACTGTTGAAAGATAAAAAATTATTGAGAATCTCACAGATGCTTCCATAAGTTGTTAGCCCCTTGGATGTTGAGTTAATGTTCTCTCAGATTTATGAGCATCTTACTCTTTTTCTCTCCTACTAAACAATTAATTCAAAATAATTATTTCTCTGTTTTATAAGATGGGCAGAATTATGCATATTTTGATATTCTCTTTAGCATGATGTTGTATAGAGCCAAAAGGATTAACTTTTACTTTATAGGAGAGAGAAATCTGTACCACAGTTTGATCAGGTGTAAACCAAAAATAACAACAATATAATAATGGCAATAATAATAATAATAATAATGGAGTTGCCTGTACTCTTTCTCAGTCTGAATCGCCTCAGTGGTTGAGGACCATGATGGCATCGTGCGTCTCCGTTGGCTTATATTCCAGCATCACTTTGTGCTGGAGAACTCTCACGCCCACTTCTTGCTTCATGGGACACATTTACGAAGGGCCATCAATTGTTCAAAGGGTTGAAAAACGAAGCCGGGCTTCACAAGACTGACATAAGGTCTGCAGTGCAGTGAATTTCTTTTTCCTTTTTAAAGATGCTCAAAAAGGTAAGGTAGACATTCAGGAAGAGAGCAGTGCATGATAGAACTAATGTTTCTTCGCAAAGCATTGCAGAAAGCCTCAGTAGGACTTTGTGCGTCCCATGAGGGAGTCTACCTCCAAGTCCTCCAGAGGTCACTAAAATGTCTGGCATCCTCAGCTCCTCAGATAGGGAAAAATGTGTCATTGTCACTCATGGGCTAGCTGGATAATTAATGACACTAAAATCTCATAACAAACCAACAAAAAGAACAAAACAATTTCAGATAGCTGAGTTTAATAAATACAGAGAAACACTCACAAAGGGAAACTAATGGTTAGTCCTGCCAAAAGAATAATAGTAATTATCCTAAAAATGACTCGACTTCAGACATTTGGGTGGGTATCTTTACTTCTATTCTCAGCAATGTTGGGCAACACACTCTGTACTCAGGAAAGCTTAATATAATTTGTTATAGTGGTCATTCTGGATTCACATTTATCTAATGCACAGTGTATCATTTTATGAGTATTGGCAATTTTATTTTCTAGAAAAAATTTTGGAGCGCAATAAATTTTTTTTTCTTTAAAATTTTTAACAAACACGCAAAAATGAATCCTTCCTGTGTCTTTGCTGGAGTCTATAATACAATATAAGCCTTCTCTCCATGTTCTCCAACTTTGGTCCTACTAGACAAGATCTCATTGCTTCCCAAAGAACTGCTTTCACTTGAGAACCCACCAGAATGTATGTTCTTTGGCTCCATCTTGAATTACAGAATCAACAACTTTGGGGAATGTTCCTGTAGTGTAACAAAACCTATAGGCAACTCAATTTGATGTTCATTCTGAGCACCACTCTGGTAGTGCAAAGGTTCACGGGAAAAGGCTGTGGTGATTTAATACTCATGAGAATGTTTGGACAGCTTTTAAAATATCACACCTCTGTAAATACAATGTCTGCTTATTTACACTTAACTGTCAACATGAGGTGGATTTTTTCCTTCTTGCTACTGAGGAGTCTTGCAAAGGACATCAAGAATTGAAGCAAAAGAATGATTGAAATTAGCAAATGTCGAGTGTGTGCTAAATATTCAAGAGTGTACGGAGCCACTTTGCTCAAATTCTCACCAATAAACACAAGAAACAACCGGCCAAATCTTATTTTAAAGACTAGGATATCAAACAAGTGCATGTTATTCAACTGGCAGATTAAAACTCAAATGCTGAATGGGGTCACGCAAGTAATATAAGTGAGTGAAATGAAATGTAGCGTGAATGACAAAGGTCACAACTATTTTGTTTTTACTGTGATACTATGCTAGAACCCAGGTTCTGTGCGCAAGCTGGACGAGGACTCTATCTGTGAGCTGAACTTCCAGTCCAATGAATGAGTGGTCAAGGACAAAGGATTCTCCGCCTTGATTTTTTGGGAAAAAAATTAGAGTTTATAGCAAATGATGCATTTTGTCAAGGCAGTAGTTGTTTTAGCTTTTCTAAGTTATAGCCAAAAATGTATTGTACACCTAATATTTGTTGTCTGATTTCCTCCTACTCTAGGGACATATAACAATAAAATTTTATTTTATTTTATTGAGACAGGGTCTTGTGCTGTAGCCCAGGCTGTTCCTAAACTCACCATATAGCCCAGAGTAGCCTTGGACTCATGGAAATCCTCCTATCTCAATCTCCTGAGTACTGGGATTGTAGGCTTGTAACATCACACCTGGCTTTATGTGATGCTGCGTAATCAAACTCAGGGCCTCGAGCTTGCAAGGCAAGAGCTTTAACCATTGTTCCATTTTTCCAGCTTCTAAGATTAAAATTTTAATGTCAAATACCCTGATATTTTCCAATGATGGCATTGAAAATATATATATTTTCTGGGGGCCCAGGTTAAACAAGTAATAACTTCTGATATTCTGCAATCGATATCAGTCCACTTGCTCCCAAAATCTATTTGTAAAATCCATGTTGTCTTCTGGCTCGATGGAAATACTATTGAAAATTCCCTCTTGGTGTTTATTTCAGTGTTTGTTCAGGCCAGAGTCTAGTATTTCAGTCCCTAGGGAGGAAATACAGACTTTGATGTCTAACAGACTTTGATGTTCAGTATATTAGGAATAGTGGGACAGCTGTCAGGAGGAAGGGTGTTGAACTGGAGCGCTTCTTCATTGTCCTGGACTAACAGGGTGTCTGTCTCAGGATGCAGGTCTCCCCACTGGCAGGACACCGCCCAGCGTGCTGTCAACCTGCAGGAGCAGTGATCGATATTTCTGTAATCACTTAGCCTCCTCTTTGGCATAGTTAAAAAGATAATCCAACCGTGTGCTGGTTCTGCAAACAAAGCTTTGCTAAATTCTTCTTATTATCCTTCTTTACGTATTTATTAGAACATTTGGGCTGATCCACGCAAACTGCCTGTGAGTAACCTGCAGAATGAGCCCCACCATTGCCCACTCTCTCCAGACTATCAAGCCATCAGAGCAGATTGGACAGGTCCTGATAAAATAAATGTTGACTACTGACTCTTCCAATTTTGCTGAACTCTTCTGTGTCACTGGCACAGCCTTGCCCAAGATTGAGATATTTGCAAACTGTCATCTTTCATAAATATCTGCCTTGAGTGACACCGTCTCCCTTCAACGCTTCTCTTTGAAATGCACCTGACTGGCTCACAGCCTGAGGAATTTCATTGCTCGTGATAGGTGATTGGCAAAAGGACGCTTCCTTCTCCTTTCTCCAACTCCTTTCCCCATCACACCCCTCAGCGTCCTTCTCCTCCTTGCCTTTCTCCCCATCTGAATAACCTGAGTCACGGATCTAAAACACTGAAGACAAAATTTGTCAGAGGCGTTATGTCACTATTCCTAAAGATGCTCTGATTCAAATTGCCCAAATCACTGTGAGTAACTAACAACCAGAAACGTGTCAAAACTCTTAACGTGACTTTAACGTCTTGATAAAGTACACTTTTATACAATTTCCAGGAGATATCATCATGTCAATGTGCTTACGGGAATGGTTATTGTTTTTTTAAAAATGCCCTTTGGCCCTAGTCTCTAACTGCAAGGGAAACCACATGCCCTAATGGCAAAGTTAGTGACAACACTCGTCATCATTTCTGAAACCTGTTTTTTTTTCAAGATTGCTGTGAGTCCCCTAAAGCAAGCAATATTGCCACCACACAGATGAATCAATGTGCTTGCACATAAATGTTATGATTAATGTAAGCACTGAGATATCAAATTTGAATCTCTAACTGGAAAAGGATCCCTACATTTCATGGACTTACTCCTTATTGGAAACAAATATGTGGAGATTACAAGATAATCAAACAGCCTCTGTTCTTAATGTCTCTGATCATATTTTCTATGAATAATTTAGCAGAAGACGACTAATAACTTAATGTGAGATTATTTTACATGTATTTAGATTGGAGACATTTTAATCAGTAGGATTAGGAAAAGTTCTAATAGTAGAAACTTGGTTTTAGTATCTGCAAATTGCATAATTTAGCACATGTGACCTTTAACAATCTTAGTTTGGCTGCAAAATTTTGCATTTTTATGATACGTCAATCTGTCATCCACTGAGAATTATTTTAAATCTAGAGAGAGATAAATGCATTGTGTCTCAAGTCTAGATGAAAGGAAAATTAGCGGTGTAGTATTATAAAACCAAAGCACACTGTTTTGGTTATTGTGCTAGTGTGCAATCCTGATTTTCATTGCAAAGCTGTGCCCAAAGGAATGTGTTGTATTTGCTACAATGTAATATTATATTGGACCACCCTATCTTATGCTATAATGCACTTAAAAATATACAGCTACATGAAGTCTACTTCCAACTTGATTCCTGCCACAATTTTTCCATATTTTACTTGAGAATTTTGTGTTTATGTAATGTGGTTTACATACTATTTTTCTGAGCTTATATATTTATAATACTGATTTTACATTTTATTCTTTTTAATTTATAATTTTTATTCTATATCTTTATTTTATGTAATATGGTATATTTTAATGATGACTTTTGAGCTCTATTAGACAATGATGGATTTAAAGTCATCAATTGATAGAAGCTTAAGAGTCTTTCATTTCATATCAGAACTATAATTTAATCATGATAAAAGGCAAAAATCACGAACATTGCCAGAGAAGAGTTCACAAATTTAATTAATTTTCTCATATCCCATTGATTTTAGAGAATTTTTTATCATATTCAATTAAAATTTCCATATTAAAAGTTAATTCCCTTTCTGTGAATTCTATACATCCCAGAAACAGTAAAAATGAGACTCCTGAATATTCACTCACACTTATGGGCAGTGTTAAGGTTGAGATGTAAAAACTTCTCTGTAAATTCTCCTTTGAAAGTGAGACCTCGCTGGAGAGAGTGGGCCACTGGGGATACGGTCTGGAAGAGTGTATTTGTGACTACAGCTCCTCCTCCTTCCTTTCCTTCCTGGCCACCATGTAACGAATGGTTTTCCTCCTCAATGTCATTTCTGCCTTGGAGATAGCTGACAATCGACTGAATGCACTGAAACTGTGAGACAAAATAAGCCTCTTCGCCTTTAAGGTGCAGGTGTTAGAGATTTGTCCCAGTTATGAGAAAATGACTAGGATAGGCAGATTTTGGAGTTTCTAAAGTTTTGAGCAAGTGCCAACGACTGGACAACACCAGTATTTTCACAAATTTTATCTCGTGTAATATTTGCAATCATTTTACACTGAAGCAAGGACCACACTTTACATTTTCCAGGTGATGAAGATTGACTTGAGCAATCTTAATAAACTTGCCTCTAAAGATGAGTGTGAATTTTTCTAGCTACCAGAAGAAGCAGGGTCCTAGCGTGTTCACATGTGCACATGCCTTTTCACACCTCTCCACATCTTGTTTCTTAGTTTTTTTTTTAGGCAATTGGCCATAATTATTGTACTAACTCATTATGCAACAAAAATGCAGAGCTTCAGACCTTCACGCTCAGTCTTTATAATTTTATCTCTTCTGATTTTTGTGGTTGAGTTTTTTGATGGCTCTTAACCACAAAATTCACTAGACTTTTTGAATACAAAGCATGAACATCGTCTGTTTACAATGTGCTATGTTAGCCTCTGACAGTTATTCTTGGTTCCTGGAAATGTGGAACTGAAGTAACAAGGTGACCTACAAAGAATATCAAAGAAATTCTTACATGGACAGCCAGTTGACTATTTTAGTTTAGATCACTTCTAAAATCCTTTGATAAACTTTGCACTAATGTATTTTGTGAATCATCTCCCAAAAATGAGATCGATTTTATAAAGTACAGATTTGGATTTCTGATAGAAATTTGTACACTTTCTATATTTAATTTTTATTTATTTTTCTAGTTTAGCACTAATAATGAGTCTTAAAAGAAAATAGGTCAAATTTCTCTTTCTTTAGTAAATCAAAAATCAGATAGAAGATCTTTTATCTATGTTTTTATTTATTTCAATTTAATTTCTATATTTACTATTTAATGAATACCTTTGAATTATAGAAGGGATGTATGCCAATCCATTGACCAATTTCTACTAATCGTTTAAATACTATTTGAATATACTTAAAAGTGATCATCAAATTAGTACATTCATATCAACTTGCTTCATTATTCTGTTCAATTTTCTTGGAAATTATTTAATATATTTTTAAAAACTTGTTTGTAGGGGTCTCTGTCTCACAGGGACCCCAGAACAGCTGAGGAGGGGTCACACGACAGAGTAGCCCCTCTGGGAGCCCGGTTCCGTGAACACAGCTTCACTTTATTTAGGAAGTACAGGGCTTAAATAGACTAGGATAATACGGGAGTTACCTCGGGCCAATTAGCGAGGCCTTAACTAGGGGCGTCACCCAGGAGGAGGGAGGGAGTAAAGGAAGGAGGATGGGGCTTAGAGATCAGCAGTTCATCACTGGACAAGGTGGCGGGAGGTATGCCTCTCGGATGCCATCTAGCGTGAGCTAGTGGTGAAGTGTGCTTCTACCGGGTTGCCCGGGCCTAGTGCTGGATAGGCTTCAACCCAACCCGAATTCCCTACGCTTGTACATTTTAATTCATCTCGGAAGGTCAGCTGAGGAAAATATCTTCTTTAATTAAAACAAGGTGCTATTTTATTCATATATTATCTTACAAATATATATATATATATATATATATATATATATATATATATATATATATATATATATATATATATATGGCAACAACGATTTATAAAGACCACTAGTCTTGTTAGCAAATCATAGCATTTGTTCCCTATTGATCGTTGTCTAATTTAGAGTTCCAAAATTATTTAAGAGTAAGACCTCAAAAGTGATTTTGCATGAATGACTAGGGAACATTGAGAAGCCTTTTGATTTTTCTTTCCTTTTTGTCTTCTCTCTATTCAAAGACTTGGGGAGTAAAGACAGCATGAATTTGAAAAAGACCAGCAAAAGCAAGTATAGCAAGCAGCTATAAAAGTAGGGCAGAGTTCTTGACTTCAGAAGCCGAAACAAGACGATTTTCCCCCTTTGTGGAATACAGTTTATCTGGACAAAGAGCTTTTTTTTTTTTTTGTCAAAGAAATCCCAGAATAACAAAAGTTGTAATGATCAAGTAGAGACCTTTGGACCACAAAGTGTGCAGCAGTGTGTGTGTGTGTGTGTGTGTGTGTGTGTGTGTGTGAGAGAGAGAGAGAGAGAGAGAGAGAGAGAGAGAGAGAGGGATCACTCCCACCAATTGCACTTTGGGTATTCACCTCACAATGAGAACTTTCAATTCAATGCTGACATGAGGAGATCTTATTTGCATATTGGCCTGCGTGATTTCTAGTGGCCAGATGGATCTTGACTACATGCCAAGTAATATTTAGGGGCCACGAAATTCATTAGGACTATTACCTCTGGCATGATTTTTAAGAAGAAAAAAGCTACACAAGAATAAAACTCATCTCCTGCTTTTACATGACTAAGTCATCATTGTGAAGTTTGGAGGGTCTAGTTAGAATGAATGAGTGAATGAGAAGTCTTAATGACCTCTCAGTTTCTTTCCTCTTTTATATTTTGAGACATAGATGCCTCCATATTTGTTCATGGTTTAATTTATTTCAGAAATGGTCTTATTTTCTTATTAAGCCTCTACCAATTATTCTCTGAATGGTTTTATTGGCTCTGGTGTATGTGGGCATCTCTACAGACGCTAGCTTACATAGTTCAAAGCATCATCCCAGCTTGACATTAGTATAACTACAGCATCAAATCTATCTCCGTGTATGTAGAAGTGCTTCCAAATTGAAACACCAGTTTCCAGAAAAACAAACACAGACATACACAATAGACACACACATACGCTGTTTCTCCTCCCAGTTAATCAAATTTAAAGGAATGAGTCAGAATGAAACTCAACATCATGGAAGATATTTCTGGCTCTTCCAAAACAAAAATTATGGCTCATTCACATGAAAACTGGAATGAGTCTTCAGAAAGTTAAATTTTAAGCAACAGTTCACCATAACCATTGTTACTCCTAAACCTTCATTTCATATTTCCTTTATATTTTTTCCTGGGCTATTTTCTCACTTGTGATGAAAATAAACATAAAAACAGGGAATACAGATATAATGTAATATTTTTCTAATGTTTTCAATTAAGCAGCAGCTGCTGTTACCAAGCTGTCATTTCTGTTGCTATGGGGGTTTTGTGTGTGTGCCAGTGTAGGACTGGTTACTTTAATATACTCATTCTATCGCTAGGGCTATTACACAAACTCTTGGTTAATATTGTTAATCTAATAGGTCTCCGAAATCTGCACCATCTTTTCTTTTAAATCTGTGTATGAGTGATGGCTCAAGCTCTTTTTTTTAATGCATCACATGAGCCTTCCAAGACAGAGAGTCCAAAAGTTAAGCATTTTGCTTACATTTTGAGATCTGCTGAATTGGTTATACTTTCTCAGTTGCCCTAGTATAACCTATAACACTTAGTCAAAAAGTGCCCAGAGTAGAGGACTACAAATCTGAGGACATAACGCAGGAGAGCTGGCACTAGGAACACATAGTGGTAAAGTGATGACCCACCCGAGCACAAACAACATTAGAGAGCTAAATTTTGTAGAGCCTGCCCCTCACCTCCAGTCTGGCATATTAGAAGTGCTAGACACTGTCTTTGATGAGGAAATGGCCCCGGCCACTGAGTGCCCAAATAGAGTCTCAAATTTCACCTTGTTTCTGGTGGTAAATATAGTCATTTTCTCTTCATCCTTAAGATCTTGCCCCATACCTAGAGACCTAGATGCAATTGTATTTGTTTATTTATTTTTGAGACAAGGTCTTGCTCTCTATCCCAGGCTGGTCCTGAACTCACTATGTAGCACTGGCTCATGGCGATTCTCCTGCTTCATCCTCTCAAGTGCTGGATTACAGACATGTGTCACCACGCCCAGCTTATATGGTGCTGGAGAATTGAACTCAGGGCTGGCTATTTGCTAGGCAAGCGCTTCGAGTGCTGTGCCATTCCTCCAGATTTTAGATGAAAAATTCTCATGTGGTATAAAATCAAGAAGAACACTTGTTACTTTCATGAGATAGACATTTATTTTTCTCTGGGTCTGTTTTCATTCTTAAATCCCAAATTTTATTTGCAAGCTTACGGGAGGTACCATTCACATGCTCTGTAATGGTAAAAGTCTCCTCCTCGGTTTTGGAGATGATACTCATATATTTTGGTTTTAATATCACTGACCTAGTCTATTCTTTTAAAGCTTCAAGTCAAATAGTCTATTGGAAAATGACATAATAATAGATTTTATCCTTCATGTCCTTATGTGACTTGGTTACCTTCCTATTGATAAGAAGAATTATGTCTTACATTATGCTCCATGGTATCTTGCATAAAATAACACTCAATGAGCTGATATGTTGTGAAAGATTAGAAAGGAGTCTGCACAGGTGAAGCCACAATGCTGGTCCCAACTTTATATGTGACCACAGTCCTTAATATTGCTATAAATATATCAGCATTTAGTTGTTTAAAAATAACTTCTATGCGTTTTGCAGAGTGGCCTTTCAGTATTGAAGTGCTCTAAGATCTAATTTAGTTTGATCCTCAGAATAAATCTTGAGCTTGTATGTGTGTTATGGACAAATGGCTTTATGTAAACTGATCACTGATAGGGCAGGAGCTAGAACTTTGTGTTCCCACTCATGTGGGGAGTTGTGAGAAGTGCCGTTGTCATTGTGGTGATACACACTCTGGCATTGTTCTTTTACTAAAAATGATCTATAGCTTTTCCAGATAAATGTAGCTTTGTCTTCATTGCAGCATTTTCTCCCTTTTCCCACTTACATTGTGGACCTTTATTCAATTAGGTCTGTAATTCTATATCTTTTGTGCATTCTCTTCCAGCCTTGCCTGTCAAATATATAATTATTAAGAACAATGATTGGCTCAAGCATGTCTGTACCTAACTAGAGATAAGTATGTTCTTTTTAACCAAAATTCTGCTCTCATGAAATTTTATGTTTTTAGTGTATTAAATTCATTCATCAATTTTATTTTGTAATACTATCCTCCAAAGCAGTAGAGATTTGAAGATAAGAGAAAGTGGAGCCGAGTTTGAAACATTAGACTTATTTAGAATTCCAAGTTCGTGATTTATTAGTTTGCGACAATGTACTAAGCCGCCAATCCCCAAATATTTTCTCTGTGAAATGGGGTACCATATTGGTTGTTTAGTGTCTGAAATTCAAAAACACTAAAGACAGAATATATGTAAAAGCCTATAGATTGCTAATCTCTGAATTAATGCAATGCCATATTTTATCTTTTGTATCCTTCCTCCTTGCGGCCATATGACTAGAAGTTAGAGGTGGCTTACTGTGGTCGATGAAATGTGTGTCAGAGCAAGACACACCACTTCTGGTTAGAAGATATAAAACCCAGTGAAGAATTCTCTGAGTCCTTTCTCTCTGACAAGAACTGCATCGTGGCCCCGATGGTAGTTGCTTCAACAACTAAGTTTCATTTCAGATTACTGTTGGCTTCATACAGCACTAAGCTGTAGGTTGTTTGATGTCACTCAGAGTCAGCTTGCAGAGTGATGTGATTGGTTAGCAATATCTTCAATGGATGGTAAAGACTACAGTGGCTGAACACAGATGCTATTGTTTTTCATAAACAAGAGTCCAATTTCTTTTTTAGAGAGAAAAAAATCAGAGACCAAAGGGAACAAGAAAACTTGTTTAAGGTTGTGTAGATGGTAGGTGAGGGTTAGTGAAATGTTACTTCTTTATTTACTTTTTTCTGCCTGATTTAATATGTGTTTAGCTGTGATTTAGTAGATGTAATTATGTATGCAGTCATAGACTGCAAATAGAAAGAATGATATAATGTCAAAATTGTTGAAAAAAAAATTTCCAAGTGTAAAATCTACTTGCATGTGCACTGTGACTAAGTTTTCTGATTCTGAATTTTCTAGAAGCCAAGTTCCTTGTGGGTATTGAGACTCTACCTGTCTTCAGGAGCTCACGTTGCCAAGTGCCCAAGCTTAGATGAATAATTCTCCCAGAGTAGAGTGTAAAGCCAGTGTCATCAAAACCGCAACAGCACCTGAGACTCACTCGGACATGAGTTGAGAGTTATTAGGTCAGTCAAAAGCTGGACAATACAGACTCTGATGCTGCGTGAAAGTGAGGAGGCGGCTCAGAAGTGAGCACGCATTTCCCTTCTTGATTGGTTGCTATTGTGGTTTGGTTCTGGAATGTCCCCCAAAAGTTTAGCATATTTGGTTGTTATAGATTATCTATGAAACCATGTGCTATGAGGCTGTGGAGACCTGGTCTGGAAGGGTGGATTATGAGTGTGTGGTGGAGTATGAGAATGTGTTGGAAGCCAGGTATGTGGTAGACTTCAGATTAGAGGTGTATGGTGGAATAGAGGCTTAAGTCTGGGCTGGGTGGAACACTGAGGCTGGACCGGAAGGGGTGGATCATTGGAAGGGTCTAAACTATTTTCTCTTTTCCTCCAGGACTTGCTTTCCTGTTTGTCATGTCATTAAAAGCTGCCTCCACCTCTGCCTTTGCCATGTGCTTCCACTACTGCTGGCTTCCCATGAATAAACTGTGACCCTCTGAAAGTTTGAACTAAAGTAAATATTTCCTCTTTTATTTTGTGCATAACAGGCATTTTATCAAAGCAACAAAAATAACTTAGACAGTTGCATTGCCTACCTTAAAACTTTAGTGCAAAACGTGCTCTAACCAAGCCAGAAAATCTGGGAGAAAATACAGAAAACAGCTGATTCAATTTATCATTGAAGCACTTTACTTTTGAAAGTAAAGTATACTTTTAAAAACATAATTATATATTAAGAAGTCAATTATGATAGCAAAATTAATAATTATCTCTTACTATTCTCAAACAGTTACTACTGTTTACATTTCACTATTACTGCCGTATGTTTAATATGGTTTAAAACATACTGCTGTATGTTTAATATGGTTTAAAATGCTCAGTATACAGGTTTTGTCTCCCTCCTTTACAATTTATAACAAAGACTAAAGGAATAGCACAGTGGTTAGAGCATTTGCCCAGGAAGCACAAGGCCTTGACTTTGATTCCCAGGTACCGCATAAAACAGGCATGGTGGAACATGCCTGTAATCCCAACCCTAGAATGCAGGAGTTTGAGGCAGGAGGCTTGCAGTGAGTTTGAGGCCAGCCTGGGCTACGTAGTGCATAGTGAGTTGAGGACCAACTTGGACAACAGAGTGAGATGCTCTCTCAAAAAAAGAACAGAAAAAATTCCCACAAATTAAAATTATAGCAAGAGCAATGAATATGAGAGCTAATTTTAAGTGTATATGTGAATTATAGGTACAATGTTATTGTACGGGAGTTCTCTAGAACATAAGTGTATAATTTGGATGAAATTTGAAGGTTATAAAGTGAGCCAATCGTGGAAGGACAAATATCATTGCTAGCACTGATAGGAGATGCACAAGAGAGTTAAACACAGGAACAGAAGAGAGTGGTGGTTGCTAGGTGCCATGGGATGGGAGATGGGGTGTGGCACAGTCTCTTCTGATCTGTAAATATTTCTGATTATATATTTCTTTGCCATTTATTTTTGGCTATACTAATTTTTGGTGTAGTTTCCCATGTTCTGGACTTTACTAAATTCATCTTTGTTCTCAAATGCATGTACCATATCTGGGTTTAACAGACTTTTGAATAAGTGGATGGTTAGATTCAGCTCAACTGCAAGGCAAAAATATTTCGTAGGTGATGGAATGTATCTCTCTCTCTCTCCCCTTCTATGTTTGTGTGTGTGTGTGTGTCTGTGTGTGTGTTTAGTTTCAGTTTGCTTATTTGTTTTACATTCACTAGTATGTCTCATTGAAGAATGGAATTACCCCTCTAGAGAATAAAGATCTTTTCTAAAGTGTCACAGCTCATCACCTGGTGGTCTTTTCAAGAAATAATGTTTATGCCTAGAGGAATGATCTCTTCTAAAACTAATCATTTGTGAATTTTTCTAAATATTGGAAAAATAATCATAAGAAGGAATAAATCATTCTGATTCATTCAGCTTAAACACTCATGTTACTAGCTAAGGAACATAGTTTGAAAATAACAAAATACCGATAATGTCAAATGGTATTTATTGAGCACAGTATATTCTATTCATGTAAGCTCTTTATGTGTTTTACATTTATTTTCTTTTTATTTGTCAAAACATTTTCTAGTAAGTGTTGCTTTGTCTAGCAAAGAAATATTTATTGAGCAGCTACTGTCAGCCAGATACTGCCCATAAGCTTGGTTTATAGAAGCTAAATCACTTGTTCAAAGTTACAACCAGGACTGACTTAAATCCTTGAAAATTGGCTCGTTTCTAAAGTATATCTAAATACTGGAATGTAATGCAGCTAGAGCAAGAAACAAAAATAGCTCTCATCCATATATGGCTGATCTTTAGCATTTTAGTGGAAAAGCAAATTAGAAAAATGTGTTTTTATATGACATTTATATCTTAGACATTGCAATATTTAAATAAAAGTCATCAATATTTAAAGATTTATAGATACACATCTATACCTATACATATAACAGAGACACAGAAATAGAAAAATACAGAAAGGTCAATTAAAAATTTTTAAAGAGATAAAAGGATTATTTAGACTTGTAAAGAAGTGGGCAATATAAAGGGGTGAAAAAAGTCTTCTTTTAGAACTCAAAAACATAAATCCTCCTAAAATAAATTATTCCCTCAAGGAATGGGGAGCTGAAATGTAAAGAAGCTTCTCAGCTGTATAAACGGTCAGCAAGCACATGGAAAGTGCTCTTCATCGCTGGCCATCAGAGAGACGCAAATTAAAAACAAAAGAACACTGAGGTTTCACCTCCCTCCAGTGAGAACGGCCTACAGCAAGAACTCAAAAACAACTATTGTTGATGAGAGTGCAGGAAAAAGGAGCCCTACCCCACCACTGCTGGGAATGCACGCTGGTACAACCATTATGCAAAGCGGCCTGGAGATTCATGAGAAAGCTGAAGATAAAAATTCCATTTGATCCACCTACTGCTCTACTGGGCATGTTCCCCAAAGAAATAAAGTCAACATACCAGATAGACACATGCATATCCACATTTACGGCAGCACAAGTTCACAACAGCCAAATCCTGGAAATAACTTACCTGCCTATCAATAGAGGAACGGTCAAAGAAGATGAGTCACTACCCATCTTTACGCATCCATAAGGAAAGACATGAAGTTTTGAAGGAAAATGGGCCTACCTTGCGTTGATAATGTTCAGTGAGATAGACCATCCACAAAAGACTGATCATAGATGAGAGTCCCTCTTATGAAATTAACAAAAATAGCGGCATAAAAAGGCTCCAATCTTGAGTGACAGGTACAAAGAAGGACAATGGTCAGCTAGGAAAGGGGTGAACCTGTGAAAAAGGACGGTCGTAGAGGGCCATTGATTCCCCAGATCCCATGTCTCTAGTGTGCTATAGAATTTGGAATTTATATATAAATTAAAAATAAGTAAAATGGTAAGATATTATTTAACTTTTCTGTTTTTTAAAATTTTCTCCCATTTTACTGATATGTATTAGTGCACGATTTTAGGTTTACAATGAAGTTGAGGATTTTGTGCAGGATGTTATTTAACCATTAGAAAAAAAATGGAGCAGGAGGGGCCAAGAAGGGAAAGGGAAAGAATTGGGATGTTAACATGATACACATGTGTACAAAGTACCCAAGCTCAATGTAAGCACTGTGTATTTCATATAAAGACTAATAAAATGAGGGGAAAAAGTATTTTTAATCTTCCTTTCACATATTTATTTTATCACATTTCTAGGAAATTACCCCTAGAAACATTGTCATGGAATAGAAGAAAAAAAAGAGAGTATAAGCTAATGAAATAAATAGCTCTTAATATAATTAATGTATAATTATATAATACTTAGAAGAATATAAATATTATTAATATATTAACTTTATACCTTCTTATAAAATTTGCTAGCATTCCCAAGGAGAGATGAAAACTGGTAAGTGAATTAAATGTAGTCATTCAGGTATCTTGGAGATTTAAAAAATTTTATTATGGAGATAAAGTGAAACATTAAGAAAATAGAAGAAATGGCAAGAGACCTTAGATGAAGAAAAATGAACGAGCTTAAAGTACTTAAAGAACATTCTGAAGAACTTCTGAAATACAATTTTAAAGAATAGAGAGATGCAAAACTGAGGAAGAAAACATAAGGGGCATGGAAAATGTACAGAGAAATCTTCACTTTGTTGACCAGGAGTTCAAACGGAGGAAGAAAGGGCAGTGGATGGACGGAGGTAGCACAGGGCTTGAAGCCACAATAGAATATTTCCCTCGTGGAAGAACCTTGCCCATCCTCACGCTGAAAGGCCCTACCAAGCCAGGAACAAAAGAGTGGGAGATGCATCTTAACGACCTTTCAGACTTCAAGACCTAGGACCAAACTGGCTGCAGAAGCACATAAAACCATACGTATGTGCACATGTAACTACATAAATCAGAAATTCACATACAATTGATTACACAAAACAGTAGAGTGCCTTATTCAGGCTGGCTCTTCCTACAAGACAAGCAGAGTAAGTCTAGGTGATTAGGACCTCGTCACAGGGCTTGCCGTATAAACTCACATCCAGTAAGGGGTAGGTAAGTCGGTATCTATTGCAAGAAATAAGCATCACTGCAGAAGGCTGAAGTTTGAAGGCACCTGCCAAAGATTGACAAGAAGAGAAAGATGGGAGACCCTCTCTCGGAGCCACCCTCTCCATCCAATTCCCACCTGACTTGGGACAAGTTTCTTCTCATCCTTTGCTTGGGTCGCTAAAAGCAAGAGCTAGATGTGAGCATCTCAGAAGTTTTTCTGGTTGCACCATTCTGTTTCCAGTGAAGCTCATCTACTTCTCCAACTTAGTTTTCCACAAAATTCACCACTTGTGACACTGTTTGATGTGGCTAACACCATGCTTTCATTGGATGTCAAAAGATTGCTGCTTTTCCACTTTCCTGGCTAATCTACATTGCTCCTAGTTGCTCTGTGTTAGGTGAGTGTCCAACTTTTCCCTCAAGAGACTGTGTTGACACAATGTCTTGAATTCACATCGCGTGAAAATCTCTCCACCATCAGAAAGTTTCTGTTTTAAAAAAATGATGCAGCTTTCAATAAGGGATGGTTTTGGGTGTGTCCCCGAGCCCCGCATAGCCATGAAGCAATGCCATTGCTTCCCACACACTAAGCAAGGCGTTAGGGTTTCTTCTCCCCTAGGAACCACTTTTCTATCAACTTGTGATTTCCGTTGTGGAGGTACAATTCCAGCTATCTTCTGCAGCCCATATTCCATGTTGATATGATATTATAGACTAGGAGAAATGGCTGAATGACTACTTACTGAGGACCTTCCATGTGTCAGATGTTCTCATATGAAACCCCTCAGTGGGTCTAAGAGGAATATTTCTTCTTTACAGTTGTTGAAATTAAGGATCAAAATACTAGTTATGTGGTCAACCAAAAATTTCCCTCCATCCTTCTCTTAAAGCCATAAAACTGCAGCCTATCCATATAACAATAATTTCCAAGAGTTGAGTGACAATTGAGGAACAGTATTCTTTTGAAAGGAACAAAATTATAGGTTTTAGTAAAACAACTTCCTCTTGTGTGGTTTGTTTCCATGGACAATAGCCTAGTTCAATTTCAAACATGATTCAAAAAAAAAATTTTTTTTTTTGGCCAATGGAAAGAGCGGATTTAACCAGAAAAGATAAACAATATCAGCATTACTTTTTGTGACTGAATCAACCTAACAACTTTCTTTCTAATCTACAGGCATGAAGCTAAGACCAGGTAAGAGTCTTTTGAGAAACCTTTATATAATCTATATTTTCCACCAGTAGTTTTCTATCTCCTAAATAACCTCTTGATTGTGGGATTTAATCACTTTTTTAATTTGAGAAGATACTGAAATGATGTACTCACTTGTTTCTGCTTCAGAGTTCTCAACCATAGACTGTGTTTTACTAACATGGTGGATTCTAAGTGCTTTTTGTTTTAAAATTCAACATTGCCTCTTGACGCTTTGATAAGTGATGCTTTTCTGTGGCTGATTACTGTATCTCTCAGCCATTTAGTACAGGCCTGAAGCAGGTTACAGACCTTGCTCGACATCCTCCAAGAAGGAGATCTTACATTTTTGTCGATGTTGGTAAAAAAAGAAGTGCAAAAGGGTCAGGCTAAATTTCTTAGGAGCAGCAAGACATTAAAAGAGATTTTCAAAGTTACCTCACCTTTAATAAAATGAAGTCATCTTATACATTAATATATTAATATTACAGCTGGGTTTAAACTCAAGGAGAGCAAGCTTTACTTAATAGTTAAATCAAATT
Source organism: Ctenodactylus gundi (assembly GCA_004027205.1). NCBI lineage: Eukaryota > Metazoa > Chordata > Mammalia > Rodentia > Ctenodactylidae > Ctenodactylus > Ctenodactylus gundi. Next base: position 531,742 of record PVKB01000173.1, read on the forward strand.
GAATCTCAGATTTTATGAGTGATAAAATGACAATAAAAAGAGTCTGGTCAGTAAAGATAATAACTTGATTCATACTTTGGATGTAAGTGTTTAAGGTTTCCATGATAAAACTGTAATTTTATACCCCAAAGTGTGTTAATAACATTAAGTGAGGTAATAGGCAAAGTGCACTGACAACGCAATACCCACAGGACCACAGTAATAGAAATAATTTATAATGTATCAGCAGTAAAGTCTTTAATGTTATCTCAGTTCAGGGCAAGCGCCATGTCTGGGGTTTCAGATTACAAATGTCCCCTCCCCTGCCATGGGCACAAGTGTTAACCTAAAATAATTAAGAAAATGGTTTTCGGAGGGCAGAAAGCTTTCACAATCATGGGCATAATGACAGGCCTGTTAACTGTTTCCATCCCAACCCTTTTATGTTTGGTTGATAGAACTTATTCCAAAGTCAATGTATAAGTGATTGTGAAAATAATACTAAGAATTGTTTTTGATCATCTTAGTCTGCTGTATTCTAAACAGAATTAATTCCTAATTTTTAAACACATAAAAATATTTTCAAAGACAGAGAGTCAGTTATTTGAATGACTATGCAATTACTTTACCTTGTAAAATCCTGGAAAAAAGGTGTTCTTAACAAATAAAAAAAACCATTTTTACTGAGCGAGTTCACTCACTCTAAGTTAAATCTGCGCTAGGCCAAGGTGCTAATCAGCTGGTAACAAATTCAAGTGTAAGCCTAGGAAGAAAGCCACATTTATAAAGCTCATCTACAATGCATATGACATTTTTGGATAAAAGTTTTCTGCATCATATAAAAGCGCCTTAATAAATTATATGGGGGAAACTTGAAATTCAATTCATATAGTTTCATCTAGTTTTGGAACGCAGTGAAAATATTCATTTCATTGACTCCGAAAATCCATGGATAAAGCCCTTGCAGATTCCTCGCTTAAGCATCCAAAATGGTTATACTGGTGACAATGATGGTCTAAGCAGCCTACACTTACAGAGCGTCTTCCTTTGTGGCCAATTTTCAAATGAATTTGTTCAATTTACTCACAACAACTCCATCATCATTCCTGGAGATCCTCAGGAGAAAGGAAAACTGACATTATCAAACTTAAATTATTGTGCAACATCATTCGGTAGAAGAAAGAAAGCTGTGTGTGTAGTGAGACTTCTCAACCGTGGGCCTGATATTCTTGATCCAGCCATTCAACACTGATAACCTGTCTCTAAAAGATCTGTCCTAACATTATTGCTTTGTTGTGTAACTGTTTCTAAGGCCATTTTATCTACAGATAACAGGCATAATGTTCATAAATGTTATTCCTAGCAGGAAATAGGTAGCATCTCTGAATATGTATGTCAGCGAACTACCTCCAAAGGGTGAGATGCCTAGGGAGGATATAGGAAGCTAGAATAAATGCCCCGGAAACAAATTATAGCAGCTTGCCTGATTCTGTGCTCCTGCCAAATTTATTTACTCCCAGAAGGTCTTTGTCTTTAGATACAACCCAAGTGCCGGGGCTCATCTCTTCTCAGTAGGAGGACTGAAACACAATTACTTAGCTGGGTGGGCACTAAGCGAACCTCTCAGGGATTTTTCTTTGACCCCCCTCGGCTTCATTCTCACCCAGTATGTCCTGCAACCCCAGCAAATAAAAATTCCTACTCAGATTTCCTTAGAGGCTGACTTTCTCTATGGAGACCCCTTCCCTTCCCTGTGGAGACCTGGGATCCAGCGCTCGTGTTTAGGGGCCAAGGATTTGGATGTGTTGCTAAATGTACCTAATTCGATGAACCTAAAGGCTCATTTAATTTGGACTATTTCCATGAATACTTCTCCATTGAAGAGATGATAATGATAATAAATTTCATTTCTAAATTGATAATCTCCTTCATCCAAGACCCTCTGGAGGGGATGGACCTTTCTGTTTTTCTGCAGCTGGGACTTTCTCTGAAAGATGAGGGAAGGAAGTGAGGTTGCTTATAGAGCCAAATCAGACAAATTTGATGTTGGTCAGGTGCGTGGGCTCAAATGTAGACTTGCCATCTCCTGAAAGCTAAGAGAGTTCATCAAACTTGGAATCTGTACTTAAAAACAGGGATAATGGTGCTTGTTCCCGAGAGCCGCTGGAGGGTTGACCTATTTGATGGTTGGCAAGGGTTAAGCAATTGTCATGGTGGTCCTCTTCCTTTTTCTCCAGTTCTTCTATTCTGCGGGGCTGACTCTGTTTAATGGTGTTTGAACTCCCAGGAAGTGCTCTAGAATGAAACCTCTCACAACACAGAGGGTAATTCTGAACTGATTCAGCCCAACCCTGGGATCGTAAGTATCAAAGAAGCATAGGATTTAAAAGCTCACGCCAAGCAACTGGTCCATGGGGCTCTTCCAAATGATGCACTCGCACAGAAAAAAAAAAAAAAATCGAATGAAACAAATGATTCGCAGATGTTGCCTTTTTTTCAAAACATTGTGGCCTCGCTTGAAGCCAGGTTGTTGGCTAACTACACCATGGCCAGCTCACATTGATTTAGGCTTCTAGGAAATCAGTAAGTGAATTTAGAGAGGATGTTGTGTGGTTTCAAGACTGAAACCATCTCACCGCGCATCAATTGGGTCTGATTGCGATCAGTCTGTGATTTATCTGGTCTGCTGATGTACCTATTGAGAAGACCTTACCTACCAGCCTGGGTGGATGTGCTCTGCTCCTGAGTCGGTCAGATAGAGGCAGGAAGTTCCTCAGCAAACTCAGCAATTCTGGCTCTCAGAGTGAAAACTGCTGACTGTTGTTAAAGTTGAGCTGAAACACTCATGCTGCATCCAACTTCCTCTTCTAGCCTATCAGCCCCTTTGGCTCAGGTTATCTGAGTTAGTTGGCAATATAAATTCTTCTAAAAAAAGTCCAAAGAACAAGACATGGAAAAATATGGATTTCTGCTTTTGTATTCATCTGGAGCCATTAGATGTGGCTTTGTAAACAGACCATCACTGGATGAGACACAGGCTCTTTTTGAGTTGCACAGGGCATCAATTTGTCCAACAGGTCCAATTGGCCTGGTTACAGCACAGTGTTTTACAACGTACAGAGGACATTGTTTTCAGGAATTTTTGAATGACATTCCACTTTCTGGTCGGGCCTACACATACTGATTCTATGATACCAATGGTTGCTTAAACTGTACCTACATTTTTTTTCAAACACTCCGGAATATTTTTCATGAACTGTTTATGTCTCTTTTCTCACTCAAATCTGCCCCATCTGGTGGTTGCTTACCTGTTCCAGGCCTATCTTACTGTAATGCCAGCTTGCCTCATTCTTGAGCCAGCTCTTTTTGTGAAACCCACACTTTTGGATTTATCCAGCAAAGCTAGCAATGGGGGACACCAAGAAATGGATCATTTTGTGTCAACATAATGACAATAGATGTCTCATTAAAATAGCTATTTGTTCAAAGACCAGGAGATGAAGAATTTCTTAGGGCTGAAATCACAACTTGTGCTCAAACTGTAACAAGCTAAGGGGCAACCTTATTGAAGAAAAAGCATGTTGTAAGATAAAAATTCTACAATTCTCATGCTGTGTAAACAGGGATGGCAAAGTTAAACTTTAAAGGTGAGATTTTGTTTTCTTTTAGAGTTAAGTGGCTCCCCCAGATTCTTACCAGCTTGAGTGCAAAACCAATAACCCTGTCCTCCGCAGCCCAGATGCAGACGGTGCAGCTATTGGCCCTGGGACTATAGAACAAATTTTTCATACACATAAAAAGAAGCAGTGCTGACGATGGCTGAAAGCTGGAAATCAAGCTTGGGAGTGGAAATCACTTTTCTTTGTCAATATTCATTTCTATAAAATACCTTTGTACACAGAGAGACAGTGATTTTGAGGCAAGTGGGCTCCGCCGTCTCCTTTGAGCTGGCTTCCAATATACCCTTAGGTCCTCTTTGTCAATAATCAGCAGCCTCCTTTGGCTTGGTCAGTGGCAAGCAACTGAATCTGTGGTCCAAAGTGGCCAGTGACACTACAGAATTCACTTACAAAACCATAAAAATTCCTAATGAAAGCTTTCACTCCCACCGATTTCAAAATTTTTACCTTTAGATCCAACATTGCAGTACATTAAATTTATTTCCCACGTATTTAGGAACCAATTCCCTTACAGTTTCTGCAAATGTTTCCTACATTCTAATCCCGGAGATGCATTTCACGCCTTTGGTGCTCGAGCTGTCCTCCCCTCAAGGACAGCAAGGTTTGTGGTGTGTCTCGTCACATGCTTCAGACTGGCTAAAGAAAAAGAAAAAGAAAAAAAATAATCTTATCTTCTTGGAGACCCTGGATGTAAAAAATAGACCGGCTGTTTATTGCACCAGGCTTTCAGACCCAGGTGTATCAGAGGAGTGGAGAAAGTGGACTGTCACTTTCCCGGCTCCCTGCAGCAGCTTCAAAAGAATCAAGAAGACATAGATTAGGGAGAGTGGCTACACTCAGCCTTCCCTGGGAAAGCATAAAGCTTCCTCACTTAGAGTCTTATCAGGCTGGGGAGAAAGGATGGTGAGAGATAAACTTTAAAAATAAATGCCCCACAGCCCTGATTACAGTCTCTTCTTTCTCTTCCATGTCTGGTCAGCAAGGTGTTAAGTGAATTGAAACTAGATCCTGGTGAGACAGTCACAACCTGGTTATCAGTGGCAGTAAATGGAAGATAATAGCCTCACTAGAGAGTTATGAAATAGCTTGTCTTTGAGCTGCCAAAGTATTTAGTCTCTCTTTTATTATATTCACAGCAGTAATCCGATATGTCCTGACTTCTGTCATCTGTATGTAATGCTTATCAGCTCTCTGTCAGTGATTCACCCTCTTGTCAGGAACAATTATTCCTCAAAGTGCCGAGGTTATGACTGAAGCAATATTATGACTGGGAAGAAAATATGAAAGGTGTAGCCCATCACAGCGAGCGATCTGGGGGCAGACGTCAGAGCGAAGGAAAACACTGTTGATAAAAGGACCACGGGAGAAGTTTTGTTCTCTGTGCTCAGGGCACGGCCAGCACAGCTGAGGTTAAAGGAGAGGAGGACGCTGCTGCTCGCAGAGAGGTTTTACTAATTCATGATGGTGCGATGGTCGCACCTCTACCCTCACCATTGTGTCACCATTTGCATTTTACGTCTCCATTTACAGGGACTTCCGAGGAGGTTCCAGCCTGAGGCTGGCTAAAAGAGGAGAACAGAACTCAGTTAGCACAGAGCCCTGTTTTGCAACAGAGGGTGGAAACGTGCTGCTCCACCCAGTGCCTACCCAGCTAGGTCTTCATTGACATCTACCACAAGTGTCAAAGGACCACACCGCATCCTTGAGAAGGCAGTAAGGATGTAGCAGAACAAATTTGTTTTTTGGGGGACTGTATTAAGATTCATATCATGGAGACGGAGGGAAATCAAGTGAATTGATGCCAGTTAGTGACAAACATAATAAAAATTTAGAAAGCTGTGGTGGCAGATGCCCTGTAATACCAGCACTTTCAGAGGCTGAGGCAAGGGGATTTAAGGTTCCAGGCCAACGTGGACAAATGAGTCATGCAATGAGACCCTGTCTCAAATATGAAATACGTTAAATAGGGAATCTAGATCAATGAAAAGGTTCTAGGTTTCATTCTCATTATTGGAAGAAAATAAGCAAAAATAACAAAAGAAGATTAAATAATAGTAAGCCAGACAGAAGTTTGTTTCAAAAGTTGGTTTTGACACTTAGTAAGATATCTGGCCATAGACAAGCTACCTAATTCCTTTGAGCTTTAACTGTCTCTTACAGAGAGAAGACACAATCTCTGATACTCCCTTTCTCACAGTGTGGTGAGAGAATCAGGAGATGAAATGTAGAAAGTGTCTGAGTAACGGCTCCACAGAGACCGAGTGACACCTAAGAACCTGTGGCCAGAAATACTGCTGAATGTGGCTAAGTTTCCTGGCGTCTCTTTTCCTCATGTGTAAATATTTCAAGGTCTCCCGCCATAAGGTCAGAACACCAAGGTGGAGGGTTCGATAATAGAGACTTGATTGAGTTTATGTCCCACAAGGTGTTGCGAGAAACAGCTCTTTGACCCTTCCTGGGAATGGAGACCAAGGGTATTGTTTGAGGATTTTATTGATTAGATTATTAGTCTTCTGAATGTGTGGAGACCTTGAGCAAAGACAAGAGCAACAATTTTTTCTTTCTTTTTCTTTCTACTTTCTTTCTTTCTTGGGACCAGGGAGGGGTTATTAGAGAACACTGTTTATGTAGTACAATTGACTTGGACTTTATTTAACAATCCTGTTGTCTATGTTCTCATGCCATTCGATGGCTACCATCGTTGGAGAATTCGTAGGCTGGTAAAAGACAGCTACACAGACAGGTGCGATGTTCAAGACACTCAACAACTAGTAACGACAGGGTCTATCAATCAATTGGATTAGATTTCAGCCCTGTGGGTGGAGCAGTGTCTTCTAAGCTTAGCAAGGATCATAAATTGGTTTTGAAGGCTAGTGTTATAGAGATGGGATCTAACCACTTGACTGCTGATTGGGCCACTTGGGGGATTGGGAAGTGTGTATTTCCCCCTGCATAGACTACTTCATTACTGTAAATTGTCTATGCCTGGTTCATACCTGATGATCTCTAGACTTGCTTATAGAAAAAAGAATTAAAGCCCTTATATTCTCTTGTGTTTTAAGATTTTTAATTTTGCTTGCTTAATGATTAAAATTCATACAAATGCTATTGTTAAATTTACACTATGAACCTCTTAGAACATTCATTGCCTGGGGCCGGTTTTTACGCATATGCATTTTTTACATGTTCTTGATTTTAATGAGAATACACTTCAAATTTTGTGCCAGGCAAGAAGATTCTGACTGGTTTCTGAAAGTCCTAAGTCCATAGGATACTGTACAAAAGAGCACATAATATCAGTAAATTATTTAATATTTTTTCAATTAGGGAAAAATACAAAGCTTTAGAAAATAACTTTTTGCCAAATGTCACTTGACACCTGTTATCGACTTTTTGAAATTTGAATTATTTAGTTTGGATTTGTGATTTTTAACCCTACTTCTGTTACTCTCACAAACCCAGTTAGCACAGTGTACTAATTAAAGTGACTCATCTATTTTAACCTTCTACATACAAAGGTCAACTGCTGTGTTTGATACAAGGTTATGCTGATTTTGGAAAAGAGATATAAGAAACGTTCCTTCTCTTATGGTCTAGACAACTTTCTGGAACATGACCATGACCCAGATACTATGAATGCAATTCTTTTAAGGAGTTAAAAACAATCTGAAATCGATCTGCCTATACAAAGTACTTCTTTTCTCAATATCTTTTCTTATAGTTAGGTTGCTCATATTTTGCGTTTTGTTGAAATTCTGGCATTTGTGTTTCCTATAAAACATTTTATGAGTCCATATTTCTATATTTTAAAGATAAAACTGCATGTGGTTGTTTCCTAAGATAAAATGTTCTTAGTAACTGAGATTATATTCCATCTTACATGAGACTTATTGTAAGTTATCATCATTATTTTACTTTTTCTTGGCCAATGTATGTCCCGTTGGTTGGCATGCTAAAAGGGAAAAACTATCTCTTTAGAATAAAAATTGAAAATTATTCTACTAATTCATTCTTTATGTTGTATTTCCTCTTGCTTTCCTTCAATATCTAGCCATTGTGATAATCATTTTAAATAAAATGCTGTATCCATTTGCCCGCAAAAGCCTCCAAGCTGTTGGACTTTATAGATGCATAGTATTCCGTTGTGTATAAATACCACAGTCTGTGTATCCATTGGTCTGTTGATGGCTATTTTGGTGACTTCCATATTTTAGCTATTGTTAGTTGTGCTGCTATGAACATGGGTATACATGTATCTCTGTTGTGTGTTGTTTTGGCCTCTTTTGGATATATTCCCAGGAGGGGTGTCACTGGATCAAAAAGGATATTTATTTCTAGTCTTTTGAGAGCTCTCCATACTGTCAAAAGCAGAGGGTGAAACATCGAATGGTCTCTCTGATATGAGAGATCCAGATCACAACTCTTATGGAACTTAAAACGAAAAACAAAGTGAAACAGGAGGGTAGGGTGGGAGGGTGGGAGGGACTAGTAGGGAGAGGGACGAAAGGAGAGTGGGAAAGTCCTTGTCACCTAGACCAGTACGTAGGTGCACAAAATGCTAAACTTCATTGTAAACCTTAAATTTTGCACTTATACTAATCAATAAAATGGGAAAAAATACAATGCTATATCTTTATTGATTTAATAATGAAAAAGAATATAGGAAATGTAATTTACTTCAAACACAGGTGGAGCTATATCTGTCTTTAAAAATCTGTTTACTACAACTATTTTCTATTTGCTAGTTTTACTTCTACTATGAGCCAGTGATTAAAGAATATATTTTATTTTCTGAGTGGAAGGCATTTTCATTTCAATTTTGCATTAGGCTTTAGTGATTTCATTGTCTTCATTGAATGTGGCTAGTGAACATTCTTCTTTGGCAAATGTGCTAAGATTTTGTTCTTGTGCTGTAAGCTTGTTCTTGTGCTGTAAGCAGATATTCTTGTTTTGCTGTGTGTGTGTGTGTGTGTGTGTGTGTGTGTGTGTGTGTGTGTGTGTGTGTGTGTGTTTTAGGTGCCCAGTGCTTTTAGGAAGCAACAAACCTTAGACCAGAATAGCAGTAGGTTTATAAGCCATCCTTCCAACACCATTTTCCCATCTTATTTATGTTATTTTTGGCTTGTGTCTTGTTGTCTTTAAGGAGAAAAGACAATTTATCATGTTACTGGGCACACTTTGGAAAGTGTGGCACACTTTGGAGAATCTGTTAACGATTATGTCTGAACAAAAGCTAAACTGCTTAACTGGGGTGTTTCTGGTGAACTGATATGCAAGGTTACTGACCCTGATTCATGTAAAATACTTTCTGAAATAATATAAAGCACTAATTAAATACAAACCTGATGCACATTGTTTGCTGTAAGGTTTCAATAAAGAAAGAGTGTCTGTTCCAATATATGATCACTTGTAGAAAAACCATGAGTGCTGACAAAAAAGTCACTTCTTATTTGAGCTAGCTGGACTCATTTTATTTACCACAGGAAGTGATTTCAAATTCTTTAATTTTGTAGAGTTCTAATATTAATCATGTAATTAAGAGTTTGTTTCATCTTTTCTAAGTTTTGATTGGTGAAACTCATAAAATGCCTAGTTCTGTGTCTGGTGCTTACATACTGGTGTTACTTGGCCAGAGTTTGGCATTGTATGCGTATCTGTATGTGTCTATATTTATGTATTTTATGTATTTCCTCAAACAAAAAATAAAAACCTTGACACACAGCATTATGTGTGTGTGCGTGTGCATGTGTTCTTTCCTTTTTTTCTTGCTATGGCTTAGAGTTTTAGAAATGGCTGAGTCATATTTATAAGATTATAGAATCTCATTTCATACCTTATTTGGTTTTAAATTCCAATAAAATATGCTTTTGGAGCTAATTAAAAGAAGATTTATATTTTAGTTGGGGAAAAACTGTGTTTATGTTCCAGAAAATAAAGTATTTAAGTGAGGTTTTAAAAGCATAATTCTCAAATAGTTTTAAGCTAATAAGTATGAAACATTGGCCTTTAAAACATGAAATTAAAAGTGGCTGAATAAACATACTTGATGAGATATACAGGAGAAAATTTGGCTTCAACTCGCTACCTCCTTTCATAACAGCAGTCACAAAACACCTTGAGGTTTAGCATAACCAGAAACAAATTTAAGAAATAAAGTTTCTTTTCTGAAGCTTATAACCTCTTTACAAACTCTTTATTACTTTTAAATGAATATTAATTTCACTTGTACCTCAGAATTCCATTCTTACTTTTTTCTAAGATTTTCTGGCCATATTAGGGCACTATTTTAAGGAAATTAAAAAACATGAACACATAACAACTGTCAAGTAACTAAACATGGATGTATATACATATATACATTTATGTTGACATATTTTACATATAAAGAGATATATACTTATTATAATTTGGTAGTTATTGTATGTCTTTATTCTGGAACAGTGTCATTATGCTAAAGCACAGAGGGGAATAAAATTTTGTTATTGTAGGAATCACTTTGTGTAACTATAGAAAATAGTAAACAAAGGAGCACACTTGAATCATTAATAAAACATTTAAGGTCGTATTTCTTATAGTTGTGTTAGAATCAGATTAAAAACTTGAAGCTGGGCTCATGGGCAAAAGACCTGTAGTCCCGGCACTCTGGGAGTTTGAAGCAGGAGGATCACAACTTCATGTCTAGTCTAGGAAACTTACTGACTTAGTAAGACCCTGTCTCAAAACCAAAACTGAAAATGGAATATGTATGTAGCTCAGCGTTAGGACTGTGGGCTCCATCATAAAAAAGAGACCTTGGAAATGCTACTCTGTATGTGCATGGTCAAGGCAAGAAATGCTCTTCAAGAGATGTAAGCACCCAGGATGAGTGGGAAGCATGCTTAGCTGGTGGAAGGCGACACCACGGACACCTCCTCATTAAGACGTTTGGCCCTTTGGTTCTCTCTGGTCACAAAACAACACCACGACAAGATTGATGGATAGCAAAGTGGTGTTTTTGATTCTTCCCACCCTCCCACCTGTTCCACTTGCACCCATGTCCAGTTTTCTTCAGCTCAGAAACTCTTCATCCGTGGGACAGGGACAATGGGGACTCCTTACTTTCCACCTATTGTACTAGAGTCAGGACTTGGGAGCATGGAGCAGGTTGCGGGGTAACCAACTAATCCACAAGTGGAAGAAGATGGGGACATTTGGACTGTAGTGCTGCATTCTGACAGACAAGCATCAGTCCTTTATTCTGTGTCATGTGTTAATTGTGCAAGACCAGAAGGTAAAAAGTCATTTCCCACTGGTGCATTTGTATACCCAAGATAAAAGGGTGTGCTTGGTTCCTACAGGTGCAACTGTATCCATAGAATGCATTTCTTCTTCGTCAGGGAAATTCTACTTTTCACTTGATTGTTTTTCTTTTCTTCATGTTTGTCCTCCCATGTTTTTATTAGAGCACGTTGGTTATACAGATTAAGGGGTTCCAACTTGGCAGCTTTTTATATTTACATAACATACTCTAGTTATTTCTTCCATCATTTCTCCCACTTGACTATTTCCTTGGGTTTCACATGTTTTTCTGGAGGGAGGAGTTCAATGTGTATAATTTATTTTCATTAAATTCATTTAAGAGTCTGTCCAATGATTAGGTAAACCCTACATACAACAGATCATCAGTTTTTATATCCTTTGCTTATATTTGACTGATTGGATATTAATCATATCTACAAACTACTTTCAATCACACTTAGGTTAGAGTTTGAATGACTGGGTGCTATTACCTTACTAAGGTGACCCAGAAAACTATCTCACCAGCCATTGATTGTCCTGTCACCCATCCATTAGAATATTTCAGTATTATTGCAATGTGACTAACTAAGCTCAAGTCAGTTATGAGGAAGGAAAAATTAATGTCTTGCTGAGTCATATGACTTGGAAATTTACAGAGACAGATGCTTTTTTGATGAAAAAATAGGCACCTAGGAAAACCAGGAACCGACCTCTAGAGTTGGACAAGAGTTGCTATGACATTATTGCAAATTAAATATAGTTTGAGTTTATCTTGCAAGAGTTTAGGTGTTAGGACCATGGTTCCCCACAGAGCGAGACTGGGGAGTAGTGTTGACTTCTAAGAGGTGGGACCTACTGAGAGGTTCTTAGTTCTTGGGGGAAAAAGATCAAGTTTGGGCCTCTGCTAAATTCTTTCTTTCCAGAACAAGTTGTAAGAACTCTGAACTGTTCTCTGGCTTCCTGCTTCAAGAGATATATATTTTTTTTTATTCTTGCAAGCATTCCCACCAGCCATGGAGCTCAGCTGATCCTGATATCATACCCTCTTCCAAATACTAAAGAAATTTAAATAAATCTCTTTTCATTATAAAACTTGCCTCAAATATTTTATTATAGTAAAAAAATACAAAGTCGCCCTCTACCCTAAGGGTTTGTAAGCAAAAATATTCTCTGAATTTTGCTACACCCAGTGCCTTCACTCCCCAAATATCAGCAGGACCAAACCTTGTTTGAGATGATGGGTGACATGAGCATCAATATTCAAAAAGTACGGAAATAACCCACTGATATGGCAAAACTCCCCTTTAAGCTACAAAACTAAAGTTGTAAGAGAAATGATAAGGAAACTCTTAGGAGGGACTCTTTTTTTTGCTTTTATCAAAATTGATTGAAACTGCCTTTCGGTGACTGAGTGGTTCACCCAAGGACTCCGGGTCAGGCAGCTCGAGTTGGCATTCTGACATCTGTGCTTGAAGTAGACATTTAGCCTGGGCCGGCACAGTGATGTGAGTGTGAGAAGAAGCGGGAAGGCACTCACTGGGTAAGCTAGTGTGAAAAAAGCAAAGGGACAATTTAGCAAGCTTCTTAAAAGCAGCTAAGTGCTCCATGAATGGTGTGTGCTCAGGGACATTGTTCGTGTAGCACCTACTATTTTTCTCCCCATGTTCTTATGAAAATTTCAGAGTTTAAGGATCTGAGAATCCAAGAAGTTGTTGGCTTTCCCAGAGGTAGTACACGGAAAAGCCAATAACTTCAAAGCTGAAAATTTAAATCACTGGGCCATGTTTTTTTTTTTTTTTTTCGAAAGAATATTTGACACAGTAAGAATAAACTGTATTCCAACAGAAAAAGTAGGTTGGCAAGAATATGTCACCTTTGAACCACATTTTTGTTCTGCATCTGTGTATTAGTTATATTCAGATTTTTCTCATCTTCCACAATGTGCACTCACACGCCCAGGGACCACTCCCTGGGGACGGGGCACATGTGGCTTGTTATTGCATCTCCCTGGCTGTCCATGTGTCCAGCTTATTTTAAAGGCATGTTTTAAACGCGACTGAATGTGAGGCGTGTGGTCAAAGACATCTGTTAGTAGTAGCTCACTAGAACTAAAAGTGACTAACCTTTGCAGAGAGAAAAGAAGCATTAGGAGCCAGGTTCCTGAGAGGCAACTGCTTTATCGCTTGACAAATTGGTCCTTTCTTGAGCCCTTAAGTTTACTCTTAATGAACAGCCTTTGTGCCTCTAGAAACACAACACAGTCATCTAAGACCTAATGTTTTAGTATAAAGACACTGTAGATCACTAAGAGGAAGATGCTGTCCAACAGAATTTTTTAAGGGTGAAACGAGATACCTCACAAGATAGTGAGTTTCCTGTTCCTTGCTGTATTTGAGTGGTGGCTGGATGATTGCTTGACTTGACGTCAGAAGGTAAATGTGTGTGGTGAATGGTTAAAGTTCTTTCTGGGGTGGAATTCCATGGTTTAAGTTACATGAAGTGAATATTACACCGAGCATGGATGCAATATCATTTAATTTCTACATATATCATATTAAAAAGGAAATGTTTCTCTGTCTAGTAGTAATACAGTATGTATATCTTATAAGAACAACAATGATTCTTTAATATAATTTAATTTTCAGTTGATATTTAAATCACCTGTTTTGTTTAAAATAGTATTATAGTTGTTAATATGTTAATGTACCATAGTTTTTCCCCTATATTAAAGATATTTGGATTGTTTCCAATCTCTTGTGCAAAAAAATAACTAAAGCATAGTGAATAACTGTATACCTGTAGTTTCTTAATTTTGTGTATAAGACTGGGATATATTTCTAAATTTGGCATTATTCAACCAAAATAAATAGCATATATCACGTGGCCAGGTCTCATCATTGTGAAATACCTCCATCTATGCAAAACAATGTCAGTGAGCATGCTGTTCTTCTAAGAGAGATGGGAGTCAAAACTTTGGTAAAGTGATAGAATTGTGTAAATTCATAATTTAAATGAGGCTCAATGATTCCTCCATACAGCCAAATGTATCATCTCCTCTTTATTTATTTCTCATAATAGGTATCCTAACATTTCTGAGATAATATCTCATTGTGGTTTCAAATTGCAGCTCCCTGATGATTAGTGATGTTGAGTGCTTTTTCATGTCCTTATCTGTTCTTTGTATATCTTCTTTGTATAAATGTCTATTCTAGCCCTTGACTGTGTCTTAATCAGATACATTTTCCACTACATTCTAGAAGTACTCTCTATGTTGTGACTACTCATTCTTTATAAGATATATAGATTTCAAACAGGTTCCCCATCCTGTTTGCCTTCTCACTCTGTTGATTATTTTCTTTGCTATATAGAAGGGTTCTTTTTATTTTTCACAATTTTACTTTTTCCTCATTTTATTGGTATGTATGTATGCAATCCACGTTTATATTGATCTTGAATATTTTGTGCATACACATATTGTGACAAAATTGCAAATTCTTCTCCTATCTCTTTTTGACCCTCCCACCCCCCTCCTCTCGCCTCTATTGGTTCTATGAAGTGATTGTGACATGGGTTTTTCATATTGGAGAAACCATTTGATATTTAATCTTCTGCCTTTGACGCACTTCACTGAGCATGATGACCGCAAATCTAGGAGTTGTTTTAGTTGGATGAAGTCCCGTCTATGTTTACTTTTGTTGCCTGTGTTTTAGTGTTATATTCATGCAATCAGTGTCACGTTTTCTTCTAAGCATTTTACAGATTCAGTTTTTATTCAATGAAGCCTGTTCAAGAAAATTTATATGAAACCATGAAGTTGGACTAGGTATCTGTATTAAACACTAACAGAATGAATCAGTAGAGAATTTAGTCACACCACCTGAGCTTATGTTAATTACAGGAGGTTCTGTAACCAATGGACCAATCGACCAACTAAGTTGTATCCGATTATGTTGTCTCTTTACCTCAGTTTTTTTTTTTTTTTGAAATGCTGTCAGAGTGCGTGATTGGTTGGAATTCTTAGAAACTGTTTTTATTGAAGATGCTGCTCAATTTGTGAATCAGTTTTGTCTTGGTCTGGATTGCTTTTCTTTTCTTTGATCAAAAATCTCTACTGAATAAAATTGGTGTAAGGAGTTTTCCCTTCAGTAAGCCTTCATCTGTTTTGAGATTATTTATGTGCATACGGTGTGAGAAAAGGGTCAAGTTTCATTCTGTTGCACGTTAATGCTCTCCTTTTCTTTCATTATTGTGTATTCTTAACACCGTTCTTTAGAAAAATCAGATGACCACACACTTATATGAGTTTGTTTGTAATCCATGCATCCTTCCCTCTTTCTACAGCTCTCATCATGTGATATTCTTTTCCTTGGGAATCAGACTCTTTCCTAGCACTTCCTGTCTATTCCGGAAGTTTCTATTCTTCTTCCAGGCTTCCATTTAAACTTCACTTCCTCCCAGAAGACTTCCTGAGTCCCAGTTATGGATAGAAAAGTTTTATATTGTCATCTATTTCATACCCTATGACCTTGTGATCTATCCAAAACTACTTATTTTCACCAATGCCATGAAAGTAGATCATGTCTTCTGTTTGTCTTAGTGTCCAGGGCATTACTTCATGCATGATTCATATCCCTCCATATAGAGGATTTGCTACCACTGTGTTATAGTGACATATTAAAATCAGCATAAAATTTCAAAGATAAAAGCGTGGAAGTTATTATGCACATACACATGATGAAATTCTAAAAATGATGTAAAAAGCATCATGATCTAAGAAACTTCTAATGACAAAAGATTTTACAGAAAAGCATAGGTTCCAAAGCAAATAGCTCCTGATTTTATGATGAAAATAGTTAATATTTTGGCTAATATTTACAAACATCAATTTTGTAAAATTATAGTTTAATGGTTATAAGAATAAATTGAAGTTATACATCTCATTATGCATAGAATGAGAGGGAGTGATACAATACCAATACCTCGTACAAGTGTATGTGCATGTGTGTGTGTGTGTGTGTGTGTGTGTGTGTGTGTGTGTGTGTGTGAGTGTGTACGAGCTACTGGGGATTGGACCCAGAGCCTTTGCTTGGGGATGTGTTCCCACCTGCCTCCTTTTTAAAAAATCTCAGACAGGACTCACTAAATCTCTGAATTGCTCAGGCTGAACTCAAACCTGTGATTCTCCAGCTTCACCCTCCCAGAGTTCTGGGATTGTAGACATGCACCATTATATCCAGCTGAAAGTAACTTTTGATATTCTAGAAAGCTATAGATCTACAGATAACATATGACAGAGTTATGGGAGTGCACTCACATCCCACCACACATACATCCTACTGAAATCAGTATCTTCTCATTGTCTTTCTAAGAAAATAGGAACATGACAGCTTTTATCTCTAGATGAGACCCCAGTTAGGTCTCTTTCAAACGGCCAGAGGTAAATATTTGATTTTAAAAATGGGAATCATTTTTTGTTTGAAACATTCATTTATATACAATCACCGGATCAAAGCTTTTAAAATACGTTCTATAAAAACAAACAAACAAAGTCACACAAGATCTGAGAAGCATGGAGATGACAGACGTGAATTTCTATCATGGGAAAAGAGACTCAAGATAAGTTGGGAAGAAAGTAATAATATAAGCAAAAGCGACGAGTGAAATGGTGAGTGAGAGGAACTATGAGCAGAATGGGCGAAGGAACGGACAGGTGGGGACTCATCTCAGATTTAGGGGCAAGAGCTGGGTAACTTAGTAGTGACTCAGTTTCCCAGGTTACTCCAGTCTTTTAAGAGTGTCTTTAAGGAGGTTCACGTTTGATTTTAGATGATGCTTTCAACATATGGCTCTATGAGCACTGGTGTGGCTGAACGCCTCATCCGCTTCTGGAGATATGCAAATCGACAACACATTGTTTGCCCTTCCTGGTTTGTGTCAGAGTTGGCATGGAGGTCAGTTTTTACCTGTTGCTCTTTCTTGCTCCTGGCCTTCTGGGTCTTTTGCAAACTTAATTGTGTCCAGCTGGGTCTCCTTTGCCCTTTCTCCCAATAGAACAAAGGAATACTTAGACTTGCCCATTTTCAAAGGCTTTACCTTTTCCCTCTGGATTTGAGGTTCAGCAAACCACATCTTCTTTGACCCAGCTCCTCAATTATCTTAATAACCTATAGAATCCACAAGGTGACCTCCACCCGGTCCTGCTTTCTCTGGTGCCTTTAAATCACACCTGCAGTCATTTAAAAATGTGACACCAAGCTGTGGTTAATTCCTGGCACTAACTACTCAGCAGCATTCCAATTTTTCATTCTTACTGGACAGAACTGTGACTTACAATTAGAAAAGATCTTATTTTTGTCTTTCACTCCCAAACATTAAAAACACATTTCCTTTAAACTTTCTTTCTCTTCACCTTTTGCATCACAGCACCGTACTGTAATGGTCTGTTGACTTCAAAACCTTGGGTTTTAGTCTCACACCAACAATCCCTGTCATTACCTCAAAGCCTCAGTTATTTACTTGTAATATAAATAGCATTTTATATTTGAGAGAAGAATTGGAGACAGTAATGTACAGTCATGTGCCACGCACAAGCATTTCAATCAGTGACCTTGGTCCCACACAATCAGAAGAATCTGAAAAGTCCCTATCCTGCTGAAATCTGCTCATCATAATATCATAGCCCCATGAATCAACGAGACATATTTGATGATGATGATATCAACACACTAACTATGTGGCCTTTTCTGTAGAAGCACAGCACACAGAATTATGGACACCGTGTGTACTTCATAATGCTAACAAAATGGCTCTGTTCCTGGTTTCTGTATATACCATGCTGTACATTTTTCAAGATTAAGTATGCTACTATGGTTTTCTTAATTGTGTTAAACAATCTGTGTGTGACATGGGCAGCACCCTCATACGTGTCATGGTTGCCAGGTTTGTCGATTGCATCTAGAAGCTGCATGGATGACCGACTTGGACCACCCATGTGGTGTTGTTTGCACAGGGAGTCGTCCCTTAATTGTATGATCCTCAGAAGGTGTCTTCAACATAAAGCAATGCATTATGGCATACTGTCAAGAGTTGTAGTCACTGAAAGAAAAATACAAGTAAGAGAAATGAGAGTGTCAGGAGTTCCTTCAGATGCAAGGCTGAGGAAAGGGGTCTGAGGATGTCCCATTTGGGCAAGATGCAAAAGGAAACAAGGGGCTCACAACAAAAAATACAAAGAAAAAAAAGAAACAGGCTGTTTGATGTGATTTGACTGGTGTGTGTGGGGAGATGCTTATGGAGGATGTAGATAAAGTGTCGATGTGTTGCAAATGTTACTAGTTTACTCTTTTATCTCATATTTTAGCTTGTTTGGTTTGTCTGAATATTTTATACTACATTCAAAATAGTATTTCTTAGAATTTTTACAATTCTGCATATCTGTGTTCAACCATGTTGATAACAAATCTAATGTTAATGTGTTTTCCATTAACTTGTAAATAATAATTTTTTCTTTAGCTTCTAGGTATTTTTTTCAAGGTAGGGGTGTAACTCAGTGATTACAGTGCTTGTCTAGTAAGTGCAAGGCCTTGGGTTCAATTCTTTGGTGCCACAGAAGCCTAGCCTGTAGTCCCAGCGCCTGGATGGCTGAGTAGGGAAGATTGCCAATTCTTCAAGGGCAGCCTGAGCTATATAGTGAGTGCAGGACTAGTGTGAACTACTGAGCAAGACCTTGCCTCAAGAACAAAACAAAAGCCTAAGATTGCTTTTTTAAGTATTGATATTATCAAAAATTATTGTATCATGTCGCAACATGAGCTTTTGTATCAAGTTTATCTTACTAATTTATTTTCACCCAATTTGAGCTGAGTTTTAATTAAATTTATTCCACCTAGTACTTTATGTTCCTTCAATTTGAAAAAAAGCCTTGTATGGATATGTATATATTTATGTATATTTATGTAAAGGATCTAATATTCCTTGCTGCATATTTCAACTACTTTCTGTCTTCAATTTTTTCTTTGTTCAAATGTTTTCTGCTGAACATTAGATCTTGTTAAATTTTATTTTGTGTTAGACAGATTAAAAATTGCATATAGTTACAGGATATCATGTGATGTTTAGGTGGTCAACCATAAAAGTCACATGTGTCTCCTCAAGCATGTGTCATTTCTTTGTTGTGAAAATTTTCAAAATATGTCCTTCAGCTTTTTGGAAATAGGTGCATCAGTATCCTGTCACTTTACTGTGCAGTAAAGTATCAAAACTTATTTTCTGTACCTACGTATAACTTAGATCCTACTGGACAATCTTTTTCCCTTTCTCCGTTTCTGTACGCTTCTTGGCCTCTATCAATGACTATTTTTCACTCAACTTCCATAAGATCAATTTAGCTTTTTTTTAAGTTTCAAGCATGAGTGACATCAGGACAGATTTGCTAATCTGCGTTCAGCACATTTCACCTGTCATATTGTCCTACAACCTCATCCAGGTCTTTTTAAATGCCAATAATTCACTGTTTTGAAGTCAAATTGTCTTTTTATCTTTTGCTCATCTGTCCATCAACTTGATCTATTATATATCTTAAAATGCTTAGATAGTATTTTACAGTCTCATTTACCACTTGATCATACAATTACAAATGTTTCCTGTTTCATCTTTCTTCTCTTAAGCTTTACAAAGACTTTATTGAATTTGATCTTCAGTAATTCCCAATTAGCTGTTCACTGTGGGTATCACGTTCATTCATTATAAGCGTAGTAATTACAGCAGGATATTTGTCCCGAAATTTCTATTCTGTTCTTTTCACTATCGCCAGCACTTACCTCATGGTATATTTTAATTTATTTTTGTTTTAAGTGATAGCCATTCACCTACTTAGAGATTTTCCTTTTTGTGTACTTGTCTTCTTACCTTTACTGTCCCGACTGTAAGTTTTTCTAGTTTTTCAATTGGCTCCTTGTCTCTCAAGGACATAGACTTCCTCGAACGTTTGGTAAACACCGATTCTGTGCTCAGCCTTCGTGATAGACTTCTGCACACTGCCTGTTCTGTGGCAGCCTCCTGTTCTCAGTTACCTTAGACTACCATCGTGCCTTGTGGATTGCTTTTCTCTTTCGGTGAAAGCTTGTAGATATCTGTTTCCTCTGACTACTTATTGGTTTGCACCTTTGTAACATTAATGTGCTTAATTTACATAATTAACTATTACCTAGTTTCATATATTTTGCTCCTCCCTTCACTGATTTCATAAGTCAATTCTTATTCTTTTAGCAACTCATAAATTGGATGCAGGCCACCACTAGTGCCTTCTCTATCAAAGCAGAAATTTGTTTCGGTGCCTAGGGAATGAATTTCCTTGGCTTTGCCTCCATGATAGCAAGGTGACAGCCCATAGTCAGTGCTCCCATCTGCCTACCAGTGTCCTATGCAGAGAAAGATAGCAGTGGATTATGGAAGACTCTCTTTCCTGAAAATGTCCCTCAGGTTTTCATTCACACTTTACTAGATAGAAGTCCTAACCTTTGCATTTCTCCCTTAACAAGAGAAAAGAGAGAGAGAGAGAGCATCGCTTGCCAAAGCAGAATGAGATTATAATGACTATGTCATATGTAAGTTGGATAAAGGTATAGTCTTGAAATTCTAAAGACAAAAATTAAACATTTACCTTCTTTTGATAAGACTTAAAGTCTAGAGATAAAATTATTTAGAAGTATAAAATATGTAAATGTAACAAAACAATGCAATGAAATTTAACCCAACATTTTACATTGCTCTTTTCCGGAAATTTCTGATTATTTACTTGTATTTTTTCTGTTAGTTCTAACAGTTGGACTTTAAGAATAGACTACTTGAACAAACTGCACAAGCTAAACAATAACTATAAGACAGAATATCTGTGGTATCTGTGGTGCTTCATTGTGAATCATATGACAACATATAAAATTCTCCCTCATGTATTTGGTTCTTCCAGCCCTGTTGGTGGGAAAGCAAGCATTATTTTCTCCAGATTCAGTTAAGGAATGTGAGCTTCGATGGTGCCAATCATGTTAGGGACTTTGCCAAGGTCACCCAGCTCATAAGTGACCTTGTACATAGGTTTCCAGTTCAATTTTCAGTGTCTTCTCCAATCACCAAGATGTTTCTTTCCTTTGTTCAAAGTGAATAAATTACTGCCTGGAGACCTCAGAGTAGATGGTGAGTTTGTAGATGACCTCAGTCCCACATCTGGGCCCCCAGCAACTGCTCCTGTATAGTTCCAGAGGCCTTCACAGTGACATACCTCAGAATGATGGGGTTTTCTGCTACACAATTGCACAGAAAATAGAGTCCATTTATTGGCCAGGAATTTATAGAAATGTAAAAGAATACTCTGTGTGAGAAGCACATCCTGAAACCCACTGAAAAGTCACCATGACAATTTGGGGAAAGGCAATCTACTACAGTTCAAGAACACTTCCTTTCTGTTACCATGACCTACACATCTCTGAATAATTCCTCCTAAAATTGGGCAAAATCTCTCCACTTGACTTTCGCACATGGCATGAGGATTAATCATACCTTTGATCGAAACTTTCCTATTCAAAACAAAAACACTGGTGTGTAATTATATATCAAGTTATGAATGCGATTGTTTCCACTTGGTCTCTATGATCTAATGGCTACTGTATTAGCACAGGTCCTCTGAGACTGCTGACCCTTGTGTAATAGAATCATTTGAGAAAACATGGCTATGATAATTATTATAAAATTTGGAGACTATTGAGTCATGGTTAGAAAAAGTTTTTGATATATATTTTTCTTCTTTTATTGATAAGTGTAAGTGCAAAACTTAGAGTTTATGGTGATCTTGATAATTTTGTGCACATACATCTCATGGCAAAGTTACAAATCCTTTTCCCCTCTCCTTTCGACCCTCCCCCAGCCCCCCCTTTCAGTTCCCATTATTTCCCACCTTAAGCTGAATGAAGTAGTTGTGATCTGTGTTTCTCGTATCAAAGAAATTGTTCAATATTTCACATTCTGCCTCTGACTCACTTCACTAAGCATGATGATTTCAAGTTGCCTCCAGTTACCTACAAAAGCCTCCAACCTATCTGTCTTTATTGTGGTATTTATATACAACAGACTGCTATATTTTATATAATAAGAAAAATTTAAAGATCAACAATCAAATACTTATTGTGAATTTTAGTTTCAAAACTAAACTTAAAAAATTATATTTTCCTTAACCTTCCTTCTTTTGAGCCACTGAGAAGGTAATATCATCTTTTACACTCATGATACGGGTACAAAACTGCAATAACTTAGCTCCTTCAGCCTATTTCTCATTCTCAGAACCAATACACAATGTCACTTATTTAGAAATTGGTCTTTGTCTTTGCCTAGGAACCCATATTACCTTTGCCCCCTGGGACCTCATTCAAAACCTCCACATATCAATACAAAGGTAGATTCTACCATGGAAGCCTACCTGATTAACCCTTGATTATATCAAGTAGTATTTAATAAAATTTACATTATGAAATTTGCTTACTGGATCTCACATCATTGCTATTATAGCTATATAGTTTCCCACTGTTCATGAATTCTTTGGTGGTATGGGAACTATTTAGGTGAGTTTATCATCGATGAAGTAAAATGTATGCAACAATGTTTATCGAGTAAAAGTGAATTCAAAGACCTATTATCTCATACTCTTGTGGCCTTCCCAAATAGTTTTCTGTCATTTAGTATGAGAATACATTTTTAAAGGCTTAAAAATATAGTTGATAAAAGATTTTCTGTACTCAGAAGATACTAAAAATGGAAATAGATTCAGGTTGTATTCTTCAACTTAAATATAACATTTTCAGTCTCTAATAGAAGTGCAGAAATATAGTTTTGATTTTGCAAAAATATCAAAAGACCTAGTGTGCAAGTCAGTGGTAGAGCACAGGCCTAGCATATGTGAGGCCCTAGGTTTAACCCTCAGCACCAACAGAATCAAGTCTAAATCGACAATGACTATTAGGTTTAAAAGTGGAAGGGGAGGAACTGTATTTATGTGCACAAAATGCTCAAGTTCAATGTAAACATATATGTGTTTGTGTGTGTAAACGGGTGTGTATCAATAAATGGGGGAAGATAGAGAAGTAAAGTTATATTGTAAAACAACGGAAAAAATAACATTAGGAATGTATGTCATGCACAGTTAATTTGTGTATCTAAAGGATTATGTTGAACATTGGTTCTCGATGCTGACTGCATATTGGGTCCCCTGCAAGCTGTATAAGATTCTGCAATCTAGGTCTCATCTAAGTGGTCCAGGGTATTCTGGGATTTCCAAAGGCTTCTCTGGTGAGTCTTTGTATTGTTTTCCAAATGTTACATGTGTTGCACCTGGAAACACACTAGACCTTACTCATAAACGGGCACTTCGTCTCGTGTGAGTTCTTAAACACTTTCAAGTTTTATTTAATTGAAGCTGAAAAAAGACCCTGTGTGTTGAGGCACAGATTACCCATAGATCTAGAGTGCAGAGTTTCAGACGTCACGTGGAATCTTTATGCCCAAAATTACAGGTTAAGGGAGAGGCTGTGGTAGATGATACCTTTTCATAATACGGTGTGAAATAGTGCCTCCTGTGTTCTTGCTGGGTGGACTGGAGAATTACCTAGAAGCTCAAAAATTTATAATTCCCTAAATAGGAGTGAAAAAAGAAATCCACTTGAAAAATAACTTTTTCCGCCTGGTTTTAAAATATCCACTAACACGAAGCATGGGGAGATGACAAAGTGCATGGTCATTTTAGCCAGCAATGAGTAGCCTGTATTTTATTGTGCTATCTGCACCACTCTGGTATGTCACCATTAAATAATCTGAGGAACAAAGATTTTCATCAGATCACAATGAACTTTTCCCACAAAATCCAGATACAAGCTTTGTTTAAACTTGAAACAAGGTGTGATTCCCTTGTGAAAAGTATCAGTTTATTTCACCTTCCTGTCAATCACGTGTGCCACGCAGGGTCCAGGCATTTTGGGTTGTGACCTTTTGTTCTGGACGAGAGCCAAAAGTCACCAGTAATTTGGCAGATGTAATTATTTAGGCTGTTTCTAATAAGCCCAAAAATGTGATGTTAACATTTTTCACATGCTTATAGACTTTTTGCCTTTGTGCCATTATGTGCTTTTGTTTAGTTATATTAGAAAAAATATATATAATCTGAATAGCTGAATTTTAATCATCATCACATGCTTGAAAATACTTTGCCTATAAGACCCTAAAATTTTAATTTTAGAATATTCCAGTTTTCTTTAGGGTGGGCCAAACTGTTGACAACTATAAAAATGCATTCAGTATAAGTTCACTGAGCATCTGTTATGTGCTGGATATTATATAAGGTACTATAAATAAATAAAAATAGAAGCAACTCCAGGTCCTTAAGTACATGGACCTGACAAAAGCCAGCATTTAATGTGTTAGTAGAGATGCCTCATTTATATCCCACCTCTACGGATTTTGAATTTGCATATATTATTATGTAAAGACTAGACAACAGTAGCATATAGATCACATAGGTAATATGTTATAGAACCTAGAAAGTCAGCTTTTACCAATCATATCCAGCCATTATGCCATTGTGTGGGTAGTTCAGGATCTATGTCCTTAAGCAGGGAAGGTTGTCAAATAATACTTTGAAGAAATCAATTTTACAAGCTTAAGACTCTGGAATAACAAAATGACCTGGTGTTTCTGACTAGATTCTGTAAACCCAAGTCCTTGATATCAACGTTCTCCAGATGGGTCTTTCTGCCAGAGCTGGAGACAGGTGGCTCTTTAGTGTACGGACAAATACTTTTAGTTTAAGAGAAGTAGTACAAGGCAGAGGCGGTCATTATGAGAATCTGTCCTTTGCAGTGGAAGAAGATGGAGTCCATTTGTTCTGAAAACATTTATTGACTACAAACTGAAAAAAAAAGCCAACTGAGGTGTGAAAGAGACTTTTATCTGCTTCATTTAGTAAGAGGGCAGCTGCACAGAGGGAACGTGGGTAAGATGGGTGTGGGTTGGTAAGGGAGCTCAGGGATCGAGGTGACGCTCTGGCAGGGAGGTAAAGCAAAAGTTGATATTCTCATTCTGCTCTGTAACAAAAATGTGGACATCCTAATGCAAAACAAAGCAGGAAAATGCTGGCCAAGCAGCCATCCTTTTTGCATTGGCAAAATCCTTTAAAAGACTAAAATGACCAATTAGAGATTATATGTGCAATTAGTCCTGGGTTTGTATTGGATTGTTTACATCTTGATAACTCCATTGTAAACTGAAAATAGTGTAAGTGGAAAATGCACTGAATACACCTAATTGCGTGTCCTAGCTTAGCAACCTGCAGACTTTCTGCAACTTCTCCTAGTTTCCATGGGGCTCACTGGGAACTCACATGGCTTCCTGCCATTTTCTGGGACGGTCAAAAAGGATCAGACCACAAGTGCTTAGCCTAGGGGAAGAGTATAAGTCTAAGTATAAGTCCTGGTGAATATTAAAAGCTCAATAATTTTGATGTACTATTTTTGTATTACTATGGTCAAATGGAAATGCCTTTTGATAACATAAACACAACATTGCAACATCTGCTAATTATTGGTCTTTTTTCCCCTAGGAAGGCCAAAAGAGGTGCAGAGGCTTCTGCACATTGGTTCAAATGCTGCAAGGAGAAACAGTAGTGTTCAAGCCCAAAGCTGCCTGTCTCATAAGGTAGTATTCTAGCATTCTCACCCTCTAACCTGAGCCCCGTCACCTTTATTCCCTTTAGTGAAATGTTTTAGACTTGACTTCTGTATGGGTGACTAACTCAAAAGAGAATCAATTTAGTTTCAAAAAACATCTTTGAGCCTAAAACAAAAGTGCAAATAGCAGAAGGCTAAGACCATTGTTTTCATCATAACCTATAGAAATAAAAAATATTTTTGGTTTCATATTTTGTGTTACCTTTAAAGCAGAAACCAGAGCAATTAATTTTTCCTGCCCCTCGAGTTTGGATCTTTTCTAACGTGTCTGCAGTAGTGAGCGAGATGACCTAATTGCACCTCTGCTTTTCACTTAGATTTATTTTTTTTG
Source organism: Ctenodactylus gundi (assembly GCA_004027205.1). NCBI lineage: Eukaryota > Metazoa > Chordata > Mammalia > Rodentia > Ctenodactylidae > Ctenodactylus > Ctenodactylus gundi. The sequence goes on from PVKB01000173.1 coordinate 557,772, forward strand.
AGTGACAGGATGTTGCTTTTTAGACGGGAGACTTCCCTTTAATAATTCAGTAATTAGATGCACCACTGTTAGCTGTGAAATTTCTAACAGCTTTTCAATGACAACATACAGGAGGCTTTCGTGGCCCTCCCAAGGTCTCTTTCAGATGTCTTTAGCAGGGAGGACGCAGCTAGGCGAGGGCACCCTTAGTCAGGTGTGTGCAAGCCTATGTGTGGAGGTGGCTGAGGGTTTAAGTCCATTGCCTCCATTTCCTGTTTTCTACATCACATTAGAACCAAGATGTACGCAGGGCCTGAGAAGATAGGAGAGAGTAAAACTAAAATGCCTTATCATTCTAGTACTTCAATTCTGCCAGAGACATTAGCTCTGGGTTTATTCTGTAAACCTCACCCTGCCAAAAAGGGAAGGTTTCTCGGCATGCCATCGTGTGAAACCTGCCTTTACAAAAACATCTGCTTTGTTTCCAGTCTCGAACTTTTTTTTTGCAAGTAATTTATGATTTTTTTTTCCCCAAGAAGAAACCTTCTAAAGAAACAAAAAAGGTGAAAGGTACTAACAGCAGTGTACTAATTAGCAAATATACCCCAGCTACTTTGCTGTAGCAGACTTAGGTACATTATGTTTTACGTCTTTGTTCATTGGAAAGGACTTCCAGGAGCCTAATAATTCACTCTCAGACCTCCTTTACCGAGAAAATGCCGCGTTTAGAAACTATAAAAGATCATTTAGAGCAGTAACAAATTACTGCTTTTAATAAAATGCTTTTCCTCCACTCAATAGAATACCATAAAATAGTGTATCTAGAGAAGCAGTCTATGAAGAGGAGAATTTTTAGCTTTGAGAAAATAATACTGGAAAAACGACAATACAGCAGTGAGTCACGGTGCAGTCTAGGATAAAGAGGCCCCTCCGCGGATGTCTGTGTCTGCAGCTGCGCATCAGCCTGCCTCATTCCCGCAGAGTCCTTCGCAAGTCCCTCCTGTTCCAGGCTAGCTCCGTCGTGCTGTCTGGCGGACATCAGCTTTGCCATCTGCTCCTCTTTCCACACCGTCCTCAGGATGGGCCAATCCACTGATTGACGAAAACGTGTGCGCATTAAGCCTTCCCAGGGGTTTCTCCATCTGTGCAAAGATTTCTGGCCACCTCACCTGAGGTGGCCATCGTAGGGGGCCGGGTCCAGGATTTTTTTTTCCTCTAGGAATTCCTTAATCTGGTAAAGCTAGGTTAAAATCTACTTGCGTCATATAAGCTGCTAAGGGCCGTAAAGACGTAAATTTTAGCCCTCATCCTCCAAAAAACTATAGGCATGCTCTCAGACTGCCTGTTAAAGGTCCATGTCTGGGTCTTACTCAGATATGTCACACACAATGAAGAATTTTTATCTTTGCGCTTCTTTGCCGCCTCCTCAGCACCATGGACTTTTCCCTCCTTTCTCTCTCTTTCATCCTCTTCAGACTCCCCAGCGTCTAAGACACGCCCTCTTACTCCACTTTGTTCTTTGTATTAGCTTAGGGTCTCCCTGTAGTTTTTGCTTGCAAAGACCAAGGCAAGACATGTTAATGGGTTGGACTAGAGAAAACGACGCAGGAAAACCGAGGAAAGATCTAAAGTTTTAGGCTTAAGCAAGTGGTGATGCTGCTATTCTTTTGGCTAAGCTTGGGACGTGCCTCAGTTAAGATGTCAATTAGGCAAATATGTATAAGAAATAGCAGGCCCAGCCTTATGCATCTAATTTATTCCTATTGCTTCTAACCCTGGCAAGCTTTCTGCCCTACTTATCGGGACTTCCCTGAGGTTTCAGTGGCTTACAGTAAACCTCTGTGGTCCGACCTCAAGCTTTGCTAAAGACATGTAGAGAAGTTTTTGAATTTAGAAATCTTCTATTTGTTCAACAAAGCTAGGCTTTTAAGACCAAAGACTTACAAAAAAAAAAGAAAGTCAGTGTGAAATCCCAGCCAAGCAATGACTTCTTTGTCTTGCCAGGCTCTTGAAACAATTAATGCCATTGACACAATGAGTGAGAAACATCAGGACACAATGATTGGCAGGGAAGGGGAAGAAAGTACATGATTTTCAATATCCCTCCCCTCCCCCTGTTTCTTGCCTTGCCAGAACTTGCACCTTTGAAAGTCACATTGGTTCCCATGGAAGTGCCCTACACCCCTCTTCCCAGGAAGGGGGAAGGGTGCAGTCGCTCCATTAAAAGAAGCCTTGCCTACCCTCTGTGATTGTCCTCTAGTATGAGCAGAACTCCATCCTTATAGCAGGGCTAAAATAGACTCCTTGAACTGAACAGTGAATTCTTGTAGTTGAGAGTAGGCCAATGTAGCAATAAAGAGAGAAATTCCTCCTGCCTGAGTTAGGGGGAATAGGAAGCAATTAGCTCACTGTATGTGGGTTTGTTTTTGTACACGTTGCCTGTATCCACTAGAATGTCAATTCCTGTGCCCGTTCCTGTTGGCTGTGCCTAGAAGTGAAGATTATGAATTAGGAGTAGAGAAGACAAGGAGAAGCAAAAAGTAATATTGGACTAAAGCAAATTTTTGTTTTATATTTTTCAAAGAAGGCTTAGGAGAGTTAATACTGAAGGGGAAAATGTTTGTTTGCTTCTTTGTTTATTTGAGACAGAGTCTCACTCTGTAATCCAGGCTAGCCTTGAACTCACCATGTGACTCAGGCTGGCCTCCATTACACAGCTATCCTCCTGCCTCAGTCTCTCAAGTGCTAGAATCACAGGCATGCATCACCATACCTGGCGAATGTGGTGCTGGGGAACTGAACTCAGGGCCTTCTACTTTAGCTGCTGAGCTCTTCCTCCAGCCCCCAAATTGGATCTTTAATAGCACTGATGTTGAAACAAAGGGCTAAAACAGGCATATTCTTTATAAACTGAAACAAAGTGGTTTTTCAAAAAGTTATTGTTTTAGTCAGTTTGTCATCTCCGGGACACAGTAGTCAACATACACAAAATAAGCAAGGAGAGGTTTATTTTATCTCACAGTTTCCGAATGTCTTGGTCCATTCATGGGTTGCTCGCAATGGTGGAAGGGCACGACGGAGGGCCTAACTGGAGAGAGACTGTTCATCCCATCACAACAGGAAGCATAGTGCGAGAGAAGAGTGGAGCTTAGAGAAAGACATCTACTTCAAATTCATGCCACAGTGACTCCCCCTCTCCAACCAGGCCACACCTCTTCACAGCACCTGAAATCAATGGATTAATTCTCCTGATACAACTAATTCTCATGACTTAATCACCTTCTGAATACATGAGTTTTCTGGGAAGACATTCAAGATTCCAACCATACCGCTCATCATGAATAAAGACCCTACATGTAGTGAGTGGAATAAATGCTCCAGATAATACTTGAATCTGAAATCACAACCCCTTGCACATATATATAAACCTCATAGGTATCAAGTGTAGAAAAATTAAACTCATAAAATATGTAGTTCATTCTAGATACAACAGAACAATCAAACTTTATAAGAATTTTGTTAATAATAAATGAGCTTATGAAAATATTTCCAGCAACATATGATATAAATTATATTACTCTAAAATATTTTTCAAAAAGCATTATGAAATCAAAGGGTGTATGGTAGAATTCCCAATGTATCTTTTACATAGTCTTAAATGTGCTTAATAGTCTCAGAGGCGTACAATATGCAAAAATAAAGTTTAACTGAGTCAACTGATTTAAAAAGACAAAACCCATCTCGTTCACAAGTGATCTGAACATGAGGTATTTGGAAACACTTAAAACTTCTGTTTCCCAACTTTCTCCATTTCCTGATACACTATTTCACTTTTTTCCCATTTTTATTGGTGTATATATGTGATACATAATTGTTACACTGAGCTTGAAAATTTAATGTAATGATAGATCATGTCACAAAATATCCCTTCTCCTCCCCAGTTCTCGCCTTCTCTTCCTCTCCCTCATCCCCCCGACTCCCAACATCTTACCCATTTGGTTTTGTAAAATGCTTACATTATATGCTTATTGTTTTTTCCTTGTCTTTCTTTCTTTTTTTTTTCGAGATAGGGTTTTCTTCTATAATCCAGATTGGTTCATTGGACTGTTGATGTATATTTCAGCATCTTTCACAATTTAGTTATTGTTAGTTGTGCAGCTATAATGGTGGATATACATGTATCTCTGTTATATGTTGTTTTTAACTCTTTTGGAAAGATATCGAGACAGGTATTCCTGGACTGAACAGAATATTTATCTTCAACCTTTTGAGCAATCTCCATATTGCTTTCCATTGTGATGATGCCAGTTTACAGTCCCACGAGCAATTTAAAAGATTCCTTTTTTCTTCCCTCAAACTTGCCTGCGTGAGTTGCTGTTCAAGTTCTTGATATTTGCCCTTGTCACTGGGGTAAGATGATATTTTCATATTTTGCTTTATATTCCTCTAGTGTGTAAAGACGTTAAACTTCTTTTCATATATTTGTTGGCCATTTGAACTTTTTCATCTAAGAACTACCTATTCACTTCAACTACCCAGTTTTTAAATTAAATTTTGATTTTCAGGGGTCCATTTTTCTTTAGGCCAACACTTATTTTAAAATCGTTGTCCTTCAGTTATTCCATACCAAAATTCTTCTTTGTCTCTTTATTTTTGTCTACTCTACATGACGCTTTTTCTCTAACCCCTCAATAAAACAATAATACTTAATATATGGCTTAGTAGATGAGGTCAATTCCTTTCTTTTTCTCCAGTGTCTCCAGTTCTTTTCTTTCTTAGTCTCGAGGATCTACATCAAAAAACTTCAAAGAATAGTACCTAAACAATAAATTTTTAACCAATCTATGTACATATTCACTTATACCAAATTGTCAGAAGCACAAGTGACTCTTGACAATGTGAAAAAGAGAAAGAAGAAAAACATGGAAGGATGGCATGAGGAGAAGGGTATGCTGAATTAGTTTGTAAGTTTTTATCAGTATCTTTGCATGGAAAGTGTATAAAAGAAATCTATGTGGAAAATACCTGCCTTTTAGATTATCATATACACTAAGGTAGCATTTATGCAGACAAGAGTATTATAGGTTTTTCATGTGGAGTGAAGAGACAGAATTTATTCTAGTTGATTGGAAACAAACAGGAATACAAAAGGAAATTGGTTGAATGTTAAGGATTTTCGTCTTACCTGCTATCTCTGGTGCTTGGCTAAGCCTTAAAAAGGCCTACAAGGGAGAAATCAAGAGAGACGATCATGGGCCAACTCAAGTGTCTCAAATAGGGGGAAGTCGAGAACAAATATCACCACCAGGTAGACACTAGCTTAGAAAGTCAGAACCAAATCTGAGGAATGAGGGAGGGGATATGATAAAAAATTTTGAGGATTCAAGGATAAGGTAACTGAAGGATCAATTAACAAAGCAAACTCGTGAGCATAAGAAAACATGTAAAATTTCAGGGCCAGTCTGAGCTAACACAGAGTTTCATTTCTTTAGATTCCATCTTGTCTTTTCTGTGCTATTCCAAATTTATTTAAAGTAAAAAATCTGTGAAATCTGTGTGACATAGGTAATTTTCCTTTTATTCCATTATTCTCTGTTATAATAAATAATTTCTGATTTTGTTAAATATTCAGGTAGCCTTTATGTTTTCTCATGGCTCTTTATTCTCAGTATTTCTTAAATGAGAGAGTGGGTGTTGAAGATTTCATGCTCTGGAGAGTTCACACTCTCAATGCGAAGTTTTTAACCTAGGTAGATGACAATGTTGCCTAGAATTGAAAAAAGGTAGCAGACTAAATTTCATCTTGCCATAGCTTACTACATATCTGGATAACTTCCTGGGTATGTATACACGTCCTTTCATTGCCACCTCTGTGTCTTCCTTTTGTACCTGTGATTTTTCTGTCATCACTGCCTTTACACAGTGTGCACCTATGACAAGAATGTACACACTCCAGCCGCTGCTGAGTTGACAGTAGCTCCCACAGGTCTGTGTATAAATGAAATCACCAGTCTCTTTCTAGATGGCCTCATTTCCAACATATGAGATCCCAGGGCCAGCCCTGTTGGAACACTAATTGGAAACTTCCCATCTGGACGTGATCAGGGGACTGGAATGACGCAGAAGAACCAACGCTGTACCAAGGATAAATCTAACTGTTTACAACCAGACTTCTGGAGAGCTACCTACCAGACAAGTGTTATTCAGAGGCATAAAACTATTTAGTGCTAAGTCAAGTAACCCACAACTGACATCTTCATTTGGCCATGTCTTTGTGCACACAATGCTCAGATTACAGTGTCTTGCGAGTCTTGCTGACTGCTTGAAATCCTGATTAGTTTAGACTTAGTTTATATACAATTCTTGTGTATAGTCTCATGTTCAGCAACCTCCCACTGAAAGTGTGAGTTTACAGGTGAGTAGTAGTCAGACTAACAGCTTTCTCCATCCTGTGTCTTAATTTTTGTCATCTGCAAATATGACTTATTACATGGCTGCAGGTAGCAGAATGAACTAAGATTGCTAATCAGTACATATCAAAACAACAAGATTAATTTAGATTTCTTGGGTCTTCCAATGTGACAAGAGAAAACAATCTTGTGATTTGAAAATAATTTAGTTATATACTTGGCGGTTCCATGGGAATCAACAAAAACATCAAGAAGTAACAATCTGTGATCAAATGAAAAGATAGGAGATAAATGCAAAAAGGCAGCTTTACTAAGTTACTAAGAATCAAAATCATACTAAAAAAATCTTAAGATTCCACAGCAGTTTAAAACAAAGAAAGTGCCTAGAACTAATGTAAGTAGAAATAAATTTAAATAAGAATAAATCACAGAACATTTTGGGGATATAAGTATAATCTTTAATGAATGTAATGTGTGCGTGTGTGTGTGTGTGTGTGTGCGTGATTTTTGCCTGTGTGCATGTGTTTTTATAAATATGTATATAACTGTATGTGTATTTGTATTCCTGTATTTTATTGATTGTTAATGGGAAGTAATGATTGGAAAAGATACATTTTTTTAGTTTGTTTATATGTTTAGTGCAATTTCTAATGAAAACTTATAAAATCACTCTAAGCTTGATTTAGAAGAATAAATAGTATACAAGAGTTAAGATATATTGCAAAAGTACTAGAATAGAAGCTTATTTATTTTGCTACATTTTAAAACATAAAGCTGTACTAATTAAATCAGGAAGATGCCAGCGAATATATTTTTAGAATTATTAAAAGAAAACAAATTAAAATACCAACATAAGTGGCTTTCTGTGTGTATGTGTATGTTTCAATTTACAATCTGATAGTGAAATTGTTCCAAACACATGGAAAAATGAGTTATCATAATAAATTATATTAGCATTTTTATAAACAAAAGTTAAATATTTGTGTTACAGTCATACATAGCTCTTCCACTTAATTATAAATAATTATCATATTGAATCTCTAGACAAAAAGAAATTACTTAAAAATAAAAGTGATGGGAGACATAGGTATTAATTTTTAAAATATTATATTTTATGTAAATTAGGTAAAAAGAAGTTATCAGTGGAAAAGGGGAAAATATATACTCATGCCAAATTAAAAAGGACAGAATTAATATTATTTATATTTAGAGAGTTACTAAAAATAATGAACAATCTACTCAGGATCATAAGAGACATTAAGACAAAATTCACACATAGTAGGATATAGGTATTCAATAAAAAATTGTCCAATAAGTATAATTTGAGCTTAGCAGTAAGCTACAGAGGAAAAATAATGTTAAAGGAAAATGCAGTATCTTTTTGGCATAAACATTTGGCAATCCTCCACAAAATTATTCAATGTTATATGGCTGGATTGACTGTGTTGTATTGTATCATACACTACAAGGGGACATATATATAATGTATGATATCTATCTTTTTTTTTTGAGACGATAGCTCAAGTGGGTTCTGAACTCCGCATATAGCCCAGGCTAGCCTTGAACTCAAAACAATCCACCTGCCTCAGCCCCTTGAACGTTAGGAACATGGGAGTGCATACCACACATGGCTGATTTTTATATGGTGCTAGGGAGTTGAACCCAGGGCTTTGTGCATGTTATGCAAGCAGGTTCTAACATCAGCTACCTCCATACACCTGCTAGAAGAATTGCCAAAAATAGGTGGAAAGTATTTTTCAAACTGCTGTATACAGCTACAATTTGAAGAATTTACGAATTTATATGTATTTTAATGCAACAATTCTATTTATATAAGGAGACAAGCAATGTGCTTGCAACCCTTATACACAGGATGTTTGTTATACCATCATTTTTATAAACTATAATTTATGCATAGATGTATAATGAGTTTTATGAAACAAAATACAAGTTTTTAAGGAATAGTTTTTGGTAAAGGAAATCTGCTTGATATGATTTTAACTTACATTATTATTTCAATTTTTCAGGTAAAATAGTGTATACATGTTTGTGTATGTGGGTGTGTGTATATATATATACATCTTCATATATACACATTTATCATATATATAAAGCTAGAAGGACTTACATTGGATACAGAAGAGTAAGTATCTCTGGTTAATGAGAGAGAAAAATGTATTCTATCCTTTCCCCTTTTTGCAATAACATTCATTATAATTTCATTACTTTATAAGTAAAACACACACACTGCATGCATATATATATATATATATATATATATATATATATATATACTTTCTATACAAAGTATTGAAATGCCATTATTAATATTACTCATTGAAATAATGAATCAAAAGTTAAAAAATTTATTGCAGTGCATATTTTAATAGAACATATGAATGATCTATTTTCTCTTTTTCTGTGTGTCAAAAATAGAATCAAACAGGCTAGTAAAAGAATTTACACAATGAAACTTATCCTATCAGTGTGCAGTTTCCAATAAACTCTTCACTCTCATCTCTCTGTCCCTTGAACTGATGGCAGCCTTTACTCTAAAAACACTGGAGGACACTAAGAAGATAACTTGAACCTCACTTGACCATCTTAAGAAGCAATTCAGAGTCTTCAGGACAAGCAGCACATCTGTGAGCTGTTACTCCAGTTATATGTCAGTCTAGAGAATTTGCCCTAGAGAAAAATAGGGAACCAAAAATAGGACAATATAGAGAAGTATTTTTATGAAACACTGAGTATAATAATATACTGAGCATAATGTCAGCATAGGAGTACAAAGACATAATTTTCTAGGAGTTGGGATTTTTTCTTTTTTTTCCTCCCCATTTTATTGATATGTACAAGTGCAAAATTTAAGGTTTACAATGGAGTTGAGCATTTTGTGCACATAAGTATCTTGTCAAGGTGACAAGGGCTTTCCCGCTCTCCTTTTGTCCCTCCCCCTACCCTCCCTTCCCTCTCTCCACCCCCACCCTGTTCCCCTCTTTCTTTTGCTTTGTCTTTCATCTAAAGTTCCATGAGATAGTTGTGATCTGGGTCTCTCATATCAGAGAGACCATTCGATGTTTCACCTTCTGCTTCTGACTCATGTCACTAAGCATGATGTTCTCAAGTTTCTTCCATTTGCCTGTAAAAACATGCACACTGTTGGACCTTACAGATGCATAGTATTCCATTGTGTATAAGTACCACAGTTTGTGTATCCACTGGTCTGTTGATGGGTATCTTGGAAAGGTAATTAGCCAATTTGAGCTTAAACACTGTACTCAATTCTCATCTAAATACCATTCAAGTAAACTCAGCTGAGGTTGAGAAATGAAGTATTGAATTCATAAGCAATGAAGAAATCAACAGCGACTTTAAATAAAAAGAAAATTCTACAATTGATAATTAGAACATATAGCACAAGTTTTCCTCAACTAGTCCAGTGCCTTTATCTTTCATTGCAGGTTCAATTTTCCAGTTATTGTTGTTCCCCTGTAATGATAAAGTGTATAGGGGAAAAATACAGAAAATCAGTGGTTAATGGATAGAGCAGAACTTTTCAGTTCCTATTTGCTAGCTTCTCTCTCATTATTCCAATAAGTTATTGCTATTTAAGAAGATAGTACTGTCATTCCGGAGTTCAGAGATCACGCAGGCAATTTCTACTTAAATACAGATGAATACTTTTTGTTTGTTACCCCATGGAAGACTGCATCAAGGTTGGGGGTATTGCATGCTTCAATCTCTTCATGTTATAATAAAGATCATTTGTTTATGCAGATGTTTAAAGACATGATGCCAAACACGAGTATTTCAACTAGAACCCTCAAGAAATGTCACTTCTGTGTCTTGCCCAGAGAGATTCAGCATTTACTTCAATAAACATCTGCTGGGAACATTTTAGAGGGAGACATTTTAAATAATGATGTTTGTAGCTACTTGTCTTTAATAAGTTTGAAAAGGAAAGAAAATGAATTTGTGATGTATTGTTTCCCAAAGCAACTTTTCTTCAGTGACATATACAAGTTAGATCTAAAAGTGAATTCACTAACATTATACTGGGGGAAAATGGTCAAAAACATGCCTCTGAACTGTCTGTATCAATCACACTGGAAAGACACTAGCAAATCACACATTTCCTTAACTCCGGAGACTATATGAGTTCATTGTTATGTTTATTTGAGTAGCAATTACAGTACATATATATTTACATAATAATTGGATTTTCTATTAAATTAAACAAAGACACCAGAGTCAGGCAACCATAAGTTAGCTATATAACCTGAATAAAGCAAACTAATTTGTAGTTAGAACAGAAACTTCAGCTTGTACAAACAAGCACACGGATGTTTGGGGATAATTCTCTGTAGGAGATGCAAGATATATAGCCCGGCTCTTTAAGGTTCCAAGAAAGACACACATGGATTGCCTTTGGTAAGAGGTGTTTATTGCAAGGATACACTAGGGGGTAATTTAGCAAGAAATGTTCTCTTGTAGCTACCTTGGGTTTCAGTGCTGCAAAGTATCAAGATATTACAGGCACCAAGATGTAGAAAAGTGGTTTAACACCTTTCAGATTACAAACTATTCTCAAATTATTAGCCTTTACTTTATTTACTCAGAATTGTAACTTTTCAAATAGGTGATTTGATTATAACTTTGCCACAATCAAAATAAGAAATGGCCAAGAATTTTATACTGCACCATGACAGGATACTCCCACATGAGTTCCTGGGTCAGAAGGTAGGTGTGACTTGACAGATGGATCTCAAGCAATTAGTGACCAATTCAGTGACCAATTCAATTCAGTATAGACTGTGATTCTTTCTTAGCAATGGCCATGGCTAAAAGTTTTTTTGGAGTCTTCTCATAGCATGCTCATTAAATTATATTAAATGCAAAAATGAAGAAGGTTTCTCAGTATGTACGCACTCATTAAGCTCATGAGTGTCTCCTACAAGTAGCTTTGGTGGTAATTATTACACTCAAAATCAGTATTAGTGTGTAGTTCTCATTTAATAATAGTGGTGTAAGAAGGTTTTGGTGCCTCTTCCCAGCAAAACAATTTCACTCATGAAAATGTACAAAACAAAACAAAACAAAGCATTTACTGCTTTTTTTAAAATAAAAAGTGTATAAAGAGCATACAGTAAAGGGGTAAAGTATTTATTCAAGAAAAATCTATTGAGTCTAAAGAAAAAAAAGGAGTGAAAGTCTAAGATGTTGCAGCCCTTGTCCTCCCATAACCTGACATCCTTCTCCAAGCTTCACATGAGGAAAGACTATCCAAATCTTCTATTCTGGACCATCTGGCCAAGGAGAAAAAGGGGTCTATGGAAAGATCCTCCCAATCGTACACAGTAATCATTAACAATTTTCCTAGAAATTGAAATGCATAATATCACAGTTATCTTTGACCAATCTAGAAGACTGCATGACTACTCGAGGCTGTGCTCTCATAAGAGAAATCTGAGAGGATATTTTCTAGCAATTAGTTACTGGCTGATCTTGGTAACACATAAATTAATAATTGCACAAAATAAAACTTAAATTCTCTGAACACTAATATCATCTTCTAACCCACACATATATTTGAAGACAAAAGGTGAGTATCTATGTGGCTAAAAGAGTTTAAAAACAGCCTTCTGCAGATGCAGAGGAAACATCTCACCCCTAAGGTGACAAAATAAAGATCAAAGTTAAAACGTGTTCAAATATATAAGGTGTTAGGGGATATACACTTGGAAGAATAGTTAACCAAAGTCAGGAAACACGTGTAAACAAACCACCAAACAAATGAAGTACAACCCTTGGTATGTGAGGGTGAGGCAAATTTATGGGATGTTGCTAAAATATATTATTTAAATTTTGTCAGTTTTTGAGAAAATTAATATTTATAAAGAAACAGGAAAGTACATTACTCACACAAAGATAGTAAACAAAGGAAGTTGCTCTTGGAGATGTCCAAACAGTGAACTTAGCAAATAATTCAAATAAATTTTTATAAATATGTCTAAGGACTCAAAAAACATGTACCACTATGTAAAGGTAATATGATAATAATGCTATATCAGTATATACCTTGAATGATATAGCAATTATTGAAAATAATGAAAAGGAAATTGTGACATCAAAGAATAAAACATTAAAATGCGGTTATCATTAAAGAAAAAAATCAGGAAACTTTGAGATAGATACTTTGGATCAGATTCACTCCATCTGATAACTATAGAGAGAAGACAGAGAAATTAAGCGAACTTTAAAAAATATGATAGCAAATTTTCTAACATAAAGTAGATATGAGATATACTAATATAAGAATGATTAAAAAGAAAAACTAAGTCATTCAAGTAAATCATGACTATAACTTTGAAAATTTGATAAAACATCATCTAAGTATTTAAGATCAATCAAATGTCTTTAGGTAGAATAAATCCAAAGAGATTTATCAAAACACAAGTATACCAAAGTCACAACGGTAGAAGCCAGAGGAAAAAAAATTAGAATTTTGAATGCAGGAAGAGAAAATTGACTCATGTACATGGATAGCCAACTAAGAGTAACAGCTGACTCCCAAAGAAACAATGGAGGTCAGAAGGCAATGGAGTAACATATTCAAAGTGTTAAATTAAAAATAATTACAAGCCTATTATAAGCCTGGGACTGTTTTACTAGAAATACAAAACTCTTTGGACTGAAATCAGGTACTACAGGTCAGTAATTCAAATTCACACAGGAAGAGTTCTAAAAGCTATAATTATGCAGGCAATTACAAACGACAAGGTAATGTCTATTTGTTCTCTTAACTAATTTAAAAAAAAACAATTAGGCAAACATTTAAATGATCACATTGCTGAGCCTATAACATACAGAAATGTAACATATTTGATAAGAGTGCCCAAAAATGAAGCGGAAGTAAAAGCGTATTGGAGTGAGGAAACAGCACCAGGTGTTAACTCATCTGTTGCTACTGAAGTACTTCTGTCAAAGGACGCCAAGCCTTTGCAAGAATTGCACCTAACGGTAGCATTCTCATTCAAGGTCACACCCGGTGGGAAGGGAATTCCTCATCCAGTTATTTGTCACTACAGAAATACTTTTTTTCTGATTTGATATAACTTGAGATGCTACTTTTCTTCAGCTTTTCATAAAGGATTGACTGAGCTTTCCTTGGCGATGGAACTTAAGTCCAATTTCTCTGTGTTTAGTATTGTTTCTCCTTTCCCTAGTTACAGATGCTGATCACAAGAACAACCCTTAATAACTTTCTGTTCACTAATTCCTTCTTAGACTGTGTTTCCCAAATAATCCAACAAATAACATTTTTAACAAAATGGCTTTTCGATAACATTGTTCTTAAAAAGAACTATTAAAATTCTATTGGAAATCTTCAAGAAGTATTGCATATGTTAACATGGTTGACTTGAAATTATGTTAAATAAGGAACTACTTTTTAGGAAAAAATAGCTAGTCTTATATGTCTAAATATTTTGCATACATTTTTCTTCCCCCATTTTATTGATACATATAAGTGCAATACATAAATTTTACATTGATCTTGAGTATTTTGTGCATGTACATATCATGACAAAATTACAAATCCTTCCCTTCCCATTTTCAATGCTCCCACTACTTCCCCCTCCCCTCCAGTTTCCATTATTGCACACTATAAGTTCTATAAAGTAATTGTGATCTGGGTTTTTCATATAAGGGAAGCCATTCGATATTTCACCTTATACTTCTGACTCACTTTGCTGAGCATGATGGCCTCAAGTATCATTTGCCTATAAAAGCCTTCAGCCTATCTGTCTTTATAGATGAGTAGTATCCCATTGTGTTTAAATACCACAAGTTACATATCTATTGGTCTGTTGATGGGTATTTTAGTTATTGTTAGTTGGGCTGCTATGAACGTGGATATACATTTATCTCTGTTATATGTTGTTTTTAACTCTTTTGGGGAAATTCCCAGAAGAAGTATTGCTGGATCAAAGGGGATATTTATTTTCAGTCTTTTGAGAAACTTCCATACTGCATTCCATTGTGGTTCTACCAGTTTACATTCCCACCAGCAGTGCAGGAGGGTTCCTTTTCACAGCCTTCCCAGCTCTGATTACTGTTTGTGTTCTTGACATATGTTATTCTTTTTAGGGTTAGATGATATCTTAGTGATGTTTTCATTTGCATTTCTCTAATGACTAAGAATGCTGAACATCTTTTCATTTTTGTTTATTGGCCATTTGAACTTCTTCATCTGAGAATAGTCTATTCACTTCCTTTGGCCATTTTTCAACTGGATCTTTGTTCTTAAGTGGCTTACTTTTCTTAAGTTTCCTGTTTATGCTCCTTATGAGCTTTCTATCTTAGGTATTGGTGGTGAATATTTTTTTCCAATCAGTCTGTTTTCTTTTTACACTGTTGACAATTTCCATTGCACTGAAGGAGCTTTTAAATTGACATAATTCCATTTGTTAATTCTGGGGGTTATTTCTTTTGCTTTTGGTGTCTTATTAAGAAAATCATTGCCTACACCTATATCTTTTGGGTATTTGCCTAATTTGTCTTTTAGGAGGTTCAGTGTTTCAGTTTTGATATCTAGGTTTTTGATCCACTTTGATTTAATTTTGGTTCATGATGACAGATGTGTGTCTATATTCATTCTTCTGCATGTGGATGTCCATTTTTCCCAGCACCATTTGTTGAAGAGGCTGTCCTTACACTTATGGCTCCTTTATTATAGATCAGGTAGCTGAGGGATTTGAGCTTATTTCTGCATCCTCAAGCCCACTCCACTGTTCTACTTGTCTGTGTATGTGACAGTACCGTGTAGTTTTTACAACTATTGTGTTATGACATAACTTGATGTCTGGTATTGTAATGCCTCCTGCCTTAGTCTTGTTACTCAAGATTGCTTGGACTATTCTAGATCTCCTTTGGCTCCATATGAACATAAGGATTGTGTTTTCAAGTTCTGTGAAAATAAATTCTTGTTATTTTGATAGGAATTGCATTGAATCTGTATGTCAGTTTTGGCAGTATAATCATTTTGACTGTATTGATTCTGCCTATCCAAGAACAGGGGTTATCTTTCCATTTTCTGATGTTGTTTACAGTTTTTTTTTCTTCAATGTAATGTCGTTTTCTTCATATAGGTCCTTCACTTCCTTGGTTACATATACTCCTAGGTATTTAATTTTTTGCTGGGCTATTGAGGATGGGATTATTCTTCTGAGCTTTTTCTCAGTGAGTTCATTGTTGATGTAAAGAAAAGCTATTGATTTTTTAGTATTGATTTTCTAGCTTGCAATTTGATTGAATTTGTTTATTATTTCCGAGAGTTTCATAGTGGAGTTTTTTGGGGTCTTCTATGTAGACAATCATATTATCTGCAAATAAGGGTAATTTGCGTCCTCCTTTCCAATTCATATTTCCTTTATCTCATTTTCTTATCTGATTGCTATGGCAAGTGTTTTAAGGCTATGTTGAATAAGAGTGTGAGAATGGACAACCTTGTTTTGTTCCTGATTTAAGGGGAAATGCTTTCAGTTTTTCTTCATTTCTATGGTATTTATCATAAATGGCTTCTATGATAAGGCTCTTCTATACCTATTTTATTGGAAGTTTAGTTCCTAGATCAATCTATATATCTTTTACTATAAGAACTAATCTGTTTAAGAAGTTTGGGGAATAAAACGTATATCTCAGATGTTTGACAGCACAATATTTTTATAGCACAAGCCATACATATTGATAACAACCTCACAATCTTGCAAAAATTTCAGATTCAATGATAATGTGAAAATAGAGTGATAAGATTTTATCTGTAATTACATTAGCTAGTGCTTTACTGGAGTGGTTTATACACTATGGCAGCGATAACGGTGCCATGTAGACCCTTCATTTATGCGCAAAATTTAAATTACTTTAAAATTTGTATAATAAACTGGGTATACTTTATAGTAGTAAATGATAAAGTAATCATCTACATATATCTTACATATTTATGGCACTTAATTTTTATTATATTTTCAACACTTTTAATCTACATAGTTCTCATGTTAATTTTTTTAAATCAACACATTTTCCAAAGAGAAAATTCGTAAGTGTACTCAACAGTTCAAATCTATGTTGTTGATTGTCAGCTGTATCTCTCTCTATAACACACACACACACACACACACACACACACACACACACACACACCACAACTCTATTTCTCTATCATCTATCTATACTATCATAGTGCTTTTCTTTCTCTCTCTGATTCTAAATTAGACCCTCCTATTTCTTGTTGCTTGAGTAAATTATTTTATTCAAACGAGACTGACTTGGCTTACTCTGAAAATACAAATCTATCCTCATTCACAGGGTGGTGTGAAGGTGAAATGTTGTAGTATATATTCCATTCCTGCCACAGTGAATGCTAACCTTGTAGGCATTTTATTCATAGTAATTCCTCATTTTTACTGCAGAAATTTCTGGGTTTATGTCATTCTTCATTTAAATCCTCCTCAGCTCTGTTAAACACATAGTCATTGAATTTGTCCCTTCCAGGGTCATGTTTCCATGCACATTTTTCTCATAAACTCTATAAACCTATTTGAGGTATGACTGAGACATAAGTTCAGTAACAACTCCTCCATATAAATAAATAACTGTATAAATAAATAAATAAATAAATAAATAAATGGAAATGGAATAAATTGTAGAAATCCCCATGCATTTATTTAGGGCTGAAAAGTTTTATTAGCTTGCACAAGAAAAATCTAAAAACAATATCAAGTAGGAGAGTGTGTGCTTCCTAGGTAAGTAACCAGATGAGCATATCTCAGAATATATTGAGTTTTGTCCTTACAGAAATGCCTTGAGGATGCTGTCATCGTATCAAACCTTAAGGTGGGCAGAAAAGGGGAGGGAGGCTTTGACAGGCAGAACATGAATTGTGGTCTGCTAACCAAGGTCCAGATGCTAGCTGAAAGGAAGAGAACTTTACTCCAGAGTTGAGAGAAATAGAAAATTAGAAAACTTCTTATATATAATATTGATTCTATCATGTGATTTTTATAGCTTTTATAATAAGAACTTGAAACATATTTAGCTCTTCACTCAGCAAGACAGAATCAAATGGAAAGAAAGAGACTTATTTAGCTCTTCCTAGTTGTAAAATGTCTTTACAAAAGAGAAGAAAGTTATTCATCTGGTACGAAAACGTCATAAACCGTAAGATCTCTGAAAGAAAAACCAGGCAGAAGAAACGTCTTTCTATGGGTTGTTGACTCTTTAGAGATCTCTGGGATGGATTTCTGGTAATTTTTAAAAGAAAACTCTCAAAAATTCGGTTTTGTCTTACTCTTCTATGAATCTTTATGTCTTGTAGCTTACTTAGCCTCACTTTGTGAACGGGGTAATTTGATATACAAAGCAATTCCTGTTAAAGAAGTTAGAAATATTGACTTTACTGATGAATCTGTGAGGGAAGCCTGCTTTCCCTTAAGTACTGAGATGAGTACTCTAAAAAGAAACTTCATCAAGGCAGGGCTGATTGTACTGTATTTCAGTTAATGTCAAGTGGTGAGACCCCCAAGAGTAAATTCTTTGCCATTTTCCCTATGTGTGTTTTTAAGAATATGTTTGTTTTGATAATTCCATGGAGTTTCACATTTGACACTAGGAAAAGAAATGTCTGCATGTGTAATATGAATCAGAAGAAATTATTCGCAAATAACTCAAAACACATTTGGGAAACATGGCACTCAAAAGTTGTATTGCAGAAATTTTATAGTCTAGACGAAGCCTTATGTCTAAAAACACCAACCACAGCATTACTTTATAACTTTTGGAAACATAGGAAACACTGTTTTAAATTCTCACTAACCTGAAAACTTGTCATGAGATACATAATTCTAAAAACCATTTAGTATGTTGTAAGTATGTTTTTATTTTCAAATTTAAGTAAAATGTTATGAGACAGGGTCTCACTGTGTAGCCCAGGCTGGTCCTGAACTCACTATGGAGCCCAAGATACATATACATACATACATATATATATATATATATATATATATATATATATATATAGAGAGAGAGAGAGAGAGAGAGAGAGAGAGAGAGAGAGAGAGAGAGAGAGAGAGTCTCGCTCTGTGGTCCAGGCTGGTCCTGAATTCACTTCAGAGCCCAGGCTCGCCTTGGACTCACGGCAATCCTCCTGTCTCAGCCTCTCGAGTGTTGGGATTACAGGCGTGCGCCACCACGCCCAGCTTATGTGGTGCTGGGGGATCGAACTCCGGTACTTAGCGCTTGGCCTAGCGCTTGCTCAAGCGCTTTAACCGCTGAGCCATTCCTCCAGCCCAGTAAGTATATTTTTAATATTGACCCATATTTTCCAAAGTTCTTTGCCTTAAAGAACTAGTAACTCACTTAGGAAGCATTATGCTAAATAGAATTGTGTAATCCCTTAGCTATCTGAATAATCCAGTTTATAGTAGACTATACAAAAATCACTTCTATTGTTAAAATATACAAAAAAGTTGCCACAAGATAATAGAAATTTATCCTAGAAACTGACATATTCTTGGTATAGTTTTGTATTTATTTGTTTATTTAATTTCAACACTGGGGATGAGACCCACTCTGATGCTGAAGCCTGAAATATACCATTGAGCTATACCTTCAGCTCTGCATAATTTCTTTTATTATTTTCTTCCTTTTGTGTATTTTTTCCTTTTCTTTCTTTTCTTTGCATATTGTTGGTAAGTGCTATTTCTTTGAGCTACACTCACACCCCTATGGTTATTTCCAGTGAGTGGAAGCGCATAAGCTTTGTATTATTTGCCAGGAAGGATGAAAAAGGCAACTATAAAACTATCTTCTCGCTCCCCTTTTTACTCTTACTTTCAATTCAGAAGCAAAAATGTTGAAAAGAAAAAAAACAGCTTCTTCAAAAAATTTTAGTACAGAAAACTCTTAAAAAATGTGATTATCTTTTCAAGCAATCAGTCTCCTTAACGGTGGGTCCCAGATACAAGAATGGAGAAACCAGGGTTTACATGTTAATATTTTCTTTAGAGGAGTCTCAGGAAAACTTCAAGTGTGAAACTGCAACATGAAAGTCCCTCCCACCAAGAAAAGCAGGTCCGAATCTCTCCGAATGTATTGATATTTTTCAGGCTGATAAAAAAAAATGCTACATGCTTAGTTCCAGAAATTCTCCATTTCCATTATTGCAGGAAAAGCCATCTAAAAAGCACTTGAAGCTGATGATGTATATTGTTTACTCTCTTGAAAAAAACATCCTCTCCAAATAGGGGGAAAGGTTAGCAATGATTTGTACTGCATTGATCAATTTACCAGAGTTGTCTTTCGACAGATTGTATTAATGGAACTGCATTTTCTTTTATTCAGTTGACGGCCAATTTTTTTGTTGTCTCTTAGAAAGATCAATGAACATGTCGCGCCATCTTTTCACACAACAAGATGATTTTCTCCTTAAACTTTAAAAAAGACTTTATTATTTTGTTGTAATAGATTTTTGTCCCCCTCATGCTTGCTTTCAACCCTCCGCAGTGGAGTTTTCTAATGCCATCTATTCTTTTTTTTTTAATCTCTTTGTAGTTTTGACTTCAATACCTTGAATTTCACTTTTTTCCCCTTCGTTCTGGGTGCCACAGATACCTTTAGGAACCGTGTCTTATCCACTCATTGGGTGACAGAGGGCAGAGCGGCTGAGGATATTCACGATTGCAATGAATAAACACAATCAAAAAAGTCCGCACCACAAGGAGGATGCGTTTCGATTGAGGAATGATGCAGTACATCTCTCACATTCTTTAAAAAATGAAAGCTTGCTACTTTTACCAAGACTGGGAAGAAAGAGTTGATTCTTTCACTCTGACACCCTTTCTTGACATTTGGAGTAGATTTCTATGAGTACGATGGCATCTTTTGGCTGTTCCAAAAATTCTTTTTGTCTTTATTAAGTCTTTTGTTTTTACTGCAATGGAAAAGCCACAAGAAAATAAAGAGACAGCAAAAATTAATTTATCTATCTGCTTTTCCTTGTGCAGGCTGAGTGTTTTTGTTGTTGTTTTGGTTTCTTTTCCCCCTGTTTTGCCCCTTATATCATTATTCCTGCACTGTTTGGTTGGCCTGGCACATGACTAAGAGACTGACATTTGATGAGTAGAGACACTCCTGGAGAAAGGCGCTACCTTCAGTAGACTTTTCCAGATAGAAAGCAGCGGTGGAACCCATGTGGTATTTACTAATGTCTCCTAACTGCTGTCAAGACAAAGCAAACAAAATTCAGCCCTTTTACATACTTATAGCATAGATATCTACATCTTGAATACAATATTGCGTTTCTTCCTAAAGCCCAAAAGCATCCTTGAGACACTTTTTAAGGGGTAACGGAAGAACTGAAGCCAGTTTTGGCAGACTCACACATGCATTCTTTTAAACAGAAGGATGATAGTAAAACAATGTTATTTCTGATTTTCAAGGAAGGAGCTACTTTTAAATCACCACCAAGCAGAAAACGGGCAATCTATGACTGGCTTATGATCAATAACCAATTACTTAACGTCTCTCAGATAGCCTGGTATGTGGAAGAAGCTGTGAGGATCATGAACCCAGGGGGTTCTGATGGGGAGAGGAGTGAGCAAGGAGCTATTTCTTTTATCTCTGGAATCATCACCATTGTCCCTGAAGCAGGAATCATTAAACATCTCATTCAACCCCACAACTAATTGATCACCAAGTTCAAGAGACTCTCTTTCTAGTTGTTTCCTATACATCACCTTTTCTGCTCGTTCTACCCTTTTTTTTTCTTTCTTAAGTTCAGGCTTGCATCATTTCCCACCTGCACGACTGGGTCAGGCTTCAAACTTGTCTCATTTCCTCCAGTCTCGGCCTGGAAATGATCCCCACGCTGTGCCAAAATAAGCTTCCAAAGCTCCAAATCTGATCATATCATTGTAATTTTCAGACTATTGGAAATCTTTCCTTGGTTTCAGGACAGAGCTCCCATCACTGCCATCTCTCCTCTGTGACCTTTCCTCCAATCACCCTTCTGCACAAACATGACCCTGCAGAAATTGGGACCACCTGCGGTTTCTTCCAGCAACCTGATATCCCACTCCCCTGAAATTTTACTTTGCCGAAAGCATCCTTCCTCTCTTTTTTTCACTAAGTAATTTCCTCCTTATTTCCAAAAGTAAAAGAACAATGGCAAAACGTCTACCAGGCACAAAACACAACCTTTAATAAAATGTGCCCTCTGCAAGTATCCCACTTTGATTTGGAGTGCGATAACATGCTCCTTTTCTGGCAGTCTCTGCCAAGCCTTGCTAGACTTGGCCACAGTTCTGAAGTTACTGGAAGCTCCAGTTCCCCCATAACTGGTGTAGCATGTTCGTTACATAGTAGACACTCCATAACTGCTTCTGAATTATTGGATGAGGAATATAATCTAAGCATCTATGTTTGAAGGGCTGTTTGGGTTGAAAATGACAGAAACATCTCAATCTAATGAAATAGAAAAGGGATACTTTTTCTCACACGTATCTTAGTTGTCATGGAACAGAAGAGCCAAGGTTTACTGTTCCAGAGAAGGCTAGTATCAGTGGCTGGGCTTTCCTCCTATAGGAAATGTTCAATGTTCTCTGGTTTCTACCTCTCCTTCCTACTGACTTCACCTTTGTGGACCTCTCCTAGCCCACTTTTTCATCCTGTCTGCTTTCTATGAGTTTGGGCTCCACCTCAACCTCGGGTTAATAGAGTTAGTAATATTCAAATTCAGGGCCTTGCCAGACACTGCTGGAAACATTGGATTTTTAATCCAGCCTCACATAAGAGAAACTGATTATAATGACTCGGGTAAATGTTCACTCTTGGTCAGAGAAAGGTTTGATCAGGAAGTTGAAACTATAATCCATGACTCCCTCTGGGCAGGGCCAAGGGGAAGGCTTGGGAAAGGGCAGCTGTAGTCTACTTTTCAGGTGACAAGACAGTGCTTGGTCCTAAAATCCATTTCTCTAATTTATATAGGCAACCTCACAGGGCCCTTGTTAAAAGAGATCATTCTGCTTAGAGGTGGGCTTTCCTGAGGGCCATTCACATTTTATAAGAAGCTATTCCCTAAGTATAGCACTTGTGGATGCCATGACTTTCCAGAATTACAAAGCACAAACGCATAGAGGGAAAACTAATCCACAGTGTTCACTCAGTTCATTGGAGATTAGGACTGGAGATTGGATGCTTCTGAGAATCTCTCATGGAGTGTTTTGTTTCCTTTTTTCTTCTCAATATATCCGAACCAAACTTGGGTTTTTCCTAATGATGACTCATGGGATTCTTTCAAATTAAGGGTGTGAGAATTAAAAGGATTATGTCAACTTGAGGGGCTTAGGAAACACACCCAGGGTAGGTAGCTTATACACCTATGTATGAGTAATTTGTGGGCCAGTGAATGAGGAACGAACAGCCACCGTGGATGTGGAAGGCTCAATGGAAAGCTCAAACTGTGTAAAAGGAAGGAAGAAGAAAGGTTGTTACAGCTTTTCCCTGGGAAGCTCTCGCCTTCAAGATTGTCTAAAGACACCCACTTGCCACACGCCACAAATCTTCATCGCAGATTTACCCCAGTCTCCACTTGCACCTGTTTGCCGATTTCCAATCTTCAGTCTCTGGTCTTCGCCATTGTTCTTGAATAACTGAGATCCACTGCAGACTCTTTAGCTGTCCTTCCGTCCCAGACTGGTGCCCTACCTGATGGTTGATCCTCCAGCTCTCACATGTCAAGGCCACCATTTTGGCCTATCTCTCTCCTTGGACTCGTAAGTTCTCTGAATAAATCCCCCCTCCTTACGTTTTCTGTCAGTTCTGCCTCCCATAGAATCCTAACTCATACAAAGAGTGTGCAAGCTTTATATTTCAATTTCTTCACCTTTAAATAACTGAATCTAGGTTGTGGAGTTTGTAGAGGATTGAGTGAAAAAAAAATCACGCAAAGTACTTAGTCATTCAGTGTCAGTCACAGAATAAGTACATAGTAAACTTTATTTTGCTTATTCGGAGATACTCTCCCAATTTACATTTTGATATGAAGAGCATGGGATGTTTTCCTACATTTTCTGTTTGGCTTAGATCCATCTTTTCAAACAGATAATGTTTCAAATACATCTGTAATTTATATGGACCATACATGGAAAAAGAGGGTCACAATTTTGCATTCTATGTTTCTGCCCCATTCTCACATTTCAGAGCAGAGAATAATGGTGAGCACAAGTATCAACTCCTAGAGTGAACGAATATCTGATGTACGAAGACCTTGAAGGATAAGTTAGTACTGAGCACAACAAAAATTCTAACCATCTAGATGATTTAAATGTCTTTTCAGAAACCGCCTCCCAAATTTATTAATTCTGAAGCTATTAGGCATATGGGAACAAAAGACTATGGACTTCAATGGCAGCCATATTTAGATTCAAGTCCTATTTCTTTCACTAGCTTTCTAGGAGAAGTGGGAAGTGATTTAACCTCCATGAGCTTTTGCAAGTTTATCTGTAAAACACTGAATCTTGTGTGAGCTATAAGGTATGTTACATGTAAAGACTGATGTAGAGTAATCAATGCTAGATAGGTGCCTTCTACCTATTTCCTATGCTTGAACACCAACACAGTTCGGCACATGGTAGACAAGTAGATGCCTAAATGATAGATTTCACACAATTATCTTGTATAATTGTGAGAGTTGGAGAAGCAGAACTGAAAGCTTCCTTCCTCCCATCTTTGCACTTTCTTTTCATCCATTTTTATCAAGTTGATACATGACAAACCATTACATTTAGAAAGACCAAGTTTTGAGTAGAAGAACCTTTCTGTTTCTTAGCAGCTCCCACGGAAGTGAGCAGCCTGTGGCGAATGAGGTGCCTTGTTTGATGTCAGTTAATTTGTCTCTGAAGGCTTTAACTTGGAAGCATACCCTCAGCCTTGTACTATTAAAACTGTATTTACAATGAAGAGAGTGCATTTGCATGATCAGAAATAAAATAACATGGTAAAAAACTATTCAAATCAAAGAGAAAAGAAGACATAGAGGAGAAATAGAGAGCATGGAGGGTAAGGAACTCATCAAGTCTAGAAGCCCTTTGTCTCTTGAGCAACTACTTAGTAAGACCAGAGGATTCTCCCTCCCCACTTTAAAGGAAGAATGAAACATAGTCTAAATAATTTCTTGCCTGATAGGTCAATACAAAACTGAGCTGGTTATTAATTTACAGGAAATGCCTAGTCATTTTCCAGTCTGTAGGACAGAGTACCTGATTGCCATAACTTATGGGAGGAAAGGTGTATTTTCGCTCACAATTCAGAGGTCTCATTTGTGTACATTTACATGGTATGATGGCAGTGGTGACAGGGCATGGCAGAGGGCCAAGCGGGAGAAAAGCTTTACAAAAGATAGGGAGCAGGGAGCAAGAAGGAGCCCCCACAAGATTCTATGTCCTTCTACATTTCTCCCACTTCAGCGACTCATTCCTCCTACCAGGCCCCACCTCCTAATAGCACAGGATGTCAAAAGTGGATTAATTTACACTGATTCAGCAAAACCCCACAATCTAATCACCTTTCAATAGATGAGGCTTTCAGGAGACATTCCAGATCCACACCACAATAAGGAAAAATCTAGACCATAGTATAAAGCATATAAATATATGTTTGAAGAATAATAGATATAGACACCAAAAGACTTAAAGGTGTAAAGATGAAATGAAAAAATAAAGGAAGATAAATAGAAGTCAGAGGCAGAAGATGTGAATTCTACTTCCACACATGTCAAATGGCATCCTGTAGGTGAAGGGCAGCATTTTCTTTATATGTTCATCCCAGACAGCAGCACAAAGTCAGGAGAAGTCCAAAATGAATCTTCACAAGATTCATAGAGGAAGAATACCATTAGTATTCTGTTTTTTCAAAATATAATTGTTATTCATTCATCTATTTTAAAATATTCATTGATAACTAATTTCTTCCAATTTTGACAAATGTGACCAAAACTTAGACTTTAATATCAATAAATTATGAGATTATTTTGGAGGGAAAAATGAATACTTATGGCAGGAAAGAATATATATTTTGGTATTGGGTTAAAATTCAACTTGCTTATTTTTAATGAGAAGGTGCTGGTAAGCATTTGAGTTCTTTTAAACTCTTGCATTCCCATGATAATTACACATTTTTTAGAAAAATGTGGGAAGTAAAACATTGTTTTAAATGAAGCCATGCTAACATGAGAATGCATGGACACTAATGAGTGCTATGGCATCCAAGATGAAAAGATCTTTGAAAATAAGACTAAAGCGCACGTGCACACACACACACACAGACACACACACACACACACACACACACACTCACCATCACGCATAGTGAAATGAGTCAGATCCAGAAGGTTAAATATGTCATGGCTTCTCCAACTTGAGCAAATCTACTACAAGTTAGTAAAAGGGCCAAGTCAGGGAGATGGTAGGAAACAGGAAGAGGGATTTGTGGGAACAGAGAATGGGAGGTGGTGAGAGGCCGGAAGCGGGGAAGAGAAAGTGAGGAAGATACAATATGAATATGAATACCTGCAGCAATTCATGTTGAGCTTAACTATTGTGTATGCTAAATAAATACAAACAAAACTAATCCCGGGGTGGACCATTCTGTGCCCTGATCTGTTTAAATTCCTGTGTCAGTCAGCTTTCTCTAACTGTAAGAAATACCTGGAGTGGTCAATTTATAAAGAAAAGGAGTTGATCTTGGCTCATAATTTTGAAGCTTCTAGTCCATGACCCACTGGCTTCCCTGCTGGTGGGCACGTGGCGAGCCGGTACCTCACAACAGGCAGCACAGAGTGGAGCACAGCCCTACATCTTACCACTTGGCGACAAAAGTAAAGTTTAACAGAAACAAAGAAAGAAAGAAAAAACCTAAAAGACCAGGGTCACTCACTCAGTTACCAGAAGGCTTCCCATTTGGATCCACCTCTTAAAATTCCCATGGAGTCCCGGTAATGCCACATAGGTTACTGAGGCTTTAATACAGGGGCTTTTGCGTGGTGTGCAAATTCCGTGTTACAGCAACGGCCACAAAACACCAGAATAACAAAAGAGAAGTGGAACTTTTCAAAACATTAGGATACAACAGAATGGAACAGAACACAAAGAACTAAGCTTTCCGAGTTATTTCTGAGGAAAACATTGCTTTCTCACCGCTTTCTATTCCTTGGAGATTTTGATGCAATTAGCATTTTAGAGGAACAAAAATACAGACGCTTGCTTAACTTTGTTTTAAACCAGTGTTTCCAAGACTTACTGGACCACTGAAGTGATTTTTTTTTTTTTTATTTAACACTTTTAAACATCTGATAGAACAAGCGCTCCACAGGGATGTATTTTAGGAAACACTAAACAAGCCAATTAAAAACAGTGTTTCGAATCTATGGTGGTTTAGAGAGGTTAATTGTTTTTGTCAGAGCTCACACTGCTTGTAAAGGGCAGTGGCAGGATAGAAAACGTAGTGCTGCCTGACTGAACGGCCATTGCCTTCCCTCTGTTCTCTTCAGGACCTTGGTTTTCTCATCTGTACAATGGGAAGATGAGAACATCTTGAGTGAGAGAGAAAACTTTTAGATAACTCCATGAAACTTCCTAATCTTTGGTCCACTTAAAAATAAGAATAACAATATCTCAGGTAAAGTGTTCTACTTCTTCTCATTTTCTACTTTTAAAAATAGGCAGGTAATGAAGAATCAAAAGGCAGGTACAGGAGGTGCTGCAGAAATTTTCTTCCTCTTTTTACATTTGGTAATCGATGTCAGAGACCAATTGTCCTTTTGCTTTGGGCTGCTGTCAAATACCTCCAGCTTGGCACACAGATTAACTGCGTTCTTGTTAATTAAATGTACTACTTGACTCGTCCAACTTTCAGAACCATAATTTTAATTTGAATAGTTGAAGTATTTATCAATAAGGAGAGTAAATTCTTTTTATGATAGAATGTGTTAATGATCATTCTAATTAGTTTCTCCAATAATATTCTGTGTCATCTTAAAGAGCTAAAAGAAAAAAAAATCATTATGCTCATTTAAACACTGAAAAGGTAAATTCTGGACTGTTTGCCTTAGGACCTATAAGTTGGCGCTCTTAGATTAGAGTCACTGTTTAAGTCAGGTCTGCATCTCCCTCTCAATCTCTGTGGTTTCAAGTGCTTCTTTGTGGTTTACAGGGGTTCATAGACTACGAATCTGTCTGTAGCTCTTGACTTTATCTTGATATATATATATATATATATATATATATATATATATATATATATAGTTTTAAATGGAGCTAATCCACAGTTCTTCTCTGAAGCCTGACATTCAAGATACAGTAAATATGATGACCGCCATTACACTTCCCAGTAACCAAATTCTTAGGCTCTTTCCAAATTTCTCTTCACGGAAAACAAGACCCTCAAATGTGATATGGTAATGGAATCAAGAAGAATGCATAATTCTGACTCCACATCCTCGTGCTAAAAATGGCACAAAAGAAACTAATTTTAATTTTCTTTTGACATCATGAACGTCGTTGTTAACATGTCCCTCTAAAATATCAGGAAATAAAAGCATGCATGTAATTCATAATGCAAAACACATTTATAACGATAAAGCAAAAAGCTCTGCCGACATCAGCTTAACCATGTGCATAACTAGATATTATCAATTGGAATGTTTTCTAAGCAGTGCTCTGCAAATGCCGACTCATACAAATTAGCCAGTAACATCTACCAGTCATTTATTCACAAACAATCTCACGGTTTCGAGTGACTTCTATATGTCATATCCTGTGGTAGATGGGTATAGAAAGATAAAATCATCCTTGATTCCTTCCTTCTAACGTATTAATAATTTAAAGGAAATTAAAAGGAAAACACGAACAGCTACAGGATTATTAGACAAAGCAACTAAGTCTAGGAAGCATACAATAAACTAATACAATGTTAATAAATTCAGGCAACCATGATGCTGAGCTCTACTGCGCCTCTGCCTCGCGCCTCTGTGTCCTGTCATCTCGTGGCACTCTCGGTGACAATCCAGGTACAGCCTGTGTCTGTGGCCATTTGTGTTGGCTTCTTGCCACTTCTTACCACTTTCAATTTCCTTCAAGATATGAGTGCTATGCAGTTTTTAATATTTCCCTCTTGCATCTATGTATTTTCTTTTATTTTTATTATTAGTGTCACAACTCATTGAAAAGAGTAGGCAGTGAGCTGGGTTACGCTCAAGCTTAGAGCTGGCTTTGATTCCCATTACTGAAAACAACAACAAGACAGAAGGCAGAAACTATAAGTTTAAGAATGGCTATTTGAAAATATTCTGAGATATGTATTTATTATCCTAGTATGTAACTGAGAATCTACTAAGTTGAGGCACCAGTTAAAGCGCTGGATTAAGGAGCCGGTCTCTCAAATTAGGCGAAGCTGAGTCTTCTCACCAAAGCCCAGTGATGTCCTTTGGCTCTCTTCTATAATATACCAGGAAAGTTGACGATATACCCATATTTTCAATTACCTCCAACCATTCAGTCCTCTGTGTCACATCCAGTTCTCTGTTAAACTACTAAGATTGTTATCAATTGTAGAACATTGCCAGCTTTCATGTTGTTACAGTGATTGGTATACTCATATGTAGACACTTTATATGTAGACATATATGTCACTGCACCTGTTTTGATTCAACTTCTATTTCCGTAGCATACAGCCTCAAAAGCTTTCCCTCTCTTCCTTTTTTCCCTTCTTCCATTCCTCCTGCCTAGTGTCCTTCCTGTCCTTCATCATCGTCTAAGGCACATGTAGCATGTGAGGGGCTCAAAATATGGGGCAGCACATACACAAACAACAGCAGCACCCATGTGACGAAACCTATGATTACCAATCTATGAAGAATTTTGAAAATACATTCAGGGAAGGCATTAAGAGACTTGCCTAAACCAAAGTTCTATTTTTTTTTTTTTTTCAGATTTCGTAGGCTCGTCTTCACAAGCATGCTGCAGGAAACACTTGGCATATATTTTTATACTTAACATACCACAGGTTTTAACTAGAAGCACACTTCTGAAGGAATGTGGTTCTGAGTAAGAGAACATAACTAACATCAGTTATCTGGTTTTCGTAGTAGAACTGATTTGTTGGCGGGCTAGATTACACCCAGCGACATATTCATTCTAGTTTTAATTCCACATGCCCTCTTGAAGAGCAGAACCAGAACATAATTTGGTGCCAAAGTCTCAAGAAGTTTTGCTGATGAGAAACAAACTCTCTGTCATTAGCATTCTGCATTAATTGATTAAAAAGAAAGTAAATGCAAGCCTGGATCGAGTGGAATAGGCAAACCAACTACTCGTTGCGAAAATCCCAGCTTTTAATTCCTTCTGTGAGGTATTTGTCAAGAATAAGTATTGTGGACAGGTGAGATGCGTCCTTTAGCTCTGAATGTTCATAAAAAAGATCTAGACATGAGAAAAACAGAATAGCATTTCTTGTGCACACAGGGAAAGCTAAACAGTTGAGCTTCTATCTAATTAACTGTTTCTGAAAACTATTGTAGCCATAAACCGAGACCCCAGTCCATATTTGAAACTGGAAAAGCTGTTTTGATAACAACACCATGCGGTGATGACATAAGGAATTTTTAGCCTCATCTAGTATAGTAAGCTCAGCAAGGTGGAGTTCATCTCATCTTTGTCTCTATATGACTAAAACAATATAGAATATTTCCATGATGTGGATGTCACTTGAGTCATCAAAGGTCAAATAAAAAAGAAGAGGTGCCACCAGCACTCAGAAGAGAATATTCTATGTAAGGGAGAAGAATGGAACTGAACTAAGTGCTCAGCAACACAGGAGTTATGACACGTGACAGCAAAGAAGCAAAGTGATATGAGTATAAGGAAGGGAAGATATCTCTCTTATTCAAATCAGCAGGTATTGAATACAGTTTCAGGAAAATAAACAGTCCAAAACTCTGAAATAAAGGAAAAGCTACTCATACAGATGTACATTTGTGTGTGTGTGGTTATTATAAAGAAATGACAGTAACAACTAGGGCCAACTCAGGAGCCACAAACTCTACGCAGTGGACTGCAGTGCTCTGATGAGTAGGAATTGCTTTTTGCAGTTTCTGTGCATGTGCTTTTGTAGATGAGCTATTTGCCTTTCTTACACTATGTCGAAGCAGATGAGAGAATCAACCCAATAAGGGAAAAGTTTCATTTTTGCTGAAAGTTTCAGAGGTTTCAGTCCCTGGTTGCTGGGTCCTGTTGCTTTGGGGCCTGTAGAAAGAAAGTAGTCAGGATGAAAGCATGTGTCTGAGTTCACCTCATTGCATACTGAAAGAAACAATAGTGGAAGAGGAGGGCGTGGTTATCCCAACAAACCCTCCCAAGGGCCTAACTCCCACCTCCTAGTCCTCACCTCCTAAAGATTCTACCATCTTCCCATAATGCCATGGGGTAGGATTAAGTTTTTAAACACACAGGCTTTTGGGAGCCATTGAGTGTGTATAGCTTTATATACATACGTACATATATATCAATAGATAGATAAATAGATAGATGTAAGTATATATAAGTATGTGTGTGTGTACATATGGGTGTACTTTGTACATATATGTACATATATATATATATATATATATATATATATATATATATATATATACACACACACATATGAGTGTGTGTATATTTTAGGTGTTTATTTGTGTGGTTTGTGTTTCCAGAAAGCCGTTAAGACCCTTTTAATTGTGTAACTAAATAATTTTAAAATTTGAATTTTTTGTTTCAAAATCATAAGTGAAAACTACTAAACTCTATATCTATTTTATATTGAAGATAGCTATCATCATTTTAGTGGTAATGAATAACAATATAAGACCCACAATGTTCTGAATTAACTCTGATCGGAGCATAGGATGTCTTTCAGCTACCACTCCACAGTGAAATTATACCTAAGATTTGCTCCATATCAAGAGATTCTTCAACATTTGTAGTTTTAATTAAGTAGGACTATTAATGTGAAATCAGCTTAGAAATGGAGTCAGAATTATTTTAATTTCTTTATTTTAAGCTGGCATCATGTACAATACAGTGTTTGGCATATGTGTGTGCAATTCTACATGCCAGTGTATATATGTATGTGCACATGTATGCATATACATGTGTGCATATTTATGTATGTACACATATGCATTTGTGTATATATGTATATATATTAAGTAATTAAATCTGACTAATTAATCTGGCATTACCTTACACAGTTTTTTTGTGGTAAAGGGCACATGACATCCATTTCTTTTACATTTTTCATCCATCCCATTAACCACAGTCACTTTGCTGTGCAATAGATCTCCTTAAATGCATTCCTCTTATCAAACTGAAACTACCTCCTATCCTTTATCTGGTGTTAGTTTATTCTCTGTTCCCTCCGACCTCTAGTGGCACTATTCCATTCTTATACTTTTGTGAGGTCAATTTTCAGACTCCATATTTAAATAAGGCAATGAACAATGACATTATGTGATATTTGTCTTTCTGTGTCTGGCTTAAGTCAACAAAGCATCTCTTAGATTAATCTGTGTTGTCACATATGATAGAGTCTCATTCTCTTCTGTGGGACAAAAATTTTGTACACACTCACCCCCATGCACACACACACACACCATCATTCCTTTTTCTATCCATCTGTTGATGCACACCCCCATGGGTCCCATCTCTTGGCTATTGAGAATGGTGCTGCTATAAACATGACAGGGATGATAGCTCTTCAGTGCAGTCACTTTGTTTCTTTGTAGATTGAAAGTCACTTTGTTTCTTTGTAGATTGAAGGCAATGCTGTCTCAGGAATCCCAGAGAAAGTGTATTAACCAGGCGTAGATGAGACCGTCATAGTTTATCTTACTCAATACTTCTGTCTTAATGTTGGCCCTTGCTAGCTTTCCCCACAATGCAGGTCTTCTAAGACTATTCACATAAAATCATAATGTGATATTGATTTGCTTTCTGATCTGTGGAGAATAGTATATTATCTAACTGTCCTCCACCCTAGATCCTGTTAAAATTTAAGCACTTGACTCCGTCCCAAACCCTGGGCTTTCCTGTCCTCTTCCCAGTCTCCAAGCAATAATGTGTTTGGTACTAACACTAATGGATCAAACCTAAGGAAAATCATATCATACTCGATTCTGAAGGCCGGAACAAAGTGGAAATACAGCTGTGGTGCTTTAGGAGGTTCAATCCAGTAGATCTGGAAATAGCATTCACAAGATTGCTAAGTTTTGCTGCTGAGAAATGTGTTGCATGGTTGGGAAACTGAAGCAAGACAGCTCCAGTTGGACGGAGGCTTCCGGTAGCATTGCTGTCTAGTTCATGTTACCCCTAACTTCCCGACTCTTCGATTGAGGCCGGGAGGGGCAGCACTGGGCATGGTCTGTCTTGCTTCAGTCCCTACAAGCTTTCATGTGCAGACATGTGGACAGGGCTGTCATATTCTTTTACAAATCATTTGTATTGCAGGGAATAGGAGGTATATTCATGATCCATCTGGGCTCATGAGGTTCCATTTGTGCTCAGGGTTCAGTGGATGCTCATAGATTTCTATTTGCCTTTGTTCCCTCCATTTTTTGTCCAGCATTTCTTCCCCCCTGATGGTCCTGCTGACCCTTACTCCATCCTTACTGCCACATCCTACAGTTTCAGAGCATCCAAGTCCTGCAATGACCCCCATACTCATGGTGGTACTACTTCTCCAATCGAATCCTTAGCAATGCAACGGGTAAAACCTATTTCCAATGGAAGGCCATCGGGACAAGACACTTGCTCACTCACTCACTCCCTTCCTTATCTTGTGCACTATGAGTGTGAGCATTTGACTCAGCTGGCAGAGCAACTCAGAATTCTTTACTGAAAATAATTCAGAGTACTTGACAACCAAGCCTTGGAAACTAAAGGAAATTTTCTTGAGCACATCTGCACGGAAAACAAAAATTCTGTTTTATTATCACCACCTACTCTTGGAAAGAAAAATATTTGAAAAATGAAAGTGTGTATAATATTCGGCTTTTGCTGTGTGCATTCTAAGGGCATTTACCTGAAACGTTTGTATCAGTCTCAAACTTTTGGGCTTGTGTAGGAAGGAGATTGGTGAAGTGCAGATTGCACTTTCCTGAAATGAAATCTAATGATTGCCACAGAGTGAAAATAAACCTGAGACACTTGAGAAAAGAGAAAAGAAAATTCACTTCAAGAAATTGAAGCTTCTCCCACCGTACCCCTCCCAAACCCCCTCACTTGCCGCCAACTAAGCTCCCCACACGTTCTGATCGCCTCCCTGCACGGTGTCTGTGGTGGTGACAACTGATTCATGTGTTCATTTGCATATCCCCCGGTGCCAGCAGCGGAATACAGAACGGGGCCTCCTGCTCTGGCAGCCGACACAGCACTGGCAAATCAGGGGGGCTGTCAGAAACAGCTGTCCATTAACGGAGTTTGTGGAAACAACCAGGAGCTGTTTGAAAATGCTAGGTGGTAGAATTTAATTGGAGTAGCAACTGTTCAAAATTAAGATTAAAAGGACCAGTCAGTCAATGTGGATTTCGTGACACTTTAAAAAATAACGCTTCAGGTTTGATTAATGCTGCGTGAAGTTTGCACGTTTCTCTCTTTTGCCAGTGAGGCCTGTTTGCTGATAGTCGACTTCGGCGAACACATCTAGCAATGAGTATTCTAAGGTTCCAAAGGCCAGATCACCTATTTTTGGTGTTGAAACTATCATTGTTTTAAGAATACAGGATTTTAATAGGAATAGCATATGGATTAAACAGACGCAGCCAAGTGGCTGTAGAACGGGCAAAGGCAGGCCTGTTGGAAATACACATCTATTTACTGACACGTAGAGGGTGGCACTGTGTGGACTGCTGTCACCCCAGCTTCAAAGGCCTCATACCTGGACATAGATATTTGCAAAGTACATCTGCTTTCAGGTAATGAGTCAAGGAAGAAGAGAAAGCCTGATCTCCACGGCCCATTTAATCCTCGGCTTCTCTCCAGAGAGCGCCAGAGACGGTCCTGGGTCTCGCAACACGGACGACGAGGGATAGCAGGTACGTGTAGCTCATTGGATCATCAGTGGCTTCCTGAAAGCTCTCAACTTTTAACATTGCATTAAGACTGGAAAATAGTTCTACATACCAGAAATAGCTACTTATAATTGGAACAGAATTCATAACTCCAAATCCTGAATTTGAACTACTTGAACTACATGATTGAAATGTAAGTGCTCACCTGGACAGCCTCTGCGCCACCTACGATTCCTTTTGCGCTCAGCTGAATGGTGTATTTGAACCATTTTGTTTAATTCTTTGACTCTCTGTAGAGAGTAGATTGACAGTCACGCTACTCCTTGCAATTGTCCATTTTAAGACTGATTTAAAAGGGAGCATATTGAATTTAATTAAGACTGTCAGCACATATATAGTATGTTTGGATGGGATTTGTGTAAAAAGAAGCCCCGGCTGATACACCATAGTTAGGACTCTGGGTACTGGGCGAAAGTTCCAGATAGGTAGTGTGTGGCAGTCAGCAGAGGAAGTGACAGCTGGTGGCTTAGTAAACAGATTTCAGTTTAGGATTTTCTGAACATTTTAATATGCTGCTCCATTGTATCCTTTGTTTCCAGTTCAGTAACAAAGCCTTTTCCTATTCAGTGCCTTGAAATAAGCGATTGCTTAGAAAATAGGTATAGGAAAAAATCATTGGGCATTAAGACATTCCTAAATTGTCTGATGCGATGTTAGAGTAACACGGGAAAGGCGAGGGAGGGCAGAGTTTACAAAAGGAGAGAACATAAGAATGTTCGTGAGTGGGTCAGATACCGTGTCATTCCTCTGAAACTATCTTCCCAAATATTCTATATCCCCTAATTTGTCCTGAATGGATCAAGAGGCACAGCTGACTGGCGGTGTCTTGACCGAAAGGGGAAAAAAATTCTTAGGAATGAATCTGATGGCCTAACATTGAAGAATTACTCCTCCTGTTAACAGCCTCTTTCACTTAAAAGAGATCAGACACTGACGAGGACAGGTACTTTGGAATCTCAAAGTCTGTGTGGCACGCTCTGCCTACTCAGTGCAAAGCACCAATTTACATTTGTTGTAAAGTTCGGTGAAGACTGACTTACAGAAGCTCATTTTTAATCGTTATCAGCCTCAGGGGAAAGTGCAATTGAAACTTCTGTGCTGCTTATGTTGTGGGTGTGAGACCGGAGGGGGCAAAGGGAGCTAGCTGTTCTCTGAGCGGAGATGTTCCCCCCACTCCCCAGCTTGAGGCAAGGAGAGGAGGACCTCCAAATTCAGCTTTTTCTTTGTTTTTTTTTTTTTTCTCGAACTTTGGCTCACGGTAACCAGATATTGCTGCAGCAATGGCCTGTGTTCTGACCTAAGTCAACTGCTACCATTGCTGTACTTTACAGAGATTCTGAAATAGTGGCTGCTGAAAAGTCCTAGACTGGGAGGAAGTGAGAATTAAGGAAAAATAAAACGCAATTCAGAAGCTGCCCTTTCAACTCCTGACATTCCGCTGAGAGAACCGAAGGAAGAATTCACCTTTTTACAGCATGTTCTTCTGAAATTATTAATTTCTAATATGAATATTAAAATGAGTCCAGAGTATGCTACCAGGTTTATAAATTGTATAACTGATACCTACTCATTTAAAAGATAAAATGTTATATGGCCATATTAGTAGTAATATGTGAAGATATTAGGAAAGGAACAAAAGAGAAAATAAGATCAAGGCAATTTCCAATTTAATTTTTTTTTCCCCACTTGACTATGCATACAACTTTTGACTTCTGTCTGCAACATACTATCAAAAACCTGGCTTGGTCCCCAACTGAAAGGTGGCAATTCTGAAAGGTGATTGGATCATGAGGTCTCATCCACCAATGCCAACGTAATTTGATGTTTGATGACATCACTGAGAGGTGATGGAAGTAGAATATTGGACCTAATGGAATGAAACAGAGTGAATCATGGGAGTATGCCCTTGAGAACTATTTTTTGTCCTTGATTCCTTGGGACTAGCTTTCTTTTCCTTCCTGGCTCCAGTGAGCCAGGTCTGCCACGCCCTTCTGTCATGACATGTTTTACCTGGCCACAGTTCTAAAAGCAATGGTACCATCTGACTATTGACTGAAACCACTGAATCCACGAGCCAAATTACAGCTCTCCTCTTTGAAGGTTTATTTTGGTTAATTATTACCACAATGATAAATGAGCTAACACACCGCTCTATTATCAAGATTCCTTACAACTATTGTGATCACTCAGCTTGTTGTTATCAATGGATGCCAAAGAAAAGCCAAAGTGGGCAGCCAAGCTGTTAAGGAGGCCACCCCCTTTTTTCTTTCCAGATATATCCAAGCCACATTGAGTCATAATGACAAGGGGTAGTGCAGCTACACAGAGGAGATCCTGGGTTCCTGAATCACTGCTACAAGAAAACCACCAGCTTCCGAATCATCACATACCATTGCAAGTTGACAAGAACGTTTCTATCTCTTCAAGTTGAACTCTGAGTTAAACTTACACGTGGCAAAGTTATAGATGGACCAATACAGTTGTCATTGTCAAGTTTTTTCTTCTCTTTAATAATAATTTCTCTTCTAGAATGTGTTTCTGGATATCCAGAATTTAAAGAAGAAGTTTAATTGGGCTCACACCTTCAGAGATTTCATTCCAGGGTAGGCTTGCTCTGCGGCACAAAGATCCTGGCAGAAGGTGATGAAGGAAGGCTACTCAACTCTCCTCATCCAGGAAGCAGAGAGATGAGAACAGACACCTGAGGGGAGGGGGCCTGGGACCAGACAATCATTGGGTCACATGCCCAGGTTCATCTGGACACATTCAGAAGTGGGCTTGGCCGATCTCCTGGGCAACCTTCAATCAATCAAGTTGACAATCGAGATTGACTAATGTATAGACTAAGAAGCTGACATAATAAAGGGAGTATGGGCATAAAAATAAGATAAAGACAGTGTATATTCAGGCAATGACAACTGACCTTTTAGATCAAGCTTCCTGGAGAAAGTGGAAATACAGGGCTAGAGTGAGCAATGCTGATCAGTTGAATTAGGGAGTTGTTAAAAGAGTGCCTCTGTATTTATTAAGGCATTTCTAACCCCAACAAGAACACAATTTGAACCAAGGAATTTTGCCATGTGGCAATAGGAATAAATAAATGCGTGAAAACTCCTTTGTGCAGATTGGCTACACTGCCTGCCAACTCAGTAGAACACATAGAAATTGTTTTCTCACTCAAGCAAAAAGAAATTTTTAAGTGTATAATTTTAATAGAATATGAACACCTTAAATCATCTGTGTCATCATATATGATGTGGATTTCAAAAAGCAGTGGTGTAACTTCTTTCATTTCTAGTAGAATGTGATTTCCTCATACACACGTTAGTCAGATTCTGTGTGTGAGCCCACGGCACACACGATTGTCACGTTAGTCATTTGCCTGCTAGCTTTGATAAATCATGTTATGATACATGATACATAATTATTGCATAATGATAACTGCTGTGTAAAACAATGATTTCATATAAAAGTTGCCATTCTTAATCTAGTATCAGGATTATAAACATATACACTGTGTTTTCCGAATCAATACTTACAATCTGTCAGATAACGATTTCCAAATTTGTATGCATCCACCTCAACTTCTTATGACCAACATTTTTAATATCATTACACGTGCACAGTCACATATGCACATGTGTCCATCATACTGGCAGAGATGTTTTAATGCACAAATAGGAAGCCTAAAGGAGCCATGTAAATTCATGCCTATCCAACTTCAGAGAAGTTACTGCAACTAAAAAAGCCTCCAGGTTTAAAAATTAATAAATACGTGAAATCATCATTTGTACACATAACTGCATGACTCCTCTGGCCTATCCTAGCAACAGAGGTCTTAGCTGGAGCTCAGACGACAATAAATAGAAATACAAATTTCAAAAAGAAAACGGGGGAAAGATAACATTAGAAGAAGAGGCAGGTTGAAGGACAGGTAATGTCACTTACATAAGAAGCTGCAGCAGGTCACACCACCCTCTCATCTGCGCTTGGGCTCCGTGATTCTCATTCAGTCTGGCCAGGTTCTCAAACAAAGTCCAGTGTCCTAAAAATATTTGGAACTATTACAAAGCATAAATTATAAATGTGTCAGGAAGATGGAAAAAGGTGTCTTGGGCCTACTTACAGCACAAAATGATCCCGGCCATTATTCAACAATGATATGAACATCTTTTATTTCATTTCTCCTTAACAGTTCCTTCTGTTTGCTATCATTTCCTGCTCAGCACCATGTCAATAATTACTAAATTAGCGGGACGCCTGTACAATTTCAGCTCAAGTGTTATTACTGACAAGTCAAACAATGGGGCTGATCGAAAAGATGGGACTCCATCTCCTTATTTAAATGGACTGTGTTCAGAAGGAAAGATTGAAGCCCCCTTTTTCTTCAAAAGAAGGAGGGAGGGAATGGTTTACATTTGTGCAGCTCAAGGACACGGAGTCAGAGGAAATGCCTTTTTAATGTAAACCTCTTTTTATTTCCAGGGGACAAAAATGGAGGGTATTGAAAAGAATCATGCTTGATGGAAGAAGTAATTACATTTTTTTCTTTCAAATCTCAGAGGAATAATCCTTGTATATTTCCTGAGATGACCCAATTTGCACTCCGATATGCTCCCTTAAATGTAAGTGTGCGGATGTCCTCACCCTGCCTTGTCTTTCACAGGTAAAGACGCCCCGCCAGGATTTGAGTCCTGGTCTTCCAGTGTGTAAAAGCCACTGCAGCGGAGTTGCCCCTCTTTGAAATGATGAGTTAAAAACAAATGTCCCCATCAGCCAGACATTCACTAAAGACATCAGGAAGGGAAGTAGCTGCAGCTATAAACCAAGCTCAAGCTGAATGAATCGGGGTCCTGCACCTGCCTCAGAGCAGGGAAGGAGGTGCACCACACATTAATGGAAAGAAGAAAAAACCGAGCTCTGGGTCTACATCCAGGGTTTAGCTTTGTAGACCTGAATGGGGGTTCCCTTCTCCTAGGTTATACCTCTCCAGCCTGCAGATGTGGGGGTTTCACCACCACACAAGGGCCGGGGGAGAGGAAAGGTGAGCGTGCAGCTGGGCCCCCTCATCCCAAGAGTACCAGACCCAGCTGGGAGTCTGTAGAAGCAGGAACTCACTTTATTCAGGAAGTACAGAAGCTTATGTAGGGTAGAGGGAGAACGTGGCAAGGAGGGGAGAGCAGGCGATTGGACGTGCTGTCCACATAAGCGGGTATCAAGCCAATCAGCGAGATGTCCATGCAGGCAAGCCCTGGGCGCTCGCAGCAATAGTATTGGGATCACGAGGCTGTCCACGAGGATTGAAAAGGCTTGGTCTAATCATCTTCCCTGGTAAACACCCGAGGTGACCACCCCCAGTATTTCCAGTGGGCACCATCTTAGATATCACCCCACATGCAATTGTGCTTCCATCCCTTGGTTCCAGCTATATTCCAGGGACCTAAAAATCCACTGATGCTCAAGGCCTTTATAAAAAGTGATGTAAAATTTGCAAACATGCTATGCACATTCTCCTGTAAACTTTAAGCTCATATTATCGATAGAGTAGTAGGAAATATCTATTGCAATCTAAATGCAATCTAAATAGTTGTTTAAAAATAATAACAAGAAAAATATGCATATATTTGATACAGACACAATTTGCTAAAAATATTTTGGATCCATAATTGATTTAGTCCACAAATATCTAATTACCTGTCATGAGGTATATGAGAAATAATTCAGAAAAAGATAGAAATTCAAATTTTTAAAATTTGTCACTCTACAAGACACATTGTCATTCATATCCCTTAAAATACTTTCCTCATTTTGAACACAACTTAAGATGGCATATGTGTTTGATATGTGGGAGGGTAGTGATATATACTTCATTGTAATACAATTTTAATTTAAACATTCATTACACGTTTTATTCATATCTCCTAGATAGTAACAAAATGCCTGTATCTACAACTGTATTGATCCAAACTTTTCAGAAATATTTTTCTGTATAAATGGTAAATTAAAAACATAAAGTATAAGTTAACATGTGTCCACTTGATATTCTTATCACCAAGGAAGACTCCATTGTTCGCATACCTCTGAAAAAGTATTTTGTTTAAAATGTTTTGAGTACTTTCTGGAATTGACTTACATTTCATACAGATAAGAAATCACTAAGCAAAAAATTAATTTCATTTTTGATACGTCAAACTGTAAATGACCTCTAGCTTATAGTGAGCTAAATATTATGAAACCTATATATGTGTATATTTATGTATCTCATATAAAATAACATCTATATTATTTTGTTTATTCACCGACAAACCCTTGATTAATTTATGAACAGGAAATTATTGATGATGTAA
This sequence comes from Ctenodactylus gundi, assembly GCA_004027205.1. Taxonomy (NCBI): domain Eukaryota; kingdom Metazoa; phylum Chordata; class Mammalia; order Rodentia; family Ctenodactylidae; genus Ctenodactylus; species Ctenodactylus gundi. The sequence continues at coordinate 598,727 of PVKB01000173.1, forward strand.
TTTTACATGTCGAAAGGTCTCATCTTAAATTTTCAACCTCCAAAAAATGGGTGGTCCCTTCCGTAATATTAGGGAGGAAACTAAAGGAATGAGTTAAAGAAGTGTTTATCTTCTTTTTTCTGTTTTCATGAATTATATAATTTTTGCTCAAATTTTCTTTTCACTAGTATGCATCTTAATCATTTTTATTCACCTGCTCTCTTCCCAACCTTCCATCCTCTCTTCCATTCTTACATTGCTTACAGTCTCCACAGTCTACTTAACTGTTTCCTGCCATTTTTGTTTTGCTTATGTTTTGAGCTTCTCATACAAGAGAAACCATCCGATGCTTAACCTTCTGAGTCTGATTTATTTTACAAGATCTTGATGTGCATTCATTTCCCTACAAATGACTCAAATTTAACTTTCTTTTTATCAGACTAGTGCTGCATTGTGTAAATATACCACATATTCCTTATCCATTCGTCTGTTGATAGACACATTGGCTGCTTCCGAGACTAAGCTATTATGAATTGTGCTTCTATAAACATGGCGATGTATGTATTGCTATAATATGATGTCTTTGCCTTTTTAAAAGATGCCCAGAAGAAGTATAGCTAAGTTAAATGGAATTTATATTCTCAACATTTTGAGGAATCTCCTTACTGATTTTCAGAGTGGGTGCGATAGTTCAGAATTCCACCAACATTGCAGACGTGACTCTTTCTCCCCACAACCTCACTGGCATTGGCCAGTTTTTGAGTTTATAGTAGCCATTCTTAATGCAGTAAGATAGAACCTCAGTGTTTGTTTGCTTATTATAAATAACCAATATTTATTTAGATACAAAGAACAAAAGAGTAAAAGCTTCCCCTATTTGGGAGAAGGCCCTGAATAGATTGTCGCCCTCAACATTGTTTTAATTTGTGTTTTTTTTTTCTAATGGACAAAGATGCTCAACATTTCTTCATGTATTTATTGACTATTTTTATTTTTTCTGAGAACTGTGTATTCATTTCATGCTTCTGTGTTTTATTGGATCTTTTATTTGGGAGTCTAGTTTTAGGTTTTCTTCAGTTCTTTGTATATTAACCATATCTGTCCTTTGTCTGAGGAATAAGTGGCCCAAAATATATTAAACACAATTTTGGTTCTTTATTTTCTTATGTTTGCTTTCTCAGACCTGCTAGAAAGATGATGATGTGCACATTTGGGGCAAATTTGTTTTGATAGCTGACAAGGACAGGTTTTCGGTCACTGAAAGTAATGTACAAAGGAGTCCATGGGCACTTGAATAATAAGATACTTGGCATTAATGGAGAGACATACATACCCATGTTTGTAGCAGCACGGCTAGCAATAAATTGTGGAAGATGCTGAAATACCTATTAACACACCAATGGATGCAAAAATTGTGGTGTATGTATACAGTGGAGTACTATTCTTCCATAAAAACAAATCTGACGCATTTGTAGGTAAATAGGTACAATTAGAGACTATCATGCTCTGTGAAGTGAGTCAAACACAGAAGATTAAATATTGCACGGTTTCTGTAACATGACAAACTCAGAATAGAGGCATTTTATAGAACCAAATGGGTATGATAGTGGAAATCATGGGGGATGAAGAGGGGTGTGGGAGGGCCAGAAGGAGGAAGGGAAGGGATTGTAATGTTGATGTGATATATACGTGCAGAAAATACTCAAGCTCAATATAACCATTGTGTATCACATATTTATACTAATAAAAACAGGAAAACATAAGATACTTGGCAGACTGTGCTTTATCCGACTGAGAACAGAGGAGGCGTTGGTTTTTCTAGCACAAACTGTTGACACTTCACATAAACCATCACATAGTTGGTGTTTGTGGTTATTAGAGAACATTTAATTCCCTTGAGATGGCCTGTGATGCTTGATTAGTTATAGTTAAGTGCAACATTATATTTGATTATTGAAAATGGCTACTGATTAAAGAAATGTTTTAAGAAAAAGAAAACAGGAGAAAAGAAAAGGAAAATGAAAACATAAATTTAAAATGAATCTTTCTAACCTTTGAATGTGGTAACTTTACCTGTACTTATACCTTGTCACACATGCAGTCAGTTGACTGTCTTCTCATTGAGTTGACCAACTTCTCTACCGTCTGCAGCATTAGTCCTATTGCATCCTTCAGTATATGTTCATTGTTCAGGATATTTAGAAACATTTTTGTACCACCAAGTATTTTAATTCATTGCTTTCCCATCAGGATTTGTTTCTTTTCTTAGCTATTGTTTTTTGCAAGATTTTGACGTTTGAGGTGCTGTCTAGTAATTTGAATATATTTGGAAATGACATCTTTATGGAAAAACACAGCTAAATGAGTATGATGTATAGTTCAATTCTGGTACTTACTGGGTTGGTGGCATTCTGAAAATGTAAATTTGTAGAGTTTTTGATACATGCTTTCTATGGCCCTCTTTTATGTGCTAATACAACGTTTTTTTCATGATTCTTTTACTTCAAATATATATTTACTGAGTGCTCATTATGCACAAGCCAGTATATGTAAAACAAGATGTCTAAATATTAGATTTATAGTATCCTCAGAGAGATGATAATTCAAAATACACACGTATGCATTTAGTTCTGATAGAGTAATTACAACATTTTTGAGAATCTTAAAAAGGAAAATAAATGACACACTCTAATAATGAGTTTCTTGGGCACATTTTTGAGGTATTTCAGCGATTCCAGTGATGGTGTCTCATCCTGTCAGGTGACTGCATATTCCGGGATAACAGAAAACATGCTGTAATCCTAGTAGGGATAAGAGATATTATATATTGTATTACTGTATGTGTTCAAAAGAACGCAGTGCTTACAATATGTAGTACTCTTGTATACTTTTTAAACTTAATTTTAAAGTGTGTTTTGACAGAGATCAGGCATAAGACTAAATTGTGTTTGCAGGAATTCTTAAAATCCAAGGATGCTCTATATTGTTTGGTCCTAGCAGTGCCAAAAAAATCATATCATATAGCAGTTACTATTGAAGAAAGCTACAAATGAATATTATTATTTTGAATGTTCTCAGAAGGTCACATGTCTAAAATGAAGCATCTTTGGTTCACTGTGTGTTCCTCCAAGGACTCCTTTATGACCTTGCAAAAATGTTCTTCTATACACCATCACCGTATCTCTAGATTGCATCCCTAGTGGATATTTGTAGATTCCCCATTATGCCTATCTTACATACTATCAAGTATTTCTTGACCTCGTGATTGGTCTTTTTGGTTTTTCATGCTTCTATACTGGCTATCTGCTATATAATTTTAGCTTTAACATTGCCATTGGTGGGGAGCTTTATTGTTCCATGATAAATGCTTTTTTGATTTCCATAGAATGATTAAAGAAATTTTTAAAAAGCAACAATTTTAAAGGTATTTGAGAGCACAAATTTTTACTCTGGGAATTAGAATGGTGTGCATATCTAATATTTTAATATTTCCTTCTATGGTTTCTATTTGTGTTTTCTGGAGTTTTCAATTATCTCTTTTCCACCTTGGTATTCATTCTTTCTTTGACCATGTCAAGCATAATATCAGTTTTTACTTCCTGAAGATCAATTTCTTTTCCGGAGTTTGTTACCATCCTGCTCTGACCTGCGCTGACAGTGGGTGGCCTTCACCTTGGGATTTTCTTTTATCCTCTTTCTTCAGGTGTTCTGTATGTTTATGATCAGATCAATACTATTTTCTCCCTTATTTTATCATAGAATGCATTTAACTGATTTCCTAAGAAATGTTGCATTGAAAATGAAGCATGAATCTTTCTATTTAAAAATTATCTACATTCCTCGCATTTGAATGCCAATGTGCTTAAGACAAACATTTTTTTTTCTTCCGCACTCTGAACATCAAAGGCTCTATTCACATCACATCACCCTGACTATCTTTGTAAGTAACATCTTGCCTCTTCATTCTCTGTGACACCCAATGTGTCTCTCTCTCTCTATTAGAGTTCTCTTTTTATCCATTGCATTCTTAAGTTTCTAAGGTAATTTGTGAAGTGTGACTTTAATTTGTTTTTCTGTGTGTTATGACTTGTGTATTCAGTATCCCCAAATGTTTAAGTGTTTTACAGGCCTGGTCCCAAGCTGGGAATGGTCTTGGAAAGTGGTGGAACTTTTAAGAGGTGAGACCTAGTAGAAGAAAATAAGGCCACTAAATGCCAGCCCTTAAGTTGAATATTGGCACCTCGGCCACGACTCTTTTGCTTTTTGGCTGTCATGAAATGAGCAGCTCTTTGTCACCATGCACCTCTTTCTATGATGCTCCACATCAACACAGATCCAAAGTGACTGGTCCAAGTGACCCAGCACTAAAAACCATGAAACTGTGACCAGTCTTCCTTAGCAGTTAATTGTTATAAGTATTTTGTCACAGTGATGAGAAGCTAATTAACCCTGACCATTCAATGGGTTCTTTTGCTTTTAAGTTTCAAATGAGAATTTTCTCCTCCCTAGTAATTGTTCTGAGTGGCAAATTTTGGATACCTATTATGTAACAGGCTCAATTTTAGGCTCCTGAAACTCATCACTAAGGGAAAATAGAAACACTCTTGGCCTTTTAGGAGCTTAAATTCTATTTAGGGAAGACAAACACTGAATAATAAATGTAGAAAAATAAGTACATTTGTTAACTTAGAATAGAATGCCTCTGAAGAATGAGAAGTTAATATTTAATAAATTAGTTGGATTATCTTTATTAAGTAGATGAGATTTGATGTAAGCCTTGAGGAACCTGGGTGTATGATGTACATTTGTAATCCCAGTACTCAGGAGGCTGAGGCAAGAGGATTGCTGTGGGTTTCAAGCCAGCCTGGGCTACATAGTAAGTTTAAGACCAGCCTGGACTACAGGGTGAGATTCTCTCTCAAAGTAAATAAATAAATAAGTAGAAAGAACGGAAGAAATAAAGAAAGAAAGAAAGAAAGAAAGAAAGAAAGAAAGAAAGAAAGAAAATACTAGAAGAAAGTCAGGGAATAAAGCAGGAAACTATTTGAAGGAAGAGTATTTCAGATGAAGGAAACAGAAAATTCCCTAGAGAACATGTGATTGGCATGTGGATGATGGGGTTGCAAGATCTTCAGAGGTGAAGATAGTAAAGGAAAAAGAAAAGAAAGAGCAAAGCTCATTTCATGGTTTGCAAGGTATTTTATTATAATATCTTGGCATTTTTCCTGACTGATATAAGGGCATATTGGAGCATTTGGTATAGAAGAGTGATATGAACTAACATACTTGTAACAAATTCCTTTGGTTTCTTCTGTTGAAAACAGGTTGGAGGGAAGAACAAAAACACAAAAAAGATTTTTTAGAATTTTGTTAGTGTAATCCAGGTAAGTGATCATCATAATAATTAAAAGTTCATTTTAGAAGTGATGTGTAATCAATAAACTGTGGATATCTTTGAACATGGGGCCATGATCATTTCCTGCTGAGTTGGCTGTTAAGTATGAGAGTAAGTCCCCAGGGAAGATTGTTAGCCTGAGCAATGGGTGAATAGTGGTGTTTTCATTCACTGATAATCAGTTTTGGATATCATGAGAGCAGGCAGTGGAATTGTAGGCAGTTAGGAATACAGGGTCCCCCAGAAATGAAGAATTTACTGGAAGGCAGCTGACTGTAACTCATGACAGCCTGTAGCAGATCACTCCCTAGAACTTTGTTAAAAGACGATAGAGAGAAATATCATTTTTCCCATTTTATCAATATGTATAAGTGCAAAATTTAAGGATCACAATGAAGTTGAGCATTTTGTGCACATACATATCTTGTCTAGGTGACAAGGACTTTCCCACTCTCCTTTTGTCCCTCCCCATGCTCACCCCTCCATCCTTCCCCACCCTACCCCCCTTTTTCACTTTGTTTTTCGTGTTCTTTGGCTCCACCACTGCCAAGCATTTTGGTCCGGCACTGAACACCTTCTATATGATTTTCCTCTGCCGTTTTTTTCCTTGTCATTTTGCATCATCGGCATCAACAGTTACAATTATCCTGTACTTATTGAATCCTGACGTGTTCCTAAACTTCAGATGCTGATTTTTTCAATTCTGCATAGCATTGGTTAAAAGCCTCAATCAGCAGCCATGCAGCAATGTTCAAATTAGTCTGCCTTGAGATTTATCAGATTAACCGTTCCACTGCCCTTAATTTCAGTTTCAAGTAAAGTCTCTGGACCAAGACAAAATTCGGACAAACTTTTTGCCAGAGCATGCAATGCATGATTTTTAGACCACTTGCCGATACAGTCCTCCTTCCCATCTGAAACTTCTTGAGCCTGGCATCTCTAATTCACAATTTTATCACCATTCTGGTCTTCTGAGCTCTGCCATGAAGCTCAGCACAGAGCAGTCCAGGGCTTCTTCACCTGGTATCCTCAAACTTTTCCAAACTCCTCCCATAAATCAGTTCCAAAGGCTTCCAAACCACACGATCAAGGAAAGTCACAGCAGCAGCCCCACTTCTCTAGGGTCAGTTTCTGTCTTAGTTACACTTTTTCATCACTGTCACTCGCTATCTGACATCTACAACTTAGGGAGGAAAAATTTATTTTAGCTTACAGTTCCAGAAAGCCATAGTCCATTCATGAGTGGGCAGCTGGAAAACAGAATCACACACTGGGACAACAGAGCCAAGGCCAGACCTGGTGCTGTTGAGACAGAGATACTTACAACATGGCAGAACAGAGACAAGAATGGGAGGAATGGTGGAATCAGCACACACCTCTCCACGTCATCCTCCCCTTCCCGCCAGACCCTATCTCCCAACAATCCTCAATATCCATGGGTACACGAGGCTGTTGGAGGACACTGCAGATTTTAACCAATATACCAGGGAGCCTAAAACCAAAGTAATCTATTATAACTGAAGACAGAGCATGAAATTGACTTATAGGAACATAGTAAAAATTGTGAATTACCCAAAGACTTGTGTATCAAATTTGAAAGTATTTGTATTACTATGGGATTGTACAAATTTGATTATGAACCACTATGTGTATTCAGTAATACAATAGAGACAAGGAAATATTTTGTTGCCAAAGTTTGAGATGAGAAATGAATTCTTAGAATTTCTGAAAAAGAAGTGTTTAGTTAGGGCTCAATTCTTCAAGATGATAGACCGGCTTGTTTTTCTCATCTCTTTGATATTTTAAATTAATCATAATCATTCCATGTAAATGAAAGGTAAGATTGAAGGGCAAGAACAAACATTAGTAGCTTGTAAGAAGAGAGTCTATACAAATTGCTTTAACATTTTTCATAATTTAACAATGATTTTTAATGAAAAGTTGGTCCTGATACTGCACATCTATAAAAGGTCATGTCACTACAACTTACAAACTTATGGAAAGTTTTAATTTTTTAATTTCTATCAAACGTTGAATGCCACACTGGGGAGTCCTGGATCCCAAATCCATCTTTTCATCAAATTATAATTTAAATTTTCTATAATATTATAAAACACATTGCTAGAACTCACTACTAGCAAATAATTAAAAATGAATGTGCAAGGTAATATTATTTGCTTCATCTTTAATGGGATAATAATCAAATTTTTTCCTGAATTGGCTTTTAAATTTCTTATCTCTATCTCATGAACATATTATAAAATTGTTTTCTATTTTGTGAGTATTGTTAAAACAAAACTTAAAATTTTTAATTATGTATTATCCTGTAGAGGTAGTGTTGATAGCAATGTAATCTGAATTAGGTGAGTTAACAAGAAAGGAGAAAGCTCATTCTTTTTCAGTTATAACTTGGGATATGTAAAGTGAGAGAACTGAAAAAAATGGCCAACATCCTGATGATCATTATACTAGTTAATAACTGGTATTTTCCTAGAGTTCTAGAGCTGCCTGCCTGAGTGATCAGGAGAATCAAGGAGTTTCGCTCAAAAGTAAGGATTGTATATATATATATATATATATATATATATATATATATATATATATATAGTTTTATTAGTTTTATTAGAACACAGCTAGGTGAACTACTTTATATATTGTGTGTAGCTCCTTTGATGCTATAATGGTAGACTCGAGTAGTTGCTGGAGATCCTATCTGGCTGGAAAATTGCAAATCTTAAACTGTGGGTTACTCTACTACTGAGAACCCATTAGAGGAATAGGAAGCTGGGGTAGAGTGGTGACCTGAGTGAAATGACTTAGGCACGGAAAATTAATATGTTAAACACTGTATGGTTTCTCTGACTTGGAAAACCCAGAACACAGACATTCTCTGGAACCATATGAAGTGATAGCCGGAGTCGGGGGAAGGGACAGGTAGGGGGTGGGAGGTTAAAAGATGGGAAGGGATTGTGAAGTCGATGTGATACATAGATGTATGAAACACCCAAATTTATTGTAAATACTATGTATTACATTTGTATATTAATAAAAATAGTGGGGAAAAAGAAAATATTTGCTGGTATCCGCCCTCTACACTCACCCTCAGGATGGAAGCCAGCTACCTAAGCAACAGCTGTGGCTTGTGAGTCAATGGATGCTATGATGAGACTGAGGACCATGGCCAGGAACTTTCTAGGTCTCATGGTGGACACCCAAAAGACATCGCACAAGCCAGTGGCTACATAATTGAAGATAGTGACTGGGTCCTTTTCACGGATCACCAATGTCACCTAGGCCACTGCCATCAAAAGCCAGTGAATCATTGTAGGGAACTGGCTCCAGAAAGCTAAGTGGGTTAGAGCTTGCATGATGAGGCAAGTGAACAAATAGATGGAACAATCCATCTACCATAGGGCTGAAATACATGAAATTTGCATGCAGGGCACAGCCAGCCCTCTCCCAGTTCCTTCCCTTGCCTATCCCAACCTGCCTGCCTTAATCTAGCTCCTTCCACCAGGAGGAGATGCGGAGAAGTGAGCAGTTATTGGAAAGACTCCAGCACCATAACTGCATCCAGACAGAGTCAACTCAACTGAGGAGAAACTAATGGGCCACTGTAGTTAGAGAGCCAGTGGGTAGTGAAAGGGACCCAAGCCATGACCCAGGCAGGAAAAGCCCAGCAGAAGTCTGGGAAGATATGTTCATAATCAGCTGAAAACAAAAATTTGGCACCCAGATAGTTCAGCTCCTGTGCATAGTTAAGATATCAACATCCAGAAATAACTAACTCAAACAGTGCCACCCATAACCTACTGGGGTTCAGATACTCAGCTACAAACTGAAGAAGTCAGTTCTCCCCAGAGGCTGGCTGAAAAGTCCTTCCCAGCTAACATTTAAATCTCTGTATAAAAAGAGCAATGAAATGAAAAACATGGCAAAGAGATATCCCACAAAGCCCTTCATCCTCCAGCAGAGGTCCAAAGGAGAGAAACGAGGCACACAAACCTCCAAAATGTCTAAATCAAAATTACCCATCTACTAAAAAAAAAAAACTGCAAATTAGAATCAAACAAAAAACCACTTCAAACTGTTGGAAAAACTAAACATAGAATCAAATAATAGTGGGATCAAATTGTTCAAGGAGCTTAAGATAGAATCATACAATCTCAGGCTGTTTAGAGAGTTTTAAAAAGATATAACTAACATGTTCGAAGACAGAAATAACAAAATATCCAGTCAGATGAATGAGAAAGTGAACCTGAGGCGAGCGGAACCACGGAAGTCAACTGAAGAAATAAATGATAAGTTCACTAGAGAGTTCAAAAATCATGAAAAGATATTGGTAGAGGATCAAGAGATGAAAAAATTTGCTGTACAGTTTCGGGAACAGCACAACCCAAAATGTGGAGAGGACTTAAAATCTAGAAGACAGAGTGGAAATCATGGACCAAATCCTTAAGGATGTTCAAATAACACTATGTTAATACAGAAATAGTTGTCAACAGATGCTGGATGACTTAAGCAGCTTAACCTGAGAATGACAAGATTACAGGAAAAATATAGAAATCAAAGCTAAAGAAATAAGACATTCATTCACTAACACTATAAGAAAAAAAAACTTTCCATACATAGGAAAAGAAATGGGCATACAAGTGACAGAGGCATGTTGTACATCAACCAGATAGGACCAACACAGAAATTTTCCGACACAAATTACAATAAAAGTTGCAGACATCCACTGATCCACTGCAAAGAGAAAAATCCTAAAATTGTCAGAGGAAAACAGCAGGTAACTTACCAAAGCAAATCGAAGGGAATAGCCGCGGGCTTCTCAACACAAACTCTGAAAGAAGACCTCGGAGCGAAGTCGGCAAAGTCCTAAAAGAAAACAATTGCAAATCAAAACTCCTTCATCATGCAAAAGCATCATTTAAAATTGACAATTAGATAAAGACCTTGCATGACAAATTAAACTTCAAGAAATTTATGACAAGCAAACCAGCACAATAAAAAATTCTGAATGGTCTGCTGGATAGAGATAGGGGGATAAGTGTGGAAAAGAAAGAATGCAGTATACATTCAACAGAAATAACATTTAAATAAACAGGAAATCAGAAAAAATCAGCATCTGAAGTTTAGAAAAATGTCAGGATTCAATAAGTACAGGATAATTGTAACTGTTAATGCCAACGATCTTCACTTGCTCGTTAAAAGATATACATTGGCAAACTGGATTTTGAAACATAATCTGACCTTATGCTGTTTGTGAGAGATCT